>HG992189.1:18210800-19410800 GCA_905220545.2 Melitaea athalia | reverse complement strand
CGCCGCGCTGTGGGACGTGGGGGTGAGTGACATGTGACATGTGACATGTGCATCTCGGGCATGCTGCTGATCGCGTACTCGCTGGCGGGCGCGGGCGGCGCGCTGTACGCCGTGCGCGCGCGCCGCGACCGCCGCGCCGCGCTGCTGCGGCTCTGCGCGGCGCACCCGCTGCTGCGCTGTGCGGCCGCCGCGCTGTGGGACGTGGGGGTGAGTGACATGTGACATGTGACATGTGCATCTCGGGCATGCTGCTGATCGCGTACTCGCTGGCGGGCGCGGGCGGCGCGCTGTACGCCGTGCGCGCGCGCCGCGACCTCCGCGCCGCGCTGCTGCGGCTCTGCGCGGCGCACCCGCTGCTGCGCTGTGCGGCCGCCGCGCTGTGGGACGTGGGGGTGAGTGACATGTGACATGTGACATGTGCATCTCGGGCATGCTGCTGATCGCGTACTCGCTGGCGGGCGCGGGCGGCGCGCTGTACGCCGTGCGCGCGCGCCGCGACCGCCGCGCCGCGCTGCTGCGGCTCTGCGCGGCGCACCCGCTGCTGCGCTGTGCGGCCGCCGCGCTGTGGGACGTGGGGGTGAGTGACATGTGACATGTGACATGTGCATCTCGGGCATGCTGCTGATCGCGTACTCGCTGGCGGGCGCGGGCGGCGCGCTGTACGCCGTGCGCGCGCGCCGCGACCGCCGCGCCGCGCTGCTGCGGCTCTGCGCGGCGCACCCGCTGCTGCGCTGTGCGGCCGCCGCGCTGTGGGACGTGGGGGTGAGTGACATGTGACATGTGACATGTGCATCTCGGGCATGCTGCTGATCGCGTACTCGCTGGCGGGCGCGGGCGGCGCGCTGTACGCCGTGCGCGCGCGCCGCGACCGCGCCGCGCTGCTGCGCTCTGCTGCTGCGCTGACGTGGGGGTGAGTGACATGTGACATGTGACATGTGCATCTCGGGCATGCTGCTGATCGCGTACTCGCTGGCGGGCGCGGGCGGCGCGCTGTACGCCGTGCGCGCGCGCCGCGACCGCCGCGCCGCGCTGCTGCGGCTCTGCGGCGCACCCGCTGCTGCGCTGTGCGGCCGCCGCGCTGTGGGACGTGGGGGTGAGTGACATGTGACATGTGACATGTGCATCTCGGGCATGCTGCTGATCGCGTACTCGCTGGCGGGCGCGGGCGGCGCGCTGTACGCCGTGCGCGCGCGCCGCGACCGCCGCGCCGCGCTGCTGCGGCTCTGCGCGGCGCACCCGCTGCTGCGCTGTGCGGCCGCCGCGCTGTGGGACGTGGGGGTGAGTGACATGTGACATGTGACATGTGCATCTCGGGCATGCTGCTGATCGCGTACTCGCTGGCGGGCGCGGGCGGCGCGCTGTACGCCGTGCGCGCGCGCCGCGACCGCCGCGCCGCGCTGCTGCGGCTCTGCGCGGCGCACCCGCTGCTGCGCTGTGCGGCCGCCGCGCTGTGGGACGTGGGGGTGAGTGACATGTGACATGTGACATGTGCATCTCGGGCATGCTGCTGATCGCGTACTCGCTGGCGGGCGCGGGCGGCGCGCTGTACGCCGTGCGCGCGCGCCGCGACCGCCGCGCCGCGCTGCTGCGGCTCTGTGCGGCGCACCCGCTGCTGCGCTGTGCGGCCGCCGCGCTGTGGGACGTGGGGGTGAGTGACATGTGACATGTGACATGTGCATCTCGGGCATGCTGCTGATCGCGTACTCGCTGGCGGGCGCGGGCGGCGCGCTGTACGCCGTGCGCGCGCGCCGCGACCGCCGCGCCGCGCTGCTGCGGCTCTGCGCGGCGCACCCGCTGCTGCGCTGTGCGGCCGCCGCGCTGTGGGACGTGGGGGTGAGTGACATGTGACATGTGACATGTGACATGTGCATCTCGGGCATGCTGCTGATCGCGTACTCGCTGGCGGGCGCGGGCGGCGCGCTGTACGCCGTGCGCGCGCGCCGCGATCGCCGCGCCGCGCTGCTGCGGCTCTGCGCGGCGCACCCGCTGCTGCGCTGTGCGGCCGCCGCGCTGTGGGACGTGGGGGTGAGTGACATGTGACATGTGACATGTGCATCTCGGGCATGCTGCTGATCGCGTACTCGCTGGCGGGCGCGGGCGGCGCGCTGTACGCCGTGCGCGCGCGCCGCGACCGCCGCGCCGCGCTGCTGCGGCTCTGCGCGGCGCACCCGCTGCTGCGCTGTGCGGCCGCCGCGCTGTGGGACGTGGGGGTGAGTGACATGTGACATGTGACATGTGCATCTCGGGCATGCTGCTGATCGCGTACTCGCTGGCGGGCGCGGGCGGCGCGCTGTACGCCGTGCGCGCGCGCCGCGACCGCCGCGCCGCGCTGCTGCGGCTCTGCGCGGCGCACCCGCTGCTGCGCTGTGCGGCCGCCGCGCTGTGGGACGTGGGGGTGAGTGACATGTGACATGTGACATGTGCATCTCGGGCATGCTGCTGATCGCGTACTCGCTGGCGGGCGCGGGCGGCGCGCTGTACGCCGTGCGCGCGCGCCGCGACCGCCGCGCCGCGCTGCTGCGGCTCTGCGCGGCGCACCCGCTGCTGCGCTGTGCGGCCGCCGCGCTGTGGGACGTGGGGGTGAGTGACATGTGACATGTGACATGTGCATCTCGGGCATGCTGCTGATCGCGTACTCGCTGGCGGGCGCGGGCGGCGCGCTGTACGCCGTGCGCGCGCGCCGCGACCGCCGCGCCGCGCTGCTGCGGCTCTGCGCGGCGCACCCGCTGCTGCGCTGTGCGGCCGCCGCGCTGTGGGACGTGGGGGTGAGTGACATGTGACATGTGACATGTGCATCTCGGGCATGCTGCTGATCGCGTACTCGCTGGCGGGCGCGGGCGGCGCGCTGTACGCCGTGCGCGCGCGCCGCGACCGCCGCGCCGCGCTGCTGCGGCTCTGCGCGGCGCACCCGCTGCTGCGCTGTGCGGCCGCCGCGCTGTGGGACGTGGGGGTGAGTGACATGTGACATGTGACATGTGCATCTCGGGCATGCTGCTGATCGCGTACTCGCTGGCGGGCGCGGGCGGCGCGCTGTACGCCGTGCGCGCGCGCCGCGACCGCCGCGCCGCGCTGCTGCGGCTCTGCGCGGCGCACCCGCTGCTGCGCTGTGCGGCCGCCGCGCTGTGGGACGTGGGGGTGAGTGACATGTGACATGTGACATGTGCATCTCGGGCATGCTGCTGATCGCGTACTCGCTGGCGGGCGCGGGCGGCGCGCTGTACGCCGTGCGCGCGCGCCGCGACCGCCGCGCCGCGCTGCTGCGGCTCTGCGCGGCGCACCCGCTGCTGCGCTGTGCGGCCGCCGCGCTGTGGGACGTGGGGGTGAGTGACATGTGACATGTGACATGTGCATCTCGGGCATGCTGCTGATCGCGTACTCGCTGGCGGGCGCGGGCGGCGCGCTGTACGCCGTGCGCGCGCGCCGCGACCGCCGCGCCGCGCTGCTGCGGCTCTGCGCGGCGCACCCGCTGCTGCGCTGTGCGGCCGCCGCGCTGTGGGACGTGGGGGTGAGTGACATGTGACATGTGACATGTGACATGTGCATCTCGGGCATGCTGCTGATCGCGTACTCGCTGGCGGGCGCGGGCGGCGCGCTGTACGCCGTGCGCGCGCGCCGCGACCGCCGCGCCGCGCTGCTGCGGCTCTGCGCGGCGCACCCGCTGCTGCGCTGTGCGGCCGCCGCGCTGTGGGACGTGGGGGTGAGTGACATGTGACATGTGACATGTGCATCTCGGGCATGCTGCTGATCGCGTACTCGCTGGCGGGCGCGGGCGGCGCGCTGTACGCCGTGCGCGCGCGCCGCGACCGCCGCGCCGCGCTGCTGCGGCTCTGCGCGGCGCACCCGCTGCTGCGCTGTGCGGCCGCCGCGCTGTGGGACGTGGGGGTGAGTGACATGTGACATGTGACATGTGCATCTCGGGCATGCTGCTGATCGCGTACTCGCTGGCGGGCGCGGGCGGCGCGCTGTACGCCGTGCGCGCGCGCCGCGACCGCCGCGCCGCGCTGCTGCGGCTCTGCGCGGCGCACCCGCTGCTGCGCTGTGCGGCCGCCGCGCTGTGGGACGTGGGGGTGAGTGACATGTGACATGTGACATGTGCATCTCGGGCATGCTGCTGATCGCGTACTCGCTGGCGGGCGCGGGCGGCGCGCTGTACGCCGTGCGCGCGCGCCGCGACCGCCGCGCCGCGCTGCTGCGGCTCTGCGCGGCGCACCCGCTGCTGCGCTGTGCGGCCGCCGCGCTGTGGGACGTGGGGGTGAGTGACATGTGACATGTGACATGTGCATCTCGGGCATGCTGCTGATCGCGTACTCGCTGGCGGGCGCGGGCGGCGCGCTGTACGCCGTGCGCGCGCGCCGCGACCGCCGCGCCGCGCTGCTGCGGCTCTGCGCGGCGCACCCGCTGCTGCGCTGTGCGGCCGCCGCGCTGTGGGACGTGGGGGTGAGTGACATGTGACATGTGACATGTGCATCTCGGGCATGCTGCTGATCGCGTACTCGCTGGCGGGCGCGGGCGGCGCGCTGTACGCCGTGCGCGCGCGCCGCGACCGCCGCGCCGCGCTGCTGCGGCTCTGCGCGGCGCACCCGCTGCTGCGCTGTGCGGCCGCCGCGCTGTGGGACGTGGGGGTGAGTGACATGTGACATGTGACATGTGCATCTCGGGCATGCTGCTGATCGCGTACTCGCTGGCGGGCGCGGGCGGCGCGCTGTACGCCGTGCGGGGTAAGCCAAAGCGCGTACTGGCGGCCGATGAGATCATTGCGACGTGCCTGTGACCCACTGACCGCCGTGAATTGCCTTTAACTGAGGTAGGGCACAGCAGGTTTCCTGTATGAATTCAAAATATGAATCAGCCCTACTGGGGTAGTACCTCGACCTTACAGAAGATCACCGATAAATAATACTGTTTGTGTAAAACAATTTTTACAGTTTAAAAATCTTTTTTTACAGATAATTGCTATCAACATGGTGATCACGGCCATGATACTGCTGTTATTCCAGTTTCCCGTTTTCGTGGAGCGGAACAATCTCCCAGCTATCTGCATACTTATATTGCTTTATGGGTAAGACTTGGCTGTGAACTTTTAATATAATTAACAAAAGTTGTAACTTTTATTATCTGACAAGAACCATTGTTGAGGATTTGTATTTTTTCTGCCGATTAAAAGCCTTTATACAGTGGAAAACACACACTCACGCACACACGCACTTCAGCCTATCGCAGTCCACTGCTGGACATATGCCCCCACAAGTTCGCGCCCGACATTATGGCGCGAACTCATGTGTTATGCCCATACAGTGGAACACCTACATACATTACCTTCACAGAATCATTTTCAATTTAAGTTTAGATCAAACATCTTTTTAACTTAAATTAAGACTCATTTAATTTGTTTATATATTTCATTTATGCTTGGTTTACAATAAAGTATTCTAAATGTCTGTATGTCACCAGCTATGCGTGCACAAGCCTGGTGCAAGTGTTGGAGCGAGCGTTCAGTGAAGCAAGCTTGGCCAACATGATACTGTTCTGCGGAAACGCCTTCGTAGGCCTCGCTGGGATCACAATACTGCTCATTCTTGATATCATCTCCGAATCTGAGGTATGTTTAACCTTTAACCTACCTACCTCGCCTATTTCTTCTGTTATTTTAGTTTTTTTTTTTTTTTTTTGGAGTTTACTCCTTAAGAATCGATTTTCATATAAGGCCCCGGTATGAAAAAATATGAGGTGTAAAATCTTTTGAACGAATGACCTCGTTACGTTTTTTTTCCTTTCTCTTTGCAGGCGTCAATATTAAATTGCTCCAACGCCATCTATCGGAAACTAAGAAAATGTCGTTGATTGACGACGTTTTCTAATAATGGCGTCGTTCGATCGATAGATGGCGTTATTTGATTCGTTTATTTACCATTTGATGATATAATCTTTTTCTTAGACTAGTAAGCCT
This sequence comes from Melitaea athalia, assembly GCA_905220545.2. Classification (NCBI taxonomy): domain Eukaryota; kingdom Metazoa; phylum Arthropoda; class Insecta; order Lepidoptera; family Nymphalidae; genus Melitaea; species Melitaea athalia. The sequence continues at coordinate 19,404,853 of HG992189.1, read as the reverse complement.
TTTTGTGCCTATTTAGACAGTCGATCTGAAGGGGTAAACTCCAGTCGTGCGTTCCGACGCACACACCGAGCTGACACACACACTTTTTTTTTGTTCAACTTTTTTCTCTATATCCATAGGAGTATAGAAAGCGATATAAAAGCGTTTGTGCAGTAGAATTTTGTATCTATATAAAAAAAGTGAATCGCCGATATGTTTGTCTGAACGTGCATGACTTTCGAAGTTTGTATAAAAAAGTATGTGTGTACTTATGTACGCACGTAAGATATATACTTCAATGGCTAGCTAACTTTACGTTGCTATTTTCTTCGTCGACCACTAAAAAACTCGGCAACGAAGTAACGATTACAAAAAATAAAAAGGTGATTTTACCGCATTATTATTAGCCAGGCATATGAATTCTAACGAGTGACAAATACTTCGTCAACAAAGTAATTTTATGATGATAAATTTTGTCTTTTATATGGTCTAAGATCCGGGATATAACAAAATATTCCCTCATCTGTTAATTAGATGAAACAATTTTTTATAGGCTGATTTCAATATTGTGAATTTATAAAAACAACCTCTGCCACCATAAGCCTGCTGCAAATAATAATACTTAAAAATATTTTTTTTTTTCTTCTAAAAAATCTTTTCCTCTCATGTTAATTACATTTAGTAAGCTAAAACCGTCAATATTCTACATTATATACCTGACTGTAGTAGGCAGCCATCTCTATGATTGCTATACTTACCTGCAGCCAGGTCAGTAACCTCAGTCAGCATTAACCTGGCTAGTGTCCTGTTTTAGCTTACTACATGTAATTAACATGAGAGGGAAAAGATAAATAATTGTGTTTGCTCGCAAACGAAAAAAAACCGACTTCAATTACATCGACAAGTAATACAACGTAATAAGACGAAAAAATAGTCAAGTAAATACGCGCTATTAAAGATTACTCAAAAAGTTATAATCAGATCTCGATCTAATTTCACGAAAACTAGATGACAAGTATTAGCTTTCGATTAAAGTAAGAATCATCAAAATCGGTACACCGAGTAAAAAGTTATGCGGTATAATACAACGTAGGTCGACGAAAAAGTGGTCAAGTAAATACGCATTATTAGATATAACTATAAAAGTACTTGTCAGATCTTATTTTAAAAGAAATGGGACCACATGACACGCAACTCCTTTCAATTAAAACAAAATTGATCGAAATCGGTCCACCCTGTCAAAAGTTCTGAGCTAACATACATAATTGAGAACCTCCTCCTTTTTTGGAAGTCGGTTAAAAAAAGACGTGTGGCACTCGGGGACTGCCGCGGTAAAGCTATTGCATAGCATTTTGTATCAACTTATGCAATACATAATTATAATATTTATTTATTTTATTTATGCAGTATTTCTTTTTCTTTGATATTAATTCAAGTTACACTTTTTGAGCGTGGTGACCGATAAGAAAACAAATTTTGTTCTTTTATTAAAAAAATTAAATGCCAAATTTTATCCGGAAATAGTAACATTATAGGCAATATCATATTTGCATCAATGAGTAATACGCTCAACTAGATAATAGTACTAAGTACTAACGCCGGTGCTATCCCATTCATTTAGGTCATATTTTTTATTTCATCACGCATTCATTGATAAATGCCGGCAAACTCGCGTCGAAGCTCAGTTCCCTACTATTACAATGTACTCTGTGCGTCAAGCGCACCGCCTAGCCGCGCGACATCTAATCGCACGCACACAACGCCGTGTCGAAGACTGCCGAACTGAAACGACGTTAGACGATGCACGGCCTTCAAGCCACACCTCCGTGCCCGTCGGAGTGGGGAGCGTGAGGTTTTTTCGTTACCGAAATTCTTGAAATTGTCCCCGCGCTCAAGGCCCGCGAAAGAAGCTATGCAATAGCTTAAAAAAATTTGCAGCAGGCTTATGGTGGCAGAGGTTGTTTTTATAAATTCACAACATTGAAATAAGCCTATAGAAAATTGTTTCATCTAATTAACAGATGAGGGAAGATACAATGGTTGTGTACAAATGGTTTCAAAATATGTTAATACGTGTAAATTAACGCGTGTGAAACCGCGCGGAACAGCAAGTAGGAAAAATAAGGAATAAAAGAATAGTAATATAAAGGAATGTGTTTTCAGGCAACCGACAACGCGAGGCGAGTGCTGCATAAAATCCTCCTGCTGAGTCCGCAGTTCACGCTTGGAGACGGTCTCCTCGAGATCGCGAAGAATACCATACAGGCGCAGGCAAGTGGTTACAAATTACAAGTTACTTGACGAATATTTTATAAAAAAAATTGCGTGTGTACACATGTCAGAAGTGAAACTTCTTTGGCAAACTAATTTAAAAAAAAAACTAATCGTTAACGCTGCAAGTTACAATTATAATTAAGTTTTTTGTTCGAGGCTTACCACGTCTAAGACTAGATAGCGCTAGTAGTAGATTAAATCGCGCCGGCAAAATTAATTTTTGTTAGTATAAGGCCACCATACATTAACCTCACGAGTCACGCGGTGTTTCTAGGCGGCCACACATCCAAGTACTGAACGTCGTGACGTTGCCGCGTTGACGGTCGCTCAAATTTTACCCCTCATGCGCCTAAAGAAGTTTCATTTTAAAAAGCAAAAAAAAAGCAGTAGAACATAGGACATTATTTGAAGTCTGTTTATAACAACAAAAGAAATTAATTTCAATTTGATAAATATTTTATTTTTTATCATTTAAAATTCAAATAGCAATTTAAACTTTTACTTTTATTCATTGTCTAATGTTTTAACTTGATTTTCATGTTATTTTCCTTGTGGGTCTCCCCACCGTGCCTTAGAGAGCACGTTAAGCCGTCGGTCCCGGTTGTTATCATGTACACCTGATAGCGATCGTTACTCATAGTAGGGAACATATCCGCCAATCAGCAGTAGTGGCGAATTAAGCTCCAATCCTTCTACACGGGGAAAGAGGCCTATGCCCAGCAGTGGGATGTTCCAGGCTGAATCATGATCGATTGTGATCATGTTATTACAAGCTTTTATTTAACTTGCAATGTATGTATGTATGTATGTATGTTTGTTCGGGTGAAATCTTGCAACTCAATTTTGAAGCAGATATCTTCAACCAATTGAGCTGAAATTTTGTATACAGGTTCAATTTGGACGACAATGCATGATTAACTAGCGCTTTCAAATAAGAGCTTATTTTTTTTAAAAGTTTTTTACTTTTATTAATTTATTTATATACACTTTATTGTACATTACAACTACATTTTAAACATTAAACACATTTAAGCACATTTACAGACTGTGAAGAACAATGGGCGGACTTATGGCTATTTAGCTATTTCTTCCAGACAACCCAAAACTTTTAATTTATTTTATTGAGGTTAATGGATCGTGTATTATTTCAGGTGTTAGTCCAGTTCGGTATGGACACTTACCGCGATCCCTTCAAACAGAACGTGCTGGGCTACCACTACCTCGCGCTGTGCCTCGTCGGCACCGCGCTGTTCCTGCTCAACCTGGCCATCGAATGCAACTACTTCGATGCTATCATTGTCAGGTTAGTTTTATATGTCAATCTAAATTGTAATAGTTTGATATTAAATATAAGTTTAGAAATAACTGTTATCGTATGTTATAATATGAGGATTCGTTCGAAATTTATGTTTTATACTTATCGTTTTGCATTGAAGAGAAGAAAGAGAGTTGTAACTATCTAAACACTATGGTATATTTATTCACTCTTATAGACAAATAGTTTCGACAAAAACAGGAAATAAGAACAAATGCAAAAGTAATCTCGCCGATAACTTAAACAAAAGTAAGGAAATTCATAGGATTATGATACCAGTATATACCTGTAATGAACTATATGTGGTCTTCTCTTCATCATAATTATTTTGCTTGAAATCCGAATTTGCAAAAAACCATATTACTCTTGCTGATACGGATGCCAATGCAGATGTCAAAATCAATGCGGATGTGAATATTTGCAACAACCCTAGTAACGAGAAATAAACTAAAACGACTGAATTGATGTTAAGATTTTTACAAGCTTTCTTGAAATTTCTGAAATTTTGCAACTCAATTTTGAAGCAGATGTCTTCAACCAATTGAGCTGAAATTTTGTATACAAGTTCAATTTATTCGGATGACAATGCATGGTCAACTTTGAGACGTCATGCTAAATCCAACATGGCGGCATATACAAGATGGCGGACTGGTTTTTTTAATGCACTTCTACAATATGGGTATCAAATGAAAGGGAAGGCAAATGAGGGCATATCAATTATGTGATGACAAAATAAGTAGATAGTAAAAGTTTTAAAGTAAAAATGTATTTTTTACATTTTAGGGCATTTATTCAAATAAAAGCTTGTTTTTTAAAAAGGTTTTTTTTTTACTTTTAATTTGTTGTTTGTCATAACACATATTAGTTATTAGAAAACAAATCAGTTGTTCTAGCACAGTTATAGAAATATGTTTCAATATCTTCCCCCCAGACTACAGTCGAAGTCCCGCCAGTCGGACGTTGTACCCGAGTCCCCGGGCGACGTGCGCGCGGAGCAGCGGCGCGTGGCCGGCCAGCTGCGGCCGCTGCGCCTGCGCACCATCGGGAACATCAACGCCGGTGAGCGGGCTTGTAGTGGTCTATACGTGTACTATTAGGGATCATTTATTTTTGTGCTACCCACACATTAGGGAATTCTAAACATTTTTTTGGACTAAACTCCAACCAATAATTTATGCTTTTGTAGTAGGTAACTACACAACGACTAGGTATACGACTACATTTTGACAAGGAAAATGCAAAAATGGTTTGAGAAAGTTTAAAATTTTTGAATCTATAGTTAGACTTTGCCAGACATAAAAAACAATAAATCGTTCTTGTATATAAATGAATACAACGAATGATATCGAATAAAAACCAATATAAAACACGTGGTTGATGGTTCGTATGTGTCCAGGCTTCACGGACTCCTCGGACCTGTCGTCGCTGAAGAAGTCCAGCTCGCTGCCTGCGGGCGCGGCGGCTCGCGACGTGTGCGCGGCGCTGCACCTGCGGCGCGTGTTCGGAGCGCGCGTCGCGTTACAGGACCTGTCGCTGGGGATACCACCTGGACAGGTGAGACGGGTCCGATTCAGCCTGTATATAATAATCCGAATATCCGAATCCGAATATCCCACTGTTGGGCATAGGCCTCTTGTCCATGTAGGAGAAGGATCGGAGCTTAATCCACCACGCTGCTCCAATGCGGGTTGGCGCATATTTGTCTAGATCTTATTCTTGTTTATTTGTTACTAGTTTGGGGGAAGTGAAAAACAGGATGTGAGGTCCCTCATCCACCATCGCTAAGGGAGGATCCTCCAACCAGACGGGTGTTGCCTCTGGCGGGCTACTGCCCCAACGGTTGTTGTCGGGTTCTCGTATATTATGTTCAATCGTTCGGATAACTTTAATATCGCGATGTAGGATACGTCAGTTTTGTCTAGTTTTTATGTCGCGAGACAGATGGCGCTACACTAGTGATCGGCCAGTGGTTGAAATTCGACCATCATTAATTTGTTCTGTTGTCAAAGACTATACTTCTATAATAATAAACAAAAGAGTATTTGTGCGTGTGTGTAATATGTTTTTTTATTAGTTTAATGTATTTTTATGAATAATTTAAAAAATTATATCAGTATTCTGCACTTCTTCTCTATATAAACTATAAGTGTGCGAAATTTCCTAATCCTCCGTCCGCTCAATTTTCGTAAAAAGGGGTACAAAGTTTTTGCTTCACGTATATAGATAATGCATCCTTCTCCTACATGGGGAAAGAGGCCTTTGCCCAGCAGTGGGATACTACAGGCTGAAGCGAGCAACAATCGTACAAATCGAGTAATATCAATATTATTTTGCTTTTTAAACTGAAAGTAGATATAAATAATATATATATTCATATTAAAATAAAGACTTAAAATATTTTAATAACAGTGTACAGCGCTACTGGGTGAAAACGGAGCGGGAAAATCGACAACGTTCTCGTTGCTGACGGGAGAGATCCGGCCGACGTCCGGACAGATATACCTCCTCGGACAGAAAGTCAGCACGAGGGATCTAAGTCAGGGATTAATCAGTAAGTGATTACAGTAAATGGTTAAGTGATTAGTGGTAATGAACTTTTAAAAATTAAGATTATAACTGAGGTATGGCACAGCAGGAAATTTCCTGCTCATATGGAGCAGCCCGACTGGGGCAGTACCTCGACCTTACAGAAGACCACAGCTAAATAATACTGCTTTCAAGCAGTGTTGTGTTCCTGTTGGTGGTGTCGGAATTGGGGATAGAGTCTAAAACACGTTTACGATGCTTCTGGTGTTGCAGACGTCTATAAACTACGGTAACCGCTTACCATGAGCTGATCAGGTGTATCGGGTGTATCAGGTGAGCCGTACGCCTGTTTGTCAACCGAGTTGTATAAAAAAGAAAAAACATATCAGAAGTACTTTGATGTGATAGTTTCAAATTATTGTGTTCGAATCGGCATTGTACAAGCTTTATTATTGTTTGCGTCATTTTTTTTTTCCAAGCTTACAACATAGGTACCGTTTTAAACTCCATTTATTAAGAACGTATTTCCAAGTAATGGAAAGTTTGATTACGTTTTTATTTTATTTTTTCACAGGTTACTGCCCTCAAAGTGACGCGATCGACCCTCTCCTGACCGTGAGAGAAACGCTCGTGCTGTACTGCATGTTGCGAGGAATTGAGGACAGAGATGATGTGAGTGTTTTCTCTTCTTTTTGAAGTTAAACTTCTTTAGAATCATTGTGATTTGAAACTCGATTAAGTAAAAATGTGTTACTATAAACAAAAACAAAAAAACACATAAATGTATAGGAGAGATAGAATACAATACTGCTCAAAACACGTAAACGACGCGTTTTGCATGGCAGTTACGACCTTTATCACGAGATTGTGATCATCGTCTATAGAACAAATAATAACGGTTCACCTTCCTAAGACTTTTCAGAAAATTCACTTCTGCCGTGTCTGAATTGCACATACACACTTTTTTATATATTTTATACCAATAGGGAAGAAAAGAATCGGCATTTCATTTGGGTACTATTTCCGAATAATTGTGTTAAAAAACGAAAAAAATCGACTTCAATAACATCGACAAGTAATACAACGTAAGTAGACGAAAAAAATTATCAAACGCACTAGTCGTCACTACAATTTTCGAAGGTTCCTCTCGATTTCTCGGAGATTCCATCATATGGTTCTGGTTTCCTTATCATGGTACCATCCTCGGGATATCTCCTTTCCAACAAAAAAAAAATCATCAAAATCGGTTCATAAACAACGAAATAACCGATAGCAAGCGATTACCGTAGCTTATCTGCAACGCCAGAGGCATCGCAAGAGTGTTGCTGACCCTATCCCCCAATCCCAAGAGGTCGGTCACCTTACTCACCACAGGAACTGAACACTTCTTGAAAACATTATTATTTAGCTATGATCTTCTGTAAGATTGGTAATTCCCCATTTGAGCTGCTCCTGATTTACTAAATTATTTATTTTTTTACAAGGTAATTCGGCGCACATTAGATTGCTTCGAGTTGGTGAAATATTCAGATGTTCTTACGGGCGCTCTGAGCGGTGGCAACAAGCGAAAGCTTTGTACCGCCATTGCTTTTATGGGACGATCACCTCTTATACTACTTGATGAGCCCACCAGGTATTTGGATTCTTTTATATTAGAAGCTTGCTATTCAAATTAACTTATTTTTAGAATTTAACAATAGCATAACGTTGGTAAATATCGTATAGGACTAATAATATAATAGGACTCGTTTAGGCTGCTCAACATTTGGCCTAGCTCATCCAACGTCTTCCCAAAAATGACGATATCGTCGTTTTGACGACGACGACGATGGATGACGGCTTTAAAGAGTTTTGCCAAGGCTTTTAGGATAGTTCGCCTTGCAGTCTTAAGGAGATCAGTCATAACTCCGTCATCCCCCGACACTCTCCCGTTTTTAAGCTGCTCGAGCGCCGCACTAATCTCGTCGAATTCGATATCCGGGATGTCTACTGTGGTCCACATGGATCTTCGGTGTCCTGAGTCTCAGGCTTTTGTGCAGCTTGGATACAGCTGTCCATAGAATTTCTTGACCTCTTTTCGGAACTGAGAGCGAGAGCAAACGGTTCTGCCATCCGCTGTTTTGAGCTTTGCAAGAAGGCTTCTCTCTAATGGTCTTTAGCAAACTTTTGACCCCCTATTCTACTCTATAAGACTTGTAATATCTTGTATTAGAGCAGCTGAGGTCTGCGTACAAGCTTCCGTATCCTCTTGAAAGAGGCTTCTGTTCCGGCGAAGCTGCTTAATTAGCGGGCATCTCGCGCCTAGACCGCATCAGATCCAAGGCTTCGGGAGGAAGTTTGGACTGCTTCGTTGATTTCGTCGGCGAAAAGTGTCTGTGTACCCAGTGTACACACCGTCCTTACCACGTTGTTGGGCATCTCTTACACGTTTTTTCTTTTAAATGTAATTAGGTCGGCAAACAGGCAACTGACCCGATGCGATGGTAAGCGATTACCGTAGCTTATACGCGTCTGCAACACCAGAAACATCGCAAGTGCGTTGCCGAGCTTATCCCTAATTCCGCCTAGGAGCTCTGGTCACCTTCATCACCAACAGGAACACACCACTGCTCGAAAGCAGTATTATTTAGCTGCGATCTTCTGTGAAGTAGAGGTACTACTCAGTTGGGCTGCTCCAGATTTTGAGCAGGAAATTTCCTGCTGTATGCTATACCTCAGTTAAAACCTGTATGATTATAATGTGCAATAAAGTATCCTCCCCCCTCCAGCGGCATGGACCCCGTGTCGCGGCGCTGCGTGTCGTCGGCCGGACGACGCGCCGCCAGTGCCGGGCGCGCGTCGCTGCTCGCCACGCACGCGCTGGACGACGCGCGCCGCCTCGCCGCGCGGGTGGCGCTGCTGCGGGCGGGCCGCCTGCACGCGCTGGGCGGGCTCGACGACTGTTTGCGGCGGTGAGGCTCCACCCCTCTCTATACCCTGGCGAGGTGCGCCGCCACCCACTGTCTCGACGGTGAGGCTCCACCCCTCTCTATACCCTGGCGAGGTGCGCCGCCACCCACTGTCTCGACGGTGAGGCTCCACCCCTCTCTATACCCTGGCGAGGTGCGCCGCCACCCACTGTCTCGACGGTGAGGCTCCACCCCTCTCTATACCCTGGCGAGGTGCGCCGCCACCCACTGTCTCGACGGTGAGGCTCCACCCCTCTCTATACCCTGGCGAGGTGCGCCGCCACCCACTGTCTCGACGGTGAGGCTCCACCCCTCTCTATACCCTGGCGAGGTGCGCCGCCACCCACTGTCTCGACGGTGAGGCTCCACCCCTCTCTATACCCTGGCGAGGTGCGCCGCCACCCACTGTCTCGACGGTGAGGCTCCACCCCTCTCTATACCCTGGCGAGGTGCGCCGCCACCCACTGTCTCGACGGTGAGGCTCCACCTCTCTCTATACCCTGGCGAGGTGCGCCGCCACCCACTGTCTCGACGGTGAGGCTCCACCCCTCTCTATACCCTGGCGAGGTGCGCCGCCACCCACTGTCTCGACGGTGAGGCTCCACCCCTCTCTATACCCTGGCGAGGTGCGCCGCCACCCACTGTCTCGACGGTGAGGCTCCACCCCTCTCTATACCCTGGCGAGGTGCGCCGCCACCCACTGTCTCGACGGTGAGGCTCCACCCCTCTCTATACCCTGGCGAGGTGCGCCGCCACCCACTGTCTCGACGGTGAGGCTCCACCCCTCTCTATACCCTGGCGAGGTGCGCCGCCACCCACTGTCTCGACGGTGAGGCTCCACCCCTCTCTATACCCTGGCGAGGTGCGCCGCCACCCACTGTCTCGACGGTGAGGCTCCACCCCTCTCTATACCCTGGCGAGGTGCGCCGCCACCCACTGTCTCGACGGTGAGGCTCCACCCCTCTCTATACCCTGGCGAGGTGCGCCGCCACCCACTGTCTCGACGGTGAGGCTCCACCCCTCTCTATACCCTGGCGAGGTGCGCCGCCACCCACTGTCTCGACGGTGAGGCTCCACCCCTCTCTATACCCTGGCGAGGTGCGCCGCCACCCACTGTCTCGACGGTGAGGCTCCACCTCTCTCTATACCCTGGCGAGGTGCGCCGCCACCCACTGTCTCGACGGTGAGGCTCCACCCCTCTCTATACCCTGGCGAGGTGCGCCGCCACCCACTGTCTCGACGGTGAGGCTCCACCCCTCTCTATTCCCTGGCGAGGTGCGCCGCCACCCACTGTCTCGACGGTGAGGCTCCACCCCTCTCTATACCCTGGCGAGGTGCGCCGCCACCCACTGTCTCGACGGTGAGGCTCCACCTCTCTCTATACCCTGGCGAGGTGCGCCGCCACCCACTGTCTCGACGGTGAGGCTCCACCTCTCTCTATACCCTGGCGAGGTGCGCCGCCACCTACTGTCTCGACGGTGAGGCTCCACCCCTCTCTATACCCTGGCGAGGTGCGCCGCCACCCACTGTCTCGACGGTGAGGCTCCACCCCTCTCTATACCCTGGCGAGGTGCGCCGCCACCCACTGTCTCGACGGTGAGGCTCCACCCCTCTCTATACCCTGGCGAGGTGCGCCGCCACCCACTGTCTCGACGGTGAGGCTCCACCCCTCTCTATACCCTGGCGAGGTGCGCCGCCACCCACTGTCTCGACGGTGAGGCTCCACCTCTCTCTATACCCTGGCGAGGTGCGCCGCCACCCACTGTCTCGACGGTGAGGCTCCACCTCTCTCTATACCCTGGCGAGGTGCGCCGCCACCCACTGTCTCGACGGTGAGGCTCCACCCCTCTCTATACCCTGGCGAGGTGCGCCGCCACCCACTGTCTCGACGGTGAGGCTCCACCTCTCTCTATACCCTGGCGAGGTGCGCCGCCACCCACTGTCTCGACGGTGAGGCTCCACCTCTCTCTATACCCTGGCGAGGTGCGCCGCCACCCACTGTCTCGACGGTGAGGCTCCACCCCTCTCTATACCCTGGCGAGGTGCGCCGCCACCCACTGTCTCGACGGTGAGGCTCCACCTCTCTCTATACCCTGGCGAGGTGCGCCGCCACCCACTGTCTCGACGGTGAGGCTCCACCTCTCTCTATACCCTGGCGAGGTGCGCCGCCACCCACTGTCTCGACGGTGAGGCTCCACCCCTCTCTATACCCTGGCGAGGTGCGCCGCCACCCACTGTCTCGACGGTGAGGCTCCACCTCTCTCTATACCCTGGCGAGGTGCGCCGTCACCCACTGTCTCGACGGTGAGGCTCCACCTCTCTCTATACCCTGGCGAGGTGCGCCGCCACCCACTGTCTCGACGGTGAGGCTCCACCCCTCTCTATACCCTGGCGAGGTGCGCCGTCACCCACTGTCTCGACGGTGAGGCTCCACCCCTCTATACCCTGGCGAGGTGCGCCGCCACCCACTGTCTCTACGACTGCCTGCAAGCTACGCGCACCACTACACCAGAGCGACGTCCTAATAGTAGAACTGGCAAAATTTATCCTCCATACATTAAACTATCACTACCCTCCACTACTTTTAACAAAATGTATATTTGATCAACAATCGTAGCTACAATATAACAATGTGTTGCAGGTTCGGCGGCGGCTACGTGGTGTCGTGCGTGGTCCGGCGGGGCCGCCCCCGCGCGGTGTGGTCGCGCGTGCTCAGCCGGGCCCCGCTCGCCCGCCTGCGCGTGCTGCACCACGCCGCGCTGCACTTCCTGCTGCCGCAGCGCGCCACCGGTACTGCACCTGCACTCACAGATACAATCATAATCATAAATAATAAACGCTTCACACTCCACGACTACCAGTAGGATTTACTCCTGTGTCGGGGGTCCGGAAACTACGTCAAAGATCTATATGGCCAATACAAATATCTGTCGTGAGCGAGGATCGAACCCGCGTCCGCTAGCGCAACGGCCAGTGCTGTGACCACTGCGCCAACGCGTCGTCGATGACATTAACATAGACATTATCATAGACAAATAAGTTCTTTGATCCTTTAGCTGTCCAGTAATGTAATTAATTTTGGATGGGGATTATAGATATGTACCTACATACAGCACCAAACTGTATCCCCCGATTTTGATATCGTTCGTTTATTTGAATTGGCATATCGAAACAATTAACCGTACAGAACTATATTAAAGTATAAACTATTCTTTTATCAACAGTGAACGGCAAGGAAGTTGAAACAAAATTGAGTGACGTTTTCCGGTTGCTAGCGGAACTGCAGATGAGCTGCGACATTGAAGACTACACGGTTAACCAAAGCTCGCTCGATCAGGTATTTCGTATTCTTTCTTTTATTACAAAGGCTGCAAACAAGTGTACGGTCCATCAGACGATAAGCAAATACCGTAATCTATAGACGCCTGTAATACCGGGAGCATTGCAAGCGCATTGCCGATCCTAGCCATCACCGTCCCCAATAGCTCTGACTATCTTACATAATATCACGGGAACACAACAGTTTGAAAGCAGTGCTATTTAGCTGTGACTTTCTTTGAGGTTGAGGTATTTCCTCAATCTTGCGGTTGCAATTATGTTATGAAATAGATTTTAATGTCCATTTTATAAACCTGATTTGAATTTTATTCGATTGCAGATGTTCCTAAGCTTTAATAATAAGACGAGTATAATGGATCCAATTGACGAATCAACGGTGACGCCTCGCCTGCTGAGGAGAAACAGTGAAGAGCTGGACAGCGTCACCGCACTGTGATATCTTAAAGATAGATATGGTCTTAATAATCCTAAAAAAAAATCCGTCCTGATTTTTTATTTATTTATAGTTATCCAAATATTTTAAGTGCATTCTGCCAACAATGACATGTTAAAAGTACGATTAACGATCATGTGTGCTATTTAAACGTAATATAATTGATAGACAATATAATAAGACTAGGGGCAAGTTTTAGATTTTTTACAAAAAATATTTAATGGTTATAATGTCATTATGTAATACGGATTGGATATGGATTCCCAAGGAGGGTTGATGTCAGGCAGGCGGCCGGTCGTAAAAAACAATATTATGCCAAATCACTTACAACATGAGTCTGAGGAAGAGAAGAACATGTTGTGCCGACCCTATATAAATAGGATAAGGACAGGGAGATGATGAATGTCATTATGTAATAACCAAGCACTTGACTATTAGACAATTAATTTTATGAACAAATTTTAAAAAAACTATAGATTGACAAAACACAAAGTTATATATTTATTTAATTCTTTTTAAATTTAAGTATGTTACCACCTACAAGTTCTTTTCTATTATTATTACTAATTTATCAAGTTTCTACATTTACGTACCTACTTACTACACCGAAAATACTAAAGGATGATTTTATTATAGATAATGCAACACTTCTCTTAAAATATTGTAACTAACCAAACAAAAATTGACAATGCAATCTAATTGTTAATTACACATTAGTAAAAACTCTCTGACGTCATGTTACATCACATAATTCTCAACAGAAACGTCAGAATTACTGACGCTCTCATTGCTGTCAGAATATTTATTACAAAAGTTTCTAATGGATGATTAACTGAACTAAAAAGAAATATCAGTTTAGCCGTTTGTTGAATCATGTCTTAATGTTTTTAGGTTAGTTTATTTCATCAAGTTTACTACAAAAGGAATGTGTTTCAAATAAATATTCCTATTCTAAAGGACTCTAAGAGTGAAAGTATCAAAGTTGTATAGAATCAATATTCCTATTTTTAAATTAAGTATACTAATATTAAATATTATAATTGTCATGGGAACAATATGCTTGTACTAGTTATAAGCGAACTATGAGTATCAGGTTTCTAATGATGTTGAAATCAACGTAAATTGCTTGGAGAAAGTTACATTACTAAAAAAATATCTTTTTGTATTTGTATCATTAATTAAATCTGATGTAAGATTGTGACTAACAAAACAATAATTTTTCGAAATAAATTTTATCATACATTGTAAATTATAATATTAAACAATCACTCATTAATTTTTTCCTAAATATTTAGCACAAATCTCTCTCCATTTTCAATTTTTAAAGCCTCCATTTTTGCGTTAAAATATACACTGTGTACAATAGGGTATTCCACTATGTTTGAAAAAGTACTTCAAAATGTTGATTTTCTAATAAAAAGCCACAAAAAAATATATTTCGGCAAAATAAACACGTTTTCATGCCATAAAATTAAATTAAATTTTAAACCTTTTTTATTACCGCGAAAACGCTACAGCCATTTTGGTGACGTAATATGGGCAATAACAAAAGTGTATGACGTATGTAAGAGAGTAACATAACCTACAATAGGGTATTCCACTATGTTTGAAAAAGTACTTCAAAATGTTGATTTTATAATAAAAAGCCACAAAAAAAATATATTTCGGCAAAATAAACACGTTTTCATGCCATAAAATTAAATTAAATTTTAAACCTTTTTTATTACCGCGAAAACGCTACAGCCATTTTGGTGACGTAATATGGGCAATAACAAAAGTGTATGACGTATGTAAGAGAGTAACATAACCTACAATTACTATGACAGCCATCAACAAATTAGTAATGAATGCATATTATTTCAGTTGGAACAAGATATGAAGAGTTATTATACGAAAAAACACAACTATTACTCCTTGAAGTTAAAATTGATAGATATTAGTATCGTACACTAGCTGTTGACAGCACTGACAGAACTTTGTTATTGCCCGTAAGACGTCACACCATGGCGGCTCGTGTTTTAGGTCACGTGATATACAGATTAAAATATACGACTTTTAATTTCAATATAATAAATCAATAATGTGCTTTTATGATTCTAAATCAGAATATTTAGGTGTATTTCTATATAAATTTTAATTTTTATCAAAATTTATAATTTATTTTTCACTACGGAAAGTACCCTATTACTATGACAGCCATCAACAAATTAGTAATGAATGCATATTATTTCAGTTGGAACAAGATATGAAGAGTTATTATACGAAAGAACACAACTATTACTCCTTGAAGTTAAAATTGATAGATATTAGTATGTACACTAGCTGTTGACAGCACTGACAGAACTTTGTTATTGCCCGTATGACGTCACACCATGGCGGCTCGTGTTTTAGGTCACGTGATATACAGATTAAAATATACGACTTTTAATTTCAATATAATAAATCAATAATGTGCTTTTATGATTCTAAATCAGAATATTTAGGTGTATTTCTATATAAATTTTAATTTTTACCAAAATTTATAATTTATTTTTCACTACGGAAAGTACCCTATTGACACAAACTTTGAATGTACCTATTTTGTAAGGATTTTGAGATGTGACTTAATGACAATATTTTAGTTAATTGTAAGGAATAAATGAATTTAATGCATTATTTTTTATAAGTGTATAGCATGCCAGCTGTGATATAATTGTAATTAAGGCGTGTTTCATAAGAAATAAGGAAAAATAAAAAACATGGTTTATGGTAAATATGTTTTATTTTCAAATAATATTTCATTAACCTTAGATTAATAAAGCTATAAAGAGATCATCCAGATCTTAAAATTATAACGTAATAAAAAAAGTCGTGCAAAAAGTTAAAAACCTTTTATTTGAAATAACTTAAAAAAAAATGGAATGTGAATTTTTATCAGGATATAAAATTGCATTTTGTGCAACAAACCAATCACAACATTAATATATATACATTTAAAATCAATATAATTATAATTAAACAAAAATAATTAAAATGACTATTAAATTCAGATACCAATATATTTTTCTTATAACTAATTTATGGCAAAAAATTATTTTATAACATATCTATATAACCATATAATGGATTAACTGGTTCAATTTAGTTTTACAAAACGTGCCACAAAAATATTTTTATACGTGTAGCTAGCTTACACTTCACCAAAGAGTTTGCTAATGGAAAGCAGAGAGCAGAGAGAGAGGGGAAAATATTGTGTCTTGACCAGTTTAGTTTCTTATTAATTATTATTAAATATTTCAAATATTAGCGGTACATACAGCACACAGCTATACCGAGTTTTCAACTTCTTTAATGTTCAAAAGTGACGCGGTCACAGGCGCCGTGAATAATTTTATCTCTCTCTCTTTTTTCGTGTCAATCTCATTTTAGAACACAGATAATAAATAAGACACAGATAATACAGAAAATACATTCATAAATGTATCATAATGCGTAAGCTCAGTGGTAACAGCTACTGTCTCATTTGTAAAGGTCAAGATGTTCATTTTGGTCTGGGAATTTCAATTTATATTTTGTATTGTTTTCTAATGTTTACGCGAATTTCACTCATTATAATGAAACAACTTTTTTCGGATTTTGTCGCGGTTTATTAGGTTTTTTACATGACCGACGTTTCGGACACTTAACAGCAACCATGATCACGGATTATATTTTGTGTCTTCAAACCCGGCACAGGATATCATCCCACTAGTTGTAGAGTGTGAGGACTTTGTTTATTTCCCTATAATTGAGTATATTTTTTATAATATATTATTTATTTTGTTCTATATACATTATAGACGTTTTTCTGTTCCCAAGGTAAGCTACTTAATGCTTGTGTTTTAGGTGATAAAAATACTATTGTTTTTAAAATAAATACACATATCACACAGACTCGGGGGGAATCGGACCCACAAACTGCCCTAACAGAAAAGTTGTTCAGAAACATTAGTTTCAATTGTTATCAAAGGAAGGATTTCTCAGTCCGGCTGAATTTTTAAAGTGAACTGCGAATATGTCCAATGAGCGGAATATTACGTCTTTGTTGACCTCCTTGTGGCTGAAACTCGAAACGACGAGATGAACCGAATCGTATAGCGTTTTCTCACTAAACATGTATGTTTCTGAAAACAAAAAATCATACAAATATTAGTGTCGATTGAGGCGTTGTACCATGAAATAAATTGATTTTTCCTTATTCAAATGCTCCATACATTTTGAATTCTATCAAAATAATAGTGTAAGGCAATTTGTTGCAGACTATCAGTAATCAGTCAGGAAGCAAAATTTAGAGGATAATTTAATATGTATAATAATAAATAAATAAATAATAAATATATTTTATATTTTTATACAGCTTTAGAATATCATTTTTATATTTTGTAACTGACGAAAGCTAAAAAAAAACGTCAATGCTCGATACTTGTACGGAATCCCAATTGGACTAAATTTCATACATGTGGCGTTAAAATTGTATTTTTTGATTGATTTAATAGTTTGACAGCATTTTTTGAACCCATGCTTATTGCTTATACCTGGCATATGCGTGATAAATCCATGCACTTAATGTGCGTTTTCCAATATCAGCACTAAAGCGCATTATGCGGTATAATGCTCAACGCTCAACGTTGAAAGTTCCAAAACTACAGCAACGCTTCACACAACGAGCACTCTCAAAAGTAGGGCTTCCGTGTGCGTGCTTGCAATGGATACCAACTCAGTGGTGGCTCAGTGGTTTAGTATTGTGCGCCACTGAGTCGCATTATGCTCTGTAATTGGAAAACGCACTATGTCTGCAGAAAAGTGTCAAGACAATACCTGGTATATTTTCAATGATCATTTGACAAGTTTCGTCAATGTTGAATTCTCTTAACTTCCTGTCAGTTGTGACGACCGTCGGTTTCGAGAGTTGCTCGAAGTATACGAATATCTGCTTTTTCAACCAGACGCTGAACTCGTCCAACCACACACATATCAGGGATTCCGCTAAGTCTGCAAACATTTAGGACACATTTAAATATATCGGGTCTCCCCACCGTGCCTCGGAGAGCACGTTAAGCCATCGGTCCCGGTTGTTATCATGTACACCTGATAGCAATCGTTACTCATAGTAGGGAATATATCCGCCAACCCGCATTGGAGCAGCGTGGTGGATTAAGCTCCGATCCTTCTTCTACATGTGGAAGAGGCCTATGCCCAACAGTGGGATATTATAGGCTGAATCGTAATCGTAAATATATCGGAGTCAGTTACAGATTCTTCTCTGCAGAACCTATATTCCGAATAGGTTCTTCACTTTAACTATAATTTTGTTGGTGACAAGAAAAGACTTGCGAGTTGATTTTAATCGTTTTATTGTAAGCGTATATCGGTGACAGAAGCAATAGTGAACATCGAGATTATTCGCCGCATCCGTTTCCCTCCTCGAGCCGCGATGACGTCCTCTCGTTCGGTAGGTTGGTAGGGCGGTCCGCGCATTTAATTGATTGGTGGCGTTAACAAATTTATTAAACAAATGTCATTTTAATTTGTAAAACAACGATTAAATAGTGATTTTGTAAACCTACTTCGATAAAGTAATTTATGATTTTGATTTTTGAGTCATCAATGTGATCAAAAAACGATGCTTGGCGCGGTATCTAGATGGCAGCACTGAAAGACATTTCGGTGCAAAACGGCTAAATAACAACGTCATACGATTGAGAAAAAACTTGTTAAAATGTTTCTTAAATTTTTTTATGAAAATTTAATTATGGATATTTTTTAATTACAGCAGTTTCACTTTATTTCTTTTCTTGATTACTCTGCTATACGCCCGCGTGTCTGACGAGAATCATAATAACGCTTTCTTCAATGATTAAAATGTAACAATAAGTGTCTGTTTCGGTGGCTAATAAAGTGTACCATGTAGTATTAAGTTCAATTTCGACAAAAAACATTGTCGCAACAGTCCCTATTCCTGGAGATAGTGTGGTAGGTGGTAAGTGTAAGGTAAGTGCAGTCACCGGCACACAGTAGAGTGGCGAGGCGGAAGGTGAGGTGGTCGGCCGCGAGGCCGGCGGCGCACAGCGTCTCCGCGGTACTGGTCCAGCGCGCGCCGCACGAGCTGCACCACTCCTCTGGGGACAACAACAACACGTCACAGGGGATTTACTATGACAACAACAAAAGTAGTAAGTCTTGTTTGAGAATTAGTATAAACCGAAGTTGGTAAAGAGATATATCATTCGAAAACTTGTACGTCTCAGAAGGAACTTTAAAAATAGTAGTACCCACAAAAATAATTATCATTCAATGCAGTTTTTGTCCATCATCTTTCGCTTGCCCGCCCTGTAGCGCGAAAGCGCGGTTTGCCGGCCGGGCTGTGCTGGCTCCCTGAAGCCTTGCTCGGTTGCTGGTGCAATCCGGCAGACGTGATGTGTGAGGGCCGGGCTGTGCTGGCTTCCTGGAGCTTTAAGCTCGGTTGTTAGTGCAGTCCGGCGGACCCGTGGGGTAGTTGCCGGGTCGTGCTGGGCTCCCTGGAGCTTTGCTCGGTTGCTCGGTGCGATCCGGCGTTGGAGGTCGGGCGGGCCTGACCCCCAACGCCATGATACCGCGAGAGGGGACGCTCCTGGACATGTGTCCCCATTCTGCAGACGGTAGACTGGTCCGGTTGCGTTTGGAGCGCCGCGTCCACATGCCACAGCTGCGGGGGCAGGGGTGTGGGGGTGAGGGGGGTCGTGTGTGCGCACCGAGGTCGAGCGGCGGCGGGGGCGGCGGCGCGCGCGGCGGCAGCTCGCGCAGCGGGTCGAGCGCCGCGTCCACGTGCCACAGCTGCGGGGGGAGGGGTGTGGGGGTGAGGGGGGTCGTGTGTGCGCACCGAGGTCGAGCGGCGGCGGGGGCGGCGGCGCGCGCGGCGGCAGCTCGCGCAGCGGGTCGAGCGCCGCGTCCACGTGCCACAGCTGCGGGGGGAGGGGGGGGGGGGGGGGGGGGGGTCGTGTGTGCGCACCGAGGTCGAGCGGCGGCGGGGGCGGCGGCGCGCGCGGCGGCAGCTCGCGCAGCGGGTCGAGCGCCGCGTCCACGTGCCACAGCTGCGGGGGGAGGGGTGTGGGGGGTGAGGGGGGTCGTGTGTGCGCACCGAGGTCGAGCGGCGGCGGGGGCGGCGGCAGCTCGCGCAGCGGGTCGAGCGCCGCGTCCACGTGCCACAGCTGCGGGGGGAGGGGTGTGGGGGGTGAGGGGGGTCGTGTGTGCGCACCGAGGTCGAGCGGCGGCGGGGGCGGCGGCAGCTCGCGCAGCGGGTCGAGCGCCGCGTCCACGTGCCACAGCTGCGGGGGGAGGGGTGTGGGGGGTGAGGGGGGTCGTGTGTGCGCACCGAGGTCGAGCGGCGGCGGGGGCGGCGGCGCGCGCGGCGGCAGCTCGCGCAGCGGGTCGAGCGCCGCGTCCACGTGCCACAGCTGCGGGGGGAGGGGTGTGGGGGGTGAGGGGGGTCGTGTGTGCGCACCGAGGTCGAGCGGCGGCGGGGGCGGCGGCAGCTCGCGCAGCGGGTCGAGCGCCGCGTCCACGTGCCACAGCTGCGGGGGGAGGGGTGAGGGGGGTGAGGGGGGTCGTGTGTGCGCACCGAGGTCGAGCGGCGGCGGGGGCGGCGGCAGCTCGCGCAGCGGGTCGAGCGCCGCGTCCACGTGCCACAGCTGCGGGGGGAGGGGTGTGGGGGGTGAGGGGGGGTCGTGTGTGCGCACCGAGGTCGAGCGGCGGCGGGGGCGGCGGCGCGCGCGGCGGCAGCTCGCGCAGCGGGTCGAGCGCCGCGTCCACGTGCCACAGCTGCGGGGGGAGGGGTGTGGGGGGTGAGGGGGGTCGTGTGTGCGCACCGAGGTCGAGCGGCGGCGGGGGCGGCGGCGCGCGCGG
Organism: Melitaea athalia; assembly: GCA_905220545.2. NCBI lineage: Eukaryota > Metazoa > Arthropoda > Insecta > Lepidoptera > Nymphalidae > Melitaea > Melitaea athalia. The sequence continues at coordinate 19,384,140 of HG992189.1, read as the reverse complement.
CGGCAGCTCGCGCAGCGGGTCGAGCGCCGCGTCCACGTGCCACAGCGCTCGCCGGGCTCCTGACAGTCGCGCCGCGCACGCGCTTACCTAGGTGGAGACAGATTTTATTAGAGGAGCGAGAAGCAGGTAGTTATTGAATGATTGATTTTAATTTTAAGTTTGGGAGCTCGGCTAGCTCTGCTTCTGTTAAATGGTGAGGAGGTAGTATCCATTTACACTGAAGCAAGCGCTGGCCTGCTCTATCTCGGCAGACTCGTCAACTTTATATCTCGAGAAAGAATATCTGAGGTGCGGCGATCATGTGAATCTCAAACGTAACTCATTATTTCATTGCAATCTCGAAAACAGAGGTCTGGAAAAAAAGTTCTACTGGAATCGGCATCGCCATGGGTGGTAATGCTCATATCGCGCCCCAGTCTAAGGATTATGTCGAATAAGAGAATATGTCATGTAAAAATATGTCTGTTCCTGGAACTAGACCTCCCGAACGTCCCAGGGAACAACGGCTAGAGGTCGTGAGGCAGAACATGATTACCACCACTCAGGATCATTCAAAAGACCGTCCTAAGTAGAAGTCTTAGTCGAAAGGCAGAAGAAATTTAAAAAAAAGAGATTTATAATGCCAATACGAAGACGAAGATGTGACGTTACAAAACTTTTCTGCAGCTTCTATCCCATCGCCGTCACTTGCTCTAACCCCCCCCCCCCCCCCCCCTCCAACATATGTCAACGTATTTGCCAAGAAAAAAACTAGCAACACAAGCAAGGCAACACTTACACTCAATTCCGGTGACGTACACACGTAGGTCCAATCGTGCAGCTGTCGGGGTGCAGTCTCCTCCCCTTCTGCACCGACCGCAGTTTTAATTGAGTTAAAAACCCCTGTTACGGTGCGTTGGAATAATCTAGAAAAAATTTAATTAAAAGCTGGATGAACATCAAGAAAAAATAATCAATTATTTATCTATCATAAAAATAGAAGTACAAAACTAGCTGTACCCTAAAGCTTGCACCAACTAAGTTCCAATCCCATGAACCTTGGTGAACACCCAAAACTGAGACTATACATTTATCTATATATGTATACATAATTACTATGTTTTAGCGTGTGTTATAATATACACCTGCAATAAAAATAATAATCTTTGTAAATCATGTAACTATTTGTAATAATACACAAAACAGACTTACTTGTCCAACCTCTGCATATTGTTTGTCGTCTGTCCGGGCGACGAACCGCGATCAAAATTCATGTCGTATTCGTCTGAAATATAAATATCACTCTGACAATTTTTATGTAAAATCTTAAAACTTATCAGAAGTTTTTATTTTTTTATTAATCTAAATCAAATTAAACAGATTAAACAAACGTCGCTTATTTTTGTTGATTCTAGTAAAGCATTTGATACGCCATGACATAATACCATTTTTTCAAAGTTAGATAACAATGAAAATAGTAACCCACTTTTAAATGCGTCGTAACTGCTGATCGACTAGAAACTAGAGCGTACTGTGTTAATAAAAAAATTACTGATAGTCACAATGAAAAGACACAAGTAACGTAAGGAACTTCACAGGGATCAATATAAGGACCCTTTTATTATCATACTCACGTTAATGACCTTATCTGAATTTTAAACATTTTCTAACAGTTCCATGTCCACCCGATGATCCAAATTAATTTAATTTGCGTCAGGTTACGTTTCCTGAATGCTTCAAGTTCCAGTTTCCAGTAGCTTATAGACGTCCACAACACTACTCCCAATCCCCCCCAGAAGCTCTGGTCACCTTACCAACAGGAACACAACACTGCTTGAGGGCAGTATTATTTAGCTGTGATATTCTTCAAGTTTGAGATACTTCCACAGACGGGCTGCTCCAGATTTTGGGTATCTGCTGTGCACTTCATGCTTCAGGTTTTATTCTCATGAATCAGCCTTTATTGCTGTAATTTTAGTCACCTGCAAGCGCGGCGCTATCGACATGCACATGTGTGTGGTCGCCTCGCGCAGCACGCCCTCGAGTTTCCTCCGCGCCCTCCCACCACGCCTCCTCCCTGGGGGAGTTCTACTAGTTACTAACTAGTTTTGATTTCATTACTTTATTTTTTGTAAAAAATAGTCTTTTATAATGCACAAGTTAGTTCGATTAAAAGATATACTCGTATTCTTGTGTGAAAGGTAACATCGATTAGTTACAGTAACCAAGAATTACTCAAAATTAATAATTCATTTTTTTTACAGCTAACATTCTAGAACTATGACTAACTATGATTTAGCTCAAGTTACGTACCTAGGTGTAGCGTGCTGAAGGAGAGTCCTCAGCTTGGCTATACTAGCTGACAGGTCAGCTGCCTCTTCGTATTGTGGCTCCGGGGACTCCGATAACGGTTCCGGAGAACCCCACTCCACACGGGGCTTCGATTGCTAGTCAAGGAAAAAGATATACAAGCTTAATAGCCATGGCTTTACTAGGGAGGATAGATGCCTGCCTTATACATTTAAGGCCAAGTTAGATTTTTTATTTTATTATTATTAAATATGTATTACCTACAAGACATATAAATTTTTAAAGCACATTAAAATGTATATACATTATAATATATTGTCAAGTGAACCAACCAAAAGTTGAGAAGAAATTTATTTACAAAAAAGTAATAATTTATTTAATCTTTGTTATACAATCAATATAAACTGTGAATGTACAAATTGATCCTTCAAGCCGGATTGTTTGTATATTTTTTTAAAACTAACCATGCTGTCTTGCGAAGACACTCTCTGCTGTTTGACCAGATAATGAGTGGATGTGCCACCGTTTTCTTCTAAAAACAAATAAAATATTGATTAACAAATAATATAAACACGATTATCAGGCAGAATTACATTTACAGATGTCCACATCACATACACATACACATGTACATATATTATTAAACATTTCCAAATATTATCGTAACAAAAAAAAATCACTATAAAAGTCAAGATAATTGAAATCGTCATTAAAATGTAGTTTGATAACAAAATTAAATAAATCATAAAAAAAAACAGTCAAATTTAAAGATTTTTTTAGACCTTTAATATTACCAAAGGGCATGTAAGATTCCTTTGCCTCCATGACGACTTCTGGCCTCCCCCTCCCCCTGTGCGGTTCCGAGGGGGATGTTTTATCCATGTTCCTCTCTTTGTGAGCTGGAGACTTTTCCTTGTGTACAATGAGAAAGATTTGAAAAATTTAATTTTGAAATTAAACACAGATAAATTTGTTTACATATTTTATTACATATACTTGTAGTTATTAAAATGTATGCAAAAAAAAAAACAATCAATTAGTATTAGGAGATGTACAACTAAAACTAATTGTTAATTTATCTTGTGATTGTATCCTGTAAACAGAGGCTAAAATAATTAAATGAATATTCTTTTTATTTATTTATTTATAAAATATTGTTCATATAACTGACAAATATTCATACAACTAATAAAAGCATTTTAAGGATCATAGGCTACAAAACAACACAATATGACGTATAGAAACAAAGCATGCACACTCACTTGAGAATCATCACTAAGACCCGTAAAACGTAGCCCTTTCTTTATCCCCGCTATGCCCTTGTCCAGCAAACCTTCCATCATACCAGCTGCTTCATCCTATAGAAAATTAAGATTAACTTTATTTTTTGACTTCGTAATTCGTATAATCAAGTACGACATCTATACTAATATAATAAAGCTGAAGAGTTTGTTTGTTTGTTTGTTTGTTTGTTTGTTTGTTTGTTTGTTTGTTTGAACGCGCTAATCTCAGAATCTACTGGTCCGATTTGAAAAATTCTTTCAGTGTTAGATAGCCCATTTATCGAGGAAGGCTATAGGCTATAATATATCATCACGCTAAGTCCAATACGAGCGGAGTCCACGCCGACGAAGTCGCGCGCAGAAGCTAGTAAGTAAGATAATCGGGAAGTAAAATAAAAACATAAGAATTTGTACAGAAATCTATAATAAAAATCTAACTACTATTCCCAGAATACGGCTACAGACAACAAAAAAGAAAAACATTTTGGTTACATTAAACATTTTTTTTTTCTTATTTATTATAACTAGACATTTATTAATTTTATTGATTAAAACTACTTATCACATTTTATTAATAAGTGTCAGTGCCACTAAAATAAAGAAAAAAAAATAGCTTTGCTGATTCTGCAGTGATAAATTTATTTGGCATGCGTTGTATGAAAAACACATACACAAAGCACCGTTATGTAATAACAACAAATAATCCCACACAACATAATTTGAAAACGGTTGGAACACATTGACATGCATGTCATGCATTATAAGTTGCATGTTTTTGTTGTTACTTACATGTTTTGAGGTTAACTGAAATCTTTTTTATTTTCACTAACACGAGTATATTTCACTATCCGCCATTTTGGTTTTCTAATGACGTCACAAAGATAAATAGCTTTTATATAATTATAAATTCTGCCAAAGTAAACTGTAAGCTTTGTATTTGATCACTATCTGATTAAACTTAAAAAGTTATAAGTAAAATGTGCATTTTTCATAAGATTATTTATTATTCATGCAATTGTGTAATATTATATTTTTAAATTTAACAAACCATAATAAATTTACAGAGTTAAATATATGTGACAAAATTTGTGTCTTTTAAAAGTGTAGATTAAGATTGTAATTTAGTGTTGTAATTTGATGGCCATTTTCTATAATGTATGTATCTGTGATTTTGTATTAACCATTTTATAGAAACTGTAATATTGGCAAAGATTATTTTAATTAAAATCAAATATAAAAATTTCAGCATCTGAAAATCTAGTTAACAAACAACTGTTCTGTAAGAGAGACACTATAGGACGTTATTTGCCATAAAATAGCAATATAGTTTATACAAATAGAGCGCTACGCTTACGCTTCAGCCTGTAATATCCCACTGCTGGGCATAGGCCTCTTTCTCCATGTAGGAGAAGGATCAGCTTAATCCACCACACTACAACATACGAACAAATGGAGCATTAGCAGATAATTAAACCTTACAGGATTACAAATCAGACGCAATTATTACGTAATAACACAATAATTATTGCCATAATAAAAAACCACAGATAATACACATAGAAGTAATCATAATCATAAGCAATAAGAGATATCAGAATGCAAAGCGTTTAAATCGTGCAAGAGACATACACTGGGATGGTTGCGGGACACATCTACGTTTAACGGGACCTGGAGGTCTCCTATCTTCGTCTTGGCCTGGTGGACTGTGGTCTGGAGGTCTTTGAGTAACGCATCGGTGGGTTTCGGGCTTGATTCTTTCTTCGCATCCTTGGTTTCCTGTTCCAAATCTATCGCATCTTCTTCGCCTGATGTACACACATAAGTATAATTATTATCTAGCATAACAGAGGAAGTCCAGTGGCCATTATAGGAATTTCTGAACAAAATAAGACGATGGTGTGAAATCTCAACTGGACATAGGTTGTTATTACCCAGTCCGTGTATTTTAAAAACAGGATAACTACTGAGTTATCCTGTTTTTAAAATCAGGGCATTAACATGGATAGTCACTGGACTATCCATGTTAATGCCCTGTTTTTTTGGCAGAACATAGAGACGGTAATATTAATTCATGTATTGCTAGTTGAAAAAAAAATGTGACATAGGCTGTTTTTCCCCTGACCCCTTCTATATAAACTATGCTCAGTAAGTAGAGCTATGGCAGTTCCAATGACAAGTTGAGGCAGTGACCATAGCAAATAGCACTTTCAAACTTTATAATTGTGCAATTGCCAGATGCTGCAATGCAGTCATTGGTTTGATTATATAACAAATACTTGTATTATATAAATTTTTAGTGTGATCTAGGTTTACTTTATTGAGTGTATTTCTAGAACTTGAATTGCACCAATCCCAAACACTATTACTTTTATTTCTCATCTTTTTTCTAATTTTTTTTTTTTTATAAACAAGTATACGGCCCACCTGATGGCAAGCGTTTACTGTATCCTATTGAGACCAGCAGCACCGGGTTCAGGGCAAAGCTGACCCTACCCCCGTACTCTCTCCAGTAGCTCTGGCCACCTTACACACCCCAGGAGCAACTTGGGAGTATTATTTAGCCGTGATCTTCTATAAGCTTGAGTTACTTCTCAGTTCATCTGCACCAAATTTTGAGCAGGACATTTCCTACGATATATACCTGTAATATGTTCATTTTATTTTTATATTTATACAATATACATACCAAACCACAGTGGTTGCGGGGATACACCACGCACATTGGGGCTATGCTCAGCTTCCTCGTGCCCCCAGAGTCTACTGAGCGTCATTTCATCTAAACTGGCCAACAAATCCTGACCAACACTAATGCACTGAAGATCCATGTCGGTTTCCCAGGTCTTTACACTACCTGAAATTTATAAATTTCGTAATATTTGTTTATTATAGTTTTTTTTTTCTTAATTTCTTTTACAACATTGTTACATTATTGACTAATGAACATAAAAAAAGAATTATCTAACATGTTGCATTCGTCCGAAAGTTATGCACATTTATGCGTTTTGATGATTTTTTTTTATTTATGTACTTTTTTTATGGAACGAGGTCAAACAAGCGTACGGCTCACTTTATGGTAAGCGATTGCTATAGCTTAGACGTCTGCAACACCAGAAGCATCGCAAATGCGTTGCCGACCCTATCCCCAAATTTCTCAGTAGCTCTGGTCACCTTACTCACCAACAGGAACACAGAGTTATGTATCTGTGATCTTCTGTATGGTCGAGGTAATACCCCAGTCAGGCTGCTCCATATTTTGAGCAGGAAATTTCCTGTTATGCCTTACCTCAGTCAAATTATATTTTATTCGTAGAAGTAATATAAATTTCTTTTGTACATATTTTGCTTGTTTATATCAAAAAATATCATTGTATTTAAATTTAAGACAACAATTAAAATAATCAAATTCATCGGAATATTGTCACAGATCTAAATTGAAGAAAATTATTATGTAAAAGCTTTATTACTACCAACATACCTTCAATAATTCTATCATAAATCTTAACTTCATTTCTCCCCTGTCGGCCCCTGCGTTGCCTTAAAATAGCCGCGGGTTTGACTTCAACTGTCTCACTGCCCTCCACACCTATCTCGACCTCTGTCTTTTCATTTGATTCTTCATTTACCTTTTGTATCACTTGTGGAACTTCTTTTTTTACAACTTTTGGACTTGGTTTCGGTTTTACTTCAGGTTCCATTACTAAAGGTTCTGGTTTCTCTAACTCAACAACAGGTTCAGTAGCGGATTTCTCATCAGACATACTATGTTTTACAAACAATAGAGTATGTATCCTGTCGTTGAGCCACACTGGGTCCGATATAGTGTTTTCAATAAAGTCGTCAAGCTTTTTAGCTAATATTCGAACAAGAAGTTCAGAGTATGGTGTGTCCCATAACTCCCATGGTACAAGTTCTTTTAGAATGATTCTTAACACATTAGTACAATGGTCAGCGGAAACGGGTTTCTTGTTCTTGTTATTATACATTGGATGAGTCTTCTTGTAAAGTGTGTCGACAGTACTATCAGGAGAAGATTCTTGTCTTTTCAATGCTTTTCTGTACTCTTTCAAGTGGGTTATCAGAAGGGCACAAGCATCAACATAAACATCTTTAGTTTCAATTTTATTGCATATCTAAAAAACACAATTATTTATTGTTAAAATAAAAATTAATAACTATTTTTTAAATTACACAAATTTTATGAAACATTATGATTGGTAGGACCACCAGGTAGTATTGTTCAATGTGGCGTAAACAAAATAATCTGTTCAATGCACATTTATGAAAAGAAATAACTAAATTAAAAACTGTGTAGCAATTACTATGGTTTAAAAGAAAAATATGCTTTAGAATTTTAAGAAATTAATCATGTTTCTAATGTTATTTAAATTCAAAAATAAATATTAGTTGTGACTATTAATATATTTAGTAATAGCTACGTATTCTAATAAAACCACATATTATATTAATTGTAGGCATTTAAAAGTTTGTATAAAGAAGCAATTAATCGACATATTGTATAAATCAGTGTTTTTCAACCTGTGGGTCGCGACCCCCTGGGGGGTCGCGAAGCTTCTGTAGGGGGGTCGTCAGAGGTCGAGAGAATTTTAGTAAGAAAACAATAAAGATTAAAAAGATTGATTTATTAAGTAAGAGAATTTTAACGAAAGGATATACTCAAACATTTTTATGTAAGTACAAACAAATTAACAAAAATAAAATCCTAATACTCATGTTACTGCGAAGGTTGTGCTTGTTTTTGATTAACCAATTTCTCCCATCATGGATCTGTATTTGCTACACATACAATTAAATCGTTTTCCAAATTTAACTCGCATAAGTACGAGGTGGCAAATGGAATCAAACACTTCAAAGCCTCAGTTGTCAATTTCGGGTATTCTGTTTTTCTTCTTAATCAAAAGGTATCCAAATTAGCAGACTTGAATTCCAAGCGTAACATCCCATCGGCAGATAATTCTAGCAGATTCTTTTTGAGCTTAGTTGGCAATTTAGCCTCATTTATAGTTGCATTTAAAAACGAATTTAAGATTTTTAAACTGAGTTAGGGCACAGCAGGAAATTTCCTGCTCAAAAAATGGAGCAGTCTGACTGGTGTAGTACCTCGACCTTACAGAAGATCACAGCTAAATAATACTGTTTCCAAGCAGTGTTGTGTTTCTGTTGGTGAGTAAGGTGACCAGAGCTTCTGGGGTTAATTGGGGGTAGGGTTGGCAACGCGCTTGCGATGCTTCTGGTGTTGCAGGCGTCTATAAGCTGCGCTAATCGCTTATCATCAGGTGAGCCGTACGCTTGATTGCCGACCTAGTTACATTAAGAAAAACCACCTCTGCCCAGTGTTCTCCGATGTCTCTTGCACTGAGAAGTAATAACACAATTCTTCTTTCAAATTATCTAACACCATTTTCATACCAGGTATATAAGCCTTGATGTTTATCTCACATCCGACTTCTTCAGTAAAATATTGTGTCGACGAAAATGAATCGAAGCTATTTTGATTTATAGACGACGACCACAAGTCAACTTTTTATGTAAAACCATGTATTTTGTCTTCTGCAGGGATGAGATTTTCATCTCGTCTTATACACATACATACCTACTTGATAAAAAAATTGCGTGCGTACAAAGTACACATGTCAGAAGTGAAAATTCTTTGTCAAACTAATTTAAAATAAATCGGCCAAGTGCGAGTCGAACTCGCGCACGAAGGGTTCCGTACAATTGACTAGGTTAACAACAGTAGATAACTAGGTACATTGACTTTAATATCAGACAAAAAGCGGCTAAAAATCACTTTTGTTGTATGAGAGCAAAAATAGGCAAAAATGACGTGTTTTTGTATGGGAGCCTCCCTTAAATATTTATATAATTTTAATTTTATTATTTATTACTAAAGTAAAAGTACAACTGAGTATTTTGTGAATATTTAAAGTGCCTACCTGTTGCCATTATTGATATCGAGCAAAAAAGGGCAAGAAAATCGCGTTTGTTGTATGGCAGCCCCCCATTATTTTTTGTTTTTAGTATTTGTTGTTATAGCGGCAACAGAAATACATAATTTGTGAAAATTTCAACTGTCTAACTATCGCCGTTCTTGAGATACAGCCTGGTGACAGACGGACGGACGGACGGACGGACGGACAGCGAAGTCTTAGTAATAGGGTCCCGTTTTTACCCTTTGGCTACGGAACCCTAAAAAACTAGTTGAAAAAAAAGCCAACGTCGCGGTGTTCCCAGGTGGTCACGCATCCGAGTACTGACCGTCATGACGCTGCCGCGTTACCGGTCGCTCAAATTTTACCCCTCATGCGCCTAAAGAAGTTTCACTTCAAATAGCGAAGGATCGGGGGGTCGCGAAATATTTTTTCATACCAGGGGGGTCGCATCATGAAAAAGGTTGAAAAACACTGGTATAAATAATACATGAACACATTGGGCGTGTTAATATATAATTAACACTCATTTTTACGTCTCAAATTATTATAATAGTGCTTGTGTAGACGTATCTAAAGTTCTGAACTGTTGATCTGAGTTTCCGTCTCGGTTTTATTTACATCAACAATAAGCAAAATGGCGTTCGTCTAATAAGACATGCTTACTGCGTTAGCACTTATTTTGTGTTCTGGCCGAAAATTTTGTAAGTTTAGTGAGTGACTTACTAAATTTAGTAAGAACTTACTTCGGCCAAACACGCCCATTACATGACAGTTACTGCTCTACATTCGACAATTATGTAAATAAATTACCTGAAATGTTTTGGCAACCATTTGATCCAACATTTGCTTACACGCAAACGGAAAACCGATCTCTTGCGATATGTACGACATATACCATGAAGAAACCAACTTTTTTTCCAATACCGAAGTTATCACACTGAGTTCATTCGTGTCATATTCTTTAATATTATCCTTTTCATCACTCTTTCGCACTTGCGGCAAAACTTTGGAAACAAAGCTTAAAAACGGATACTTCTCTACGAAATTATCTAAATCGTACTTCAAAGGCTTGTTTAGATGTAGTAACCATTGTATACATTTGAAACTACCGAATACAGACAGGATAAATAATAATAAAAGATAACTTATGAACCAAATTCCAGTGATTGGTGATATATTCGTAACGTAGTTTAATGTAATACATATGACGGTGCCAATACACGATATTATTGTTACAGTTTCAAGCAGATTTCGTTTTAACAACATTTTTATAATATTTTTGAAAAAATTCACTCAATCGATAACATGATTTGTTTTGACGTTCCAGATTTCGAGTAGACGTCTAATGTCAATTGACAATTGTCACGTTTGTCAGGCAAAGCAAATTCGGATACACTTGAAATTGAAAGTGTAGAAACACTAAATCAATTAACATTTCAAAAGATCAAATAAAATCATTGCAGAGAGTACGTATTATAAACAAATTACTTGTAATCTCCACTTAACTGACCCTACAACATGTACAAAAAATTTATTCTTGTAATATTTTATAATAATACATAATACGAATATTTTAAAGTTGTGCCATAAGTCAAATAAAAATTTTAAATATATAATATGATTAAAGAAATTGAGCCGTTAAAAAAGACATTCAGAAACAAGACTAAATTGAATTTTTTCCGTTTCAATCGATGTAAAGAACAGAATCAGTTTGTAAAAAATGTCAAGTTTTACTGTCAAGTGTCAATTGTCACTGTGTCACGTCACGTCACGTCACTTTCATTCAACTCAACACGAATTACTTGTACTTGTTCGTTAAATATTTTTCAATATGTAAGTTATTTCTAGGGAAACGAAAGCTAATTAAAATATGCTGAAATAAATATATGTTCTTTTGTGATAAAATTATAACGTGTAACTTATTTTTAGGTCAAAAGTGACTTTCAAGATCACGCTGACTTCGGATCCTAAGCTTCCCTTTAAAGTGTAAGTTAGAATTGATTTTATTTTATATATGACATTACAAGAGCGTAACTTCAACGTAGAAAACAATGTTTAATCTACGTATTCTAATTCTACGTATTTTTTGCTATATGAAGATGAAAATTATTCTTATTCGGCAGATGCTGAGAAATCGTGGGTTCTGCGTTGAAGTTACGTCTTGGTGGGTTCTTCGTCATGGAGATGGATACGCTTGTAGTGCGTCAATTCCTAAATTTTTTTCAAGACTTCATTCATTTGTGTCAAAAACGAAATTGGCCAAATAATGATACAACACCAGAGGAAATCCGGAACGCATTTTTGATGGCTCAGCACATAGAAAAATGCTTAGATAAATTCCAGAAACGGTCGCTTATCGACGAATTTTTATCTTTAGTAAATAATAAAGAGAACACATCAAGTTTGTTTCTAAAAAATTGTTTATCTGATCCACCAAAATACATTTTAAAGAAAATAATTAATTCCTCAGCAAATATCAGTCAAGTTGATGTAGGATTCACGATATTTTTAGAATTATACTCTGAGCAGAAATTAGAAGTATGTTTATCTGATTTAATGTTAGAAGCAGCATCAAAGGAGACTCTCTTAAAATGTTTAAAAACTGATGTACCCAAAGAGTTTTTATTAGAATTTAAGACTAATTTCCTGCTCTCTGAAGTCAAAGATAAAAATAAAACCACTAAAGTAATTGAGGATATGTTAAATAAATGTACGAAAGACAACATGGAATTGCTAGTGCAATGTATTTTATGTAAGGATTTAAAGTATGACAAAGCTGTTGATATAATTACTCAGGCGTTTGTTAGTTATATGGATGGAAAAACAGTTTCGAGAAAAACTTCTTGGAAGTTATTCTTTGATACAGATGAGGAGAAATTTTTACAATTGTGCTTAAATCATAGTGATATTTTTAAAGTAGTGGCTACAGCCTTAGTTGACGTCGGCGAGTGCCTCCGAAATGAAATGTCTTTGGAACATTTTTATATTGAACTAACATATTCTGACTTGGTAAAAATAGTTCAAATGATTTGTAAAAATGATAATTTAAAATTGGAATTTCTAGATATTGTAGCAGAAAAAAATGTTGATTTTGAATTCTGGACTGGCTTAATGCCTTGATGTAGAGCATTTGTTAATTTTTATAATTTTTTAAAATTAATTTATACAGACCATATAAAAATAATTTAATGTTTTTTTTATGATTAAAGGTTTTCAATTATACTGTTTTCATTGTTTTATTTTATAGCCTAAGTCAACCTTCATTAGAATAACCATAATCATAACTGTCCAATGAGCGTGTAAGCACCGCTATAATTTACAATAAATAACATTCTACGTGGGGCAAAATAACAACTATCGTAGGGCCTATGCACATCACATTTTAACCGATTTCTAAAAAGGAGGAATAATAAGTTTATTTTTGTAAATATGGAAACAGACTTAGTGTGCCAGAAGCGACCCCGTTCACGGCGGTGTTAAAGTTCGCAGCGGAGGAGTTTCGCGTAGACCCCTCCACCAGCGCCATTATCACTGACGACGGGATCGGCATCAACCCACAGCAAACAGCAGGTATAAATTAAAGCAATTAATTCAGATACAAGTTGTTAAGCTTCCATGGTCATATCAAAGATTTGTGGGATTAGTAGTGAGAGTGACGTATCTCCTGCGAGTTGTGACTTTTGTAGGTTTTTTTAAGAGTGAGATGAGAGTTTCATCCCAGTGTGGCACAGCAGGATATATTCTGCTCAAAATCTAGAGCAGCCCGCTTGCGGGCATCTATAGACTACGATAATTGCTTACCATAAAATTAGTTTACTAAGACCCTTTCTTCGTCAAAGTGTATTTATCTGTACTATGTTATACATATTTATATCACTACATATTATAAAACAAAGTCGCTTCCCGCTGTCTGTCTGTATGGATGCTTAAATTTTTAAAACTACGCAATGGATTTTGATGCGGTTTTCTTTAGTAGATAGAATGATTCAAGAGGAAGGTTTTTACATGCGTAATATAGTAGAGGAACACTGATAGGTTTAGAAACCGGGCGATGCCGGGGCGGGTCGCTAGTTTATTTTATAAGGAATAAAATTTTAGGCAGTGCAATGTTATCTATAGCCGCAACTAGCAGTTTTACTCGTGCAACTTATACTTTTGGGTAATTTATTTAAAAAGATTTTTCTTTTTTTTTTCAGGAAATGTATTTCTGAAGCATGGCTCCGAACTGCGATTAATCCCCAGAGATCGAGTCGGAGCCGCCTTTTCATAGACAAATAAATGCATACATTCCTCTCTATGTGTATTATATACGGTATTGGGTACAACTTTCAAATAAAAAAAGTTACTAAGAATGGCTGCGTTCACAAATTTATTGAATTTTTTTCGTTTTTATTGGATTATCAAAAATAAAAAAAGAAAGTTGTGTCGAATACCTGGCTTGTTATGATAATTTAAGAATAATTTTATATACTTACATGAATTATATATTTTACGTTGTGAATACTTTTTTTTTTTATAAAATATAAATAAAACAAAGAAAACTTTGGTAAAATTTATTTCATTGCATTATTTAAGCTTAAAAACTAATGGAAACTTGTAAATATCGCAAACACTTTTCTAGTTAGTCCAATCTTATTAAAGGCTCAGCCGCTCTTAGGAATGCTTTTTCAAACTCTTTCTCGGAGAAACGATCCACCGAAGCTCTGAAAAAGAAAAATATATATGACTAGGATTAATAAAGACATTTTTTTTCTGTTATGCGCAATGGTCACAGCACTGGTTTGTGGCTGTTGCGCTCGCGGTTGCAGGTTCGATCCCCGCACATGACAAACATTTGTATTGGCCATACATATGTTTGCCGTGGTCTGGGTGTTTGTGCAGTCCTTGTGGGTCTCCCCACCGTGCCTCGGAGAGCACGTTAAGCCGTCGGTCCCGGTTGTTATCATGTACACCTGATAGCGAACGTTACTCATAGTAGGGAGCATTACGCATTGGAGCAGCGTGGTGGACTAAGCTCTGATCCTACTCCTGGGGAAAGAGGCCTATGCCCAGCAGTGGGATATGACAGGCTGAAGCGATAATTATATAACACTGGGTACATTACCGAAGTTTGTAATGTACTACTGTTAAATTGTTACTTGCTTTTCTTTTTCAATCGTTAAGTGTGTATAAACTCACCTAGCAGCTTCTATAATCCGTTTCTTCTCGTCCGAGGGTAGAGCGATAACTTCAAGTATAGCACGCGCGTACTCGTCCGGTTCAGATGCTAGGAAACCGGTTCTAGAACCTTCCGACGTCTCTATAATATCCGCGAGAGGGCCGCCGGACCGGTGGGCGATAGTTATCAGACCCGCCGCCATACACTCCACTACACCTGGAGAATTTGTGTAGGGTTACATAAGAAAAATATTGTTAAGTAATAAATATACTACATCTATGCTTCTATACTGACATTATAATGAGGAAAGATTTGTATTTTTGTGTGTATGTTTGTAATGAATAAACTCAAAAACTACTGGACCGATTTAAAAAAATTCTTTCGCCATTTGAAAGCTTACTTTTTGTTAGATACTGGGTTTTGAAATAATAAAACCGTTGCGCGTATAAGACTATATTAAAGCTTAAAAGAATTTAAATTACATTAGCGTATGTGTAACGATCGGAGTAGCGGATTAAAAGTAACAAAATTTTGAATTGAATAGTGACAGTTATTACGAAAGCCGCTGATTGGTCGAATTTGTATGCGGACGACTTTCAGTGTTGCCACGAAGTCTGGACATGCCCCCGGCCTTGGAAGCACTGGCATCCAACCTTCTCTCTTCTGAGTCTTCATAGAACAGAGGACATATTCGAGGAAATGCGCGTCTAATTATTCCTCCACAGGTTTGGATATCCGCGACTCTGGATATTCCATCCTTTCCAGGTTTGGTGGATATGATTCGTCCTAAGCTCCATTTCAATGGGTGAGTATTATCGTCTTTGATGACGACCATAGTGTTAGGTTGAAGATCAGACTTATGGTGTTTCCATTTGGTCCTTATTTGCAATTCGGAGATATATTCTTTGCTCCATCGGTTCCAAAAATGTTGCCTGATTTGCTCCAGGTGTTGATAGCGTGTCAGCCGATGGACTGGAACTTCAGCCAGTGGTTCTGCTGCAGGTGCTGTCAAGGCACGTCCAACCAGGAAATGAGCAGGAGTTAGCGGTAGAAAGTCATTGGGATTGGTAGACAAGGGACTAATAGGTCGGGAATTAAGTATGGCTTCAACCTGTGAAAGTACCGTAGCATACTCTTCAAAAGTTAGGCGTGCGTTTCCAACCACTCGCAACAAATGGTGCTTACAAGATTTTACGCCGCTTTCCCACAATCCACCAAAATGAGCCGCATACGCAGGGATAAAGGAGAATTTAATATTTTGACTAGTTGCGTATTCAATTATATCCTTTGAACTATTTTTTAAAACGTTTTTGAATTCATTAGCAGCTCCGACAAAGTTTCGACCATTATCGGAAAATATCTGATAAGGTTTACCGCGCCTAGCTATAAAACGTTTCAAAGCAAGCAAATAAGAATCCGAAGACAGGTCACTGACTAGTTCCAAATGCACCGCGCGAGTTACGAAACAAATGAACAAACATATGTAACCCTTAATTATCCTAGAACCCCTACCCTTACGGTTCAATATGAGCATTGGTCCAGCGTAGTCAACACCACACTGATTAAATGGAAAGGTGGGTGTAATTCGTTCTGGTGGTAAATTGCCCATAATAGGGGATAACGATTTACCTGACAGTCTGGTACAGATGACGCAGTCGTGGACCGTGCGCCTTGCAAGATTCCTACCTCCAATAGGCCAATAAGATTCGCGTATGTTATATAATAGGGCTTGTGGCCCGGCGTGATTTAGATTTTTATGTTCGTAACGAAATAACAACACTGCAAACCAATGTTTACAAGATATTAACATCGGATGTTTTTTGTCAAAGTTAAATAATAAAGACTGTTTTATTCTCCCCCCTACTCGTAATATTTTATCATCTCCCATAAATATATTTAAATTATTAAAATTGTGTTTAGATTTTAGTTTTTTATTACAAGAAAGTAATCTATATTCATCTGCAAATGTTTCTAATTGTGACAGTTTTACCAACGTCTCACTGGCACTTTGTAACTCATCAACAGTAAGAGAGCCCTGTCGAATGTTATTTTTATAGCGTGTATTGTGTATAAAACGTAATACGTATGCACAAGTCCGATTCATACGATTAAATTGTGAAAATCTTTTAAATGGGAATAATGAAATTTCTGACGAACTGACTAATGAATTAATAGGTTTAGATTTAATTTCAGGTAAACAAGAAATATCTACTTGTTCGTTATGTGACTGACTGCAATCAAATGCAGGGTCTTGAAGAAAAGTTGGCCCCTCCCACCACATAACACAATTTTTGAGGTCTTCCAGTCCGACACCGCGGGATACTAAATCTGCTGGATTTTCCTTGCCGCTAACATGACGCCACCTCAACGTATCAGTGAGCTCGTGAATCTCAGATACTCGGTTTTGAACAAAGGTTTTTAATAGATTAGGAGACATGCGCAGCCATCCTAATACTATGGTGGAGTCACACCAGAAAGTAATGTTATCGAACTGACAGTTTATTGATTCGCGGATTTTATTATAAAGCCTAGCACCCAACAAAGCACCACAAAGTTCTAATCTCGGGATGCTAACAGGTTTTAGAGGCGCAACCTTTCCTTTAGAACAATACAATCGTACGGTTACCGATGAGTCACGATTTATTGTGCGAACAAATACACAAGCCCCGTACGCGACAGACGAAGCGTCACAGAATATGTGCAGTTCGATGCGCGCAGGGTCGGTACCTACAACGTGACGCGGCACGCGTATATATTTAAGCGTAAGCAGAGAAGTCGCGAAACGGTTCCAAATTTGTGAGACGTCAGCGGGAACCTCATCATCAAAACCTATTTTCAATAGCCATAATTTTTGTAATAAAATTTTAATTATAATCACCGTACAACTCAACAATCCTAAAGGGTCATAAATCTGACTAATCTTTGATAAAATGTATCGTTTTGTAATAATGTTATTGTCAATCTCATAATTTGTGCTAAAATGAAATTCGTCACTAATGTGAAACCAACCTAATCCTAATGTTTTAGCGTGGACATTATCACCCAATGACAATTCCTTAGATAATTCGGATGCTCCGTTTTCGACTTCATCTAAATTAAAATTAAACATCCACTTGCGTAGCGGAAAACCACCTGATAGTAAGTGATTAGATACATTTTGACAAATCTTTAATAATTGATTTTTGTTATTATGCGTCGTTAACAAGTCATCGACGTAAAAGTCGTTGTTGATAATTCTAGTGACATCAGGATCAGTACTCTCAGCCGCCAATTGCTTGAGACATCTACAACTCAAAAACGGAGCGGACGCGGTTCCGTACGTAACAGTACAAAGTTTATAAACGCGTATAGGTTCTGACGGGTCGTCCCGCCATAAGATCAATTGAAGGTCACGTTGATCCTCATGAATTAAGCACTGGCGAAACATTTTCTCGACATCAGCACAAGCCGTATACTTGTGCTGCCTAAATCGTAACAGTATAGCAATGAGATCGCCCTGTATCGGTGGACCGACCATTTGGAGGTCATTCAATGAAAAATCTGTGCTGGACTTTGCACTGCCGTCGAACACCACTCGCAGTTTTGTAGTCGTGCTATGCTCGCGGAGTACACCGTGATGCGGCATTATATAATGAGGTTTACCATACTTATCAGCTAGTTTCATATGACCCAAGCGTATGTACTCGTGAATAAAATCGCAGTAAAGTTTTTTATACTCCGGATTACGTACTAAGCGTTTCTCGAGAGCTAAGAACCTTCGTTCCGCTTGCGAATACGTCTCGCCTAATTTATCGGGTGAAATTTTAAAAGGAATACGTACAACGAACCTTCCGTCAATCGTGCGCGTAGTATTTTTAACGAAATGTTGTTCGCAAGCACGTTCATCCTCACTGCGCGTATCCCGAGGCGCAAACGTTTCTTCGAGTTCCCAGAACTGTCGTAACTGGGTATCAATCGCATCTGAGAAATTACATTGAATTCCGTACCCCTTATCGCGTGAAATAGTAGAAATAGGCCCAGAAATAATCCACCCTAATTCTGTGTCTAATAAGAAAGGCCCATTCGGTAATTTAATTTTATCTGTTTTTATTAAGTCCCAAAACTTATCAGCACCTATTAAAATATCAATATTACTCGTTTCATAGAATTGCGGATCTGCTAATTGAATGTAATCGGGTATATTAAATTGCGTGTATTGTAATGGCATCGCAGGTATTGCCGAAGTAATGTTAGGCAAAACAAAACATTGTAAATGCGCTTTATAAGTGTTGGACGTCGATACAATTTCAATGTCACATATTTGCGTTGATTTTGTGACAGAGTTACCAACACCTCGTATTTCGAACGTGGACTGTATAACCTTTATGTTCAATAAATCGCATAATGATTTTGTGATAAAACACCTTTCTGATCCATTGTCCAAAAGGGCGCGAACTACATGTAACTTATTTAAGTTGTCCGTTATTTGTATTAGAGCGGTTGACAATAATACCGGTTTTAAATTAGCGGAATGAATACAGTTAGTATCGAAGTGTGCATTATTTGCATTAATATAAGATGCATGTGTTGACAAGGAAGGTGTGAGCGGGGAGGCGGCTGAGGGCGCGGGTGCAGTCCCTCTGACTATCGCGGGCGCAGCTTGCGTCACTGACAGTACGCGACCATCACTCACCTCAGTGGCGTTATCCGCATGACTTGTGAATGTCGTATTAATATTGTAGTAATTATTATCGGGATGTACTAACGAATTGTGTTTCTGATTACATCTCCGACACGGTCCAAACCGACAATCGCTTACTGTGTGACCCAAACGTAAACAATTTATGCACAGCTTTTTCTCATTAATGAATTTAAGTTTTGTTTCTAAGTTATAATCGAGAAACATTTGACAAGCGTATAGTGGATGACTTGCATTACACAACAAACAGCGCTTTTTAGTGTTATTATATAATTGACGTTCCTTCGGCTTATTTGTGGAAACATTGCAGTGAACTTTAATTGAATTTTGAGTGTTGAGTTTTTTAAAATCATGATTTTGTTTACTGTGTGATAATTGCAATGTTTCCAACATATCAGCTCGGTCAGAAAGGAACTTCATTAGGCTATCAAGTTTTAAAGGTGTGGAGGAGTTATCATTTTTTGAGCATAGCGTACCTTTATATTGTTCCCATTCGCGTTCTGTGTTGGGATCCAACTTAGAAACAATTAAATATATTAGTAGTGTATCCCAATATTCTACGGGTTCACGAAGGTTTGATAAAGCGCGTATATTCTTTAAAACTGTGTCTATTAAATTGCGTATCTGAATATGTGACTCCTTGTTAACACTGTGCATAGTAAATAACGCTTTTACATGACTTTGAACAAGTAACCTTTGGTTATTGAAACGATTTTGAAGCAATTCCCAAGCGATTAAGTAATTACTTGCCGAAAATTCTACTGAGTTTATAACTAATTCTGCACTACCCTTTAGTGATGATTTTAAGTAATGGAATTTTTCAATATCGCTTATTTCACTGGAGTTATGTACAAGACTTACGAAACTATCTCTAAACTGTAACCAATTCCCAATTGAACCATCAAATGTAGGCAAGGATATGACAGGTAATTTAATAGTTGGCTTTTGTGCGGATGGATTTAAAGTGTCAGTGACCTTACATAAACTTAATAAATATTCAGCTTCAGAGATTGCATTGTAATAGCTGCTTTCAAACAGCTCTCGCTGTGTTAATTGATCATCAATATCAGATACAGATTCTTCTAGCTTGGTTTGTATATTATTAAATTCGCTGAACATAGTAGAAAGTCCTTGAATACGCAACTTTAAATCTATTTGTTTTTGACTACAGATCGTTTCGTTTTTTAAAGTACACACATAATTTGCAAATCTAGTTAACCTGCCTTTGAGTATACCGCGTTTTTTAACTTTTAGCTCTTTTACTAGACTATTATCACTATGCCTATAGGGAGAATTATCGCGAGATTTAGGTGGTAAAGTATCATGACTTGGCTCAATCATTTTGGTGGAAAGTGATAAAGAGGGTACTCACAGTTTAGACGTTTTCAAATGAGATGCGAAGTACTTGGACACGCACGACCGGTATTAGTTGACTAGTAATTACTGAAACTTAGAGAATTAAATAGCATTAAACAGTTGAAGTGGAAGTGGGCGGGAATAGATGGGATGGCTGGCCGTACCTATTTGCGCGTTTTCAGATACCAAACTAGCTTCCTCCAGGATTGATTATTCCAACGACTACCCTTGGCTTCTCCTCCCACTGCAAAGCTGCTATGGACTTGGACGCCTGCCTCCAGACTCGCGTGTTTCTCCGATCGCTGCCGCTGGTTTATTTGCTTTCGAAATTGATTTGGCTCCGAATGACCAGTTATGTTAGATACTGGGTTTTGAAATAATAAAACCGTTGCGCGTATAAGACTATATTAAAGCTTAAAAGAATTTAAATTACATTAGCGTATGTGTAACGATCGGAGTAGCGGATTAAAAGTAACAAAATTTTGAATTGAATAGTGACAGTTATTACGAAAGCCGCTGATTGGTCGAATTTGTATGCGGACGACTT
This sequence comes from Melitaea athalia, assembly GCA_905220545.2. Classification (NCBI taxonomy): domain Eukaryota; kingdom Metazoa; phylum Arthropoda; class Insecta; order Lepidoptera; family Nymphalidae; genus Melitaea; species Melitaea athalia. Next base: position 19,362,878 of record HG992189.1, on the reverse strand, counting down.
TCAGTGTTGCCACGAAGTCTGGACACTTTTTATCCCGGGATAATAATAGGTTCCCACGGGAAATTGTTTGCGCACACGAGTGAAAGCTGTTGAGAACAGCTAGTTTTACATAAAGTACAGATTGGACAGGATACAATCTTAATAGACTATGACATTTTATGATTTAAATGTATGTTCTTTTAGATCTGTCATAGATCCTTTATTGAAATGGACTTCTATAAATCAGACAGGCGAGGTAAGGTTGATATACACGTTAATTACTTTGTAACACCCGTGTATAGGTCCCGGCACGTAACTGTAGCTCTAAGTGATAAGTAGATAGATGATGATGATATATACATATAGGATAGCTGCGTATGTGTACGACTGGAGAACCAATCACAGCTCCCGCCCGATACGCGTGAACCAATCACAGCTCCCGCCCGATACGCGTGAACCAATCACAGCTCCCGCCCGATACGCGTGAACCAATCACAGCTCCCGCCCGATAGCGCGCTGGCCTGGTACAGCTGCAGCAGTACAGCAGTGCACAGCACTCACCGATGCCGAAGTGCTCGTTCCACATGGCGTGTGGCCTGGTAGAGCTGCAGCAGTACAGCAGTGCACAGCACTCACCGATGCCGAAGTGCTCGTTCCACATGGCGTGCAGCGCCAGCGCGCTGGCCTGGTAGAGCTGCAGCAGTACAGCAGTGCACAGCACTCACCGATGCCGAAGTGCTCGTTCCACATGGCGTGCAGCGCCAGCGCGCTGGCCTGGTAGAGCTGCAGCAGTACAGCAATGCACAGCACTCACCGATGCCGAAGTGCTCGTTCCACATGGCGTGCAGCGCCAGCGCGCTGGCCTGGTAGAGCTGCAGCAGTACAGCAGTGCACAGCACTCACCGATGCCGAAGTGCTCGTTCCACATGGCGTGCAGCACCAGCGCGCTGGCCTGGTAGAGCTGCAGCAGTACAGCAGTGCACAGCACTCACCGATGCCGAAGTGCTCGTTCCACATGGCGTGCAGCGCCAGCGCGCTGGCCTGGTACAGCTGCAGCAGTACAGCAGTGCACAGCACTCACCGATGCCGAAGTGCTCGTTCCACATGGCGTGTGGCCTGGTAGAGCTGCAGCAGTACAGCAGTGCACAGCACTCACCGATGCCGAAGTGCTCGTTCCACATGGCGTGTGGCCTGGTACAGCTGCAGCAGTACAGCAGTGCACAGCACTCACCGATGCCGAAGTGCTCGTTCCACATGGCGTGTGGCCTGGTACAGCTGCAGCAGTACAGCAGTGCACAGCACTCACCGATGCCGAAGTGCTCGTTCCACATGGCGTGTGGCCTGGTACAGCTGCAGCAGTACAGCAGTGCACAGCACTCACCGATGCCGAAGTGCTCGTTCCACATGGCGTGTGGCCTGGTACAGCTGCAGCAGTACAGCAGTGCACAGCACTCACCGATGCCGAAGTGCTCGTTCCACATGGCGTGTGGCCTGGTAGAGCTGCAGCAGTACAGCAGTGCACAGCACTCACCGATGCCGAAGTGCTCGTTCCACATGGCGTGTGGCCTGGTAGAGCTGCAGCAGTACAGCAGTGCACAGCACTCACCGATGCCGAAGTGCTCGTTCCACATGGCGTGTGGCCTGGTACAGCTGCAGCAGTACAGCAGTGCACAGCACTCACCGATGCCGAAGTGCTCGTTCCACATGGCGTGCAGCGCCAGCGCGCTGGCCTGGTAGAGCTGCAGCAGTACAGCAGTGCACAGCACTCACCGATGCCGAAGTGCTCGTTCCACATGGCGTGCAGCGCCAGCGCGCTGGCCTGGTAGAGCTGCAGCAGTACAGCAGTGCACAGCACTCACCGATGCCGAAGTGCTCGTTCCACATGGCGTGCAGCGCCAGCGCGCTGGCCTGGTAGAGCTGCAGCAGTACAGCAGTGCACAGCACTCACCGATGCCGAAGTGCTCGTTCCACATGGCGTGCAGCGCCAGCGCGCTGGCCTGGTAGAGCTGCAGCAGTACAGCAGTGCACAGCACTCACCGATGCCGAAGTGCTCGTTCCACATGGCGTGCAGCGCCAGCGCGCTGGCCTGGTAGAGCTGCAGCAGTACAGCAGTGCACAGCACTCACCGATGCCGAAGTGCTCGTTCCACATGGCGTGCAGCGCCAGCGCGCTGGCCTGGTAGAGCTGCAGCAGTACAGCAGTGCACAGCACTCACCGATGCCGAAGTGCTCGTTCCACATGGCGTGCAGCGCCAGCGCGCTGGCCTGGTAGAGCTGCAGCAGTACAGCAGTGCACAGCACTCACCGATGCCGAAGTGCTCGTTCCACATGGCGTGCAGCGCCAGCGCGCTGGCCTGGTACAGCTGCAGCAGTACAGCAGTGCACAGCACTCACCGATGCCGAAGTGCTCGTTCCACATGGCGTGTGGCCTGGTAGAGCTGCAGCAGTACAGCAGTGCACAGCACTCACCGATGCCGAAGTGCTCGTTCCACATGGCGTGTGGCCTGGTACAGCTGCAGCAGTACAGCAGTGCACAGCACTCACCGATGCCGAAGTGCTCGTTCCACATGGCGTGTGGCCTGGTACAGCTGCAGCAGTACAGCAGTGCACAGCACTCACCGATGCCGAAGTGCTCGTTCCACATGGCGTGTGGCCTGGTACAGCTGCAGCAGTACAGCAGTGCACAGCACTCACCGATGCCGAAGTGCTCGTTCCACATGGCGTGTGGCCTGGTACAGCTGCAGCAGTACAGCAGTGCACAGCACTCACCGATGCCGAAGTGCTCGTTCCACATGGCGTGTGGCCTGGTAGAGCTGCAGCAGTACAGCAGTGCACAGCACTCACCGATGCCGAAGTGCTCGTTCCACATGGCGTGTGGCCTGGTAGAGCTGCAGCAGTACAGCAGTGCACAGCACTCACCGATGCCGAAGTGCTCGTTCCACATGGCGTGTGGCCTGGTACAGCTGCAGCAGTACAGCAGTGCACAGCACTCACCGATGCCGAAGTGCTCGTTCCACATGGCGTGCAGCGCCAGCGCGCTGGCCTGGTAGAGCTGCAGCAGTACAGCAGTGCACAGCACTCACCGATGCCGAAGTGCTCGTTCCACATGGCGTGCAGCGCCAGCGCGCTGGCCTGGTAGAGCTGCAGCAGTACAGCAGTGCACAGCACTCACCGATGCCGAAGTGCTCGTTCCACATGGCGTGCAGCGCCAGCGCGCTGGCCTGGTAGAGCTGCAGCAGTACAGCAGTGCACAGCACTCACCGATGCCGAAGTGCTCGTTCCACATGGCGTGTGGCCTGGTACAGCTGCAGCAGTACAGCAGTGCACAGCACTCACCGATGCCGAAGTGCTCGTTCCACATGGCGTGTGGCCTGGTACAGCTGCAGCAGTACAGCAGTGCACAGCACTCACCGATGCCGAAGTGCTCGTTCCACATGGCGTGTGGCCTGGTACAGCTGCAGCAGTACAGCAGTGCACAGCACTCACCGATGCCGAAGTGCTCGTTCCACATGGCGTGTGGCCTGGTACAGCTGCAGCAGTACAGCAGTGCACAGCACTCACCGATGCCGAAGTGCTCGTTCCACATGGCGTGTGGCCTGGTAGAGCTGCAGCAGTACAGCAGTGCACAGCACTCACCGATGCCGAAGTGCTCGTTCCACATGGCGTGTGGCCTGGTAGAGCTGCAGCAGTACAGCAGTGCACAGCACTCACCGATGCCGAAGTGCTCGTTCCACATGGCGTGTGGCCTGGTACAGCTGCAGCAGTACAGCAGTGCACAGCACTCACCGATGCCGAAGTGCTCGTTCCACATGGCGTGCAGCGCCAGCGCGCTGGCCTGGTAGAGCTGCAGCAGTACAGCAGTGCACAGCACTCACCGATGCCGAAGTGCTCGTTCCACATGGCGTGCAGCGCCAGCGCGCTGGCCTGGTAGAGCTGCAGCAGTACAGCAGTGCACAGCACTCACCGATGCCGAAGTGCTCGTTCCACATGGCGTGCAGCGCCAGCGCGCTGGCCTGGTAGAGCTGCAGCAGCTGCGCGTAGGGCGCGTTCACCAGGAAGCTCACGCTGTTCTCCAGCGCCAGGTGCTTGGCCAGGTCCCGCAGGTGTCTCACTCGCTCCTCGTCTTCTGCGTTCCGGCAAGACCCCACCAGCACAAGCTTGATCTGGAGACCACGAGCTTTTGTATCTCTTATGACGAACTCATTTTTGATTTAAGCTTCAACATTAACTACAAATAGTAATTTATCAAAATTGCTTGCGTACAAAGTACACGTCAGAAGTGAAACTTCTTTGGCAAACTAATTAAAAAAAACGAATTGAAAAAACGAATTGTAAATACAAAAAAAATAATTGAAAAAAAAGGCCAACGTCACGCGGTGTTCCCAGGCGTTCACCCTTCCAAGTACTGACCGCGTGACGCGTTGCCGCGTTAGCAGCCGCTTAAATTTTGTCCCTCATGCGCCTAAAGAAGTTTCACTTCAAAAACGACGATCATTTTTATTTTTTGATTTGATTAATTAAAAAATTTCACTATTAAATCGTAAAATATTAATATACAAGAAGGGAGGAAATCTCAGATTGATGTTACAAAACTAGATTCTTCCCAACCCTTGTCACACAATGTCACACGTCAATAACCTACCCCCTTGACGTGTGACGAAATTTATGGATGGTCTCTATAACCTTTCGTGATATTCGTAAGTCACTCGAAAAGGCAATTTTGAGTAAGGCTAAGCGCGCACTAGTGACTTTTGTCTGTCACCGTGACTTTTGCGTCACTGTCACCGCGACCATCATCACTAATGAAGGTGCGCGCATTTGGATACGTGAGTCACGTAATAAAATCTATGGACGCGGTGACAGTGACGAAAAGTCACGGTGACAAAAGTCACTAGTGCGCGCTTAGCCTAAGAATTAAAACATACTCGGTACTTTCTAGAAATTCTAGTGGTGTATAAAAAGAAAATTAAAAACGAGTGTGTTTGGACCACACGAGTGAAGTAAAACTTCGTAAAAACGTAACACTTTTTCTATGTTCACTAACTTATATCCCCCTCTCAACTTCCGTTCGCCTCACCCGATCACACTTTTCGTAACGCTCTCGTCACGCATTCACCAGCTTATTCCCCAAGTCAAGCATATGTAAAGAAGTTTTCCTTCAAAAATGTACCTTATTCCATAATAACTCATTCTTGACGAGCAAGTTTCTCAGTTCGTACATGGCCTGCAGCATGAGGGGATGGTCCTTCTCTGGACGGAACTGCGCCACCGACAGTATTCGTATGGGGTCCGAGTCCTTCACTAAAGACCGAAGCTTCTTCAATTCTGTCACCTTGGAAACATTATGAATATATAATATACATATTAATTATTTTTTTATTTTTATATTATGAACGGTATATTTGATTTTTTGGAATGTATGAACCAAAAACTACACAAAAAAAAAATAAGTTGAAAATTCGATCAAGATTCTTTAAATTGTGTGGTCTATGTGAGCGAAGACGCGACTAAAGATAACCTATTTACAAATAAATAAAATTGGAGTGTCTGTTTGTAATATTAAAATAACCGCTTTTTACTAAATGCAAATGCATGTATAAAACGGTACATATACCAAAATAATTTTTTTTACAATTTTTGTCTGTCTGTTTGTTCCGGCTAATCTCTGAAACGGCTGGACCGATTTTGACGGGACTTTCACTGGCAGATATCTGATGTAATAAGGAGTATCTTAGGCTACTTTTATATTAGATTTTTTTATTTTTTTATCTATCTATATCTATACTAATATATAAAGCTGAAGAGTTTGTTTGTTTGATTGTTTGTTTGTTTGTTTGTTTGTTTGTTTGAACGCGGTAATCTCTGGAACTACTGGGCCGATTTGAAAAATTCTTTCACTGTTAGATAGCCCATTTATCGAGGAAGGCTATAGGCTATGTGTCATCGCGCTAAGATCAATAGGAGCGGAGTCCACGCCGACGAAGTCGCGCGCAGAAGCTAGTACTAATATATAAAGCTGAAGAGTTTGTTTGTTTGGTTGTTTGTTTGTTTGAACGCGGTAATCTCTGGAACTACTGGGCCGATTTTAAAAATTCTTTCAGTGTTAGATAGCCCATTTATCGAGGAAGGCTATAGGCTATGTATCGTCACGCTAAGGCCAATAGGAGCGGAGCCCACGCCGACGAAGTCGACGAAGGCATGACGAAAGATTTTCAAAACCTCTTCCGTAATGTGGCTACACATTTACTATTTACGAAAATACCTATATTTCGGTAATAAACTTAAGTTTAAGGAAGATTAAAACTATTTTTCTAATATGTTTTCAATGAGAGCGGCAAAAGGGCTGCAGGTGTCATGGCGTCGGCTCTGACGTCACAAAATAATCTGCGCCTTACTTTTTACTTTACTCTTTGGAGCGCGCCTGACGTATTATGTTATGTTGTGACGTCTGCTCTGTAATTTGTGTTTCATTCAAAATGGCCGATTGCAGTATTTTAATGTTTTATTTTATTGAAAATCACAATAATCTTATTATTTTACATAAAACTAAACCAGTATTTTGAATTTTTTAAATATGAGTGTTCCCCTGAAATCATTAAATTGACGATTTTTTGATACTGTCGTCATGCCCATTATACGAATGGCCAAAAATTTCCTTTACTTAATTTACACAAAACTTTTACTATGTTAGTGAAAAATATAAACTCATTATTTTTTGTAACATACACTTTTTTTAAAACAAGAATAGAAAATAATATTGCAACAACAAATTAACCAAGAAGTTCAAATTTTAAGTTCATTAATAAAATTGGATGATTAACATTAAATCAAAACCAAAAAAAGTTTTGGATACTTTTTCATGATATAAACATTAATTTTTCCATTATTTTGACAATTTTAATGTAATTAAAAGACAAATTACCTCGCACGGCGGATAGACCCGATGGGTATTGAGTGGTATTTTCCACAGCTCATTTATATGGTCTTCCGTCCATGTTCCGTTCACCATGACTATGTCTGCGCATCGACCCACCACACCGTACAACTGGTAACAAATTAAGCAATTAAATCAAAGATACAAGAGCACTGCTCGGAGGCAAAAGAAAACAATTTTAAAAGATTTGATTTCACTTACATCGATAACAACATACAAGTAATACAACATAGATATTTAACAAAACAGTTCATTAAATAAGCCTTCTTAGGGATCACTCAAAAAGTACTGGCCAGATCTCAATATAATTAATAGATATGATGGATGGAACCACATGACAAGAAGCACCAAAAAAAAATCAAAATCAAAAGTAACTTTGTTCAATTAGGCTTCAAAAGCACTTTCGAATCGTAACTTAATTTAAATTTTAAAGTAATTATTATTTTTAAAAGTGATGCTACCACCGATTCGGAATGTAGATTCTGAGAAGAATCGACAAGAAACTCCGCAGTTACTCTTTTGAAAATAATAATTATATAAACTGGTTTTTAGTACAAATTAATAATATCTTGCATGAAATACAGCGTCACTAAGTCCACACATCTTAATCAACTATGTAATCCTGCACCGAATAATATGTTTTATCTATTAATTTCTTTTTAATAATAGCGAATAATATGCTTTATCTATTAATCTTTTTTAAATAAAAACTTTAAATTTATGTTGAGACAGCAAAATTGTTTGTGCCCCAGGTTTTGATAAAAAAAAATAATAACCTCCATAATTCACTCACCCAGCCAAACACCTTATAATACAGTAGCTTACACCACGTCAATAAGGGATTACGAGCTATTGCGCTGCTGTTGTTATAGCTTGTCATCCTGTGTTTCACTCGTCTCATCATAGCGGACGTTATTACGGGGTAGTGAGTGTAACAACCTACAGGGCACTGAGCTAGGTAGCGGAATATTGGGTAGGTGAACGCACAGCCCATTGTGTCGATGTATATATCTGTGAAATTATATTAATAAAAGACTTAGTTCTGCTAAATAACAAATTAAAAGGACTTTAGATATAATATCAAAGCAAAAGGCGGTAAGTCTTTAGATTAAGACCCGTAGACCGTTCATCGGCATAATTTCGTTACAAAAAAAAAAAAAACCCTAACCTATCTAACTTCAAAATTAGACAGACGCGGATCTTAATCTAAATACTAGCCCAAAAGTCTTTCAGTTCTGCTAAATTATAATACAATTAGTAGTATAATACAACTAAATTATAAAATAATTAAACGTCATGGAGAGAGAATAAAACATGAGATTAATCGTCACAGTCTAAATATATTTCTATCTTTTTTCTCTTGTATATAATAGTTATTATGCTTCATAATCTATCCTAAGCGTATCATCAAAGTACCGACTTCATAAAAGTTTGATTTAAATTTAAATTTTTAAATTATGTAACATAATTCTTATTCAATCAATAATATAGTTTGTATGATTGTTCCAAGTTTTTGTACCCAAGAAAGAGCAAAATATTCTTTAAAGAATTTTTGAAGTATTTAGAAGAAGAAACTTCTTTACACAATCTTGACTTGGGGAGTAAGCTGATGAATGCGTGAAGACAGCGTTACGAAAAAGTGTGATCGGGCGAGGCGAATGAAAGCTGAGAGGGAGATATAAGTTAGATGGAGCTAAAGAAGTTTTACTTCAGTAGTGTAGTCTAAAGCACAATCATTTTTTTATGAAATATTCATATAGTTACCTGGATTTAATTTCATAAAAGCTTCCATGCCCAAAACCATTGACCCTATGCTTTGTAGGAGTAACGTAAAATATGGATACGTTTCAGCCTCAATTGTCTTCTTCAAGCTCAGTCGGACAAAGTTAATTCTCTCCGGTTCTACTTTAACATTGAACTGGTTTTGTACTTTGTTTATGATGGTCGTAGGTTCTGCCGTTTCGACAGTGTAGATGTATATGTGAGAGTCTGGATACCTGAGTGATAGAAATATTAATATTGAATTTTATCAAAATTACTGACAAATAATCTCAAATTTATTATTAATAAATATATACTAATATTGGTATGGTATGGTTAATGGTATGGTAACACGGGCTGATTTCCGCAAGTCGACGACTAGGCGCCTATTTTGCGTGTGATACTAATATTATAAAGAGGTAAAGTTTTCGAACTTTGTTTGTTTGTAGGGGGTAATCTTCGCAAATGCTGATCCGATCATGGAAATTATTTCACTAACAGAAAGCTACACTATTTAGGAGTGATATAGGCTTTATTTTATTGTTACTGAACAAAAAATTCAATGAAAAATAAAAGTATATGTAAATCAAGTCGGAGAAATGAGAGCAAGATGAAATCTTTACTATATATTTGCATCACAAAAATAATGAACGCCCGACGAAGTGGGCACGGGTCGGCTAGTAATTAAATAAAATGAATTCTTAAATGTGTTTCTGATTGTTATACTCGAGAAGGATTAATTCTGCTTTTTCTTTTCCTAACTTTCCTTTATATACATTGTAGAAGGTTGTTACGGAATGGTGTACAATTCACACACTACAGACATATGTGAAACTTCTTGAAAAGTTATAGGAAGATAAGCAATTTTTTCTATCGATGATGATCATGGTCTCGTGAAAAGGTCCTAAGTGCCATACATATCTCATTATCTCCTATACATTTATGTGTTTATTTCTTTATCGAGACGCATTTTAGATTCTAAAGAAGTTTCACTTCAATTGAAAAAACTATACCAATATCAAACCTTGTTAAAATAGCCCGTATCGCAACCCAGAGAACCCTCTCCCCACCCCCTCCGGCATTACAATAAGGGTGGAAGAAAGCAATATTAGCTCCATGCTTTTTCCTTCTTTGAAGCTTTCTTTCCTTTATCCTCATGTACCACGATGCAAATATGAAAGCACACGGTACGATAACAAACGCACCAAACAGCAACACGCCAAATAATATCATAGGGAGAACTATAACTAAGCTGAAATAGAAATTAAAAAAAATTTAAGACCATAAAATAAATTAGTATAACAAAAAAAAAAATATAATATCAATGTTTGTCTTTTGTACGTTTGAAAATTACTTTTAATAAGCGTTTCACACTCAATGGCTCCCAGTGGGATTATCTTCTGAGTCGGAGGTTCGGAAACTGTTATAGAGAATACTGTCTCGTTATAAAATTTAATTTAAGAATAGAATATATTTTGATAGATGTCGGTGAGAAAAAATTGTGTCAGGTCGTATGAATAAATATGTAAATTAAAATAATAAAACTATGCTTATTTAAAAGGGATTTTATTAAAGATAACTCCACTGTGATAAAACTACTCTCTATAAAAGAAACACACAATATATAAATACCTAGATCAGAATAAAAAAAATTGTGGGGCCTTTACAAATGTTAGTTGAGTGGATAAAACCCGTGACCACCAGCCCAAAAGACAGTGCTATGCCCGCCGCTAACGCGTCGAAAAACTTTTAAATAGTCATTTTACATAATAATTGATTATTATTTAATTAAATACTTAAAGTGAATATGAAGTTATTATTGATTCGAATTGATAATATTATTATTTCATTAAACAAATCTCTTAATAATCATAAATAAAAAATATATGTTTTTTTCATATAAAAACCTGGATAAACGATAAACAGGTAGGTAACAAACACAAGACATTAAAAGAATGTTCATAATTATAAATAAGGTAAAAAATTCGTAATCAACTTACATGAAAATTTCATGTATCATTTTTAGTATGTTTGGAAACACTATATACATACGGAATTAAGGACTACGGGTCTAAGGATAGTTGTTTAACTCAAATATCAACTGTATGCGCATTACATTATTAGTTTATTTGGTTTATTTATTTCATTTTGTCGGCTTTACACGTATAAATATAACCTACAAAAATTACGAGATATGACAATGACATTGACATGACATAATTGATAATCATAAACATGATGACAATCACAACAGTGAGATTGCCAAGCCAAAATAAATAAACTTCTCCTTATTTTACTATATCTTAAATTATAATAAAGTGTCCTCTACCATAAGCAATAACTTTATTACTAGACCACTAACCTTTTTATTTCCTTTAAATTCAATACTTCATTCTTTTGGGATCATAAGTTGATTAAACAAAAGTTTTGTTAGTTTAATATACCAGATTCTTGGGGAAATGTGTATGAAGCTAGCAACTCACGAATTTCCATGGTGTAATCATAGATATGTTGTTGTTGTTTTTCATTTTGTCTCCTTTCGGGACAGGCAAAGAGATAAGACCATACAGCCTATTCAGTCGTGTTATCACTTATCATAGATAATAGGGTATTCCACTATGTTTGAAAAAGTACTTCAAAATGTTGATTTTCTAATAAAAAGCCACAAAAAAAACGTATTTCGGCAAAATAAACACGCATTCATGCCATAAAATTAAATTAAATTTTAAACCTTTTTTATTACCGCGAAAACGCTACAGCCATTTTGGTGACGTAATATGTGCAATAACAAAAGTGTTTGACGTATGTAAGAGAGTAACATAACCTACAATTACTATGATAGCCATCAATAAATTAGTAATGAATGCATATTATTTCAGTTGGAACAAGATATGAAGAGTTATTATACGAAAGAACACAACTATTTCTGCTTGAAGTTAAAATTGATAGATATTAGATATGTACCGTAGCTGTTGACAGCACTGACAGAACTTTGTTATTGCCCATATGACGTCACACAGTGGCGGCTCGTGTTTTAGGTCACGTGATATACAGATTAAAATATACGACTTTTAATTATAATATAATAAATCAATAATGTGCTTTTATGATTCAAAATCAGAATATTTAGGTGTATTTCTATATAAATTTTAATTTTTATTAAATTTTATAATTTATTTTTCACTACGGAAAGTACCCTATTATTGCGTGACAGATCTCAATATGAACCATAGCACGAAGTATAGATTCCTATCTTCCTTTATTTGATTTATCCTTCGGATTCCTTCCTAGGAATCCGAAGGATCCGGTAAATATTTAAGCTATGTATTCAATATGGGACAAATGAGGAACATGTTGCGGGACATGTTCCTGAACAATGTTGCGGAGCAAATGTTGCGGAACATTGTGTAGGCCACACCAGGGGACAAATGCAGCAACATGTTGCGGAACCAAATCCAGACTTCCTTGGAGCAAGTCTCCGAATGGAGTAGACGCAACTTCATCCAATTTCACCCCTCAAAGGTACAAGTTTGCGCGTTTAGCTCTTAAGAGGGTCTCCCTTTTCTGTAGCGCCTAGTTTTCAGAACACATCCCTAAGAACCACTAAAAGTATTAGGTAAAGACATAGGAACGAGGTAACATTCCGAAGTAATTTGGAGAGCAAAGCCAAACTGGCTGCAAAAAAGCTTGGGGATAGGGAAGGCCAGTACTTCATATCGGGACACCGGCTACTGCTTTAAAAGGCTCAGGTCCGCCCCCATGTGGAGTATTGTTCGCACCTTTGGCAGATTCCCCTTAATACCAACTCTACCCATTTGACTCCACCCAAGGCTGGGTATTCGCATTGTCAACGGTCCCAAACTCACGGACGGTTTAGAGCCTCTAAGTATAAGAAGAGGACTACCGTAGCTTGTATACTGCTGCAACACCAGAAGCATCGCAAGCGCGTTGCCAACCCTACCCCTAATTCTCCCCCAGGAGTTCAGGTCACCTTACACACCAACAGGAACACAACACTGCTTGAAAACAGTATTATTTAGCTGTAATCTTCTGTAAAGTTGAGGTACTTCCCTAGTCAGGCTGCTGCAGATTTTGAGCAGGATTTTTCTGTGCACCGTGTTTACTAATTTATAAACATTATAATTACAGTTTGTTAAAATAAAATAACAATTAGGATGTGTTATGATTTATTTATACATAATTTTATAAAGTACATAAGCATTATAAACTAATATGTACATTGAATCGTAGTCAAGTCGTGATTGAAAGAAAGTAATTTTTACAAAACATTTAAAAAACTACCTTCCTAAATGTTTGGACAAAACATTTAAACTTTATGTAACATGACCAGGCAATAAAAAGTACTAAGAAAGTAAGTAGGTTATAAACATACATAATATGTGGATTGGCATAGCTTGGATTCCACATTACTTTTTTCATTTAGTTTATTAATTAATTTTTTTCAATATTTCCACATTAAGATTAATTAAATTTCTAGTAAAGTGAAAATACATGTCTATTGGAGATAGTAATAATTGCTTGGGATTTGAATACATACTGTAAATATTACTAAACTGTTTTTCTAAACTATATGTAATGTGTTTCACATTTAATATGAGTACTGTTATCAAGTATTCAATAATCGCCCAACGTTTATGACGTAGTTAATATTAATTGTTATGATATAGCTCAGTAACTAAATGTAATAATTTCTTAAATCAATAATTTATATTCTTATTCATAATTACATTCGTTTAAAATTATAAATTAACTAGCTGCTGCCCGCGACGTCGTCTGCGTGCGTTCACTGCTCGTTCCCCGTAGGTGATAGCGTGATAATATGTAGCCTATGTTCTGACCCGACTTCTTAATAATATTCGTGCCAAATTTGAAGTAAATCCATGCGGTACTTTTTGAGTTTATCCCGGACATACATTTGAAGAAATAAAGGTTCACTGTTCGTTCCCCGTAGGTGATAGCGTGATAATATATAGCCTATGTTCTGACCCGACTTCTTAACAATATTCGTGCCAAATTTGAAGTAAATCCATGCAGTACTTTTTGAGTTTATCCCGGACATACATACAGACAAACAGACAAACAGACAAACAGACAAAAATTCTAAAAACTATATTTTTGGCTTCGGTATCGATTGTAGATCACACCCCAAGTATTCTTTTAAAAAAATATTCAATGTACAGTTTTGACTTTTCTACCATTTTATTATATGTATAGATCAATAATTAACTCTGATTTGACACATCTGTAAAATTTTATATAAAACATTACACACACTACCATGAATTCGACACACACACACGTCAATCAAATTGGGAACAGATTATAGACTATAGATTAATATTGTGTGTCTTTACTGAATGTTCAACAAAATAACTAATATACATGTTCAAACTTATACTTTAAATTAATTATGGTCGAATTTCGACCACTGGGCGAAAGCACGTGTTGTGTGCTTCGTATTTTCTAGCACACGTACACATATAAACGTGCTTCAAATATTCAATTGTTGAAGAGATCTGGTTCTTCGGCGACCTCAGCCGCGAGATCGGCGAACTTCGCTACGTAGTCGACACTGGATTCCGCCATTAGCGACTGGAGATGGGACTCCACCTGCAATTATTATAAAACAAATTTTCAATAAACAAACACTTTATTTTGTAAATCAAAATAAAACAATAAATTTAGATCACAAGGATTCAAATTTTTAAATCATTATAAAAAAGTAAGGTTTCGCGGCTCAACAACAACAGCCAGCCGGCAACAACGACAACAACGACAACAACAAGTAGAGCGGGTGCGTGTGGCACTGACCGGCAGGTCGGGGCGCGCCTCGAGGTGTCCGAGGAAGCTGCTGAGCGAGAAGTCCTGCGCGGCGCCCTCCAGCCGGCCGGCAACAACGACAACAACGACAACAACAAGTAGAGCGGGTGCGTGTGGCACTGACCGGCAGGTCGGGGCGCGCCTCGAGGTGTCCGAGGAAGCTGCTGAGCGAGAAGTCCTGCGCGGCGCCCTCCAGCCGGCCGGCAACAACGACAACAACGACAACAACAAGTAGAGCGGGTGCGTGTGGCACTGACCGGCAGGTCGGGGCGCGCCTCGAGGTGTCCGAGGAAGCTGCTGAGCGAGAAGTCCTGCGCGGCGCCCTCCAGCCGGCCGGCAACAACGACAACAACGACAACAACAAGTAGAGCGGGTGCGTGTGGCACTGACCGGCAGGTCGGGGCGCGCCTCGAGGTGTCCGAGGAAGCTGCTGAGCGAGAAGTCCTGCGCGGCGCCCTCCAGCCGGCCGGCAACAACGACAACAACGACAACAACAAGTAGAGCGGGTGCGTGTGGCACTGACCGGCAGGTCGGGGCGCGCCTCGAGGTGTCCGAGGAAGCTGCTGAGCGAGAAGTCCTGCGCGGCGCCCTCCAGCCGGCCGGCAACAACGACAACAACGACAACAACAAGTAGAGCGGGTGCGTGTGGCACTGACCGGCAGGTCGGGGCGCGCCTCGAGGTGTCCGAGGAAGCTGCTGAGCGAGAAGTCCTGCGCGGCGCCCTCCAGCCGGCCGGCAACAACGACAACAACGACAACAACAAGTAGAGCGGGTGCGTGTGGCACTGACCGGCAGGTCGGGGCGCGCCTCGAGGTGTCCGAGGAAGCTGCTGAGCGAGAAGTCCTGCGCGGCGCCCTCCAGCCGGCCGGCAACAACGACAACAACGACAACAACAAGTAGAGCGGGTGCGTGTGGCACTGACCGGCAGGTCGGGGCGCGCCTCGAGGTGTCCGAGGAAGCTGCTGAGCGAGAAGTCCTGCGCGGCGCCCTCCAGCCGGCCGGCAACAACGACAACAACGACAACAACAAGTAGAGCGGGTGCGTGTGGCACTGACCGGCAGGTCGGGGCGCGCCTCGAGGTGTCCGAGGAAGCTGCTGAGCGAGAAGTCCTGCGCGGCGCCCTCCAGCCGGCCGGCAACAACGACAACAACGACAACAACAAGTAGAGCGGGTGCGTGTGGCACTGACCGGCAGGTCGGGGCGCGCCTCGAGGTGTCCGAGGAAGCTGCTGAGCGAGAAGTCCTGCGCGGCGCCCTCCAGCCGGCCGGCAACAACGACAACAACGACAACAACAAGTAGAGCGGGTGCGTGTGGCACTGACCGGCAGGTCGGGGCGCGCCTCGAGGTGTCCGAGGAAGCTGCTGAGCGAGAAGTCCTGCGCGGCGCCCTCCAGCCGGCCGGCAACAACGACAACAACGACAACAACAAGTAGAGCGGGTGCGTGTGGCACTGACCGGCAGGTCGGGGCGCGCCTCGAGGTGTCCGAGGAAGCTGCTGAGCGAGAAGTCCTGCGCGGCGCCCTTCAGCCGGCCGGCAACAACGACAACAACGACAACAACAAGTAGAGCGGGTGCGTGTGGCACTGACCGGCAGGTCGGGGCGCGCCTCGAGGTGTCCGAGGAAGCTGCTGAGCGAGAAGTCCTGCGCGGCGCCCTCCAGCCGGCCGGCAACAACGACAACAACAAGTAGAGCGGGTGCGTGTGGCACTGACCGGCAGGTCGGGGCGCGCCTCGAGGTGTCCGAGGAAGCTGCTGAGCGAGAAGTCCTGCGCGGCGCCCTCCAGCCGGCCGGCAACAACGACAACAACGACAACAACAAGTAGAGCGGGTGCGTGTGGCACTGACCGGCAGGTCGGGGCGCGCCTCGAGGTGTCCGAGGAAGCTGCTGAGCGAGAAGTCCTGCGCGGCGCCCTCCAGCCGGCCGGCAACAACGACAACAACGACAACAACAAGTAGAGCGGGTGCGTGTGGCACTGACCGGCAGGTCGGGGCGCGCCTCGAGGTGTCCGAGGAAGCTGCTGAGCGAGAAGTCCTGCGCGGCGCCCTCCAGCCGGCCGGCAACAACGACAACAACGACAACAACAAGTAGAGCGGGTGCGTGTGGCACTGACCGGCAGGTCGGGGCGCGCCTCGAGGTGTCCGAGGAAGCTGCTGAGCGAGAAGTCCTGCGCGGCGCCCTCCAGCCGGCCGGCAACAACGACAACAACGACAACAACAAGTAGAGCGGGTGCGTGTGGCACTGACCGGCAGGTCGGGGCGCGCCTCGAGGTGTCCGAGGAAGCTGCTGAGCGAGAAGTCCTGCGCGGCGCCCTCCAGCCGGCCGGCAACAACGACAACAACGACAACAACAAGTAGAGCGGGTGCGTGTGGCACTGACCGGCAGGTCGGGGCGCGCCTCGAGGTGTCCGAGGAAGCTGCTGAGCGAGAAGTCCTGCGCGGCGCCCTCCAGCCGGCCGGCAACAACGACAACAACGACAACAACAAGTAGAGCGGGTGCGTGTGGCACTGACCGGCAGGTCGGGGCGCGCCTCGAGGTGTCCGAGGAAGCTGCTGAGCGAGAAGTCCTGCGCGGCGCCCTCCAGCCGGCCGGCAACAACGACAACAACGACAACAACAAGTAGAGCGGGTGCGTGTGGCACTGACCGGCAGGTCGGGGCGCGCCTCGAGGTGTCCGAGGAAGCTGCTGAGCGAGAAGTCCTGCGCGGCGCCCTCCAGCCGGCCGGCAACAACGACAACAACGACAACAACAAGTAGAGCGGGTGCGTGTGGCACTGACCGGCAGGTCGGGGCGCGCCTCGAGGTGTCCGAGGAAGCTGCTGAGCGAGAAGTCCTGCGCGGCGCCCTCCAGCCGGCCGGCAACAACGACAACAACGACAACAACAAGTAGAGCGGGTGCGTGTGGCACTGACCGGCAGGTCGGGGCGCGCCTCGAGGTGTCCGAGGAAGCTGCTGAGCGAGAAGTCCTGCGCGGCGCCCTCCAGCCGGCCGGCAACAACGACAACAACGACAACAACAAGTAGAGCGGGTGCGTGTGGCACTGACCGGCAGGTCGGGGCGCGCCTCGAGGTGTCCGAGGAAGCTGCTGAGCGAGAAGTCCTGCGCGGCGCCCTCCAGCCGGCCGGCAACAACGACAACAACGACAACAACAAGTAGAGCGGGTGCGTGTGGCACTGACCGGCAGGTCGGGGCGCGCCTCGAGGTGTCCGAGGAAGCTGCTGAGCGAGAAGTCCTGCGCGGCGCCCTCCAGCCGGCCGGCAACAACGACAACAACGACAACAACAAGTAGAGCGGGTGCGTGTGGCACTGACCGGCAGGTCGGGGCGCGCCTCGAGGTGTCCGAGGAAGCTGCTGAGCGAGAAGTCCTGCGCGGCGCCCTCCAGCCGGCCGGCAACAACGACAACAACGACAACAACAAGTAGAGCGGGTGCGTGTGGCACTGACCGGCAGGTCGGGGCGCGCCTCGAGGTGTCCGAGGAAGCTGCTGAGCGAGAAGTCCTGCGCGGCGCCCTCCAGCCGGCCGGCAACAACGACAACAACGACAACAACAAGTAGAGCGGGTGCGTGTGGCACTGACCGGCAGGTCGGGGCGCGCCTCGAGGTGTCCGAGGAAGCTGCTGAGCGAGAAGTCCTGCGCGGCGCCCTCCAGCCGGCCGGCAACAACGACAACAACGACAACAACAAGTAGAGCGGGTGCGTGTGGCACTGACCGGCAGGTCGGGGCGCGCCTCGAGGTGTCCGAGGAAGCTGCTGAGCGAGAAGTCCTGCGCGGCGCCCTCCAGCCGGCCGGCAACAACGACAACAACGACAACAACAAGTAGAGCGGGTGCGTGTGGCACTGACCGGCAGGTCGGGGCGCGCCTCGAGGTGTCCGAGGAAGCTGCTGAGCGAGAAGTCCTGCGCGGCGCCCTCCAGCCGGCCGGCAACAACGACAACAACGACAACAACAAGTAGAGCGGGTGCGTGTGGCACTGACCGGCAGGTCGGGGCGCGCCTCGAGGTGTCCGAGGAAGCTGCTGAGCGAGAAGTCCTGCGCGGCGCCCTCCAGCCAGCCGTCCGCGTCGCGCAGCAGTTGTGACGGCGACAGCGACACCGACTCGCCGGGCAGGAAACCTACGTACAAACAATGGGAAACTTAACCAAGCGGATTTAAAATACTAATATTTCGGCACTACACAATAGCACCGAAAGTAGTCAAAAGCTAAGTATTTCTCGCATTTGACTACGCATCTTACCACCTATAAAAAGAATAGGTTACAGTAGGATTTTCATAAACTGTTATAGTACAGAGGAATAGTTCAACTAGACATTAATTACAGGATACGTGGTAACGTTGGTGTTAATATCAGTTTTAAAGACCTCAATCATACACACAAGAAACAATACACTTACTGGCAATATCCGTCTGTTCCGCTTTGGATCCATTCTTCTGCTCATTGGACTCCGAACAATTTTCCACTTTAACGATCTTGATATCTTTGCTATCTCTTTGTTCTTCCTCTTCGTCTGTCTTTGATTCTTCTAAAATAAGAATATTCTTAGTATTATTATATGAGCAGACAAATTTTGAATTTACTAGTATTTCTATGTAAAAATTAATATGATAAATGTATTAAAAATTACAAGGGAGATTCATATTTTTCAAATTTATTTTGAATGAATTAATATCAACATATAATAAGAATTTATTACTTAAGAAATGAAGAATAGTTATATCATAAGAAAAAATAACACTAAGTGGCTGACGCTGCAGAGGTCATTGATATATGTAAGAAAAACTAATGGGCCCAAAATTCTACCTTGTGGAACACCAAATTTAATTTGCTACTTTTTTACTGAAACAAAATGATAGTATGTGATTTTGGATACTTTATTACATTGTATCTTATTTAAGTATGTTTTCATTTCCCCAACATCACATAATGTATCAAATTTTGTTAGTTAAGTATTATGATCTACATCGTCAAAAGCTTTCGTCAAGTCAAAAAAAAATTTAGTAATCAGTACCTTGTTATTTAAACTTTCAGTAATGATCTTTAATGAAGTAAAATACACTAACGCTGTCGAGCTATTATAGAGACATCTTAATTCTTTTTTTAAAACTACACTTTGGATTATTTTCTATAATACACTAACATAAAAAAATACAAAATTAAAGGAAATATAATAATAACCTTGTTCGTTCTCTTGCAAAGGCGTAATTGGTATCTTCCTGTCACCGTCGTGGAAGAAGAATTGACCGTTAGACTCACTCAGCACGTAGAAGAGTGATGACAAACTGTAACAATATTATTGGTTTAGATCTATAGATTTAAACGACAAAATCACAAGTATTTATGTATGTGTCAATAGGAATTGAGAATTCATTGTCTAACCAGTACATATTAAGTTTTGCAGAAACATTTGCTAAATGATGTGATGACCTCTCCTTAGAGTTTCGGAAGGTATTTACACGTCAGAGCAAAGTAAGCCCATTAATATTAAGCACCAGAACTCTGAATGCACTTTGAACCTTTTATTATTCTGAAATAGATACAGGACCGCGATTTACGTGAGTACAGCTTTAAGCTACAGTTAGTAGATATGGTTATTGAATAACATTAAAACAATACAATTAATTTGGAATCCACTTACTCTGCTGCGGGAGTAGGCGGAGGTTTCGGTAAGATGCGCGGTGGCGCTGGATTCGTGTTCGACACCATTTTGACTGGTATTAAATCTAAGAGAAAAAAAATATATCAATATCCAATACACGTGAGCACTTAGGGAAATGAACCATTTCATGATCATCATCACTTCAGCCTATCGCAGTCCACTGCTGGATACAGGCCTCCACAAGTTCGCGCCAAAAATGGCGTGAACCCATGTGTGTTGTCCATAGTCACCACGCAGGGCAGGCGGGTTGGTGACCGCAGTCGCACCGAAGACACTGCTGCCCGTCTTCGGCCTGTGTGTTTCAAAGCCAGCAGTTGGATGGTTATCCCGCCATACATCGAAAGGTAATACAACGTAGGTACACGAAAAAATAGTCAAGTAAATACGTATTATTAGATATTATAATGTTGAAAAGTACTTGTCAGGTCTCGAATAAATTTAAATGGTACCACATGACAAGCACCACCTTTCGATTAAAAAAAGAATCAGCGAAATCGGTACACCCAATAAAAAGTTTTGATGTAACATACAGGAAAAAAAAGATGAATTGAGAACATTCTCCTTTTTTGGAAGTCGGTTAATAAAAGTATTGACCAATCCAAAGCGACAAGTCATTACTACTATAATCTATAATACTCACTGCTAGGCGGGGGTAGTTTTGGTAGAAGCGGGAGGAGTCTTTGTACAACTACCCTGTCTGACATTCTCGGTCTTCCGCGACGCCATTTTGGTAACCCATCGAGGGTCAATGCACGTTGGTTCTGTGACAATATTTTTTATATTAATAATATTAAAAGAAATATAGTTGGAATAACAAGTTACTGACACACAAATCAAAGCGAGTTTAAAACTTTTTACATGGCAACACTAAAATATTCTTACACAGGTTATTGAACTTAGGGGGCGTTCAAGTACGTAACGCTAATTGGGGGGGGGGACGGTCTTGTTAAACGTTACGATGCGTTACAGGGGAGGGAGGGGGGGGGGGGGGGGGTCGAACAACGCGTTACGTAACATTGTTTTTTGTTTAATTAAAAAAAACTAGGGTATTAAAATGTGCTGTTTTATTCGTTTATTACTACCACAAACGCGATTAAAACAACAACAAAAGTAATTTAGCGACTTTCCTGTTAGTTTGCGCAACATAGTTGTGACATTTGGGTAAAAATGTGGTAAAAATAGTCAGTTGGGTGTTACGTAACGTTTATAGGGGGGGGGGGGTACAGGAAAACCTTATGGCGCGTTACATGGAGGGGAGGGAGGGTCAAAAATCTACAAATTTTGCGTTACGTAATACTTGAACGCCCCCTTCTAACTTCTAACTATTTTGCTAATATCATGTTATGTGTCAATCCAACTCAATACTGGCTCGCGTTAGCACAAAACAATAATTTTATATGACTTTTTGAAAATCTGATTGTTTTAATAATTCTCATCCCATAAAGAAATTACGTCATCCAAAAATACAAAATTGAGGAACAGCATGCTAGGGCAGATAAAGACAGCATTTTTTATATTAAATCTTTACCAAATGTTTTAATCATAATACAACAAGAACAAGAAGATAGAAGAGACGTCTAGTAAACAAATAAGTATCCGTCCAAATATTGTTATTTTGTAAATTCAGTTCGCTTCAGCCTGTTATACCCCACTACTAGGCAAAGGCCTCTTTCCCCATGTAGGACAAGGATCGCCGCTCCACTGCGTGATGGCGGATATATTCCCTGCTATGAGTAACGATCGCTATCAGGTGTACATGATAACAACCGCGACCGACGGCTTAACGTGCTCTCCGAGGCACGGTGGGGAGACCCACAAGGACTGCACAAACACCCAGACCACGGCAAACATCTGTATGGCCAATACAAATATTTGTCATGTGCGGGGATCGAACCCGCAACCGCCCGCGCAACAGCCACAAACCAGTGCAATGCAACGCGTTGTATTTTGTAAATTCAGTTTATTTTTCTTACATTTTGTGCATTTAAATACATATATATTTTTAAAGGCTATAATTTAATAATATTTTTACACTAGAAATAATCTCATATATTATATATTTAGTTAGTAAGACAGTTAAATAAATAATTACCTCAGCGTCAGGTCTGGGCGCGATGGGCGTCGGGTGTCTGAATATTGTTGAATTGGTCTCCGTCAGTTTTGTTGAAAGGTTCACTGGATGCTGGGAACTGCAGGCCTGTTGCTTCTGTGTACAAATTTTTTATTGGAACATATTATCTATATATAAAATATAGACGGAAATTAAACATCATATATACTACATTTTATACTATTTAAAAAAATCAGTGTAAATGTTACATAATTATTAACAATAGCTTAGGTAAAAGAACATATACATTTTTTTAAAGAGATACATTTGACATTTAAGATTTTAAATTTCATTATTAAAATTATTCAGAACGGGTTATTTACCATTGTGTTTTAATTTTTATTTTGCGGAGCTCGATATTTCGACATTATCTATGTATGTTCAAGAGACTTAATATTGTAAATATACCGTTTGAAAACATTTTTAGTAGACGCACTTTGATTTTATAAATATAGAATCTTGTAATCTATATATTAATGTAATACGTGAAGCAAAAATTTTGTACCCCTTTTTACGAAAATGGCGCGGACGGAAGAGCGCAAAAAAGCTAATATTTTTTTTAATTATGCATAAAAGTACATTAAATCAATAAAAAAATCATTACACACACTACCGTGTATTTGACACACACACACGCATATATTCTCTTTTGTTTAATATTATAAAAGTATAGTCTTTGATAACAGAGCCTTAATAATGTTCAAACTTATAATTTAAATTAATTATGATCGACCACTGGGCGAACACTAGTATACAAATATGACTCAGTGTTGGTGTGCGTTAAGGCCCACGACATAAGGCACTAGTGACATTTGTCACCGTGACAAAAAATTCTTTGTCACTGTCACGTCACCGTCACCTTCGCGACTGCGCGCACTTGCAGTGACAGATTATATACAGATATAGGTTGTCTGTGAACTCGTTTTTAGAAATAGAAAGAAATACAATAATAAAAAGTATTGGGTTCACCCGCTTTGGAGTGATAGGCTGATAAATGGAAAGTTCTACACCATGTTTGCCAACCTACGTACATATGACACGTGACATTTTGTCGCGTCACGGGCATGTTGACGTCCTCCGCGGACAAAAAGTCACCGAATTGTCACGCATCCAAGTGCGCGCACCTCCATTAGGAATGATGGACGCGGTGACAGTGACAAAAAGTCACGGTGACAAAAAAGTCACTAGTGCGCGCAGGGCCTAAGGGCCCTGTAAACGATAAAAAATTTTTTCAAGTAATTTGTCAAAATCAAAATCAAAATCATTTATTTCGTCATAAGGTGCATGTCACACACTTAACGAAAGTCAAAAAATAAAATAAAATCATTTATATAAACTAAACAAAAATAACAAAAGTTAAGGCAGCAAAAAATCAAACAATAAAAAATAAAATTTATATCTTAACACTAGGTACATTACAAACTTACGTAATGTACCCAGTGTTATAAGCAGCCTTAACTTAGTCAAAATATTAAGTTATAATGTCTCGGTAGACATTACCTACCTACTTTATCCTCGGCTTTATTAAATGTTACAATAAATAACAATTTCCCTAATGTAGGCCGTGTGTCAAATTTGTTTGTCAAACTTCGTGTTTTCATATAACAAACACATCAAACAAGCTCGCACACGTTGAAAACAACAAATGTACCAAAAGAAAACAACGTTTGTCAAACAAAAATTTGACAAATAATTTGATCGTTTACGGGTCCCTTTAGGTAATGTTTCGTGTGTTCGGTGTACCTGTCGTCGTGCGCAGGCGCAGCGCGCGGGCGGCGTCACGTGCGAGTTGCCCGCCAGCGCCAGCAGACGCTTCAACCTGCGACATCGAGTGTTTACTGAGGCAGGCCGCAGCAGGGCATATCATAGTCAAGATCTGGAGCAGCCCGACTGGGGAACTACCTCGACCTTACAGGAGATCACAGCTACATAATACAGCTTTAAGCAGTGTTGTGTTCCTGTTGGTGAGTAAGGTGACCAGAGCTCCTGGGGGGAACTGGGGATGGGATCGGTAACGTGTTTGCGATGCTTCTGGTGTTGCAGGAGTCTATAAACTACAGTAACCACATACGATAATTTGATTAGATGTGTTGTACGCATGTTTGCCACGCTAGAAATATGTATACACAAAAAAAAAACGAGTGTGATTTAGCCCAGTGTTCCGCAAACTTTTTGTGTTCAAGGTACACCTAGGAATAGGAAAATATTTTGGAGGTACACCACAAATGAAAAATCATTTTTTAAGTAACATTAACCAACATTTGTTTATTAATCATCGAAAAAATATTTATTATTAATCAACAAACGTAAAGTTTATTTTTCCGAGGCATACCAATAGACGACCACGGCACACTAGTGTGCCGCGGTACACCCTTTGCGGAACACTGATTTAGACCATACGACTGAAATAAAATTTCTTTAGCTCCTGTAGTAATATATCTTCCTCTCAACTTCCGTTCGCCTCGCCCGATCACACTTTTCGTAACGCTCTCATCATGCATTCACCAGCTTAGTGCCCGTAAGAAGTTTTACTTCAATAAATATTAATTGCTTACCAAGGAGTGGACATCGGGAAATTAGGACTTTATTTTGAAGAATACTTGCTTAAAGTAGAAAAAAAAGATCAAAAGGACTTTTTACACCCAAAAGAATCAAGAATAGCTTACCGATCACTAAGTAAAGATAGCCCGCCCGGCGGCGACTGTGGAGCGGGGCGGTTGATGAGCTTACTGACAAGCTTTAAGCTACCCGATGATTTGTGGTCCGGAGACGATATTTGTTCACCTGAAATTAAAAGAGGAAAAAGTGTCAACGCTAGAACGACAACGGTTAGTTTAATTTTAAAACCGTAACACGTGTATAGTTAGTTCAAGTCATCTTTGCGCGGGGCTCTATGTGTGCGTGCGCTTGTAATTATAACACTTTGCGCGCACTAGTGACTTTTGTTTAAAGAATTTATTGTCACGGTGACAAAAGTCACTAGTGCGCGCTTAACCTTAATTTGTGTAGCAGTGACGCAACCGCCGTCATTCGAAATTTCAAACTACACGTCTTCTTATTGGTCATTTTTCCACCGGTACAGTCGTTAAAGAAAATGTCTAGTTCTTCACGGATTTTTTTTAAGGAGTCAGGTAAATATTTTCAATGTGCTAATTTCGATATTATTAATATTTATTATGATTAAATAATATATACCTACATTACTAACATACTTTAAAAACTACATTATTTTTAAAGTGAACGTATTATGATTGTTTTAGACTCGTGAAACTATTGCCAAGGTGTTCGAATTTCTAAAAAAGGAAAACATAGTTATATTGCAGCTAGTATAAGTGATCCAATTTGCAGTGCAGGTCCAAATTAATATCAAAATTGAATGAATATTTAAACAGTGTGCGAAAGAGAACAGCAATGGCAGAGAGAACAATGACAAACATATTGGCTGAAGGAAAAAAAACTGACTCCAAATTTAAATCTCCGTATAAAGACCGCAAAACAGAAATGAATAGATTTTTGACAGTTGCACATAATATAAAAAAAAATTAAACTGTATGACTTAATAAAAAAAAAGAAGACCATATTTGTCGTAAGCTTGATGACCATACTTCAGCCATATGACATTAAAGTTCTTCGACTACCGCCGTATTATGCTGAACTAAACCCGATAGAAAATGTATGGGGAATATTAAAAAATTATATTGGTCCGCATAATATCGAACAAAGTGTGACTGGAATAACGAAATTAATAAATGATCGTTTAAGTCAAATTAATGAAGAGATGTGGCGTAATACTTGTCAACACGTAAAAAAATAAGAAGAACTTTTGATATGGAATCTGAAATAATAATTAAACTTGGTGAAAGCAGCGAATCCGATAATTCATCATTTTATTCTTCTAGTAGCGAATAGCGATACATATTAATATGTTAAATAAACATGTATTAACAAATTATTATTTTTTTTTTTAAATCCATATAGTTACTATTAAAAGTATTAAAGAAGGACAAGATAAAAAGTACCCAAAACCGGCGTGCGTGTATGCAACGACTAATGAATGTTGATGAAGCGTTTTCGCTTAGGTTTGTCAGGATCGTGGCAAGTGTCATTTTCTTGACTCTGCCTACCCCTCCGGGATACAGGCGTGAGTTTATGTATGTATACTATTCGTCACCTAGATATAATTTTTTATTTAAATTTTTTTTTTAATAACTTTAGTTATATTTTTCACTTCACTGTACCCCTTGTCACGCAACAAAGTCACTGTATATTTACAAGGTTTACCTACACATAGCGCCGCGCGCAAAGATGAGTTGAACATACTATACAAGGCTTTGATGTTTCCTTCACTAGAACATCTTCACATTTAAATGTCCCTACTGATGCAAAGGCGGATCCAAGGGGGGGGTCATGACCTTCCCCTGGGCTGGATCCAGGACCTAGGTGGACCACTGATTAAAATGGTTAAACAAGATTTTTGTCACAATATAGATAATTTTAAGTACAGTACTTACATACATTAATAAAATACCTACTTTTTACCTGTATCTATCATTATCAAAATTAAATTATAGCTTCTTGTGACTTGACCACGACCGTGACCCCCCCCCCCCTGGCGCCTTGACCACGACTATGTGACACCCTGGCGCCAAAGCTGGATCCGCCCTTGTACTGATGCTTCTGGTGTTGCAAGAGTATATACGGTAATCGCTTACCATTAGGTAGGCTGTACGCTTGATTGCCGACCTAGTCGTGTAAAAGAAAAGGATCAACAAACTTACATTTCCGCTCATCTCCCGATAAACCATCATTGCTATCTTGACTGAATGTGTTCTTAGGAGAGAATATATCTGTGTCACTTTCTCTCTTCTCCCTCTCGTCTTCAATATTCTCTTTTTCTGGCGTCTTATTCCCAAGTCGCTTATCTGCTAGTTTGTCTTTCTCAATCGGTTCCGCTGGCTTGACGGATTTGACCGGTTGCGGTAGTGGGGGGGTCGGTTCCGCCCACCAGTAATCTAATTCTAGTTTTGAACGTGAACCGAACTGAAAGTTTAAAAATACAAATATTGTATATTAATGTATACTTTTCCTACATGGGGAAGAGGCCTATTCCCAAGAGTGGCATATTACAGGCTGAATCGTGAATCTATACTTAAAATTGTGACATGTCCTATTCTATACATCTATATTAATATTATAAATCTGAAAAGTTGGTTTGTTTGTTTAAACGCGGTAATCTCAGGATCGACTGGTTTGAATTGACAAATTACTTTTGTGTTGGATAGCCCTTTTGCCGAGAAAGGTTATAGGCAATTTTTTTTTTTAATTAACGCGTGTGAAACCGCGTGCCAAACCTAGTTAAATAATATTTGAAAATAGTTTGGAGTGTAATGTATCATAGATATTGAAGCTAAAACTGTATTTGTTTGATTACAATTTTTTGAGTACAAGCACTATGACATGATTTGAGTCGATACTTTGAGCTTAGATACTAGACAATTTATTCTAATATCCAAGTATGGTTTTGAAAGAGAGGATGAAAGCCAAATGACTTCTGGTGTTGCAGACGTCTATAAACTACAGTAATCGCTTACCATCAGGTGAGCTTTACGCTTGTTTGCGACCAAAGTGGTATCTAAAATCTTACCATCAAATACAAATCTCCAATCGTCAGGTCACCCGCATCGTACACGCTCCAACCCTTTCTTATCTGACGTATAGCCATATCCACATCTATGTCTGGCTTGGTTTCTTCCTCTTTCTCCTCGACTTTGGAGTCTTCGACCTTGGATTCTTCGGCTTTATGGTCTTCGGCTTTCGCTTCATTAGCACCCTTGTCTAGTACCAACGTGTATATACTCCCTCCACGTTTCTTGGGACGTATTCGGAATTTTACCTGAGGGGAAAAATTGAGATTGTTAAAAATACGTTAGTTAACATTACAACTTTTTATTTTCTGGTCTATTTATTATCAACTTATTTATTTTAATGAAACTAACATTACTTACGATCCTAAATACAAGCTGATAATAAATAGTCAATAACAAATTTTCGAAATCTCTTTATAAGCTACCAATTGAAAAAAATCTTATAACTTCCTACGTATTAGTAAGTGAAGATATATTTAACGTTTTATTATCTAAATAAATTACTATTCTTATAGACTAAGATCCCATGGTAAATTGTTGTAGGTATCGTTTTAACCCTGGGAACCAGCTACTTATGTTTATTTATGATTAGGAGAATATATATCGACCAGGGTGCCTATCAAAATGTAGCCACTAGTATTTTTAATTAAATTTTTGTTTATTGATTTTTGTTAAAAGAATACGGACATAACAAACATTTATGATTTATATATAAAATTAAAGCTAATTTTTTTCTATTTATTATTATATATGGCTGCCTAGTTAAATCTGTCCACAAATAAGCGTTTCTGGCTGTTGAAAATGGATTTACCATTTAAACACCTTTTAATTTGCGTACGTTACTTCGCCGTAAGCAGAGATGGCGTTATTTTTGTTTCGAACCGTCCTATATTGTATAACATTGTGAGCTACATACATTATCCGCTAGATGGCATTGTTTTATAAATAATTTCGATGATGTTTTAATCGAAAGCTCATGCAATTTTCATGATGTTTTAATCGAAAGCTGATGTTTGTCTTGTGGTCTAATTTAAATTTGATTGAGATCTGATAATTACTTTTGTAACTGAAGACGGTTTTTTTCG
This sequence comes from Melitaea athalia, assembly GCA_905220545.2. NCBI lineage: Eukaryota > Metazoa > Arthropoda > Insecta > Lepidoptera > Nymphalidae > Melitaea > Melitaea athalia. The sequence continues at coordinate 19,333,873 of HG992189.1, read as the reverse complement.
TTTGCGACCAAACACAATTATTGTAAGCCGTTGCGTATGTCGTCGAATGCTAGTGTTCTCAACTGAATAGTTGCGACACAGCGTTTTATGTTTAAATTGATGTTTATTTGTGCATCTAAAAAATATGTAATTAATTAACGTAAATTTAAATTGATAAAGATGAAGTCGTGTTTTCTGTGCAACGAAAAAAGCAATGTACTCGACTTTTATAATGAATCATTCAAAAAGTGCTCGCTAATGTTATTGTTTCGTCGTAAGAACAAATATAAATATCATGACACTATATTAACAAAATATATGTATATGATTTATTAATTTTTATTAGTTTGATAATTTTTTGATGGACAAATAAAATAACAATATAAATTTAAAACGCTGTATATTACGAACTCCAAAACAGCGTGGTTTTTATGTTAGAATAAAAATGCTCGCCAATAAAAAAAAAACCTTCTTCAGTTACAATAATTTTATCAGATCTCGATCAAATATAAATAGGACCACAAGACAACATCAGCTTTCGATTAAAACATCATGAAAATTGCATGAGCTTTCGATTAAAACATCATCGAAATTATTTATAAAACAATGCCATCTAGCGGATAATGTATGTAGCTCACAATGTTATACAATATAGGACGGTTCGAAACAAAAATAACGCCATCTCTGCTTACGGCGAAGTAACGTACGCAAATTAATAGGTGTTTAAATGGTAAATCCATTTTCAACAGCCAGAAACGCTTATTTGTGGACAGATTTAACTAGGCAGCCATATATAATAATAAATAGAAAAAAATTAGCTTTAATTTTATATATTGTTACGAGTACACAAAAAAGGAGCTTGCGCCATCTAGCGGGGAGCGAAGGAACCACGTTGTGTGCTGTACAAACCACTTTGTTACAAAGACAACGTGAAACATCCACTCAATACTAGATGGCGCTAGAGGACATATAGGTGAATGAACTCAGGATCGAGTACACGCACGAAGGTTCTAGAACTGTCTGGGTTTAGGCTCGGCCCGGTATAAATAGGCCGATTGAGGCCGAGCGGAGTCAGTTCAGTTTGAGCTAACGACGAAGCGACTTCGAAGTGAATACTAGTGATCAAGAAGTGATACCAGCGGAAACCTACGACATTGGCTACGACCTCGGACATTGTTAGTGCTTACTGTGTGTACCTAGTGATTAGTGTTTGTACTTAGTGCGTAGTGTTGTACCTAGTGCTTGTGTCGGACCTAGTGCTAGTGAATAAAGTCTCTAAAAGAGTCAGAAGGTCTTTCTCTCCAAATCGTTCGAACCCTAACACGTAACAACTGGTGTCGGAAGTGAGATTTGGAGATGCCATTGACTCCGAGAGAGAACCCCAAGGAGGGGGTCAGGACGAGGGCACAACGAACTGCGGATGCCACTGGGGGCCAAGCTCCGCCCACTGTGGGCCAAGCCCCGCCCACTGGCCCCGCCTACCAGGCCACGCCCACTGGCCACGCCTCTCAGGCCCCGCCCATTGGCCCCGCCCACCAGGCCCCGCCCACTGACCACGCCCCCCAGGCTCCGCCCACTTTGGCTCAAGCCCCGCCCACTGGCTCCACCCACCTTGCCACGCCCACCGGACAGGCCACGCCCACCAGCGGCACCGTAGCTACTACAGACCCTCAAGTGGCACTTCAATTAGGAAGTTTAATTGAATTCATGGAACGCAAGTTCAGCGCTTTGCAAGAATCACAAGGACGCAAGCTCAGCGCTTTGCAAGAATCACAAGAACGCAAGCTCAGCGCCTTGCAAGAATCACAAGAACGCAAGCTCAGCGCTTTGCAAGAATCACAAGAATGCAAGTTCAGCTCTTTGCAAGAATCACAGGAAAAAGCGCTTTGGGCTATAAAAGATGTTAGTGACACGGTGGGTAAGCTCCGAAAAGATGTCGACGAAGTGGAAGAACGAGTTACCGGGTTAGGATTGGATGTCGAAAATGTGAAAACCGGCCTCACGGAATTACAGAAGAAAGTAGTACGCCTCGAAACCACGGGAGTTGTGATGTCTAGTGGAACTACCGTAGTGGCGCAAGGACCAAGAGTGAAAGTGCCGCCATACGACGGCACTACTTCGTGGAACGCTTATCGTCAGCAATTCCAGACTGTTGCTACTGCCAATGGATGGACGGAAGAGCAATGCCTGACCGCTCTCACTGTTGCGCTCAGAGGGCAAGCTTTGTCTGTCTTGGAAGCACTGCCACATACAGGAAATGGGTTCCAAGACCTGATGGAGGCACTTGAATCCAGATACGGGGAGCGACACCTGGAGCACGTGTTCCGTGCCCAACTGCGTGACAGAGTCCAACGCTCAGGAGAAGGACTACAACAATGGGCGTTGGAAATTGAAAAACTCGTTAGGAAGGCACACCCAGGAGCTGACACCAAGATGGTGGACACAAATATTGTGCAAGCATTTGTCGACGGAATCAAAGACCTGGAAGTCAGAGCTGCAGTGAGGCTTCGTCACCATAGCTCGCTAAAGGAAGCATTGGCGCATGCTTTGGAGGTCGAGGCGGTTCGCCATGACATACGGCAGACTCATAGGATCCGCGAGGTCTCTGAGGAAGTCAAGGAGGTTAAGGCTCCTACGAAGAAAAGATATGGAGTCATGTGCTACAAGTGTGGCGAGAGGGGCCATCTCCAGCTCGACTGCCCGCAGAAGGAGACCCATCTGGCAAGGATAAAAAGGATCGAGGATCAAATGGAAGAGCTGAAGAAGCAAGGGGCTTCGTCCCCTGCCCGGGATCAGGGAAACGAATAGAAGCCAGGACTAAGGGGCGAGTACTGGCTGACGCGGAGGAAGCCCCGATAACCGTTATCTCCCAGGCATGCAGCGGGAATAGTCTTGCGATTCAGGGGACCATTAACGGGACGGATTGCAAAATGACTCTAGACACAGGAGCCTCTAGAACAATAGTGAACCCAGATCTGGTAAAAGCCGCAAGGGGACACAAGAGGAGAATTAACTGTCGGCTTCTTACGGCCTCCGGTCAGCCAATACCCGTCCTGGGAGAAATGTCAGTTACGATGGATGTAGGAGGGTCCTCATACTCCCATGACGTTATCGTGGCTGAGATTATGGATGATTGCATCTTGGGTTTGGATTTCATGAAGAAACACAACTGCAGAATTAATGTCGCTGATGGAGTTTTCAGGTGTGGTGAAGAAGAAATCTTCATTCTCGGAGGTGCCTGCGGGAAAGTCGCATGCATAAGGAAAGTCATTATACCTGGACGAGCGGAAGCTCAGGTGCTGGTGAAACTGCCGCCAGCTGGAAAGCAGAAGTCAAACAGATGCGTGTTGATCGAAGACACACCTAACAAGACGTCGGCACAAAAACTGATGACGGCGAGAACCCTTGTTAGTGGAAGCAGTAACGCTGTGGTCAAGGTTGTTAATGTTGGTGATCGCGAGATCTGCTTGAACAAAGGCGACGTCATTGGAGAGTGCGAGGAAGTCGTCTGGATGAAAAAGTGTAGTTCGATAACAGGCGCGGACTCAGCAAACAGCAACAACTACGGAATAGTGACTGAGCTGCTCGACGACTGCAAGAGTAACCTAACTTATTCGCAGGGCATGAAAGCTAAGAAGTTTTTACAGCGCTACGCGAATATCTTCTCCAGTCACGATGGGGACCTTGGAAGAACGTCGGTGGTTCAACACAGGATAGATACCGGAAGCGAGAGACCAATTCGTCAACGAGCAAGACGGATACCAATCGCAAAGGAAAAAGAAGTTGAAGGCCTTTTGGAGGACATGAGAAGGAATAAGATTATTGAACCGTCTGCAAGTCCGTGGTGCTCGCCTGTTGTATTAGTGAAGAAGAAAGATGGCAGCACGAGGTTTTGTGTGGACTATAGGCGTCTCAATGATGTCTCCAAGAAGGACAGTTATCCGTTACCTCGAATCGATGACACTTTGGATACCCTGAGTGGCATGAAATGGTTTTCGACCCTAGACCTGAAATCTGGATACTGGCAGGTGGAAATTCATCCAGAAGACAAGGAGAAGACAGCTTTCTCTACCGGTAAAGGTTTATGGCAATTTAACGTCATGCCCTTCGGATTGTGCAACGCACCTGCCACATTCGAGCGACTCATGGAGTGTGTACTAGCAGGCTTAGTGGGAGAGGCTTGCTTGGTCTACTTAGATGACGTCATCATTATCGGCCGTGACTTCGAGGACCATTTGCAAAACTTGGAGCGAGTTTTCGCCAAAATAGAGGGGGCCAAATTAAAGCTGAACCCGAAAAAGTGTCGTTTATTCAGGAATAAGGTCAATTATCTCGGCCATGTTATCTCCAGTGATGGAATCCAGACAGACCCGGAAAAACTGGAAGCAGTTCAAAAATGGCCTACCCCTAAGGACAAAACCGAAGTGCGGGCATTCCTCGGCCTATGCTCATACTACAGGCGTTTTGTTAAGGGATTCTCAGAGATAGCCAAGCCATTACATCGGCTGACAGAAGATAAACGACAATTTAGTTGGGATGAGACTTGTGAAGATTCCTTTCGGAAACTGAAGAAACATCTGTGTGAAACACCAATCCTGGGATATCCACAAACTGAAGGTCAGTTTATAGTCGACACGGATGCAAGCAACATGGCCATTGGAGGGGTGTTATCTCAAAAACAGGGTGAAAGAGAAGTTGTTATTGCATATTTCAGCAAATCTTTATCCAAGCCAGAGAGAAACTACTGTGTGACAAGGAGAGAACTCTTGGCTGTTGTAAAGACGCTACAACATTTCAACAAATATCTCATCGGCAGACAGTTTTTACTGCGAACTGATCACGCAGCCTTGAAGTGGTTACTGCAATTCAAGAACCCCGAAGGTCAAGTAGCTCGATGGATTGAACAGCTTCAGGAGTATGACTTCAAGACGGAACACCGCAGCGGAAATATGCATGGGAACGCTGACGCACTCTCACGAAGGCCGTGTTCGGAAGACTGCAAACATTGTGTTAAGCAGGAATCTAATGAAGTAACATTAAAGCTAACGAGAACAAGTCCTTTGGGTCTCTGGGAGAATGATGCTATGAGGGAGGCTCAAGAAAGAGATGACGACCTTCGGCACATCATCACATGGAAGAAACGGGGTGAAGTAAAACCAATCTGGAGCGAGGTTGCACCCACTGGCGCTGTCACTAAGGCGTACTGGGCGCAATGGGACAGTCTGATACTTCAAAACGGAATACTCTACCGGAAATGGGAGAAGACTAACGGTAGAGAGTTCCATCTTCAGATAATTGTCCCAAGAGCGAGAGTACCAGATGTTCTCCGTGAAGTACATGATGGCGTATCAGGAGGTCATCTAGGTGTCAAGAGGACTTTAACAAAAGTGCGAGAACGATTCTACTGGTTGCATTGTCGAGATGATGTACAGGATTGGTGCCGCAAATGTCCTACTTGCGCTGCTGTAAAAGGACCACAGACCAGGAGCCGTGGGAAGCTGCGGCTGTATAACGTCGGTGCACCGTGGGAACGAATTGCAGTTGACGTAGCTGGGCCATTTCCTGTAACGGAATCGGGGAACAAGTATTTTATGGTCGTCATTGACTACTTCACCAAATGGCCCGAAGTGTTCGCCATACCGAACCAAGAAGCTACAACAGTCGCTTCTAAGCTAGTCGAAGAAGTGATATGTCGCTTTGGTGTGCCTCTAGAAATCCATTCTGATCAGGGCAGAAACTTCGAATCGCAAGTGTTCCAGGAAGTGTGCAGAATTTTGGGCATGCATAAGACGAGGACCACTGCGTACCATCCACAGTCCGATGGAATGGTTGAGAGATTTAACCAGACCCTTGAGAGGCATTTGGCGAAATTGGTAGACGACAAACAAAAGGATTGGGACAAGTATATACCACTCTTCCTTCTGTCGTACCGAACCGCCGAGCATGAGAGCATAAAAGCTACCCCGGCGTATGTCAATTACGGTAGAGAACTACGAATACCAGTAGACCTATTGACAGGAGGGTCACCGGAGGGACCAGAGACCGTACAAGACTATGTCAGCAATTTAAGGGGAAAAATGCGCTACATACACGCCTTGGTCCGGGAAAATGGGTTACAGTCAAGCGAGAACATGAAAACCAGATATGACCGGAAATCGAACACAAGAGGCTTCGAGGAAGGGTCACTAGTGTGGCTGCATAACCCAACCCGCCGGAAAGGGAAATCTCCAAAGTTGCAGACCAAGTGGGACGGTCCATACAAAGTGGTTACCCGAATGAATGATGTGACTTATAGAATTCAAAAGCAACCAAGAGGGACATTCAAAGTGGTACACATAGACCGTCTGGCGCGTTACCATGGCAGTAACAACGATGCTCGGGACGAGCATCTCTAAGAGGGGAGTAGTGTTACGAGTACACAAAAAAGGAGCTTGCGCCATCTAGCGGGGAGCGAAGGAACCACGTTGTGTGCTGTACAAACCACTTTGTTACAAAGACAACGTGAAACATCCACTCAATACTAGATGGCGCTAGAGGACATATAGGTGAATGAACTCAGGATCGAGTACACGCACGAAGGTTCTAGAACTGTCTGGGTTTAGGCTCGGCCCGGTATAAATAGGCCGATTGAGGCCGAGCGGAGTCAGTTCAGTTTGAGCTAACGACGAAGCGACTTCGAAGTGAATACTAGTGATCAAGAAGTGATACCAGCGGAAACCTACGACATTGGCTACGACCTCGGACATTGTTAGTGCTTACTGTGTGTACCTAGTGATTAGTGTTTGTACTTAGTGCGTAGTGTTGTACCTAGTGCTTGTGTCGGACCTAGTGCTAGTGAATAAAGTCTCTAAAAGAGTCAGAAGGTCTTTCTCTCCAAATCGTTCGAACCCTAACACGTAACAATATAAATCATAAATGTTTGTTATGTCCGTATTCTTTTAACAAAAATCAATTAACAAAAATTTAATTAAAAATACTAGTGGCTACATTTAAATAGGCACCCTGGTCGATATATATTCTCCTAATCATAAATAAACATAAGTAGCTGGTTCCCAGGGTTAAAACGATACCTACAACAATTTACCATGGGATCTCAGTCTATTAATGAGAATAGCAAATTACACTCATTTTAATATGCTCAAAATTTTCACATACCTTTAAATTCTTAAACTTTCGTTCCTTCTGACTCTTGTCCGTCCTCCCGTCACTTTCATTATCCGTGTCACTCTTATTAAACTTCTCGTCGTCTTCCATTTCCGAAAAGCTGTCCTTCTCTCTTTCCGACATATCTTTGTCTCTTTCTGGCACATCTCTATCTCCTTCTTCCTCAGGAGTTTCTTCAGATTTCATCTCCTTCTCATCTTCAGTGCTCGGTTTCTCGTCGTCTTCGTGGTTATGTTTGTAGTGGGCCATGAGTTCGATTCCGTCTATCGCTGTTTCGTCGATGTGCATCAATTTCGTCGGTTCAGTATCGTCTAACTTGAACTTTTTCTCTGTTTCCTTATCTTTGTCTGTTACGCTGTCTTTTCTTTGGCGTTTAGGTGTTCGTATTTTGACTGTCATAATAAAAGATAATTTTATTGAAATTTCTAATAATTAATTTCATAATTAACTAATATAATACGAGTATATAGCTTCTACATATTTATCTCCTTTTTTATACATTGAAAAGGGGGGACAAGCAAAGGGTCATATCAACACCTTATGTTAAGTGGTTAACACCACCAGGACATCTACAAAAATAAGAAAATTTGCAAGTGCGTTGTCAGTCATTAGGGGGCGTTCAAGTATTACGTAACGCAAATTTTGAAGATTTTTGACCCCCCCTCTCCCCCATGTAACGCGCCGTAACGTTTTCCTGTACCCCCCCCCCACCCGATAAACGTTACGTAACACCCAACTGACCATTTTTATCACATTTTTACCCAAATGTCACAACTTTTTTGCGCAAACTAACCGGAAAGTCGCTAAATTACTTTTGTTATTGTTTTAATCGCGTTTGTGGTAGCAATAAATAAATAAAACGATAGATTTTAATACCATATTTTTTTCACTAAACAAAAAACAATGTTACGTAAAGCGTTGCTCGAACCCCCCCTCCCTCCCCAGTAACGCGTCGTAACGTTTAACAAGACCCCCCCTCCCCCCAATTAGCGTTACGTAATACTTGAACTCCCCCTTATTAGACTCCCGTTTTACTTACCTATGTCTTTTTTATTCCACTACTTTAACTTATCTTCTTTTATAATTAATCATCGTTAACTTTAGCACTCCACATAAATCATTACCAGATATTACTTGATAAGCACTTTTTGAGACACATTTTTATACATAGCCAACATTTCAACTGGGTAAATATTAAATTAAAAATCTACATAAAATAATGTAGCCTACATACCGCCACTATCCTTATCTCGCCTCATGGACCCCATCCTCTCTAAATACGAAGAGAAGCAGATCTTTTGACTGGAGAGTTGCTCGCTCGGACTGAGAACCGGTAAGTGGATCTCTATACCTTTTCGGGGTCCCAAGTGTAGTGCGAGCTTTTTGGGTAGACGTTGTTCTATACAGATAAATTATCACAAATATATTTAATAATATATATAAAGATAAACATCACAAAATATCACGGGGAGGGAGAGTTGGGGGGGTTACATTGAGATATCACGTGTATTTATTTTTCATTGAACGCGCGATTTCTAAACTAAGAAATAACAACCAAGAACCTTGATGGCTGTTTAGTGTATCACAATGCATAAATTTTCAAAATTTTATCAGATTATACATGTATTTAAGGACAATATTCTGAGAATTACAATATACTATTAATTTAACTGAGGTAGGGCACAGCAGGAAATTTCCTGCTCAAAATATGGAGCAGCCCGACTGGGGTAGTACCTCGACCTTACAGAAGACCACAGCTAAATAATACTGTTTTCAAGCAGTATTGTGTTCCTGTTGGTGAGTAAGGTGACCAGAGCTCCTGGGGGGATTGGGGATAGGGTCGGCAACGCGCTTGCGATGCTTCTGGTGTTGCAGGCGTATATAGGCTGCGGTCTTGCCATCGGGTGAGCCGTACGCTTGTTTGCCGACCTAGTTACATAAAAAAAAAAAAAAATTACTTTGCAGAAAAAAATACACGTGATTTCTGGGGGGGGGGGGGGGATTAAAGCCTCACCAAAACTGTAGGGTGTCAAAAAGTTGTTAAAAAACATCACGTGGATTAATGGCTGACCCCCTATCTTCTTCGTATATATCTATAGTTGATTTTTCTGCAATACTGAGATTGACGAGAAATTTTGATCAAACATCATATCGACGATATCTTGCAAAAAGCAAAGTTTTAAGTAATGGTAATGTTCTTTACTGCTACTAAGTTAAAGATTAAATTTAGGTCGTGTTAATAAATTCTAATTAAACTCTTACCTTCGACTATGATCCTATCTGTCTCCAATTGTAAATGTTCTTCTAGATCGTCTCCATCCTGTATGTCCTGGTAATCTTCTAAATCTTTACTTTGTTCTTCGTTCAATTTGGTATCTATACCGTTTTCTGTTACAGTTTTTTTGGTATTTGACTGTTTTTTTTTTGTTGCTAGGGAATATTTAAACGTGATATGGAAATAAGGACAAAATGGATATTCGGTCTGATTGGCCGATTGCAGAAAATTTTGACAATAAATTATTTTAGTACGTTAAGTTTCAAGCTTTTAATCTAATTTAGCACCTAAACGTTTATTTGGGCATAAGCAAATTGAAGGTCTCTTTTAAGTAAGGCAAAAGACGCGTTGGAGCAACGGTCACAGCACTGGTGTGTGGCTGTTGCGGTTCGATTCCCGCACATGATAAACATTTTTATTGGCCATACAGATGTTTGCCGTGGACTGGGTGTTTTTGTAGTCCTTGTGTTCCTCCCCACCGTGCCTTGGGAGAGCACGTTAAGCCGTCGGTCCCGGTTGTTATCATGTCGTCTGCCCAATTTTAAAACACAGTAAGGGACAAAATTATATTTTCGGGATATCAATCGAATAATGTTCACACGACTCCATTGGAACGAAAGATGGTAAAAAATCGATTTCGAAAAATTTGTCTCTTACTGTGTTTTAAAATTAGGCAGTCGATGTAAACCTGATAGTGATCGTTACTCATAGCAGAGAATATATCCGCCTACCCGTAGTCTCTACTGCGGGTAGGCGGATATATATACGTTACTCTTAACGTGGTGGATTAAGCTCTGATCCTTCTCCTACATGGGGAAGAGGCCTATGCCAACAGTGGGATATTACAGGCTGAATCGTGAATCGATATACGCTTCAGCCTGTAATATCCCACTGTTGGGCATATGCCTCTTTCTCAGCACACTGCTCCAATGCGGGTTGGCGGATATATTCCCTGCTATGAGTAACGATCGCTATCAGGTGTACATGATAACAACCGGGACCGACGGCTTAACGTGCTCTCCGAGGCACGGAAGCGTATATAGTACGCGAGTAAAGGATACGGCCCAGCGTCGCTCGAGCGCGGCCAGTAGCGCGACGAGCGCGGTGCGCAGTGGCAGCGCGACGGCAGCGCGCGGGTTGTGCGCGGCGGCCTGCACGCGCGCCCACGCCGCCGCGTCCCGCGCGCGCAGGGACACCGCCGCGCGCACGCACACGCGCGCGCCGCACGCCACCTCTGCGTCACAAGTGACCGACTACTACTAGTGCTTGCTTCGTTCGCCTCGTCCGATCACACTTTTCGTAACGCTCTCATCACGCATTCACCAGCTTACCCCAAGTCAAGCGTGCATGAAGAAGCTTTACTTCAAAAACCATTCAAAATCGTCGTATTAGTAGTTGGTAGTTTTAACTGAGGCAGGGCACAGCAGGAAATTTCTTGCTCGAAATATGGAGCAGCCTTACTGGGGTTAGTACTTCGACTTTACAGAAGATCACAGCTGAGTAACAATGTTTTCAAGCAGTGTTGTGTTACTGTTGGTGAATAAGGTGACCAAAATCTCCTGGGAGGAATTGGGGGTAGGGTCGGCAACACGCTTGCGATGATTCTGGTGTTGCAGAGGTCTATAAGCTCCGATAACCACTTACCATCAGGTGAGCTGTATGCTTGTTTGCCGACCTAGTTGTATAAAAAAAATCTCTGTACTTTTTAATATCTAATAAAAACTACATGCATGCTATACTCACCCGCAATTTGGTTCAGCCTCCTCAGAGCCCTGCACATAGGCGTCCTAACCCTCATGGTCTTGCCCCTCACTCTTACCGCCATACTGCCCCCCCTCACCATTTCCCCCAAACGAGCACAGGTCTTCTCATTCACGGAGGTGAGCTTACGACGAAGCTCACCGTAATTTATTAGAGCGTATAGCTCTTGGGCTACTTTTTTGACATCTGGAATCGTCAATATTGCATCTGAATGAGAGGAAATCATTGAAATTGTTACGATGATAAACATTGATGAGGCATCTGTTGCTTATTTTTAAATGTCCTTTAAACAGCCCGTCAATAAAATATACGTCTAGAGCAGCTTTTCTCAAAGTGGGTGATAACGCTTCTTGTAGGCGCTCGCGCTGCAGGCCTAAAGGGAGGAGATAAGAGACCCAGAAAAGAAATAGGGTGGAGGTTCACGTGTTATCGGTTTAGAATTTAGCTACTGATTACACACCAGTCAAATGTAAAGACAACCTACGTAATATTGTTTGGAATTTTTCATGAAAATAGTTCTTGTATTTCTATGATTTTTGCATTTACGTGTCAACAATATGGACACGGCTACATTCGTCACAAGAGACAACTTGAAATACAATAAATAGTATATATATACCCCCACTCGACGTTACTTTTAAATTAATTATAATTCTCTTTAATTTAGAAAATTGTATCCACCATTAGTAAGATGCTGTATCATTACTAAAATTGAAAGACAATAATCAAAAGCTATAACTTCCTTTTATTACATTAGGTAAAAGATTACAAGGACCTAGAACAATATATATATATCTGAGAATATCAATGAGCCTCGTTACTTACTAAGGTATCAGTGTTGGCACCGATATTTTTTTAAAATCACGTATAAATAGAGGGTTTAATTTACTTATCTGGGTGTAAGTACATAGTCAATATTAATGATAAACTAAAGTTTGGTAGCATTTTCCTTACCCTTTCACGCTAAAACTAATGAGCCGATAGCAATGAAACTTCGTACGAAGAATGCTGGAAATCTAGAATAACCAAAAGGCGGTTCTTTTGCCAACGTTTCTTAAGGAATCGGAAGTTACGCGGGCAAAACCGCGAACAGTATCTAGTGAGACTATAATCTTAAAGATAAAATGTATAAAACGAAACATACTTTCGTCAAAGCGCACGTATTTCGAAAGCTTGTGCCACGTCCTGTAATAGAAATGGCTGACTTGGGTCTTCGTCTTCAAGTTACCGTCTGACATTCCCTTTTTCTTCATCTTAGCGCAAATATAAGCGGTTATAGCATCAAAGTCCTTCCCGTATTCGTTGAGCGCTTCGAAAAATAAACTCTTCTCATCTGCAGACCAAAGGGCTTTGGGCATTCTCTGCTTTACGGTTGGAAACTTTAGCGGGTCCTTGTCGTCGGCTTTGTTCGGTGTTTCACATTCGGTTGCATCTAAAATATTAGTTGGTTATAATTTAGACATGCAGCCACAGACCAGTGCTGGTTTGTGGCTGTTGCGCTGCCGGTTGCGGGTTCGATCCCCGCAAATGACAAACATTTGTATTGGGAATACAGATGTTTGCCGTGGTCTGGGTGTTTGTGCAGTCCTTGTGGGTCTCCCCACCGTGCCTCGGAGAACACGTTAAGCTGTCGGTCCCGGTTGTTATCATGTACCTACACCTGATAGCGATCGTTAGGTACTCATAGTAGGGAATATATCCGTCAACCCGCATTGGAGCAGCGTGGTGGATTAAACTCTAATCCTTCTTCTACATGGGGAAAGAGGCCTATGCCCATCAGTGGGATATTACAGGCTGAAGCGAATTTAGACAAAGTGTATTTTTAACAAAATTGCATCAATAAATTTTAGAAAATTGTATGATTAATAATCTAGCTTTTGTCAGTTGTCTTATATTATTTTATTGCAGGGATATTTCTGGTTCCGAAAATTAATTGATAAAATATTTATACTAAGATTATTATGGAAAAGAATAAAAGAATAGAAATTAGAATACTCGTACAAAGATTTATTTTGTCCAAACAGAAAAATAATAAGAGCCTAAATATTTCCAAAACAATCAAAAACATTTTTTGCTTCAAATTAGAAAACAAAAGAAGTGCTAAATGTAATCCAAGGAAAAGCTTATTTATATTCTTGCATTTGTGTATTCAGCAGAAAATACAGTGAAGAACTGAAGATACTTCCTCAACTGCAATAAAATATAGTAGTTTCTCTTACTTTTGCGGATCTCACTTCATTCATCAGCCTGCGGTTCTAGTCTCATCTTCTTGATGACGCCTCCAATTCAGCACTCCTTTTTCTTTTAGTTTGATGCAAGAAAATATTTAGCATCTAACCAAAAGAAAATGAAGTGCCAAATCTAATCCAAGGAATAGCTTATTTATCTTCTTGCATTTTTGTATTCGGCAGAAAATACAGTATAGAACTGAAGATACTTCCTAAATAGAAAATTATGCCATAAAATGTAGCAGTTTCTCCTATTTTTGGGGGTCCTCACCTCGTTTATCAGCCTGCGGTTCTAGCCTCAGCTTCTTGATGACTCTAGCGCTGGTCCGTTGTTGCTGCTGTGTCGTCAACGAGCCGAGCAGTTCAGTTCTCTCTTCATCAGGAACTGGAGGAGCTCCTGATGACATGGCTGTTTCTTTCGAAGCTACCTGGAAGGACAGAGAAGGTTGGACGAATTACTTATTACTATAGTAAAAAATATATTTTGTAACCGATATTGAACATCTACATTATATTCTTAAAATTTTATTTAGAAAAAAACCTTCTAGAAAGTGTTAAAAAACTTTAAAATAACTGAATGTAGTAAAGTCATTCTTAAATTACGGCGTGACCAATTCAATCATATTTATATATATGTACTAATCGTTAACTGAGATAGGGAACAGAAGGAAATATCCTGCTCAAAATATGGAGCAGTCCGACTGGGGTAGTACCTCGACTTTACAGAAGACCACAGCTAAATAATACTGTTTTCAAGCAGTGTTGTGTTTCTGTGATTAAGGTGACCAGAGCTCCTGGGAGGAATTGAGGATAGCGTCGGAAACGCGCTTGCGATGCTTCTGGTGTTGTAGGCGTCTATAAGCTACGGTAATCGCTTACCATCAGGTGAGCCGTACGCTTGTTTGCCGAAAGAGTTGTATATAAAAAAAAGACACAAAAGACGTTGTCCTCTCTTGTGAACTGTCAGTCTGCAGTTGAAAGTTGAAATATTCGTTACATTTACCGAAATTTTCCAATTTTTTGCCAATTTTTCTTTTTATTCCGTTTAACAAAACTACTACAAAGTATTATATACTTTATTGCACTAAAAAAAAGAATAAGTATACAAAAAATCAATTGTATGGTTAATAGCAAAGGCGGACTTATCCCTAGAAGAGATCTCTTCCAGTCAACCAACAATGGTCATGAGAGAGTGTCATATATAGCGGGGGACACAGTGCTAGAAATATCAGTATAACAATAAAAAATACAAAGTACAATAAAATTTAAGAAAAAAAAATTTGGTTTCAATTCGCAACAAAAGCGATTCATGTTTATATCGATTTTCTGGAATTATTCATAGCAAACCCTCATATAATTCTGTAGTATCACACGATAAGTGCATATAGTATGCATAAGGAAGAAAATTAACATTGGGTTATATAACATTTTCAATTATTAAATGCTTATAAATTAGAAGGTAGGTAAATGCTTTGTAATCAGCCTCCGTGTATATAATCAGCTATATCACATATGACATTTCAAACGACCTATTATTTCGTCGCATGTGCAGGACGTACATGATATACAAATTGGATGTATGTACTCTCTTTGATACTATTTATATACTGAGTTTAGCAAAAAAATATAACTTTACTTTTATACACCAACTGATTATGTGATTTTTGACTTTGAACGATGTGTATTTCTAAGGTACTTGACCGAAGTTTATTTTAATAATTAGGAATTTTAATTATATTTTGTATAAAAACCTGGTTATAATTACATGCCATGAGATGGATTACAATAAAGTAGGTATATGTGCACAGACTACATCTGGCTACATTTGGTCTTTAAATTACATTAAAATTGTCAAAATAATGGAAAAATTTATGTTTATATTATGAAAAAGTATTCAAAAGGTTTTGATAATGTTAATTCTAACTTTTAACTTCTTGGTTTATTTGTTGTTGCAATATTTCTATTCTTGTTCTAAAAAAATGTGTAGATATATGTTACAAAAATAATAACTTTGTATTTTTCATTAACATAGTAAATGTTTGGTGTATCGCAAGGAGGAAATTTTTGGCCATTTGTACAATTATGATAAATCTAAGTAATTGAATAAAAATAGTATTCACGATCGATTACGATTCATCCTGTAATATCCCACTGTTGGGCATAGGCCTATTTCCCCATGTAGGAGAAGGATCAGAGCTTAATCCACCACGCTGCTCCAATGCGGGTTGGCGGATATATTCCCTACTATGAGTATCGATCACTATCAGGTGTGCATGATACAGGGCTGCCAGATGCAAAAATAGTGTGATCGTACGCCAACTACAAAAAAATCGTATGCCAAGGAAGTTTTGAAATAAAAAGATCGTACAGCCTTTTAAGTACTAAGTTCTTATTACGAATTATCAAAATTCGTTTAGTTTTAGAAAATTAATGCAATAAAACTATTTGTTAGATTAATACAAATTTTCTGTGGTCATATTTTGTACAAAAGAATTTTTTGGTTAGTTCCTTCTTATTAATTTGCTTGGCTAATAATGTGCCTTTTTAAGTGCACCATTGGATAAACTGTTTGTAAGTTTTGTTTGATTAAATTAATTTCGCTGAATGCTCGTTCACAATCTGTACTAGAATGGGGCAAACATAACAAATTTAAAGCAAATTGAGCCAGTGTTTTATAATTTTCAAATTGTTTTTTGATTACGCCCCAAAACTTATCGGTATTCATAGTTAAATAAATTTTATCCAAAAGATTAGGTTTTTGACAAGTCGCAATTATTACCGAAGGAGATTTTCGTAAGAATGCAAACAAATACAGCATTTACATGGTTGTTTAGAGAGTCTTCATTCAAGTAAAACATCTAGTCACGCGTTAGGTAGTTGGAGAATTCCCCGAAATTCATGCTTGCCGGTGGATGACGTTTGTTTCATTATGAAATGTTTCCAGGTAATAGGTATATAAAAAAAATCGTACATTTTGCGTACGATCTTGGTCTAGCGATCGTACATGAGTAAAAATGCTAAAAAATCGTATGGGTACGATTTAAATCGTACATCTGGCAGCCCTGGCATGATAACAACGGGGACCGACGGCTTAACGTGCTCTCTGAGGCACGGTGGGGAAACCCACGAGGAGTGCACAAACACCCAGACCACGGCAAACATCTGTATGGCCATCATACAAATGTTATCGTGTGCGGGGATCGAACCCGCAACCGCCCACGCAACAGCCACAAACCAGTGCTGTAACCGCTGCGCCAACGCGGCGTCCGAACCATACGAACGCTTACTAAGTAAAAAAAAAACTTCACAACAGGTTTCTACAAAAATTGGCTTCTCTAGTGTAAATAATATTTTTCGACCCTTATCCTTGGTCTTATAAACATTTGATAGTGAATAAACAATACACCACTGATGACGCATTGCATAGGATTGGAATATGGTAGAACAAACGCATTTCAAAAATTATTTTTAAAGTAAAACTTCTTTACGCACGGTTGACTTGGTGTTGGGGAGTAAGCTGATGAATGCGTAACTGAGGCGAACGGAAGTTGAGAGGGAAATATAAGTTAGTGAAGATAGAAGAGAGCTACGTTTCGTATATTACCGTAGGCAACTAAAGAAGTTTTACTTCAGTCGTGTGGTCTAAAGTTCAGTTCAATTGAGCCGATTCCTATAGATATTTAGGGTTCAAATTTTTAATTATGCGTTAAGTTAGACAATAATCCTGAACAACTTCGAGAAGGATACCATCGACCGATACCGGTCTCGGTGTGACTTGGTTGTTAAACATAACTTTCATTTTGTCCAAGTTCATACCGAGACCGACTCGTCGGGAGGACTCGTTTAGGAGACCCAACATTTGGCCTAGCTCATCCAACGTCTCCGCGAAGATAACGATATCGTCTTCAAAACGAGAGTGAGTGATGTGTTTGCCTTACACGTTGATGCTTCGTTCCCACCAATCCAAGGTCTTAAAGACATCCTTTAGCCCAGTGGTAAACAATTTCAGTAATATTACATCACCCCGTCCAAAAAAAATGAAACACAAAAAAAAAATCCCAACATAACATACAGCAATGAAAGATAATAGTGTTTGCTCGCAAAAGAAAAAAAGGGATTTCAATTACATCGACAAGTAATACAACGTAGATAGACAATAAAATAGTCAAGTAAATACGAGTTGTCAAAGACTCGCTTTTACCCGCGGTTTCGCTCGCAATGAACTTTTTTTTAATAAAAAGTATCCTTTTAATTCGTATTATTTTTATTTTTGTGTTTCCCACACATGAGGAAATTCGAAAATGTTTTTTATTATCATATCAAAAGTATCCTGCTATTTTTTATTTATATTGCTTCTAATACTTCCAAGAATATGAGTACAAAGTTTCATGATGATCAGTTTAGTAGTTTTCGCGTGAAAGCGTAACAAACAAACTTACATTCACATTTATAATATTAAGTAGGGATTACTTAAAAAGTAGTCATCATATCCTTTTAACCACATCATACTAAAATTAGCTAAGTATTAAGTATTTTAATTCTTAGTTTACTCACCATAAAATGGATCTTTTGTGTTGTCCAATAAAGAATTTTTTTATTATTATTATTATTTATTTATTTATTATATCTCAGTCTAATTTAAATGGAACTATAAGAGAAGCATCAGCTTTCGATTAAAATAAGAATCATCAAAATCAGCACACCAGTATAAAGTTATGCGGTATAATCACAGAGCATCGAATGTCATTTTCGCCCCCGTAGGGGGGGGGGGGGCGAAAATGACATTTGATGCTCTGTGGGTATAATACAGCATAGGTTGACGAAAAATAGTCAAGTAAATACGCATTATTAGATATTACTCGAAAAGTACTTTTCAGATCTCAATTGAATTTAAATAGACCGCATGACGTGCTACGTGCACCACCTTTCGATAAAAAAAAAAGATTAATCGAAATCGGTCCACCCAGTCTACGTCTGAGGTAACAAACAGAAAAAATATATATTGACGAATTAAGAACCTCCTCCTTTTTTGAAGTCAGTTAAAATCAACAAAAATATAATTTACATAGCAAATTGTTTTGTTTTCTTATTAATTTGCCTTATATCTTAATTAGAATCTGCGACATTAAGTTAATAATGTTACAAATTCATAACAAATAAGTAATTAAAACTTATACGTCAAGGTTAAATTTTCGAATCAAGTTATAAAATGAAAACAAATAAATGATTTTCGTAAATTTTTTGGGGACTCCTCTATATTATTACTAGCTGACCCCGCAAACGTTGTTTTGCCATATTTGATATTAACATCCGCAACCCCCCCTTGTGGGTAGAATTTCGTAAAATACGTTCTTAGCTGACCTCTACTCGGCGAAAGGAATATTCCTATCAAGTCTCTACGCCTTATCGTTCCAGAGATATCGTGATGAGTCAATATATGGGAGGAAATCTCTTTTATATATATAGATTTGCAGATGACTTGAAGGTTTTTAGGATATCTGAGTGGTCGGATTGTTTATTTTGTCGGATGTTTTGTGACAGTGAGGTGAGAGACCTGGGTATTTACCTGGATAGGAAATTAATTTTTAAGTTCCACATAAACCGTGTTGTTGCTAAGGCTTATCGAATGCTTGGCTTTATACTGAGGATTGGTAGGGAGTTTAAAAACGTTTCTAAGCTTACTCTTTTATATAATAGCCTGGTGCCTTCTTTATTAGAATTTGATTCGTCATTCTGGAACCCCCAATGTAAAATATACATCGACTCTCTCGAAAAGGTACAAAATAAATTTTTGAAACATTTAATTAATAATTATTTTTGTAACTAGCATCAGAGCTCGATAGCTATTAAGTTGTTTCAATTTTTATGTCCCTAAATTTAGTAAATGCAAAAATTCTCTTTTCGGTTTGCCCTGCACCAAGACTAAATATGCTAAAAACGACTTTATTCGCCGTTCCTGTAGTAGGTATGTATAATGAAAAATTTAATGATCTCGATAATTATATTTTCGTGTTCACTATTTCAAAAGTAACATCAATGAATTGTTGAATCAATGTATTGAATTTGTTTAAATTAGATGTTCAATGCCCAGTTTTTATTTTATTCATATTGGTAATTTTTAAGCATTTAATTGCATGATTTTTAATTTTGTATTTGATTGTTTTAAATGAAGCCGCGCTGGCGGATGCGGGTTCGATCCCCGCACACGACAACATTTCGTATTGGCCATACAGATGTTTGCCGTGGTCTGGGTATTTGTGCAGTCCTTATGGGTCTCCCCACCGTGCCTGTGACAACGGAGAGCACGTTAAGCCGTCGGTCCCGGTTGTTATCATCATATCATGTACACCTGATAGCGATCGTTACTCATAGTAGGGAATACATCTGCCAACCTGCATTGGAGCAGCGTGGTGGATTAAGCTCCGATCACTTCTTCTACGTGGCAAAATAGGCCTATGCCCAACAGTGGGATATTACAGGCTGAAGCGATTGTTTTAAATTATTATGTAAATTTATATCACATTTTTCACTTCCTGCTTCCAGTTTGTATTAGTTATTGATGGAAACTGGACTGGTTTGTGCGTTATCTTGCTGTTATCGTTTATTTTTTTGTGTTATGTTGTAGATACTGTTTGTTTCCCAAATAGGAATAAATAAATAAACATAGATAATGACATTAATATATGTACTAAGAAAAACCTTGAGAATCAATTTAGAAACATTTAGTTTTTATTTTAATCTTTCTATTTTGACTGAACGCAAGCACGCAGACACGCATGTATATACGCACGCACACGCGCAATTCCGCACGTAGACAAGTATGTACGAGCATCAGTACATATATATACTCAGTAGGTACGCATACACTAAGTACATACACAAACAAATAAAATATGAACGTACTTACGCACGCACGCTAGTTTGTATGGACCCAAGCAAGTGTGGCACGCACGTGTTAGAGTAGAGAAATAAAAATGTAAATAGAAGTAATAAAAAAGAATTTATTTAATATTCATACTTTATTAATCTAAGAATATTGTCTGATCAGTGAATTCAAATTAAAATTATTTATTTTTAAAAGTGAAGCTACCACCGATTCGGAATGTTGATTCTGCAGAGAAGAATCGGCAAGAAACTCCGCAGTTACTCTTTTTGAAAATAATGTATAAACAGTGTTTTGGTACAAAATTAGTAATACATAATTATGTTGCATAAAATACAGCGTCAATATAGATTATTATACAAGTATACACTTATTCATTACATATATTACAAAATATCAATAATACTTATCTTTTCTATTCCCGAGAGCTCCGCACCGGTCGATGTCTCAAACAAGAATGAACCAATCGAGTCGGAACACTCGTTTTTATAGACAACGACAAACAAGTATGACACATATTCGTTTGTTGTCTAACGTTTAGATACTATATTCATTTATTCACTTAATTTAATATTATCAAAGGACAATGCCTATTTGTGCCCGGTACGTGCTTTGACTAGTTTAGACAATTCATATATTTAAGTATCGTTTATTAATTGAAACTAGATTTTTAATAATATTCTAAAAGTGATCAAAGCCGTGGTTTATAATTTAATTTTAAAAAATATTTTAGTTGTATTCCGCGTTTGTCATGTCAAAATAGTTTAAATATAAATAGCAAGTCGTCATAGCAACCACACAAACAAACGCTTTTTTTAAATTAAAATATAAACCACGGCTTTGATTACTTTTAGACTATTATTAAAAATCTAGTTTTAATTAATAAAGAAAACTTTAATATGTCAATTTTCTGGTCGTGTTGGGGTTCATAATTTAATTAAAAAAAGCGTTTATTTCTATAGTTGCGTTTCCGACTTGGTATTTATATTTAATATGTTTTGACAGCACAAACCCGGAATACAAATAAAATATCTTTTTTAATTAAAGTATAAACTACGGTTTTAATCACTTTTAGAATATTATTAAAAATCTATTTTCGATTAATAAAGGATACTTAAATATATGAATTGTCGGAACACGTACCCGGGCACGGCTTCATAGAAAATAGGCATTGTCCTTTACATTATTACATTATAAAGTAACTATGGATTTATATAAAAATATGAAATAATCTGACACGGCCATACTGACAATTACTTCGTTCTCGAAGTACAATCACAAAATCAATCAATGGTTATCAATTACATACATAATACTTATAGGTACATTTGCTTACTTAACATCATTAATCGTTTTATAGCTATAATCAATAATAATAATCAGACCTTACTGTGCAGATCAGACACCCCGCAGTCGCAACGCTTCATCACCTGCAGCCAGTGTCGTCATATCATACAACAGCTAAGGTTTCAATCTAACCATAATACGTAATAATACAATCAATAAATAATCAGACCTTACTGTGCAGATCAAACACCCCGCAGTCGCAACGCTTAATCACCTGCAGCCAGTGAATATCATACAGCAGCTAAGGTTTCAATTTATTCAGACCCCACTGTGCAGATCAAACACTCCGCAGTCGCAACGCTTAATCACCTGCAGCCAGTGGATATCGTACAACAGCTAGGGTCTAAATTTATCCATAATCCGTAATAATACAAACATATTCTAAACTAATTATAATAAATCTTTAACAACAAGGTTTTGCTCTGACCACTCTCCAGGCCATAGCCAAATTTTTTGCAACTATGTGTTATGTTTCTTAAATTTCTAATGCCCTTTAATGAGAATCTGTCATTATCGAATATTTATCATGTCGCATATGGCCTCAATTTACATATACGGTACCTCCTACGCTATAATCTATGTTATCTCTACGTATTTGGTCAAATCGGTCTTTAAATTTATCAGTCAGTCAGTCAGTTCAGCCTACTGCAGTTACGTCAATGATATTATGATCTTGTATCACTTCATCTAACCGAGCTTGTATACACGGGATGTTAGAGTTTCTACCAATAAGCAACGTAATAAGTGAAAAGCCAATTGATTGCTGTACAGTAGTGTTCAAAGAAAGTTGGACTTTCCACACAACGCTCGGCCAGTCTGACACATCGGTACCAGTCGCTATCATATCCTGCCTAGTGTAAACACAAGTGAAAACACTCAACGAAATACTTATTTTTCACTTCAAATCTATAGTTATTCATTCACAATATACAATTTAACTACATTTAATATATTATCACACTAATCACGTATACACCACTTATCGAGCAGCAACGTTAGCCGCACAATAATTAAACAATAATTGCTTCTTTACTTACAAATTATCATATTTACAGAGCAACATACCCTCCAATACATGACAAAGATGGCGCCTGACCAATCATAAAATTAGTATTAACTATTCGGAAGATGGCGTCTCTATCTATATGCTCTTTGGATACTTCAACAAATAATAATCGCACTAAGCACAATACAGTCTTATAAAATTATTAGAAGAATAAATTTAAATAATAGGTAACAGTAATTACTAGGTAACTACCCTCCAAAACAGTTAATA
This sequence comes from Melitaea athalia, assembly GCA_905220545.2. Classification (NCBI taxonomy): domain Eukaryota; kingdom Metazoa; phylum Arthropoda; class Insecta; order Lepidoptera; family Nymphalidae; genus Melitaea; species Melitaea athalia. The sequence goes on along the minus strand of HG992189.1, from coordinate 19,310,960 downwards.
AAGATGGCAACTGACTAATCTTAAGTAAATATTAACCATCGGAAGATGGTGGTGACATTTTTGTACTGTTCCGGTATTAAACGAATAAACAATAAAAGTATAATATTAATACAAAAACTAATATTTTGATAATTGTCAGAATTAAAAATTTAAATGCCAACACTAGTTTGCCATTCATTAAATAACTGTCACAACTGTCTTGAACAAAACTTAGTTCCACGATTGGTTATTATTAAGGATGGCGTACCGTAATCCGTGAGAGAACTTCGTAAAATCTCGAGTAGTTCCTCAATTCCCTTTGTTTTCAAAGGCTGCTGTGGCGGCTTGCTGGATGCTGGTCCATTTGAATTCAAAGCCAATTTTCTGTATGCTCGATACCAGCCTTCAGCACAATTATCGTTTTTCCTTAGATCGACTAGGACAGCCCATAACCTGCACAACTGAAAAAAAAATCACACATATTATTGTAGGTGAATTTGGGCGAAAATCCCACTTCTGATTAGGGGTCGCAATACCGAATCACTTAAGCAAAACCGGTTTTTTCGGTATTGGCTCCAGACCAATACCGATAATCCGGTATTTTCGATATTTCCGGGATTAAGCTAAAATTAGCAAATTTAGTGTAATAAAGTTAGTTTGCGGAGGAATAGTAAGGAGGTACCTAACCTAAATGAATTTATCTTCTAAATAAAACAAAATATTCTTTGACACAAGGTTTATAATTTGATATGTTGGTAATCAATTAGTTAGTTAGCAATAATTTACTAATACTAAATGCCCGTTTATTCCTTTATTAAAATAACTTAGATTACCTAGTTCAAATCACATCATCATCATCACATCACATCAGCCTATCGCAGTCCACTGCTGGACATAGGCCTCCCCATTCCCCAAGTTCGCGCCGGACATCCCGGTTTTCCGCAATCCTCATCTAGCCGACGCCGACAATCTTACGTAGATCGTCGGTCCAACGGGCCGGAGGACGTCCCACACTGCGTTTGCCAAGACGCGGTCTCCACTCCAGGACACGTCTGCTCCAGCGGCCATCGGTCCTGCGACACAAGTGACCATCCCACTGCCACTTCAACTTGCTAATTCTGTGGGCTATGTCGGTTACTTTCGTTCTCTCGCGGATAGCCTCATTTCTAATTCTATGTTTGAGAGAAACCCCAAGCATAGCCCGTTCCATTGCACGTTGAGCGACTTTAAACTTGTGGACCAGTCTCTTCGTCAGTGTCCACGTCTCGGCTCCGTATGTTAACACAGGCAGGACGCATAGTTCGAATACTTTTGTTTTCAAGGATTGCGGAATCTTCGAAGTGAAGACTCGGCGAAGCCTGCCAAATGCCGCCCAGCCCAACTGGATCCTCCTATCGGCCTCCTTCTCGAACTTGTTGCGACCTAGTTGGATTGTATGGCCTAGGTAAACACAATCCTGAACAACTTCGAGAAGGGTACCATCGACCAATATCGGTCTCGGTATGACTTGGTTGTTAAACATAACTTTCGTTTTTTCCAAGTTCATACCGAGACCGACTCGTCGGTAGGACTCGTTTAGGCGGGACAGCATCCGACCTAGCTCATCCAACGTCTCCGCAAAGATGACGATATCGTCGGCAAAACGAAGGTAAGAGATGTACTCGCCGTTGACGTTGATGCCTCGTTCCCCCCAATCCAAGGTCTTAAAGACATCCTCCAGCGCAGTGGTAAACAGTTTCGGTGATATTACATCTCTCTTTCTTACCCCACGCCGGAGGAAAATGGGTCTTGTTCTCTGGTCTTGAATATGAACGGTCATCGTCGCCGCGTCGTACATACATCTCACTACCTCGATATATCTCCAGTCGATATGACATCTCTGCAGAGAGTCCAGGACAGCCCAGGTTTCGACAGAGTCGAAGGCTTTCTCGTAGTCCACAAATGCCATACAAAGCGGCTGATTATATTCTTCTGTCTTTTGTATAATCTGCCGAACAGTATGGATGTGGTGGGTTTCGAAATGGCTACAGCACCATAGAGTGCTGTAGCCATTTCGAAACCCAGCCTGCTCCGGTGTTTGGAAGTTTCGTTAACGTTAATTCGTAACGACCCTCGAAAACAGCTTATAGACGTGGCTCAGAAGTGAGATCGGTCTGTAATTCTTTAACAGAGACTTGTCGCCTTTCTTAAAGAACAGTACCAACACACTAGTGGACCACGCCTCCGGCGTGGTACCTCGGTGAATGACGGCGTTAAAGAGTCTCGCCAAGGGTTTTAGGGCAGATCGCCCTGCGGCTTTAAGTACCTCAGTTGTAACTCCGTCATCCCCCGGGGCCCTCCCGTTTTTAAGCTGCCCGAGCGCCGCACTAGTCTCGTCTACTTCAAAGTCTGGGATACACTCCGAATAATGGTGCGACAATGGTGCACTAATTGGTTTACTAATCATCAAATAATATTCTAATTAACTCGCGCGCGCGTAATTTGAATGAAATGGCGCGTAACTTTTTCTATTTGTATATGTTTTTTATTTATTTTACTAAAACCGAAAATACCGAATATCCCGGTTTTTGTGAAATGAATACCGGTATTAATTAGACCTAAATTTGGCCCGGTATTCCGGTATTTTCGAAATTCGGTATCCCGGTTTGCGACCCCTACTTCTGATGTTAGAGTAGAGAAATAAAAATGTAAATAGAAGTAATAAAAAAGAATTTATTTAATATTCATACTTTATTAATCTAAGAATATTGTCTGATCAGTGAATTCAAATTAAAATTATTTATTTTTAAAAGTGAAGCTACCACCGATTCGGAATGTTGATTCTGCAGAGAAGAATCGGCAAGAAACTCCGCAGTTACTCTTTTTGAAAATAATGTATAAACAGTGTTTTGGTACAAAATTAGTAATACATAATTATGTTGCATAAAATACAGCGTCAATATAGATTATTATACAAGTATACACTTATTCATTACATATATTACAAAATATCAATAATACTTATCTTTTCTATTCCCGAGAGCTCCGCACCGGTCGATGTCTCAAACAAGAATGAACCAATCGAGTCGGAACACTCGTTTTTATAGACAACGACAAACAAGTATGACACATATTCGTTTGTTGTCTAACGTTTAGATACTATATTCATTTATTCACTTAATTTAATATTATCAAATTTTACATTATTACATTATAAAGTAACTATATGGATTTATATAAAAATATGAAATAATCTGACACACGCATGCATGCGCATGGGTAAAGGTGTGAACAGTGAACACCTTATCAATTTTGTTATGGGTTCTCTCTTTTGACATTTTCTCAGTAACTGTTTTAATGAAACATTCGTTTACTTATTAAGAAATGAATTTAAAAATGTTAATTACAAATATTATTTACAATAGATATAGCTACGAGTACTACGTGTTTAGGAATTAATATTTACTTTAAATCTTTATAATACCAATCGATTCATCTAACATTTTATGTATGTTGTAAATGGTTAACAATACTTATTACTTCATGAAACATAAATACTAAAATTACAAATAATAATTGTGTTTGCTAGCAAACGACAAAAAACCGACTTCAATTGCATCGGCAAGTAATAAATAATAAATTAATTAACAAACGCACTAGTCTTCACTACGATTTTCGAGGGTTTCCCTCGATTTCACTGGGATTCCATCATCAGATCCTGGTTTCCTTATCATGGTACCTAAGTCGGGATATCCCCAATCCAACAAAAAAAGAATTATCAAAATCGGTTCATAAACGACGAAGTTATCGCCGAACATACATATAAAAAAATATATACGGTCGAATTGAGCAACCTCCTCCTTTTTTGAAGTCGGTTAAAAAGTGTAATCGAACATGATTTTCCATTTAATTACAAAAATAGGAGAAAAAATGGTTAAATATACAACAATACTAAAATACTAAAATTACAAATAAAAAGTATAATAGAACATGATTTTCCATTTAATTACAAAAATAGGAGAAAAAATGTTTAAATATAACCATACTTGATATAAAAGAGTAGATAAAAATCAATTAAGTAGAATTAAATGGAGATCAACAATTGTAACATCAGCCATCATACTAATTATACTGTATTGTGTTATTTATAATTGAACTAGCGACCCGCCCCGGCTTCGCACGGTTGCAAAAACTATCGACCATGTTCCTCTACTACATTATGCATGCTAAAGAGAAAATCGCATCAAAATCCATTGCGTAGTTTTAAAGATCTAAGCATACAGACAGCGGGAGGCGACTTTGTTTTATTTTATACTATGTGATATGTATGTGAATGATAGTGAATTTTAAGATAATTTGTATCTATGTAATAAATTATCCAAACAATTTGAAATACTGTTGTTTATTTTGTCTTTCACTGCTATTTACTGACATTTAAAAATAGAGAGTATTTTGTTTTCGCGCGTTATTTACCGATTTAAGTAGCTAAAAAAAAATCAGCACTGAATATGAATTTAGACTTCAAATATGACTGACTTTTGTTTGTTGTCACTGAAGTTTTTTTTTTAAAAGAAAGTTTCATTTAAAGGTATTTTATATAGCTCTTGGGAGAACAGGGGATGGGGGTCGGCAACGCGCTTGCGATGCTTCTGGTGTTGCAGACGTCTAAAAGCTACGGTTATCGCTTACCATCAGGTGAGCGTGAGCCGTACGCTTGTTTGCCAATCTAGTTGTATGAAAAAATAAAATAAAAATTGTGTGTAAGTTTGCATGTACCTATATATAAAAACGAGCGTATATGTATATATGTGTAAGCATGGGCGTCCGTGCATATAAGGAAATATTTTAATACAAATTCATGCGGATTAAGAAAGCATGGAGTGTACGCTTCTGGCTGTAATATCCCACAGCTGGGCATAGGTTTCTTTCCCTATGCAGGAGAAGGATCAGAGCTTAATTAATCCACCACAATGCTCCAATGCGGGTTGGCGGATATATTCTTTAATATGAGTAGCGAAAGCTATCAGGTGTACATGATAACAACCGGGACCGAGGTCTTAACGTGCTTTCCGAGGCACGGTGGGGAGACCCACAAGGACTGCACAAACACCCAGACACTGCAAACATCTGTATGGCCAATACAAATGTTTGCCATGTGCGGGTATCGAACCTGCAACCGCCAACGCAACAGCCACAAACCAGTGCTGTGACCGTTGTGCCAACGCGTCGTCCGTAGCTCATAGATGCGTGCAACACCAGTAGCTTTGCAAGCACGTTACCAAACCTACCCTCAACCTCCCCAGAAGCTCTGATCACCTTACTCACCACAGGAACACAACACTGCTTTAAAGCAGTATTATCTTCGGTAAGGTCCGAGGTACTACCCCAGGTACAAACATCTGTATGGCCAATACAAATGTTGTCGTGTGCGGGGATCGAACCCGCAACCGCCCGCGCAACAGCCAATCGCAATCCAGTGCTGTGACCGCTGCGCCAACGCGGCGTCAAATAAAAGTAAAATAAAATAAAATATAAATATATGTAGTCTATAGCAAACGCATTATCCTAATGATGAACGGAGTCGGTTAAGATACGCGAGATACGTCACCACACGTGTATAGCGACTTGATAAATAAGCCGGAAAGACAGAACTTGTCTCATTCTGAACGCAACGGATGGGCGTTTAGTTTTTATATGATGTTCGGATTTTAAAAGAATATTTTTTTTTAATTTGTTCTTTGCTAGGTCCTTACCGTATACTTGTGTAATCGTTTGGTGTGTATTTTTTTTAATTAATAACGTTCGAAATTTGAAAGAATATATTCAATTTTTCTTGCTCAGGTCTTTGCATGTATCTTGTGTTATTGTTTTGAATTCAAAAATGCCGGTATCGGTTTCGCGCGTTCTTTTTATTCTGTGCTGTATTGTTATGAGTGAACAACAACAAATATTACGGAAGGAAGCCTACGAAACTGTGGTAAGTTTTTTTTAATTAATATTTTCTTATTAATAACAAGACGATATCAATACGTCTAAATATTTATTTTATATATAAACTAGTAGGTACACATAAATATTATCTTTGTTCTTAATATTTTTTCTGTTGCCTTTTTTTTAATTTTCTACAATTTTTTTAAAAGATTTAGATTTTTTTCATAATATTTTTATAATTATTCATAGAAAAGTATCATTTGAAACGTCAATAGCAGCAATTAAATAATAGTTCCTTAATTATACAACGTTAGTTAAATAAACACAATTAGTAGGTACATTACAAAACATTTAAGTTGAAAAATATTAAATTAAATCGTTTTTGGTAAAAGTTAATTTTTATAGAAAACCGTTGTACTTATGTACCTATTTATTATTTAATAGAAATATATATTTTAACAATTTGTACTTAATCCTTCAGTTTTTTTTAAACAATTAATGGATGTTATGCTTAATGACGATAGTTTTTTTAAAACACTTTCTGGATCTCATATGTAACAAATTTTAGTCTAGTAATTCAAGTCTTATTTAGAGATACAATTTATAAAAGCTAAAAGTGACCAACAGATGGACCTAACTATAGTTTATGGAATGCATTTAAATCTTATTAGAAAATCGGACTACCCTGTAAAAAGTTATGCGTAGTCATACATAAAAAAATATACGCGTCGAATACATAACTGATAACCTCCTCCGTTTTTTCGTCGGTTGAAATGCTGAAATTATTTAATACTCGTATTTTTAAGTAAATTTATAGATGCATCTAATTTTACACCTATATTACTTGTGTGATAATTACAATCTATAAAAAGGAGGGGGTACTCAATTCGATTGTGTTTTTAACCGACTTCCAAATAAAGGAGGTTCTCAATTCAATTGTATTTTTTTATGTATGTTACCTCAGGACTTTTAACTGGGTGGACAGATTTCGATAACTTTTTTTTTAATCGAAAGGTGGTGCGTGTCATTTGGTTCCATTTAAATTTAATTGAGATCTAACAAGTGCTTTTCGAGTTATATCTAATAATGCGTTTTTACTTGACTATATTTTTTTCTTCGGCCTACGTTGTATTATACCGCATAACTTTTTACTGACTTGATGATTTTGAATTTAATCGAAAGCTGATGCTTATCATGTGGTTAAATTTAAATTTCATCGAGATCTGATAAAAAAATTTTGAGTAATCTTTGATAACGCTTATTTAGTTGACTATTTTTTCGCCTACCTACGTTGTATTACTTGTCGATGTAATTGAAGTAGGTTTTTTTTCATTTGCGAGCAAATACAATTATTTTATGTATGTTAATTTAACCAAGATCTGATGATGATGTTTGAGTAATATTTGATAACGCGTATTTACTTAACTATGTTTTCGTATAACCTTTAATTACATGTCGATGTAATTAAAGCCGGTTTTTTTTTCGTTTGGAATGCGTTTGGAAGCAAACCCAATTATTTCTATTATTCTACACTAACACACATGCTCACATATAGGCAAAAAGATTTTATAAAAAATATATATAAGTAAAATAAAATTAGAATATAAACGATGTGTTCACAAGATAGCGGTTTATTTATAATTTTTTTTTAAATCATTGCCTTTAATTAGTAATATTAAATCATCAAGTCATAGTCTAAAAATTGTACTATTTTTATTTAAATCATTTTTGAGGATCGATAGGTCCAAATATTATTATTTTTTAAATCAACACAAAAAAGGTCGACGAAAAAATATTCAAGTAATTACGCATTATCTATACTAATCTATACTAATATTATAAAGAGATAAAGTTTATAACTTTGTTTGTATATCGGGGGTAATCTTCGCAAATACTGATCCGATCATGAAAATTCTTTCACTAACAAAAAGCTACACTATTCAGGAGTGACATAGGCTACCTATATTTTATTGTAATTTTACAAAAAAAATTCAGTAAATAAGAAAAATATTAAAATATATTATCAAAATGACAGAGAAAAAAAAAACGCCATCTATCGCTATTTATTTACTACTACTACTATTTATTTTATTTTGTCTGATTTTACACTACCGACGACGAAGTTTTTTCGCTTTTTGATAGATGGCGTTGGAGCAACATTTTATTTATAATTATTTGGTTCTGTAATTTAAAATAATAAATACACGATATTATTACAATTTTATACGTCGAATTCTAAACAATGAACCTAATAAAACAGTACTAAGAGCTACACAACATAATTGCATCACAAAGATAATTAACGCCCAACGAAGTGAGCGCGGGTCGGCTAGTCACTACATAGTATAAAACAAAGTCGCTTTCTCTGTCCCTATGTCCCTATGTCCCTATGTCCCTATGTATGCTTAGATCTTTAAAACTACGCAACGGATTTTGATGTGGTTTTTTTAAATAGCTAGAGTGATTCTTGAGGAAGGTTTGTGTATATAATTTAGTATACTTTTATGTAAATTAGCAGAATTACGGCGATAAATGTTGAAGAAGTCGTAAAAAATCGCGCCAACTGGGAGCTTTCCACGCAAACGCCGCGTAAACTAGCAAAGATACAGTTTAGTAATGTACTAGCGAATTCAAAATCTATAAAAATTCTACAAAAAAGTCCGCGAGAGCATATCTCTATCTCTTACGGTTGACTTACAATAACCACGTTTATGTTCAAATTTTTAATTAAAAACCTTACGTTATTTTCATAGCTATTTTCTTTAGTTCAGTATTAATCCTTATCCATATAAATATGTTAGTTAGCTTAGACATTTAATACAGATTAAAATTTCCCTTCACACTATATCAATCAGATGAATAGTTTTTGAGATATCGTCATTAGAAGCAATTAGCGGCGAAACATTTAAAGTTCCTAAAGCGCCTACTATGCTATGCCTACTGCGCGGCGAGTCAATCCCCTCTGCCCCGCATGACGCAACGCTCGACCACCAGTACATCTTTATCTTTATACATAGTATAAAATTAAGTCACTTCCCGCTGTCTGTATGTTTAATTGTTTAGAATTTAGATCACTAAAACTACGCAACGAATTTTGATGCGGTTTTTTTTAATAGATAGAGTAATTCAAGAAGAAAGTTTATATGTATAATACATGCATAACATGGTAGAAAAACACTGATAATTTTAGACTAGAGGTTTCTAACGTATCTTTTATTGTTGATAGTATTTAGTATCATCATTGCACCCGTGCGAAGCCGGGGCGGGTCGCTAGTAATATTATAAAGAGGTAGTTTATAACTTTGTTTGTATGTATATATGGGGTAATCTTCGCAAATACTGATCCGATCATGAAAATTCTTTCACTAACAGAAAGCTACACTATTCAGGAGTGACATAGGCTATATTTTATTGTAATTGAACAAAAAATTCAGTAAATAAGAAAAGATAAAAATATAACTCCAAAATGGTAAATATACTAACGCCATCTATCGCTATTAGAAGACTATTTATTAGTCTATCGACGTCGTTTTTTCGGTTTTTGATAGATGGCGTTGGAGTGACATATTATTATTTAAGTGCTATAAAATTTGTTCTTTAAAGTATGTTATTTGGTTCTGTAATTTAAAATAATAAATACACGATATTATTACGATTTTATACGTCCAATAGTAGCTATAAACAAGAAATAAAACTCTAAATAAAATTATAAACATTGAACCTAATAAAACTAAAAGACAAACTACTAAGAACTACACAACATAATTGCATCACTAAGATAAGCCCAACGAAGTGGGCACGGGTCGGCTAGTTAGATATAACTCTAAAAGTACTTGTCAGATCTCAATTAAAAAATGCAACCACATGACACGCACCACCTTTCGATTAAAAATAATAATCGAAATCGGTCCACCTAGTCGAAAGTTCTGAGGTACACATAAAAAAAAATATGTACAATCGAATCACCTCTTTTTTTGATTTGATTAAAAAAATTCACGAATTTGGTTGTAGGTACCACATAATTTTAAGTTTATCTATTACAAATTATTGTGAGAGTTCTAAAAAAACATTCTTCAATTTAGATCGACAAGTATAGCACACACATATATTTACAATAGGTACTCATTAGGCATTAGGGATAACTCGCAAACTACTCGTTATATCCAGCTAAAAAGTAAATGGGAACATACGACAAGCATAAAGCTTATGAATATAAAAAAACCGCAATATTGTGTGTCGGTAACCCCAGTAAAAAAAAAATGAGGCAACACACACATTCAGCCAAATTAAAAATATCCACCTTTTTGAAGTCCGTTAGCAATATTTGAATTGTTTACATATAGCTAACCTAATAGCGCTTTGGTTCAATTTGAATTCGTAGAGAAAAATTGGCCGAAAATCGCTTAACGACATTATAGTAATAACTTGAAGAGGCAAAAAAAAATTTTTTTGAAAAAAAATGAACAGCATCAATGTCTAGAGTACAAAATTCTCTATCGATCAGTATATACCACGACACAGTAAAATAAATATTTATTGAGATATGAAGCTACAAAAACACATCTTATACTATTAAACGAGCAATTCTTGTATATATATAAGTATATACATATAGAATTTGAATCTCGGTATCGGCTCCAACGATTTTCGTGAAATTCAGTATACAGGGGATTTCGGGGGCAAAAAATTGATCTAGCTAGGATTCATTTCAAAAAAATGTCGTTTTATCCCTGTTTTTAGGCAATGAAAAAATATCATTAGAATACGAAGCTTGATTTCACTTCTGTCATCATAGCTGTAATAGCGTAATTAGGAAATCGGCGGGTGTCAAATCGTGTTGACCCGAGTTCGAATCTCAGTCTCCAGATTATTATTTTTTTTCTTTTTTTTTTAATTTCACTCGTGATTTATTATTTAAATAAAATTAAAATATAAAAATACCGAGAAAAAAAAAGAAAAACAAAAAATAAAATGAAAATACCGAGCTAGGCTCGGTCACCCAGGTACTGACATTTAAACGGACAAAACTTTTGTAACAACCCAATAAAATAATATGCAAATTATAATCTTTGCGATAATTTTATCTATAGTTGAAATCTTATAATTTTGCTTTTTATTGGTCACAACAATATGGTAATGGCATTTTTTTCCATAGTGGATAGCGGAACTATAATAAATCGGTCACATTTAACATTAAATCACGTAAAAATTTAAAATATACATAACACATGTATCGCCATACCTTAAAAACCAAAACCAGAACAACGACACTATTTTAATGATGTGCGTAGATTGTTTTTGATAGAACATTTTAATATTTTTCCTTGATGAGTCATAAAATATACTTAGTTAATTACTGATTTAAATATACATATACTAGCCGACCCGTGCCCACTTCGTTGGGCGTTAATTAATTATTTTTGTGATGCAATTATACAACGTGGGGATGACAATAGAACGATAATTGAAAACACCGTTAGTACTAGTATAAAGAAGTATTTCAAAACCATCAGATAAGTCCTAACATCAAAATCAAAAAAAAAGATTTTTTCATACAAACTAATTCAGTTTAATTTAATAAAATTTTATAACATCATTTTTGTAACTACAGGATCATTGACCTTCTTTCTACGCGGCAAAGTCACGTAGAAGTGGTATGTGCTTGTACCTACAAAACTTCATTATTTTGATTGAATAAAAAATTGTAAGTTAGAAAAGTAAATTAAAATAAATTGTTACGCATTTAAAATTAAATTGAATAAAAAACTATTTGATTTAAATTTTCTCAAACCATCAATTTTTTTTTTAAATATGCAGAACTGTACAGTAGCCGATACTGAATAAGTTATTTTTTTTTTAAACATGAGTTATTATAATATTATTTGGTCTGCGAACTGTCACTAAATGGCAATGATTAAAAATTTTGCCTTTTTTTTGTGGCAGTCGATCCCATATCCATTATTTTTATGCTCAATCTTTTTAAAAATAATAATAGCTGTCCTTGAGTCGTTAACCGCCGGTTTTAGGGTAGGTCAGGTCTTAAGTATAATACATGCGTAGAAATTTTAAAAAATGAAAAATCATAATTTGTGACTAAACTACTGGATGTATTTTATTGATTTTTTGTATGTGGGCTTGGAATGTCATTACATATACGCTGTCCAATTTATCGTTGTATTATAATCCCCACCCTGTATAGTAAAGTTTTGATCTCGTTCGCATTTCTCCGACTTGATTTACATATACTATTATTTTTCCACTGAATTTTTTGTTCAATAAACAATATAATATAGCCTTTATCACTCCTGAACAGTGTCACTTTCTGTTAGTGAAAGAATTTTCTTGATCGGATCAGTACTTATTTGCGAAGATTACCCCCTACAAACAAAGTTAGAAACTTTACCTCTTTATATTATTACTTATTAGTATAGAAGTATAAATGTCTTGGTACACATTACCTTCTTATTATATCATAGGCTTTATTAAATATTACAATACATAAAATAATATAATGTTACTAGTGTAGGTCGAGGGAAAAGAAAGCTGGAGGAAAAAAACTGTCGGTGTACTAATAGTTTTACTTACACGAGACTAACCGCAATGTGAGCAAATGAGGTAGTGCACAGCAGGAAACCTGCTCAAAATACGAAGCAGCCCAACAGGGCAAGTACCTCGACCTTACAGAAGATCACAGCTAAATAATACTGCTTTCAAGCAGTGTTGTGTTGGTGAGTAAGATAACCAGTGTTTCTGGGGGAATTGGGGATGGGTTCGGCAACGCGCTTGCTATGCTTCTCGTGTTGTAAACGTCCATTAGCTACGGTAATCGCTTACCATCAGGTGAGCCGTACACTTGTTTGCCGAACTAGTTATATGTATGTTATATAAAAAAAAGTTTGATATTTCCAATATTATGGCAACGTTGCAGACGCCATAGTGACCTTGAAATATAAAACTTATAGATATTAGTTTTAACTATGATTTTTTTTTCGCTTGCTTTGCCACTAAATCAAATTCATATAACAGTGTACGGTAATTATGAATACAGTTTTTTCTTAGCCTACAAATAACTTTATAGAAGTTGTTATTTCTAAATTACTGATATTAATATTTATTTAAACACTTGAGGTCGCTTCTGGTTTAGGTATTTATACTCGTAGCTTCTATTCCGCAACTATTAGTCGTACCTTGACCTTTTATAGCCTATTACGGCCGGTTATATTTTTAAATTTTGCGAGGTAAAAATTTCCCTTCTGCTATGCTTATTATAAATGAACGCAGTATTTTTTAAAGAGTAATCTATTTAGTCGTATCGATTGAATAATGAACTTCTATCCAAACTTCTGCATTTATTATAATAGTAAAATTTTAGTTTACATAAAATAAATAAAAATATCGGTTCAGAGGTTCTAAGGTTTTTTCTGTTAAATGTCTAGTTTTTTAATTGTATGCAAATAAACTATAACCAGTTAAAATATTCACGATTCTGAATTTAAAAATAACATTATTTATCGATGTACTTCGTCAAAACTTCTAAATTATGATAATTTGGCAATTTATACCTGTTTAAATAAAAATAAATCACCGAAATCGGTCGAGCTATGTTTTAGTTGTACGCCGTTATGTGATTAAGGGCAGTTGGACAAACTTTGTCCTGTAAGTAAGTTACTTATATACTTTAACAACAGGATGTAGAATAGGCTATTTTTTTAAATGTTACTAAAGTAAGTAATATAAAAAAGGTGTGTGTGCGATTCACACACGATAGAAGTAAAACTTCTTTGTCAAACTAATAATAAAAAAAACCAATTTAAAATTAGCGGCTTGCAGCGCGGCCCTTCGAACTTCCCTGTTGTTGCCTTCCGGTTTGAAATCACAACGATTCTAAAGTAGTTTCACTTTAAAAAAAATAGGCTATTATGACCTGTTTCTACTAGATTCATATTTTCAAATAGAAATATCTCATATAGTGGAATTCCATAGTTACCTAATAATAATTATATTTGCTCGCAAACGAAAAAAATCGATTTCAATTACATGATGGCAAGTAACACGACGCGGACGTAGGGAGTCGACAAAAAAGTGAATTAAATACCCATTATTAAGGATATATCCCGCATTGGAGCAGCGTGGTGGATTAAGCTCTGATCCTTCTCCTACATGGGGAAAGAGGTCTATGCCCAGCAGTGAGATTATTACAGGCTGAAGCGATATAAGCGATAAATTACTGAAATGTTTGTATGGGCTGATTATCTCAACAGTTCTTATTACTTCACACTCAGTCTTCGTCAGTAACCTCAGTCAGCAGTAACCTGGCTGCAGGTAAGTATAGCAATCATAGAGATGGGTGCCTACAAAGAGCATGGTGCCTACTACAGTCAGGTATATAATATTAAATATTGACGGTTTTAGCTTATTACATGTAATTAACATGAGAGGGAAAAGATTAAAAAAAAGTTGCAGTATGGTGGCAGAGGTTGTTTTTATAAATTCACAATATTGAAATCAGCCTATAAAAATTGTTTCATCTAATTAACATATGAGGGAATATTTTGTCTAATCCCGGATCTTAGACCATTAATTAAAAATCAAAAAATTAAACATTCTTCATGTCTCCTCCATTTGACGTGACACTGTCTCAACTTTTTGCCGCTATTGAAAACCACGAATGAGAGAAAAAAAAGATCACATTTCAATATGCATTAGACGTATTTAAATAAACAGGAACTCGGAGACAATTTTTAAAATACAAAAACATTGTGGTAAAGATATCAGTACTATTTATGTGACGAATTGTAAGCCTCCTGGACGGTGACAGGGGTTGGTTAAGCCGCAATTATGCAGTTTCAATCGTGTTCTAATGAACCATTACTTACATTTATTATGAGCCACTTTTATCGTTAACATATAATTTTATTCTAAAATACATACATACATATAATCACGCCTCTTTCCCGTAGGGGTAGGCAGAGACCACTTCTTTCCACTTGCTACGATCCTTACATACTTGTTTCGCTTCGTCTACTTTCATTATTTCTCTCATATATGCTCTTCGGTTTAGGGTACTCTTGACCTGGCCTTTTTTCAAGACGTCTCTGATCTGGTCTTGAAAAGTCCGCCTAGGTCTACCCCTTCCAACACTTCCATTCACACTCGCCTTATACACTTTTTTCGTCAATCGTTCTTCATTCATTCTCTCGACATGGCCAAACCATCTCAGCATACCTTTCTCAATTTTTGTCACTACATCTTCTTTCAGACCACATTATTATTATTATTTTATTCTAAAATAATTGATACAAATTAAAATCATAGAGTATTTGCTAATTAATTATGTCTAAACAGAATTTATTTATTTCCTCGCCTTACTGCCTCCACTGGTGACAATAGGGCTGGTGCATTTTTTGGCCACACTCGTTAATTTAAGGAGAAAAATAACCTATAGCCTTCCTCGATAAATAAACTATTCTACACAAAAAGAATTTTCCAATTCAAACCAGTATTGACGTAGGGCACAGCAGGAAATTTCCTGCTCAAAATATGGAGCGGCCCGACTGAGGTAGTACCTCGACCTTACAGAAGACCACAGCTAAATAATACTGTTTTCAAGCAGTTTTGTGTTCCTGTTGGTGAGTAAGGTGACCAGAGCTCCTGGGGGGGATTGGGGATAGGGTCGGCAACGCGCTTGCAATGCTTCTGGTGTTGCAGGCGTCTATAGGCTACGGTCTTACCATCAGGTGAGCCGTACGCTTGTTTGCCAACCTAGTAGTTACATTTAAAAAAAAGTATTTCCTGATTTTAGCGAGATTTAACAAACAAACGTTTTCTTCTTCGGAGAGCACGTTAAGCCGTCGGTCCCGGTTGTTATCATATACACCTGATAGCGATCGTTACTCATAGTAGGGAATATATCCGCCAACCCGCATTGGAGCAGCGTGGTGGATTAAACTCCAATCCTTCCCCTACACGGGGAAGAGGCCTATGCGCAGCAGTGAGATATTACAGGCTGAATCGTGATCGAAACGTTTCTGCTATTTATAATATGAGATACGTACAAACGACAAAACTAAAGTTCTTAAAAGAATACATTGTTTTTTAATTCAATTCTGATCAAGGCATGAAGGCATCTTTGACAATGAATAAGTGATATGCACATTATATATTAATTTATATCCATTCTGCGCGTCTGTCGAATGAAGACGATGTAGGAAATACGCACTGCTCTTAATGCGAAACTGAGCACATTCGTGACTTTAATTTTAATTAAAATTCGCAGGTTTTTGTTGACAGTTATTAACTTTATTGAGTGTATTTAATTGTTTTATGATTTATTAACTTTGAGTGTATTTAATTGTTTTATGATATGTTTTATTAGTCTGTACTAAACCTGACACACGCAGATTTTTTTGAAGTGAAACTTCTTTAGGCGCATGAGGGTAAAATTTGAGAGAAAATGTAACGCGGCAACGTCGGGCGCAGTCAGTACTTGGATTGGTGACCGCCTGGGAACACCGCGTGTAGTTGGATTTTTGTTCTTTTTTAATTACTTTTTTCAATTAGTTTGCCAAAGAAGTTGCACTTCTGACATGCGTACTTTGTACGCACGCAACTTTATTTTTTATTGTGTTAGTTAGGTACCTCATAACTTTTTACTGCGTGCAACGATTTTCATAATTTTCTTTTAATCGATAGCTGGCGTTTGTCGTGTGGTCCCATTTTAATTTTATCGCGATTTAAGGATACTTTTTGAGTTATCTCTCTTTCTATTCAATTAATAAACAATAACTTTCAGCTTCATATTTGCGAAATTGCGTTATTTCTATATCTCATAAATAAAGTGGAATTACATGGTAAAAAAGAATAACATATCAAACTTTTTTTTCTTTCGGATACCGTCATTCGTCAAATAGTGTTATCCACAACTGGTAAAACAACTGTGCTGTGTGGTTACGGCACTAAAGAATGTAGCCACCCCCTCTCTTCCCGTGGGTGTCGTAAGAGGCGACTAAGGGATAACACAGTTCCACTACCACCTTGGAACTTAAAAAGCCGACGGATGGCGGGATAACCATCCATGCTGGCTTTGAAATACACAGGCCGAAGACGGGCAGCCCTGCGGTCACCAACCCGCCTGCCTTGTCTGGTGACTATGGGCAACACACTTGAGTTCGCGTCATAATGTCGGGCGCGAACTTGTGGAGGCCTATGTCCAACAGTGGACTGTGATAGGCTGAAGTGATAACTGGTAAAACAGGCCCTAAGCCTCATTATCATAACGAGAAATACAGGATTAACTATCAACTTATCAGTTCCATCGTCTTAATTTATTCCTAAGATTAATAACATAATTATTATTTTTAATATTAATAATATCTAACATGTCCGGTTAGCATATCTACGTTTATTATCAACTAGCTGTGCCCGCGACTTCGTCCGCGCGGAATTTGAGAAAGAAATATTGTTCAGTTCGCAGAGTTACAAAAAACATACCTGTCGAATTGAGAACCTCCTCCTTTTTTGGAAGTCTGTTAAAAATAAATAAATTTCTTAAATAAAAGTAGCCTATGTTACTTCTTATTACATCAGCTATCTGCCAGTGAAAGTCCCGTAAAAATCGATCTAGCCGTTTCAGAGCCGTTCATTAGCCGAAACAAACAGACAGACAGACAAACATTGTAAAACATGTTATTTTGATATATGTACTGTGTATACATCCATATTCATTTAGTAAAAAGCGGTTATTTTAATATTACAAACAGACACTTCAATTTTATCATTAATCTAAATTAACATACGCCGCGTTGGCGTAGCGGTCACAGCACTGGATTGCGTTTAGCTGTTGCGCGGGTGGTTGCGGGTTCGATCCCGCACACGACAGCATTTGTATTGGCCATACAGGTGTTTGCCGTGGTCTGGATGTATGTGCAGTCCTTGTGGGTCTCCCCACCGTGTCTCGGAGAGCACGTTAAGCCGTCGGTCCCGGTTGTTATCATGTACACCTGATAGCGATCGTTACTCATAGTAGGGAATATATCCGCCAACCCGCATTGGAGCAGCGTGGTGGAATAAGCTCCGATCCTTCTCCTACATGGGGAAGAGGCCTATGCCCAACAGTGGGATATTACAGGCTGAATCGATCGATCGATCGATCGAAATTAACATACATATACATATATAGACTGTGTATCACGTGTAAACATTTATATTTGTCATGATTTAAGCTACTCAATAGCTTGATGGCCATTTTTTTAAATTGCAACTATAAAAGGTTATCTAAGCAAATAAAAAAAAATTGACATTTCCTGAGATTAGACGCAATAAAAAATATTAAACTATTACGCTGTAAAGCTATATTAAATACAAGCTATCTCTCGCGGCTTTATTCGTGTAAAAATTGATTACATTTACAAAGATGCTTTGTTTACAGTACTAGTTGTAATTTATTGTTTACTCATATTTTTTCACGTTTCTAACTTCAAAAATTACGGAATTATCATACAAACATACCAGTTACAGTTTCAACCTTGTGTAACTTATGCTTTTATTTTAGATTTTTTTTTTATAACTGCGAACTGAACTGTGCTGTGTGGTTACGGCACTGTGCTGTGTGGTTACGGCACTGTGCTGTGTGGTTACGGCACTAAAGAATGTAGCCACCCCCTCTCTTCCCGTGGGTGTTGTAAGAGGCGACTAAGGGATAACACAGTTCCACTACCACCTTGGAACTTAAAAAGCCGACGGATGGCGGGATAACCATCCATGCTGGCTTTCAAATACACAGGCCAAAGAAGGGCAGCAGCGTCTTCGGTGAAAGTCACCAACCCGCCTGCCCAGCGTGGTGACTATGGGCAAAACACATGAGTTCGCGTCATAATGTCGGGCGCGAACTTGTGGAGGCCTATGTCCAACAGTGAACTGTGATAGTCTGTAGTGGTGGTGGTGGAACTGAACAATAAATTTTTCGTTAAATTCCACGCGGACGAAGTCGCGGGCACAGCAGCTAGTACGAAATAAAAGGGCGAGCTACAACACGACATCTTTCAATCGTAATTGTATGTTATTATAATCACGTTCACGCGAGTATGTTAATGTCACCATTTAATAAGATCGATTATTGTTTTTAAGTTTTTCTAACGAGTTTCGAAAAAGAATTAATTTTTTTAATTCCAATCAATGTTGAGTTATAAGTCCTTGATAAATTTTTTTCTATAACTGTCAAAGCACAAAATACTTGTCATGTTTATACTAGACTAGCTGTGCCCCGCGACTTCGTCCGCGTGGAATTTAACAAAATAATTATTGTTCAATTCGCAGTTATAAACAAAAATCTAAAATAAAAGTAGCCTAAGTTACTCTTTATTACATCAGCTATTTGCCAGTGAAAGTCCCGTCAAAATCAGTCCAGCCGTTTCAGAGATTAACCGGAACAAACAGACAGACAGACAGACAAAATGACCGTGTATACATACATACATATGAATTTAGTTAAAAGCGGTTATTTTAATATTACAAACAGGCACTCCATTTTTATTTATTTGTATAGATATTACTTGCCTTTTAACAAAAAATCAATTGGAATCTTTACTTTACAAAAATGTAATAACATTTAATAAAGAATTCTTGACTGAAGCCATAACTTTAGTGTTTTTATTTTTATTATCTTTAACTCGTCAATTTGTCCACATCGTTCTACTTTACTATTATTTAATTTTTTAATTGGTCAAAAGACATAGCGAAGTGACAGCAATGAGTCTCCATTTTCTTAATACCCCACATTGAAGCAGCTTAGTGGATTAAGCTCGGATCCTTCTCCTACATGGGGAAAGAGGCCTATGCCCAGCAGTGGGATATTACAGGCTGAAGTGTGATATTGACTAATGATACTGATAATATAATTATGTATCTACATACTATAAGATAACGTTTCACATCATTTGGCGTATTTAAATATACACAACTGAGGTAGGGCACAGCAGGAAATATCCTGCTCAAAATATGGAGCAGCCCGACTGGGGTAGTGCCTCGACCTTACAGAAGATCACAGCTAAATAATGCTGTTTTCAAGCAGTGTTGTGTTCCTGTTGGTGAGTAAAGTGACCAGAGCTCCTAAGGGGGAATTAGGGATAGGGTCGGCAACGCGTTTGCGATGCTTCTGGTGTTGTAGGCGTCTGTAGGCTACGGTAATTGCTTACCATCAGGTGAGCCGTATGCTTGTTTGCCGACCTAGTAACATTTAAAAAAAAAAACACACAAAATCGCCGGAACATAATTATGCAAACCACATAACGCACGAAACTGTATCCGATGCTATCGCTTCGTGATTATAATTCGTCTGGTTCATTCATTACACGATATTTTATTTTGGGGTTCCGTTGCGGAAGTAAATAAACGATTAACAGGAAAAAACGTGACTCGTTCGCTTTTAAATAAATCTTTATTAGTTATAATAAATAAATTCATACCGTCTTTAATTTGATGAGAATATTTTGTAAACTCTCAGACAAGGACAAACATTAATACGGCCTATACTAATCACTACATATTATAAAACAAAGTCGCTTCCCGCTGTCCGTCTGTATGTATGCTTAAATTTTTAAAACTACGCAACGGGTTTTGATGTGGTTTTCTTTAGTAGATAGAGTGATTCAAGAGGAAGGTTTTTTATGTATAATACATGCATATTATAGTAGAGGAACACTGGTAATTTAAGAGGTTTCTAACGCATCTTTTATTGTAGATAGTATTTAGTTTCAGCATTGCAACCGTGCGAAGCCGGGGCGGGTCGCTAGTATATTTTATTTGTGGGACTACCGCCAAGAGTAGTGTTGTGTTTCTGGGTTTAATTTAAGTAAATAAATTATAACAAGAGATACAATTTTGCACAGATTGAAGACTGCTATTTTGACATCAAAAAGTTGTTCAGTGTCATAAATTTAAAAAAGCTTTAGGTACAGGATTATTTTAGAACATACAGTGTACAAATTATACAAATATCATTTATAACTAATAAAAAATGTGACTCGTTTTTGAATAAACCTTTTCTTTTGTGCAAGCTTAAACCGGTTACTTGAACAGGTAAACTAATAATTGTTTATAAATATCATCTTAATTGTTAATATGTTGAAATCATTTTCAATTCATACCTACTTTGAATTAGTATATTCATATGTTTTATGAACTATATTTGTAAGAAACTATGAAAAATGTAGTCAACGAATGCAATAAAATAAGTATGTTACTTTGCCACAAAAATCGATAAAGCGACCTTTGTTTAGGTACTTACAACGCGTTTTTTTTTTTCTAAATCTAACAATAGTCAATACTATAAGCATGTAACATTTTATGTGCATATCCATTTTTTTTAACTTTATTTAATACTTGTGTTCAATGATAAACAAAACAGGTAGAAAATAATGTATGAATTATAGTTAAAGTTTTTATATTTATGTATTTGATTTACGCCGCGTTGGCGCAACGATCACAGCACTGGTTTGTGGCTGTTACGCTAGCGGTTGCGGGTTCGATCCCCGCACATGATAAACATTTGTATTGGACATACAGATGTTTGCCGTGGTCTGGGTGTTTGTGCAGTCCTTGTTGGTCTCCCCACCGTGCCTCGGAGAGCACGTTAAGCCGTCGGTCCCGGTTGTTATAATGTACACCAGCTGATAACGATCGTTACTCAGTAGGGAATATATCCGCCAACTCGCATTGAAGTAGCGTGGTGGATTAAGCTCTGATCCTTCTCCTACATGGGGAAAGAGGCCTATGCCCAGCAGTGGGATATTAATATACAGGCTGAAGCGATTTGATTTAAACTTTGTTTACATCAATCAATTTGCTCCCAAACGAAAAAAAAAACGACTTCAATCACATCGACAAGTAATACAACGTAAGTGTAGACGAAAAAACAGTCAAGTAAACGTGCATTATTATATACGTATAACTCAAAAAGTACCTCCTTTTTGAAACTCAGTTAAAAATCAGTCCTATCAAATTTTTACATATTAATATATGATTATGAGACGATATACGGAACTTAAGTCTTAAATAGATAAGATAGTAAGTACAGACGTCTTAAAATAAATCAAGAATCGCAGAGCACCTGGTGGTCTACGTTTATGGCAAACAATTTCCTTATTACGAACCGATGTAATTCATCACGTATTACTTGCCCTGATTCATATTCAACGGAGCGACGAACAAAAGGATTTTATAACTGTTGTGTGCGGAATTCCAAAGACACTGTTATCTACTAAATATAGTAATGAAACAAAAGTGGTTCATTGTTTTTATTTAAATTATAAATCTGTTTTTACTGGGAATCAACGGTTCAAAAACCGCTTTGGTGTTATGGTACATAGTTTCGCCTAAACACTAACAATCGCGAGTTCGATTCACAATCGGAGCAGCTTTGTACATATATCTGCCCCGAGCAGGGAGCGCGTGTTTATGTACCTAAATGTTCTTGTGGGCCTCCCCACCAAGTCGATAGCACGTACAATTTTAGGCTCCGAATGTTATACATAAGCTTTCTCAGAATGTATTAACAAAATTAGGTCTCAAAAAGTTCAACGACTCAAAAAGCAAAAGGGTCATTTCAATTAAAGATCGCTTTGATAATTTTTTTGCTAGCTTCAAACTTCATTCTCCGAACTAAAGATTAAATTTGTGAAAAATAAGAAAGAAAGAAGTAAATGTTAACCCGAATTTTAACCAACGACTTTTAGAATTAAGATCGTCTTGTATAATCTACAAATGCTTCTTATGCCTTTTCATTCAAAATAAGTACTTCATTTCAGCCGCAGCTAGTCTCATCAGCCGGTTACCCAGTAGAGAAGCACCGTGCAACCACATCTGATGGTTACATCCTGCAACTGCACAGGATACCGGCGGGGAAGAGAATAGCCAGGAAGGCGTACAGCGCAAAGGGCAAGAAAGCTGTGCTCATCGGCCATGGTCTGCTCGGGAGCAGCGGCGACTTCGTCATCATGGGACCAGAAAAAAGTTTAGGTGAATTTAAAACTGTATTTACTTTTGCGCCACCTGACACCTGATACAATGAAGAGGAACCATTCCTCTTCATTGTATCAGGTGTCATTATCATAGTTAATACTTTATTGGATTAATTAAATAAACAAGTAAACGTAACCTACAATAAGGCTAATACTACATTTGCATATAAAAAGGGTAAGAAGGGTAGCAACCAGATCCACCAGAATGTGCGTTGGCAGATAATTTTCCTGATATGAGGATTGAGGAGTGATTGCTATCGAGTATCTATGAAAACACTGAGATCAATGTCTTAAAGTGCTGTCCGTTGCACTGTAAGTACAAAACCAAAAGTGTGCTCCACGCAGGAGTCAAAATCGTAATCTATCTATATATATATATATATATATATATATATATATATATATATATATATATATATATATATATATATATATATATATATATATAAATGAATGTTTGTCTGCATGTCCTTTATAGAATCGTAGACTATTCATTTGATCATGTCATGATTTTCAGCAAAGTGTTGTGCATGAGCCCAGAAAGGTTTCTGAGTTGGTACGACCAAAAAAAAAACTACGATAAAAACGCGCCATCTCGGATATGTACAGAAATATAGAAATACACACGTAATTGAACGTCTCCTATTAACCAATAAAATCTACCGAATTGCCGCAAAACTTCGGATACATATTAGTCAATGTAACTCCGAGTACTGATTTGATCTGAGTACGTGATATTTTAATAATATTTTTCCAGCCTACATGTTGGCGGACGCTGGCTATGACGTTTGGCTCGCGAATTTCCGCGGCAACATATACACCTCTCACAGAAACTATACGAGGAATGATCCTAAATTTTGGGAATACAGGTATGTAATTAGTAGCAATCGTACCCAAAACACAAGAATTAAGTTGCGTACCTTATGAACAGACGACCGTGTCTCTCACTTCACTCATTTCAGCCTATCGCAATCCACTGCTGGACACAGGCAACCCCAAGTTTGAGCCAAAAATGGCGTGAACTCATGTGTGTTGCCCATAGTCACCACGGCTGGGCTGGTTTTGTCGCATTGAAGACGCTGCTGCCAGTTCGTCCTGTGTATTTCAAAACCAGCAGTTGGATGGTTATCCCGGCATCGGTCGGCTTTATAAGTTACAAAGTGGTGTTGGAACTGTGTTATCCCTTAGTCGCCTCTTACGCCACCCACGGGAAGAGAGGGGGTGGCTATATTCTTTACTACTTTAACCACACAGCGACCGTGCATATTCATTCGTTTCGGGACATTTATATCCTACAAAAACAAGTCCTTTCTCGATCAGTATTTTTACAAACTACAGTAATGACATTTTCTCTAAATATTTGATTCCAGTTTCCATGAACACGGTAAATACGATCTACCGGCGTGTATCGACAAAGTCCTCAACGTGACCGGTCTCCCCAAACTATTCTACATCGGGTATTCGATGGGGACCACAACTTTCTTCGTAATGGCGTCAGAAAAACCAGAATACAATGACAAAGTGATAACGTTTCTTGCTTTAGCGCCAGCCGTGTATTTGTCACATTTGAAGAGCATTGTCGAATTGTTACTCAAGAATTTTAATATTTCGGTAAGTTTCTAAAATATTTAGGGCCTGTGCAAACCACGTTTTTTAAAACGCTTTTATCTTACAGAGCAGTTTGTTGTTGTTTGTATCGATTCAAACGCGCGGCACCGGCGCGTCTGTATCGATACACACGCGCGTTTGCATCGCGTTTGTATCGCTACACACGCGCGTCTGTATCGATTCAAACGCGTATTTGAATTTATACAGATGTGCAAAGGTCTACAGGCTGCGTCTGACTTGCGTGCGTATCGCGTCTTTATCGCTACAAACGCGCGTCAACGGCGCGTTTAAAAAACGTGGTGTGCATAGGCCCTTAAAGTTAGTGAAACGTGTTTATTTTAATAGACTTTTTATCGGTGTTCCCTTTGGGGTTTTCAAAACTGTAAATAGATCGAATCTATAACTTTTAGTCCTTTTTATTTTAGAGATAAAAATTTTAGAGAAAAATGGTGGGTAAATATTTTTATAGTTTGGGCAGATATTAAAAAAAATTTGGGTGTGCTGGAAGAAATCTCTTATAGGGCACACCCATTATACGTGAGTCTCCATGACAATTATGTAAGTTTTGTACGTATGATAAATTGTTAAATAAAATAAAATAAATAAATAAATAAAAAAATGGCAATATAAAATATGGTGCTGTTATATTTTAAGAAATGATTTTTCTTTAAAGAATGCTCACTTTTTTTCTATTTTCGATTAATTCACGACGCTCCATTGTAAGTAAGCGGATTGTTTTCTTACTAACGATAGCGACCGTTGTCAGCTATTCATAATAACTGCAAAAGATTTACGTGTTTTCCAAAGCTAGAGTGGAAAACTGCTGTCCAATTATAAAATATACACTACTCTGGCTAAGAATTATACCCGCAACTATCTTACTACGTTAATGGAATATTCTTCAACCTTACGCCAGATTAAAAGTCCATTTAAATAACATATAATTGAATATTTCAGGAGCGACTGAAAAATCGAGGACTGCTCTCTATCAACCTCAAGCGAGACATTTTCGACGTCTTCATCAAGAATATGTGCTATTCCAAGAAATCGAAAGACAACCTCTGTATGAGCTTCGTTTACATGCTCGTTGGCGAAGATGATGAGCAATATGACCAGGTGAGATTGATTGTTTTTAGAACTTTCTGAGAACTGAACTGAACTTCTCGTCTAATTTTAATAATACTCTAAAAATAGTAATATTTTAATATATTCTAAAAATACTAATATTAGACGGTTTAAGATTCACGTCCAGAGGGTGGGACCACCAGATATCTATCCGATAACTGGTTGGAACCGCTACGGGTACGCGACCCCAGACTGCTTTAGCTGCTAGTGTCACACACCCCTCCCCGTAATCCGTGGCACTGGTATCCCTAACACCAGATCCTTTTCTCGCATAAATTTTTCCCACCTATCCTTCTTCTTAGCCAGGAATTCTCGAGGACGGTTGATGTCAGGCAGGCGGCCGGTCGTAAAATATTCCATGCCAAATCTTTTACAACATGACTTCCATGAGAAAACATGTTGTGCCGACCCTACGTAAATGGGATAAGGGCAGGGAGATGATGATACGGTTTAAGATTGTTTCGTTTTACCACGCTATCTGAATCTTTAGGTCATACAAATAGCTCGTTATAATTATTTTGTGTTTGTTCAAGTAATTATTATTTTTGATGTCCATAATATCGGCTTAAAATTCTACATCTTGATAGAATGATTGTATTTAAACAATTGTTTATACTATTCGTTAGGTAGCACATGTGTTAAGGATTTAGCTTAGCTTAGACCATTCATAGGCCTGAGTAAAACATTGTATTTAGTTTAATTCTTTCACTGAAGTTAATTATAGCTGCTGTGTGGTTACGGCAGTAAAGAATATAGCCACCCCCTCTGTTCCCGTGGGTATCGTAAGAGGCGACTAAGGGATAACTCAATTCCACTGCACCTTGGAACTTATAAAGCAGACCGATCGATGGCGGGATAACCATCCAACTTCTGGCTTTGAAATACACAGGCCGAAGACGGGCAGCAGCGTCTTCGGTGCGACGGCGCCAGCCCTGCTGTCACCAACCCGCCTGCCCAGCGTGGTCACTATGGGCAACACACATGAGTCAGCGCCATTTTTGGCCCGAGCTTGGGGAGGGCTATGTCCAGCAGTGGACTGCAATTAGCTGAAGTGATGACGTATAGGTAGTAAGTTAGTTGTCGATTTTAATTTTATTTATTTCTTTATTATTGATATCTTTTTTGCAGGAAGTAACCGCACTAATGTTATCAAGAATTCAACCGGCTTCGTTCCGACAAGTTGAACATTTTGGGAAAATTGCTATGACAGGTGAATTCAATATAACGTATTTTTTTATTTTTGTGCTGTGTGGTTACGGCACTAAAGAATGTAGCCACCCCCTCTCTTCCCGTGGGTGTCGTAAGAGGCGACTAAGGGATAACACAGTTCCACTACCACCTTGGAACTTAAAAAGCCGACCGATGGCGGGATAACCATCCAACTGCTGGCTTTGAACTACACAGACCGAATACGGGCAGCAGCGTCTTCGGTGCGACAAAGCCAGCGCTGCGGTCACCAACCCGCCTGCC
Organism: Melitaea athalia; assembly: GCA_905220545.2. Classification (NCBI taxonomy): domain Eukaryota; kingdom Metazoa; phylum Arthropoda; class Insecta; order Lepidoptera; family Nymphalidae; genus Melitaea; species Melitaea athalia. The sequence goes on along the minus strand of HG992189.1, from coordinate 19,283,853 downwards.
CAGCGTGGTGACTATGGGCAAACCACATGAGTTCGCGTCATAATATCGGGCGCGAACTTGTGGAGGCCTATGTCCAACAGTGGACTGTGATAGGCTGTAGTGGTATTTTTTTATAAGGCTATAAAAAGGTCGAATATATTATTTATTGAATTATTTTAACCCTTACTGCTAGAGATTTTTTATTAGATGTCAATCCAAGATGATCCCAGTTTGCTAAAGTTTGTTTGTTTGTTTTTTTTAAAGGCGCTAATCTCAGGAACTCCTCGTTCGAATTGGAAAATTCTTATTGTGCTAGATACTCCATTTACCGAAAAAGGCTGTAGGCTATTTTTTCCCTTAAATTAATGTGTGTGAAACTGTGGAGCATAGGTAGTACCTATATAATAAGGGCAAAATGGGCATATTGTTCCAATTCGGTGACTTATACAAGGACGAAAATTTTTAAGTTTTCGAATATCCACTTGATTCTTGTAAATTAATCATTGAAGCCATTATTCTAATGAATGAAGACACTATGGACTATTTTCAGACGTTTTTACATCATGGGAGGACGGGTTATGGGGTGCCGTGAAACCTTACAACCTGAACAATGTGAGGGTACCCGTCACCTTGCTGTACGGGATGAATGATCAGTTAACGGAGGTATCGGTACGTATGCGATACTATAAATTGATTAAATACCAGTCAGGCTGCTCCAGACTTTGAGCAGGATATTATCCCTACTGTGCCTTTCCTTAATACTAATGTATTATTAACTAGCGACCTACCCTGGCTTCGCAGGGGTGCAAAAACTTCAGTGTTCCTCTACTATATTATGCATGTGTTATACATTTAAACCTTCCTCTGGAATCACTCTATTTACTAAAGAAAACCGCATCAAAATCCGTTGTGTAGTTTTAAAGATCTAAGACTTTGTTTTATACTATGTAATGATAATGATAATAATACGTATACACAGCAAATCAAACGCCTAGCCGAGAAACTAAACGCAACCGGAGTGCTCGAAGACTTTCGTCCGGCGTGTTCCTGGTACAAGTTCAACCATCTCGACTTCACCTTCGCCTTCGACGTCGGAACGCTATTCAATAAGCCCCTCGTCAAAACTGTTGGTGCGCTCTTTGATAAATACGGGTAACACGTCACATTGATCTCATGAAGTATTGTAAATTTTTCGACTTTAAGAATTTATTTAACGCTAGCGGACCCGGCAGACATTGTCCTGCCCGAAAAACAGCTACCAAATTAGATTGCTTACATACCGATAGCAGCGCCACCTACCGGGTCCAAGTGAGGTAAAAAATACCCTATCTTTCAAGTTGGACCAAATTACAGATGCTTACAAAATTTGATTGAAATCGGTTCAGTAGTTTTGGGAGTTTATTGGCAACATACATACATAATTATAAGATTTATGATTTTTTCTTTCTTGAAAATCCATATTATAAGTGTATAGTGACTACTTTGTTACATACGGATAAAATTGTTGGTCAAAGCTCAGCTTTAAGCTCTTAGTAATAATTATTAAAATATTTTTAATAACAATTATGATTGTGTGGATTTATTAATTTTGGTAGCAATTTCCTTACTTTGCCTAGAAGAAAAAAAATTAGAGGTAAACTTATCCTATGATTTATGTGATTACTTACTCCTAAATTAACTAAAAACGGGTGGGGGAAGATGGGACATTTGCCCCACCCTAACTCGAAGCCAATAAAATTTATATTTTAGATTTAAATAAGGAAATTTTAGGTAGATAATGAAAGTACATAAATGAAAACTTGCAGTAAATGAAAGTAATTTATTTTTCAACTACTTATCAAGTTTTACATTTATTTATTTTTACCCCTTCTTACCACTTCAACTTCATGTAATTGTAAATATTAATATACTCATTTTATTTATATAGTATTTCTTTTTAGACTATGTTGTAAAACTGACAAATAAAATATAACTAAATATTTTGTGATAATAGCTTGTAATATTATAACTTAATGAAAGTACTAGAATGTTTTAATTAATGTAGGTACATTACAATGTGTAACTTTAAGCAGTAAATGATATTTGCACAAAGTTTCGGTGATTTTATTTTATTCTTTCTTTCCTTCCTTAATAATAAATGGAAGAAAGCCATCTGAATATCACAAATATACCTAGCCCATTTCCTAACATAAAAATAATTTGATTATTTCCTTAATATCTGTCCATTTCTTAATAAAAAGTAAAATTTTAAGTTATTATGATATTATTGACACTTTTAAAAGTAAATAAATTTTAAATTCATATTAAAAACAAAATATACAATAATCACAAACTTGTATGTATGTTTTGAAAATAATACTCAATTGTCGGACACTTACCTTATTATTCACTGGTTTAATGGCACCCACTTTAGGTGATGATACGTGCTGTGATGTAGTGGTGGGGAGCTTCTGTTCTACTGGAGGGATCTGAGCATCTGAGTAAAGAAATACATTTATTAAAATCAATAGATTTAAAATTTTATTTTAATGATATTTAATATAAAAGTAAAATAAAATAATTTTATTATCAATGTATTAAATAAAATAAATAAATAAATGCTTCACACTCAACGACCCCAGTAGGATTATCCCCTGTCGGGGGTCCGAAAACACACACAATACACAAGCACAAACGCCCAGACCACGACAAACATCTACATGGCCGTTACAAATGTCTGTCATGTGCACAACAGCTAGTGCCATGACCTCTGCGCCAACGCGCCAAATTTCATATACTTTTTATAACATTTCAAATTAAGTAAAAATAATAAAACAGAAATTAGACTTAGAATATCTTAGATGTCATTAGAACTTTTATGTATATTTTGTTTTGTTATACAGGGTGGGGATTATAATACAACAATAAATTGGACATCGTATATGTAATGACATTCCAAGCCCACATACAAAAAATCAATAAAATACACCCAGTAGTTTAGTCACAAATTATGAATTTCATTTTTTAAAATTTTTAAATTTATATAACACTAGCAGACCCGTGCCCACTTCGTTTGGCGTTAATTATCTTTTTCTTTGTGATGCAATTACCTATGCTGTGTAGTTCTTAGTAGGTACTCATTTTTATTAGGTTCATTGTTTAGAATTTTATTTAGAGTTTTATTTCTTGTTTATAGCTAGTATTGGACGTATAAAATCGTAATACATAATATCGTGTATTTATTATTTTAAATTAAAGAACCAAATAACATACTAAATTTTATAGCACTTAAATAAATAATATGTTACTCCAGCGCCATCTATCAAAAATCCCGAAAACGACGTCGATAGGCTAATAAATAGTCTTCTAATGGCGATAGATGACGGCGAGATTTTTATCTTTTTCTTATTTACTGAATTTTTTGTTCAATTACAATAAAATATAGCCTATGTCACTCCTGAATAGTGTAGCTTTCTGTTAGTGAAAGAATTTTCATGATCGGATCAGTATTTGCGAAGATTAGCCAGTATATACAAACAAAGTTATAAACTTTTCCTCTTTATAATATTGATGTGTATATATGCATATATTAAACAGTAGTATTAAGTAGTAGTAATATATGGAACTTGTGTATATATATTAAATAAGTAATATATAACATCCTTCTCCTACATGGGGAAGAGGCCTATGCCCAACAGTGGGATATTACGGGCTGAATCATGTGGAAAATGTAAAATTACTGATTTTTATTAATTCATGAAATAGTAATAGGTTATCATTCTAAAGATATTTGCACCATGTGATTAGTAATTTTACCAATATTTTACTTTTTAGTCAAGGACTGTCTCTGTTGTATAGAAATTACTGGATAGTTATTGATATTGATGAGAGAGATCACTTGATGATATTGAGTTGATGACTTGAGTGATAAGAATACCTTTGCACTCCAAATTACAACAACTAAGTTCAATTTTATAGTTTGTTTAATTTTTTAAATGGCTAGTCTTTAGATTAAGAGTTAAGACCCCCGTCAGTCTAATTTTGAAGTTAGATAGGTTTTTTTGTAACGAAATTATGCCGATAAACGGTCTACGGGTCTTAATATAAAGACTTATCTAATTTTAAATTACATTTGATCTTGGTATAGCTTGTTTGTATACAAACAGATGAATTAACTCAGGAAAGTTGATTGACAAAGCTATCAACGAAGAACAGCTGTAGGAGTTTTAACATTGTTGTTCATAGGGACGTATTACTTTTTGAATATATTCTAGCATATTTGCTTTTTATTTAATTTAAAATAAACTACATCCAAAATATGTATTAAAATTATTGTAAACTAAAATTTCCCCGCCAAACAGCTTTACAAAGCCGTAATTTGCTAACCTTTATTTGGCATCGATTTATAGCTTAATTTTACCAAAATGTCACAATTATTTAATAAATTAGACTAAAAGTAAATATTTACTAATTACGCAGAAAACTCCGGCTGTCATTACAATTGTGACAACTGAGCTGAGTGAGCTGTCAGCCTGTCAGCTGACCACAGATTAGTATATATGTAGCTAGCTACAGCTGACTAGTGACCGTTCTGTATATAAGTGTATAATCTATGGTGACCCTCTCTATTCTCCATGCTAGTCAAAGTCAAAGCGCATCATTTTTTCATAGTGACGACGGAACAAACAAAATATAGTCTATCTCCTTCTATCTTGGTTGTTTGTTATCTGCTGCACGTCTCTTGGCAAGTTCGAACGTCAAATCTGTCAAGATAGTCTGACTTTGAAAACATTCGGATTTTGTAATAATTATTTGCATTTTAGTGTGCATTTTTTAAAAGAGTACCGAGAGTTTTTTTCCTCCGGCTCTTTTTCTCTCGGCCTACACTAGGGACATTGTTATTTATTGTGATATTTAATAAAGCCGAGGATAAAGTAGGTAGGTAATGTCTAACGAGACATTAGTAAGGGGCCATTCAAGTATTACGTAACGCAATTAGGGGGGGAGGGGGGGTCTTGTTAAACGTTACGATGCGTTACGGGGGGGAGGGGGGGTCTCGAACAACGCGTTACGTAACGTTGTTTTTTATTTAAATAAAAAAACTAGTGTACTAAAATCTCCCAAATTGGCAACCCTTTTCGTTTATATCCCTTTTTGTATATATGTATTTATATTTACCGCAAACGCAATTTTTTAAGCGTCTTTATGGTAGTTTTCGCAACAAAGTTGTGACATTTGGGTAAAAATGGTCAGTTGGGGTGTTACGTAACGTTTATGAGCGGGGGGGGGAGTACAGTAAAACGTTACGGCGCGTTACATGGGGGGAGGGGGGGTCAAAAATCTTCAAAATTTGCGTTACGTAATACTTGAACGATCCCTAACATATTTTGACTAAGTTAAGGTTGTTTACAACGCTGGGTACATTACGTAAGTTTGTATTGTACCTAATGTTAAGATATAAATATTTTTTATTTTATTGTTTGATTTTATGCTGCCTAACTTTTTGTTATTATTGTTTAGTTTTTTTTTTTGACTTTCGTTAAGTGTGTGTATCACCTTATGGCGAAATAAATGTTTTCATTTATCATTCATTTATCATTTAAACGTTACGATGCGTTACGGGGGGGAGGGGGGGTCTCGAACAACGCGTTACGTAACGTTGTTTTTTATTTAAATAAAAAAACTAGTGTACTAAAATCTCCCAAATTGGCAACCCTTTTCGTTTATATCCCTTTTTGTATATATGTATTTATATTTACCGCAAACGCAATTTTTTAAGCGTCTTTATGGTAGTTTTCGCAACAAAGTTGTGACATTTGGGTAAAAATGGTCAGTTGGGGTGTTACGTAACGTTTATGAGCGGGGGGGGGGAGTACAGTAAAACGTTACGGCGCGTTACATGGGGGGAGGGGGGGTCAAAAATCTTCAAAATTTGCGTTACGTAATACTTGAACGATCCCTAACATATTTTGACTAAGTTAAGGTTGTTTACAACGCTGGGTACATTACGTAAGTTTGTATTGTACCTAATGTTAAGATATAAATATTTTTTATTTTATTGTTTGATTTTATGCTGCCTAACTTTTTGTTATTATTGTTTAGTTTTTTTTTTTGACTTTCGTTAAGTGTGTGTATCACCTTATGGCGAAATAAATGTTTTCATTTATCATTCATTTATCATTTGCCGTTAAATTCCACGCGGACGAAGTCGCGGGCACAGCAGCTTGTATCTAATAAATATTTTAGTAATATTAATCATTAATATTTCATTTGTACCTAAAATCCTAAAATTAAAATTAAACTAATATTATTATATTAAACTAAACTTAAACTTTAAATGTAAAATAAATGTACATTTTGATAATTAATTATTTAAGAAGTATCAAATCTTATATACATAATTAAATTTAATTAATTAAAATTATTTAATTAAGTAATTATCAAAATATAAATTCATATACCTATTTTGCATTTAAAAAATTTGTGTACGAAAAAAAGGTTACAAAACCCTGCACATGTAAATGACATCTATGATAATGACATTTTGGTTTGTTTACAAAATTTCTCTCGAGTCTCGTATATATGCTCTTTGAGTCTCGTCTCGTCTCGTTGAACGGACTATAGGACTATAGGTATATATCCATGATTATTTTAATGATTTCTATTGACGGTGACCTTGACCATTGACCACAGAGCACATTTGACTTGACGTTCACAGAGGCCAGAGCCCAGAACACAAGCTGCACAAGTAAGTAGTGACCTGACGATCAAGCGGATCAAGTATTAGGCCTTTTGGTCGGTCTTCTCGAGCTCTTCTTGTACCAGTACTTAGTAGTGTATAATAGGTATATATATATAGGTATATATATATTTGGTCATTGGTGGATTTTCTAATCCTTGTACCTCCAAAGAGATAACTCTTTGAATAATGTTGAATTGAAAGCACAGAGTACCTACATTGAATAAACGGGTAATTGAAAGTAAGGAATTAACAATTATGGATCAAATCAGTGAAGTAATAAGTACTAATAATAGCTCAATGGATCAAATGCGTGAAATTGAGACGAATATAAATTTTATGTTGCATACCGAGGGCGAAAGGAAGTTTTATACGATAATATGGTCAATACCGCGTTTTTTTAATTTACTTAAAAATAAAACCACGAGAGTATTACGAAAAGATATAAAGAACCAACCCTGTTGCCGCCTTCGCTTGAAGATGCAGTTTTTGGGTGTTCATAATGGTACGATTGAAATTTATTACCTCTCCCCTGACCCGGTTTATCCATCCGTACTAAATATATGTATAAATAAAGTAAATTCAAAACAATTTGAAGAACGATCTATACTTATAAATAACTTTCTCCCGGTCAAGGCTAACAAATGGCAATACATAGCTACAATATACAAAAGAGATTTAACTGGAGGCGAAAGACGTGACATATTCCATGGGAACGACTGCTTGCAATTGAAATTTAAATTTATAGTATCGAATGACATTAAAGTTGAACATACAAATGTACCTGAAGCTCAACTGAGTAATTTTTTTTTTTTTTTTTTTTTTTTTCCCTTCTATCTGCAATCAGCCCTTGAGCTTTAATCAGATTGGTTGTTTCTTTAGGTGGCAGTTCGAGATTTTTCACATCCAGCGATGCGTCATCTCATTACAATGTCCATCATTAGACTGATGCTATTCGTTTCCGTTTGAGCCTGTAGATAGAGTCCGAGGATTCCAGAAGTGACACAGCTAGCTCATTTTTATGATGTTGAAGTCTTTGTTTATATCTCTTGTAGGACCTTTCTATAACTTCCCTGACAGTTGGGATTTGCAGGTACTCATGTACTTCAATATTCTTTATGAACCAAGGTGCGCTACTCAAGGTTTTAAGAGCTTTATTTTGAAAGCGTTGCAAAATTTCTATGTTTGAAAGACTGGCTGATCCCCAAAGCTCTATACCGTATGTCCATATAGGTTTTATGATGCATTTATAAATCAAAACTTTATTTTCCAAACTAAGAGATGACTGTCTACCCACCAGCCAGTAAATATCTCTTAGTTTTCTGTTTGCTTGGTCCCTTTTGGTCTTTATATGTTCACGCCAGGTAAGTCCTCTATCAATGTGCATACCAAGGTATTTAACAGTACTTTTCTGTGGCAGCATGTCTCCCATGAGTGTCACTGGTGGGCAGTTTCCTTTCCTTAGGGTGAAGGTAGTGTGGACCGACTTGGTAGCACTAACCTTGATTCTCCACTTTTTCAGCCACGATCCTATCTTGTCCATGTGCTCTTGGAGATTTGTAGATGCTCTAATCTGGTCTTTATCGCAGGATAGGATTGCGGTGTCATCGGCATAGGTTGCAGTAACAATTTGCTTTGAGGTGGGCAGATCAGCAGTGAAGACAGTGTATAAGACAGGGCCCAATACAGAGCCCTGTGGTACTCCAGCCTCTATGGAATAGAATGAAGAGCAACAATCTGCAGATCGAACTTGGAATACTCGTTCCGTCAAGTACGATTTGATCAGCATGTATGACGTGTGTGGTAAACAGATCTTTAGTTTACTCAGGAGGCCCTTGTGCCATACTCGGTCGAATGCTTGTTGTATGTCAAGAAAAACAGCTGAACAATACTCCTTTCTTTCCAAAGATTGACGAATTGTGTGGACTACTCTATGTAGCTGTTCTGTCGTTCCATGGTCTGCTCGGAAGCCAAATTGATGGTCTGGGATTGTCTTTTGTTCCTCAAGTATGGGCAGCAGTCGTTGTAGAAAAATCTTCTCAAACAGTTTTGACAATAAAGGGAGAAGGCTTATTGGTCTGTAAGAGGAAACTTCAGTTGGAGGTTTTCCTGGTTTAAGTATCATATTTATAATTGATATTTTCCAGATGAGTGGAAAATAGTGTAGTCTCAATACTGCGTTGAATAGAACGGTTATTAAGACAATACCCTTCCTTGGCAACCGTTCGAGGACTTCTGATGTAATCAAATCAAAACCTGGTGCCTTCCTCCTTTTCAGACCCTTAATAGTTCTTCTTACTTCGGCTGGGGTACACAATCGCAAAGGCAAAGACATTTGACGAGCACTACCAAGGATTTCGTCAATTTCTCCCTCAGGAAACATGGTGTCAGGTTCATTTGGTTTGAATGTGTCCTTAAGAAATTTTGCAAATAGCTCGGCTTTATCAGCAGGCTTCCTCGCCCATTCTCCATTAGGCTGTTTTAATGGAGGTACCTGTTCTTGTGGTCGTTTTAGTGACTTAGTGATTTTCCAGAGAGAGTAGTCATCTGTTTTGTGTGGCGATAAAGTTTTTAATTTGTCTCGCAGAGTGGCGTCATTGTATTCCTTAAGTATTTTCTTTAATTCCTTCTGCGCCCTATTTAAGGCCCTTTTATCATGTGAGTTCCTACTTGTGTGCCATTGTCGTCTTAGTCTGCGTTTTACAGATATCATCTCCCGTATTTCCAATGTATAATCTTGTTTCTGGAAACTGTATTTTATATATGGAGTGGACTTCCAAGCTGCCAATTGGATTAGGTTAGTTGTATACCATGCAGCGCTTTCTATGTCCTCCTCTGTTTTGAGTGGTATTTGTAGGTTCGTATTTTCTGTTATAAAGCCTTGGAATGAGTCCCAGTCAGTTCTGCGATTGTATATCGTCTCGCGAGGCTCCTTCCAAATCACTCCTGTGCTCAATGTGCATATCACCGGTGTATGATCCGAGCTGCCGTCCAGACATGATTCGATTTTTGTGTACAAACCGGATATTCCTTTGGAAATAAAGAAATCGATCAAGTCAGGTGTTTTATTGGGGTCAGATGGCCAGTAAGTTGGTTCTCCAGGTGTCAATATATTTAGAGAATATGAGTCTATTGCCTTTTTCAATTCTCTACCTCTGGTTGTGGTTAGTCTTGAGCCCCAATAGATATTTTTGGCATTCCAATCCCCTCCGGCGATATATCTGCTGCCGAGGGTGTTAAGAAAGTCACAAAACATTTGTTCATCAACTATGTGGCGAGGTGGGGAGTATACTGCAGCGATGTTTAGCGGACCCTGCCAGTCGTCTATTGATACTACAGTAGCTTGTAGGTATGCACGTCCAAAGTTTGGGAGAGGATGCTGCTTGATGTTTTCCTTTACTATAATTGCTGTTCCAGCATGTGACGTTCCATCAGGATGATTTGTGTAATATATATTATACCCTTTGATTAAGATGGCTTTTTCGTTAGTCATATGTGATTCTGAGATTAATAGAATATCTATTCTGTTATGTCTAATGAAAAGCTCTACTTCCTGTTTGTTAGAAGCCAAGCCATTCACATTCCATGTTGCAATGCGTAGAAACTTCATTTTTTATATTGGGCAACTAGAGTCGTAAGGAGACCCATAAGGGTACCCAATTGTTGTAAGAGAATATCTATTTTCTCGGATTGTTTAGTGATAATTTGTTCTAACACATTTGTTGGCTGAGATTGTATGTTCTCTTGTTTTTTATTCCAATAATTGGTGTTTCCAAGGGCTTGAGTGTGTGGATCTAATACTCTTTGTTTAGGGTGACTACTTAGCGTGTTATTTCTCGTGTGATTCGTTGTTGTTATTAGAGCTCTTTTACTGGGTGGTTGTGCAATTTTCCTTGCCCGAATCTCTTTGTACACTTGGCACCCTTTATAGTTGGCAGGATGGTCTCCAAAACACAACGTACATGTGGCTGGTGTATTCCTATCTTTTTTTGGGCAGTCTATGGTTCTATGTCCTTCTGCACATTTAACGCAGCGATAGGGGCGCATGCAGTTATTTTTAGTGTGCCCATATTGTTGGCATCTAGTGCATTGAGGGATTTCGTTGGACTTTCGTGGGTCTTCTATCTTAACTTTTGTGTGGTAGATGGATTCTATACGCTTAAGTTCTGGGTTATTTGGGCCAGGTTCCACATTCACGAAAAACATATTCAATGCGGTCTTGCTTTTTCGTGAAATTGGACAAATGATTTCCCCTCTCACTTTATTCCCAGTTTTTTCTATTTCCTCTACAATGGCTTCTTTAGGTGTTGTGTGATGTAGGTTTTTAATTACGATTCTGCAACTCCTTTTATCCTTTGGTGTGAATGTGTGGCCTATGAGTCCATTCTTACGAATGACTTCAATAATAACTTTGTACGCCTCACTTGTTTGCGCCATTACTCTCAGTTGGTCTCTATTAACGATTCTGTATGTATAAGAATCACTACTTACAGAGCTATTTAAAAGTTCTGTGAGTTTTGATATGTCCGTAACACCATATAGGATTATTGGTGGTGGTTTGCTAGGTTTTAACTGAGTTTGACCCTGCGTTGGTTCTGTGGATTCATCCGTTGAGTCCACTGGGAGTCCACTGTATCTGTTAGAAATATTAATAGATCCCTTAGCGTTCTCAACTTGGTTCTTATGTCCTTCTTTAGATGGTGGGCTCCTTGATATTTTCTTTCTTTTTGGGTTGCGTTGAATAGGCATTCGTTGCCATGTGGGAGGACAACTGTGGACATCATTATTTTGTGAGGTCGTCCCTGGTGTTATGGGAATCTGATCTTTATTTGTGGTGCTGGCTGTGCTAGGATTGCTTCCGAGTGAGGAAGATCTAGCCCTTGAGGTAAAGAGGCTCGGATGGAACGCCTGCTGCACGAAATTTCTTTTAGTTCTGCCAGTAGCATTCTCTGTCACAGAGGCCTGGTCGCCCACCTCTGCGCAGACTTCGGTAACCAATTTCACACTCGCAGGCCCGGGTACCTGCGAGCGCCGGGCGTTAGCCGGATCGCATGACAAATCAATTTCACAATCACTCATAATTCATATTATTTTTAGGACATACACACGGCACTTTCCCAAGGTGCCGTTGTCGCACTTTTGGAAGGGATTTAATCCTTCCGAGGCTTGCGAATGCCTACAGACAGGTTATTTACCGCCGCCTGTTGCTCGGCGTTGCTACTCATTTAGCACCACCCGGGGGACACGTGTAGGGTGGGCCTAGGAAAAGGTGGTAAATCCTACGGACGCGAGTAGCTCTATCCCCCAAACCCTCAACTGAGTAATGACTTTGAGATTCTACTAAATAATGGTCTATTCTCTGATGTCATTATGAAATCCATTGAGGGTAAAGAATTTAAAGTACACAAAGCAGTGCTGGCCAGTAGGAGTGTTGTTTTGAAAGCTCACTTCGAACATAATACAACAGAATGCCATACAAATATTGTAGAATCACTGCTCGAGGAAGAGGTACTTAACGAAGTTTTAACATTTATATATAGTGATAAAGCTCCAAGTGTAGATGACATACCGGAGAAGTTACTGGCTGCTGCAGATTATTACCAACTCAGTAAACTTAAAAGCCTTTGTGAGGAAGCTTTGCAGAAAAAACTTACTGTCGAGAATGCAATAGAAACTTTGCAATTGGCAGAAATGCATTCCGCTAAAATATTGAAAAAATTGACATTGGAGTTCATAAAAGACAGGCGTTCCAAGATCATCACAGAGACTGAGGGTTGGGTAAAAGTTAAATCTGTTGATTTGATTAAAACTATATGCGAGTATATTATGAATGATGATGTTGACACAGATTAATTACGTCTCCTAATCTCCTTGTATGATCATCATATTCTATTTGATGATAGCTTAAACCATTACTTTTCTCAAAATATAATATCTGTTATGTGATTTCTATTTTAGATAATTAAAAGTTTTATCAAAGCGAAAGCGATTTGTCTTTTAAACATCAACTTATACTAGTTTTTAAATTTATGTACTTATATAATTAAAACAATGATTGATAATTAAATTACAGAAAATAAACATCAATAGCAGTCATTATTATTTTAATCGTGCAATCATGTTGTTCAATATACAGAGTGCATAGTAACAAAATTAGATTTTTCTTTTTTTAATTTTTATTTTAATACTAGCAGCGAAATCCGGCGTTGCTCGGGTTAAAATACATCACATGTTTAATGGTATATGAAAAAAAAAGTATTTTTATTGGTAAGAAATAAAAGTACAATTCACACTTTTACAATATTAAGGTGGTATAAATAAATACACGCCGAATAAGAATGACGCCGCTTTGGCGCAGCGGTCACGGTACTGGATTGCGATTGGCTGTTTGGCTTGTTGCGGATTCGATCCCCGCACACGACCATACCATACAGATGTTTGACGTGGTCTGGGTGTTTGTGCAGTCCTTGTGGGTCCCCCCACCGTGCCTCGGAGAGCACGTTAAGCCGTCGGTCCCGGTTGTTATCGTGTACACCTGATAGCGATAGTTACTCATAGTAGGGAATATATCCGCCAACCCGCATTGGAGCAGCGTGGTGGATTAAGCTCCGATCCTTCTCCTACATGGGGAAGAGGCCTATGCCCAACAGTGGGATATTACAGGCTGAATCGAAAGAAATACAATTACAGTGAACCTGTTATCTGAACTAGTTAAATAACTGTATCTCAGAATAACAGGAAATACAAAGGATGAGGATACATTTTTTAACATAGGTAAAGATTTCTATTTTCGATATTGAGAGACTTATTCGGCCATTAAACATGCTGTGTATATTTTGGGTATATCTTTAATCTATACTTAATATTATAAAGAGGTAAAGTTTATAACTTTGTTTGTATATACGGGGTAATCTTCGCAAATACTGATCCGATCATGAAAATTCTTTCGCTAACAGAAAGCTACACTATTCAGGAGTGACAAGATAAAAAGAAAAAAAAAAGATAAAAATTATCAAAATTTTCGACCCAGCAGGATTTGAACCTGCGCCCTCTGACGTGCCGTGTCAACAATTCAATCTAATCGAGCATTATTATTTTAAGGTGCATTTTCATGTGACGCTTGACGCTGGTGTTGAGCGTCAAATTTGACGTTTGAACTATGCGCCATCTTGAAAAAATTGTAGCGAAAAAGCTAAACGTAGTTTAGCTTTTTTAACGGGTGATGATAGCGTCAGCGTAACTCGAACAGTTATATCGATAATCGATCTTAAATCGATCCTTATAAAACAACAATTAGCTGTTACTTTGTGATTTTATAAATAAAAAATAGCCAGTGTAGAAATAAATTTTTATTTATTTCTAAATGTGGTATTTTCAAGTATTGGTAAATAATACAATTTTTTTGATTAATTTTACGAAATGAAATTAATCATTATTGATAATGTGTTATATAGGCGCATAGATCTGTAAACTTATAAACAAAATTATTCATTCAATTTTTTTTTTATTTAACAAAACACAATCCCGTATCTCAGTTCAAAAAAATTTGTCAAGTGCAATTTCGCATCTTAAAGATACAAGATGGCGATGGTACATATAAAGCCTGATTTACACCAAGGCAACAACGTGCGGCATTGTCGCATGCGACATATTGTGGCCTGCGCCATCTTGTGGCATGCGACAAATTGCGGCATATGTGGCATGCGACAGCGTATTTTATGCCAAGGCAACAGTTTTTAAGCGTCGTGCTGTCAAATTTTAGTCTGCCTACTTGATTGATAAAGATAGGTTAGAATTTCTTCAGACAAAAACACAAAAAAAGTAGATTTTATATATTTCTTTTTTAGATTTTCTGTAGTAAGGGTACAATTTCTAGAGATACCAGACGATTAGTGAGTTTGTTAATTTTTTTCGTCTACGTAGGTACATTGTATTACTTGTCGATGTGATCTAAGTCGGTTTTTTTCGTTTGCTAACAAATATAATAATCATTATACCACTCCATGTCCGATTTATCTCATTTTGTAAATAAAATAAATAAGTACAATCAAAACATAACCTAGAAACTGGCTTGACGCATCAAAAATTGTCGCACGGAATCCATCGTGATCGGATACAAGCTGCGACACTCTGCCACATGACGCAAGGTGTTGCCGTGCCGCAAGGTTCTTGCCACAACGTGCGACATTTTTCATGCGTCAATGCCGCATGCCACAATGCCGCACGTTGTTGCCTTGGTGTAAATCAGGCTTAAATAAACAAGTTCCCTCTCAGCAGTGTAAAGTGTTATTTAGTTCAATACTATTAATATAAAAATTATCTTTCAGTAAATTTAATTGCCATTCAAAGTGCGAAGTGGGCACGGGTCGGCTAGTAATCACTAATCAATAATTTCAAAATATACCTATTCCAAATATTCCAATTATGAACTTGTCACTTGTGACTTGTCTCATGTCATGTCTGTAAAAGTTGTCTGATGGACCTTCATGAACCTGGCGGCTGAAAAGTTATTTTTACTAATTTTTTATAAACAAATCGTTTGTTCGTCGTTTGTTCTCATTTTTTCGTCAAAAATTATTATTTATTCGAGTGATGTTTACCTATTTTTAAAAATTAAATGAATTTTATCTATAAGTTAGCGCAACATAAACCAAATCTAAATTTTTTGTTTTGTAATCGATAGCTTTCTCTTTTTTATCATTTGTTCGAAATTATTTGTTCGATCGTTTTCATCTTTTTATTTAATTTTTTTTAGAAATAATTTAGAGGTCAGTGACCTCCCTGAACCTGGCGGCTGAAGACTTGAAAAGTTATTTTTACTATTTTTTTATAAACAAATCATTTGTTCGTCATTTGTTCTCATTTGTTCGTCAAAAATTTATTATTATTTGTTCGATTGATGTTTATTTTTAAAAAATTAAGTAAATGAATTTTTTTGTTTAAGTTGGAGCAACATAAACCAAATCTAAGTTTTTTGTTTTGTAATCGATAGCTTTTTCTTTTTTATCATTTGTTCGATCAATTAAATTATTTGTTCGATCGTTTTTATCTTTTTATTTCATACTAGCTGACCCGGTGAACTTCGTACCGCCTAACAGTTGATTCTTTGATTTCTCATCCTTCCCGGGACAGCGGGACCCCACCACTAACTCTTAAACTTTATGGTATGGTATTAAAGTTCAAATTGATTAAGTATTATTTAAAAAAAATGTATGGGAATAGAAAAGTGTTGTTTTTAGACTTTTTCTGGCAATTTTTTAAAATTTTCTCTCCGTAACAACCATTCTCGTACTTCAAGGAATATTATAAAAAAAGAATTAGCGAAATCGGTTCCTGATCTCGAGATTTGCGCTTAGCAACCAGAGTAAAGTTAGCAACAAATTCAGCGATTCATTTTTATATAGGTATATAGATAACTAGCTTCTGCGCGCGACTTCGTCGGCGTGGACTCCGCTCCTATTGGTCTTAGCGTGATGATACATAGCCTTCCTCGATAAATGGGCTATCTCACACTGAAAGAATTTTTCAAATCGGCCCAGTAGTTCCAGAGATTACCGCGTTCAAGCAAACAATCAATCAAACAAACAAACAAACAAACAAACAAACTCTTCAGCTTTATATATTAGTATAGATTGACAGATTTTAAATTATAAGCGCGCATGCGCTGGTCTGGTTGGTCGTATTAGGCTGCGTTCCGAAATGCGATGAAATCGATTACAGCGATTTCGACGAAATCGCCCGTTCCGAATTGAAATTAGTGTTATGCCTATGGACTTAACAAACTTAACAGGACAGAGCACTCGCAGCTGAAAAACGAGCCGACAGAGATAGTTAGTACGGAGGCCTTGTGTCCCTTTCTAATAGGGTGACATTAAGATTTGGAAAAATGAAAAATCTGACACCCAGTATTGACGACTATTATTATATTATTAGATTTATTTGTAATGAATAAATAATAAATATTATATTATTATACTAGCTGACCCGGCGAACTTCGTACCGCCTAAACAGCCACCTAACAGTCGATTCTTTTTTTTATAATACTTATCCTTCCTGGAGCCCCTCCAGTAACACTTTAACTTTATGGTATGGTATTAAAGTTCAAATTTACTTTTAAGTATTATTACGAATCTTTTGTATGGGAATATAGAAAAGTGTAGTTTTTAGACTTTTTGAGGGAATTTTTTTAATTTATCGTCCCGTAATAACCATCCTCGTACTTCAAGGAATATTAAAAAAAAAAAAAGAATTAGCGAAATTGGTTCAGCAGATCTCGAGATTTGCGCTTAGCAACACATTCAGCGATTCATTTTTTATATATATAGAGATTTATTATTTGTTTTTCATGTGTGTCAATATACAAACATTTGCACAAGGGATGGATTACAAAATCAATACATATAATAAAAATATAACAGATCGCTTTCTGTACATGGAAGATATATAGAAAAAAAAATTATTGGGACCTTTATCAACGCAAATAGCACTCAAAACAATGATTGTTAGAATTTTTGTCTGTTTCAGAAATGTGTGTGTCTGTCATCTCAGAAACGGCTTATCCAATTTAGGTGTAGTTTTCACTAATATATTGTGCTAGGCTTCACTTAACATTTAGTGTTTGTTTTATGTCAATCGGTTCATAAATAAAAAGTTATGCCAATGTAAAGAATCACGTTGGACATGTAAAATAACCAAACGACGGTGGTTATAATCCTAAATAAATCAAAACATGTATTGAAAAATGCTGTCCAAAGTCACTTTTCGACGCGGACGAAGTCGCGGGCACAGCTAGTAAACAATACAAATAGTACGAGCTATTTATTTATTAATTTACCTTAATGCTATATTTGTTACAGTTGGCAAGTAAATACAGTCCAAATAATGTCATTACAATTATTTTAAATTTAATATTTTATTTTTATTTGAACAACAAATAGTATTTATTTATATTATAACACAAACATTTCTTTAATATCAATAAAAGTGAATAAAGTGACGCATGGTCACCATAGTTGTAGATGGAAATTTGTTTATACGAAAATGAACACTAACACAAGGTGTTAAGTATTATATTCAGTTTTATTACAGTCTTAAACAATGTCCACTGTGATGTTTACGAGAGTTACCGTAAGAAAAAAAAGAAATAGGCAAAATAATAATTTATGTTTTCTTTTTATTTATGAATAAATTTAAAGAAATTAATTTTAATTATGATTTGCTGACTTACAATTGGTAAAATAACATTAAAATACAATAGTTTCAATGGAGTTTTAGGTCAGCCATAATTTTTGATCAGAAACATTTTTATGCTGGCAATATGAAAGAACGAGACACAAGGCCTCCGTTGTGACTATCTCTCTCGGCTCGTTTTTGCATTTGTATAATGCGCAACCGAAGATAATACTTAATTCGTTGACTTAGTGTTCATTTTCGTAAATACACATTTTCAGAGTACTCTGTCCTTAGGTATTATGTCCATGGTTATGCCTATGACACTAACCCCGGCTCCACACGTTGGCCCCAACATAGGTCCCAACGTTACTCGTCCAACGTGTGGAGCTAGAAAATGGCATCCGTCCCAACGTTGGGGCGAGCGTTGGTAGTTCGCCGGCTCGTGTCGGTTTTATCAAAGGAATCTGCGCCAACGTTCGCGATCCGTCCACACGTTGGCGCGTTGCTCAGTTCTGTTGCAACACGCAGCGAGTGCGTACGTCGAGCGAGAATGGCTTCCTCATCCACAAAATCGCCACCGGCATGGACAAATGAAAAAATCATGGAATTTATTGAACTTTTGATAAAGTTCAATAAATTCCATGACTTTTTCACATCTAATAATATGGGACGCTACTCGAAAGGATCATAAAAATAAAAATTTATTAGCTGATGCATGGCGCACCATTCAACAGAATATGGGAATGAATTTCTCAATTGAAGATTTAAAAAAAAAGCGAGAATCATTAATGAGCACATATCGCCTTTACAGAAAAAAAATTAGTGACTCTACTCGATCTTTGACGTGGATTTTTATTTTTTCTCAATAACAAATATAAATGTGCACTCAGTACTATAAAAGCGCTCAGAGCAATTTCGATTTCTATATCGGACGTCTTCACATTGGCCCTGACGGGACAGAACTAGTTTGATAGCCAACGTGTGTACGGCTCTCCGAATATGCAGTCCAACGTTGGTACGAGCGTTGGGGCCAACGTGTGGAGCCGGCCTAAGCGTTGTGAGTCCTCTGTCACTTTTGACATTTCTTGTCGGTTGTCACTTGAACAACAACAAAAAAATGGAAACAACACATATTATTTCAGTTCACGATGAGGTTACAGGGAGAATAATTCAACTATGTTAAATGAACAAGATTTTGAACAACCGCTGTTAACGCACGCGTTAAGTGGAACGCATCCAGCGGGGCCTGAGGGGCGAGGGGGCGGCGTAGGCGTCGGCCGCCGCGTTCACTTCGATTTCACAGAGTACATTGTAATAGTAGGGAACTTCGACTTCGACTCTAGTAACTAATACTTAATCTGTGCTTCGACTTCGTCATCGAGCCAGCGCAAGCGCGTACCATACATATTACATTAACTTATTATGTATACCTACTTACATTAAACCCTATCATCGTAATAAATTAGTAAGAAGAGTTCCTGACTTTCACTCAACATCTTCAACAACCGCAAAGAGGTAAAAATTAACAAAAATTAACTAACGTCAAACTGACAAACAAAACAATGCTCAAATCGCTCAGTGTATTCCGATTTGAACAGTGATTTGACACCGAAACAGTGTGACCGTTTGCAGTAGATTGACTACTGAAACAGTAGATTTTCGTTGTAAAATTGGTAGTGCAGTAGATTTTCAGTATTTTTTGAAAAAGTAGCGGATTTCAGTAGAATTTCCTGGATATATTTTAAACTTTAGCAAATATTTTTCTCAAATTATTGCCAGCATGAAGCGTAAATTTGAGCAAAATTATCGGGCTGAGTGGGAAAGAATCCGATATTTTCGTCGTGGTTGTGTAAAGATAAAAACAGCAACAATCATGCTTATTGCAAAGCTTGTGGTATTAAAATTTTAAGCACATTGGTGTCAATTAAAGAGCATAGTGCAAGTACTAAACATGAAAACAAAATGAAATTACAGTGGCTGATCGAAGGTATGTGGATCCTACTAATATTATAAACGCGGAAGTTTGCATAGATGTTTGTTCCTCTTTTACGCAAAAACTACTAGCTATTCTGGTGTACTCTGCAAAAACTGTGGAGTTTACATGTTTATAATGTATGAGAGAAATATTTATCTTAATTAATCTTACAAAAAATCCGCGACATCATATATCCATCTTTTATGAGTAAGCCATTATCGCCAAAACAGTGAACCATAAATACAATAAAAATTGATAATACATTTTTCTAATGCACATTTGGTAGTAACAAATTGATTTTTATAAATACATACAAAATAAATACTTTTATTAAACTTCGTCTTGAACACTATATAATTTAGACTATAATTAATATTTTAATAGTTACGACGATTTTATTAATCGAGTGCGCATTACTATGGTGAGGGGCGAGGTGGAGAACGAAGTCGCTCATCGCTAAGTATGCAACCCGAACCGACCGTTTTGCGAATAGAATAATAATTATAACTACAGAAGCGTGATTTTGATTTTCAATTAGCAAATAAGAATAGTATTTTGGATATTAATTAGTATGTAGCTATAATTTTACCGCCGAAGAAACAAAGATTTCTTTCTTTTACAAACATTTCTTCATCGACACATCTGTGTGGATCTAAACAAAAGATAAGAAAATTTTCCACTAACGGTCTCGACACTTGCTGACGGTCACCTTTACCTTTTGTTTATAGATACATATGGTGTAAAAATTTTGGTTTCTATAAAATTAAATTTAAAACTCTTGAGCAAAACCAAAACATGACAATGATGACTAATTAATTTGTACTAAATTAATTAGTCATCCTTGTCATGTGTATATTGTTATTGTCATATTGTGTTATAACGTGTGTATCTAATAATTATTTTATTAATTAAACCTGATTAGGTATATTAACTTGTGTATCATTTATGTCTCATCAAAAATTATCAATTTAAGTGAATTTAAATAACAAACTACATACGTCAGTAGAATTTCAGTAGTTTTTTCCAAAACGTTAGTAGATTTCAGTAGAAAAGTAAGTTAAATCTAGTCAACATCAGTAGTTTAGCGGTTTTTGAAAACGGTCACACTGCACCGAAATTGGTCAATTAAGTCAATTTCAATTCGGAACGGGCGATTTCGACGAAATCGCTGTAATCGATTTCATCGCATTTCGGAACGCAGCCATGGTTGTCTCATGTTTGTGCTTTGACAATTGACAATTGGACAGAACTCAGAAGTTCAGAATCAGAGAACATGGCATTTGGCAACGGCTGACGGCACCATAAAATCTTAAACTCAATTGGGGTACATGATAACGCTATTAGTTTAATACAATAGTTTCAATTAATTTATCTAAATAATAAATAATAATTTATATTATTTATAAGTGTTGATATTAGAGGGTATATCAAAAATATAATTAAGGAAAAATGGATCTCCATCGACCGGTAGACGGCAACAAGGTATTAATTAATTTCTTTTTATTTTAGTAAAATATTTAGAAATCAGTGACATGTGAAGTGACTTAAGTTTGCGATATTTTAGTTATGTTAATGTTAAGACCTATATTATATAAGTATTTTAATAAATGTTTTTCTTCCTCTGTTTACAGTCGTATGAAGAATTGACATCTGAAGAAAAACTAAGGTAAGTTCTTATTAGATTTAACGATTACATTTTTTTAAATACTTTATGAAGACTGATAACTGCAATGGAATAAAATATTCAGTTCAACTTTTTAATAAACAACATTAAAACTCCTAAATATGTAAAAAGTTACCTACTGTAAGTATTTAATATTATTCACAAAAAATCTTTTACTTAAAAGATTTAAGTTTAGATGTAAATAATTGACAGTAAACTTTGTACTTTAAAACTAGGGGTGTTGGTTCCGACACTCATGTATGGAAGTGAAAGTTGGGTATGGCAGAAGAAACATGAAAGTAGAATAAATGCAGTTGAGATGAGAGCGTTAAGAAGTATGATAGGAGTTAAACTGAGTGACAGGATAAGAAATAGTGAGATACGGAAACGTTGTGGTCTGAAAGAAGATGTAGTGGCAACAATTGAGAAGGGTATGCTGAGATGGTTTGGCCATGTTGAGAGAATGAATGAAGAGCGATTGACGAAAAAAGTGTATAAGGTGAGTGTGAATGGGAGTGTTGGAAGGGGTAGACCTAGGCGGACATTTCAAGACCAAATCGGTGACGTCTTGAAAAAAGGCCAGGTCAAGAGTACCCTAAACCGAAGAGCATGTATGAAAAGAACAATGAAAGTGGACGAAGCGAAACAAGTATGTAAGGATCGTAGCAAGTGGAAAGAAGTGGTCTCTGCCTACCCCTACGGGAAAAAGGCGTGATTATATGTACCTATTTAAAACTAGGAATAATAAATCGTATTATTTAATTTCAACTATTATAACTAATAGTTTTCACTTCTTTCTTTATGAGTGATTTAAATGTATATAATTGTGTTTAAAAACAAAAAACCGACTTCAATTACATCGACAAGTAATACAACGTAATAAGACGAAAAAATAGTCAAGTAAATATCGCTATTAAAGATTACTCAAAAAGTAGAAATCAGATCTCGATCAAATTTTAAACAGACTACATTACAAGTATTAGCTTTCAAATAAAGTAAGAATCATCAAAATCGGTACACCGAGTAAAAAGTTATGCGGTATATATAATACAACAGTGGTCGACGAAAAAGTAGTCAAGTAAATACGCATTATTAGATATAACTCTAAAAGCACTTGTCCGATCTCAATTAAATTTAAATGGGACCACACGACACGCAACAACTTTCAATTAATACAAAAATTGATCGAAATCTGTCCACCCAGTCAAAAGTTCTGAGTTAACACACATAAAAAAAATACAGTCGAATTGAGAACCTCCTCCTTTTTTGGAAGTCAGGTAAAAATAGTGATCATAGTTGCAGAGCAGTGGCTATAAGTAACAATATTAAGCTTAAATTAAGCTCACACTTTATAAACACAAATGGCCAAAACATGGTGTATGTCTACATGGGTTATACAAATATTTGTGATGGGTGGGGATTGGAACCAAGACTGCTCATGTATCAGCCAACTGCTGTAACAACTGTGGCAATGAATCCACCTGGTTAATTTCTAACATAGACAAAATTATAGTTACTTTGATACAATATTGAATCAGTATGGAGTTGTGTTCTAACCTCAACTTCGGCAATCACATTGAGTCCAAAGCACAAACAGCGGCCAGAAAGCTTGGCATCCTAAATAAGGTTAAGCGATATTTCACGCCTGGACAGCTTCTAACGCTTTATAAAGCTCAAGTCCGATCGTTCATGGAATATTGCAGCCACTTGTGCGATGGCTCAGCTAAATATCAACTTGCCACACTGGACTCAGTGGAACTCAGAGCCAAGGGGCTAATTGGTAACGCCAATTTGGTGGAGTCTCTTCACACTCTGGCTCACCGAAGAAAAGTTGCCAGTCTCACGGTCTTCTACAGGTTGTACTTTGGAGAGTGTGCCCTGGAGCTGCATAAGCTCATACCCCCATCTCCTTTCTTCCATCGGACTTACAGACGCACCGCGGGCTTTCATCCCTACCTGGTTGATATACCCTTCGTACGCACAAAGCACTTCGCATCATCTTTTTTAATGCGCACAGCCAAGGAGTGGAATTCCCTGCCGGCGCGGTCTGTATTTCCGAGTACATATAACCCGAGTTTATTTAAAGCGCGAGTGAACAGGCTACTTCTGGGCGAGCTCGCTCCATCTGCGACCTCGTCTCTGCCCTAGAGCTAGACTGGGAACAAGAGTAAGCCCATAATTTAATTAAAAAAAAAAGTATTTTTAATAAAAAAATTTAATTGAAACTTCTTTAGTCGCATGAGGGGTAAAATTTGAGCGACGGCTAACGCGGCAACGCGTCACATGGTCAGTACTTGGATGGGTGACCACCTGGGAACACCGTGTGATGTTGGCTTTTTGTTTTTTTTCTATTTCTTTTTTTTGTATTTTCAATTAGTTTTACTTTTTTTTTATTAGTTTTTTTTTTAAATTAGTTTGCCAAAGAAGTTTCAGTTTAAATTACTCAGAATATCGTCAACATCGAAATAAGACACATAAAAATTGTCCATGTAGCATTCAGCAATAACTAGTTATGACTAATTTCTATAGATATAATTTATATATTTGTCATTTTTTATTATTTCGATTTTCTTTTATCAGATAAAAATGTTATCAAACATTAGTTTTTTGATGATATACTGTTATAAAACGGGTTAAAATAAAACAACTCGACTTGATAACGTGCTTCGCTTGTGCAGCCATGAACGGAAGGAACGGAAGTGATACTTTATTTAAATCAATCACAGAGTATAAGATAATAAAAACCACAGACTAATAATACAGTTTACATTAATTATGTGATATTGCGATACAAATTAAGACAAAAATAACACCCCCACTTATCGCAATATTCATTAAACAATTAGGTACATACAATTTTATATAAATTAAAAGAATTTTTCAAATCGGATCAGCACTTTCCAAGATCAGCACATTCAAACAAACAAACAACTCAACTCCATAACATTAGTATAGATTATTCCAAACAAACTATACCAAGGAGCAACATAAATTTAAAATGTTTTGCCGAACATAAACTTTTAGTTAAAATATCAGCCGGCATATCAGCTGTTGGCAAATACAGTACTTTGACAATTTTATCTTTAACTAGATCACGACAAAAATGATATTTAACATCAATATGCTTTGTACGTTTGTGAAAGACTGGGTTTGCACACAGCTTCTGTGCACTCTGGTTATCATTGAATAGGCTGATTGTGTACATCTTATTGGTTATTTCATATTGTAATTCTTTTAGATATAACGCTTCTCTACACGCCTCAGTTAGACCAATATACTCTGATTCAGTGCTAGAGAGAGCTACACATTTCTGTTTTTTACACTCCCATGATACTACACCATCTGCTAACAAAAAACACATTCCAGTATATGATCTCCTATCTACTGAGTTAGAGGCCCAATCAGCATCTACATAGCCTTTTATTTCTGAATTACCTTCTTTACAATATTTTATTCCATAACATTTAGTTCGTTTTAGATATTTTAATACTCTCTTTGCATATTCCCAATGTTCCTTTGTATGACAATTATTAAACTGACTTAAATAACTTAAAGAATAACTAATATCTGGCCTAGTTAAGACTGACAGGTACATTAAACTACCAATTAGTTGTTGATAGGGCACACTACTATTTACACCTACCTGACCTTTATTTAAATTTAGTTTAACCTCCATCGGAGTATCAACAGTCTTACAATCACTTAAATTAAATTTCCTTAAAAGTTGATCAATATAGGTTTCCTGACTCAAAGTTACATATCCTTTATCTTTATTGAACGTTACATTAATTCCAAGACATTGTTTAACTTCACCTAAGTCCTTAATGCTAAACTTATTAGATAAAATCTGTTTCAAGTTCTTAGTTTCAATTTGATCGTTGGAAAAAATAAAGAAATCATCGACATAGACTGTTACGATGGTCTTACATTTGTTATTATCTTTTATATACATACATGGTTCTATTTTTGACCTTTTGTAACCATTACTGATCAAACAATTATCAACCTTTTTATTCCAAGCTCTAGAGGCCTGCTTAAGTCCATAAATGGCCTTTTTAAGTTTCAATACTTTACTAACTGAACTACTACTATTATAACAATCTGGCATTTTCATGTAAATAGTTTCCTCTAAATCACCATTCAAGAACGCAGTCTTGACATCTAAATGGTTAACATCTAAACCTAACTTTACAGACAATGCAAATAATAGTCTAAGAGTTGTATGTCTCACTACAGGGGAAAATGTTTCATTATAGTCTACACCATATTTTTGGGTAAAGCCCTTTGCGACTAGACGAGCACGATAACACACATTGTTTTCACTATCGTACTTTTTACGCAAAACCCACTTGCACTGCACTATAGTACCATCTTTTGGTACATCTACGAGTTCCCACGCACTATTTTTCTCAAACGACTGTAGCTCATCCTGCACTGCCGCTAACCACTGTGCTTTCTCGGGACCTTCTAAGGCTTCTTGCAATGACATCTCACCCGTGAACATGCTGTCATCTTCTATAGAAGCACATGCAAATCCGTATCTGTCTGGCTGCTGCCTACGTCGAGTATCATTTGTTATGTTGACATTGTTGAGTATAATGGAGTCTTCACTGTCTGTTGTATCAGACTCAGAGCTATCTAATGTATCATTTTCACTAGGTACATAAAGTTCACCACTATCATCTGTGTTCAAGCTCTCTGATTGTTCAAGTGAATCTCCCTGAAGTGTCAAATCTTCTTCCCCCACTGGAACCATATTCACCTCATCTGAACAATCTTTCTGTACCTTTGGAACATTCTCTGTCTCGGTTTTCTCCAATACTATAACATCTCGACTGGTAGTGATGACATTAGTCTTCGGATTGTAAATTCTGTACCCTTTGACATCATTCGAATAACCGACAAGGATACATTTTTCTGACTTTCTGTCCCACTTTAATCTCTTCTGTTTCGGTACATGTACCATGATTGTACTACCGAAAACACGTAAATGACTTACATCAGGCTTTCTGCCTGTCCATATCTCGAAAGGAGTTTTATAATCTAATGATGTAGTCACAGTCCTGTTCTGTAAGTACACCGCGGTGTGTGCCGCCTCTGCCCAAAACCTTTTCTCGAGACCTGCATCGAACAGTAGACACTTGGCTTTCTCAACAATAGTCCGGTTATATCGTTCTGAGAGACCATTCTGCTCAGGTGTGTATGGGTTCGTTTTGTGATGTACTATTCCATGCGACATCAAAAACTTATCAAATTTGCTGTTGCAAAATTCTGTCCCATTGTCACTTCTTAAGATCTTTATGCTGCGATTAAGTTGATTCTCAACCTCCGTTTTATACTGTTGAAAACATTTTAACGCCTCATCTTTCGATTTCAAAAAATAAATATATGTCATACGACTAAAATCATCTATAAACAGCATAAAGTATCTAGAACCACCTATAGATCGGTTTTCCATCGGTCCACAGAGATCGGTATGCACAATATGTAGCAACTCGGTACTTCTGCTACCTTCTTTAGGAAAAGGTAAACGGCTTTGTTTGCCCTCACAGCATGCGACACATGATGACTTTGATATATCAGTCTTATTATCAAGTTTCAATCCCTGTACAGCATCTTGCATCTTGTTCAAATACTGGCTGTTGACATGACCTAGACGCCGATGCCAAACTTCACTTGACACCATCACTGCAGCTGACGAACAATAATCAGGCATGTTTAGTTTATACACCCCATTCAACAGACTCGCTGTAGCTACTAGTACTCCTGCTTTGTTGAAAATCTGACAACCATCATTGTGAAACGAAACTTTGTTTCCTTTTGATATAAGTTGACTAACAGATAACAGATTTGTAGTCAACTTCGGCACACATAATACATCTTCAACTGTTATATCGTATTCATAGTCGCGTGTCTTTGTCGTAATCTGCACGTCTCCAGTACATAAAACAGGTACTTTATCTTTGTTTGCCACGACAATTTCCTTGATCATAAGATTCCTCGACACATTTGACAACCATTCTTCGTTTGCGGTAAGATGAACACTCGCCCCGGAGTCAATATACCAATCTGTTTTACAAAATTCACCATTCAGGAACACGGCACTAAACGCATTACTGCTTTTACGTTCACTTTTATTTGTATTCGACGAATTTTTGTTCAAAAATGTACATTGGTTTCGGTAATGCCCTGTTTGTTTACATTTATAGCACGTAATAACTTTTGGTTTAGATTTTGACATCTGGGCGTTGTCTTTGTTCGCAGTGTTACCAACATTCCGATTCTTCTTATAACTCGCAAACGCGCCACTGGAAGTGAAGGCGCTGTTGTCGCCGCCGTTTCCGCTTTCTTCCATGTCTAACAATTTAGTTTTAATGGCGTCTGCTGTCAATGATATGCCACAATGCTCGATCGCCATTATCATCGGGGAATATTTTTCTGATAATCCCGCTAACAAAAGCGATGCGACCCACTCGTCATTAATGTTGAAGCCCGTACCACTCAATTTTTGACTTGTTTCGATGAGTTGTGTCACGTAGGAAGTCATTGAAACACAATTTTCGAGTCGTATGGAAATAAGACTTCTCAGTAAACTTATTCTCCTCGTAAATCCTGAGTCATCAAATAAGTTTTTTAATTTCTTCCATAGCTCATGAGTCGTTTGAATACCTTTTATGTGCATGTACAGCGACGAATCAATTGTCAGAATTAGCTTAGCCTTAGTTTTCGCGTCACCTGCTGCTCCTATTTCTGATGGTAAAGTCTCCGACTTTATGCAATCAGACATTCCCTCAAGAATTAGGAAATTCTCAGCCGCGAAAGCCCACTCACCGTAATTCTCTCGCCCTTTCAATTTAGGCACGCTGACAAGATAGTTCGTCGTCATTTTCACTGCCACAACGATAACTATAGTTTATTTCAAACTGCAAATTCTTTGCGAAAAAAACTAAAACACTTGGAAAATCTGGGCCTGGGCCCATAACCTGTTATAAAACGGGTTAAAATAAAACAACTCGACTTGATAACGTGCTTCGCTTGTGCAGCCATGAACGGAAGGAACGGAAGTGATACTTTATTTAAATCAATCACAGAGTATAAGATAATAAAAACCACAGACTAATAATACAGTTTACATTAATTATGTGATATTGCGATACAAATTAAGACAAAAATAACATATACCGATCAAATAATTAAGGCTCGATTATATAAAATCTATATACAGGTGTCCCAAAATTCAACGATAAGCCGACACCGGAGGATAGACCTATCCATGACTATTTGGGAAAACAAAAGAAAAGAAATATATCTCCATTTTTTTTAAGTTACAAGAAAAAAACGAACTTCTTCAAAAATTTAGACCTCTCATGACCATTCACTACCATTTCACTACCATGACCACAAATTTTTAAATATTTCTGTTTTTTTCTTTTTATAGGCAACCTGAATAACATTGCTATCTATCACAATCCTTAAAAATTCCAGAATGCCTCTACTTTTTTCATAAAAAATCGTCAAATTTATGTTTTTCCCTAAAACTTTTTAAGATTTTTAATTTTACTCAACTTAACTCATCGTGGTGTAAAAAAAAATATGAACACTACCATGGCAAGTTTTTTCAAAAGTTGGCGCAACTTATCAAGATTCCAAAATGGTTATAATACTCTAGGAAAAATAGCAATAAAAAATAATAATTTGCTTTACAATTTCGTGCAATTTGAATGGGGTATACGTACCTAAGAAGTAAAAGAGTGAAAGATAGAGAGATATTTACGTTAAAAAGAGACAGATGATTTTTTTTATTGAATAACAACAAGGAATGTAGAGAAGCTGTTATTATTCTCAGTAACTCAGTTCAGCCCATGTTTACCATTTACCAAGAGTTAGAATTTTGACTTGTATCTTATACTATTAAACGAGCAATTCTTGGTATATATATATATATATATATATATATATATATATATAATCTGAATCTCGGAATCGGCTCCAACGATTTTCGTGAAATTTAGTATGCAGGGGATTTCGGGGGCGAAAAATTGATCTAGATTCATTTTTAAAAAATGTAGCTTTATCCCTGTTTTTTAGGCAATGAAAAAATATCATTAGAATACGAAGCTTAATTTCACCGCTGTCAACATAGCTGTAATGGCTTAATTAGGAAATCGGCGTGTGTCGGCGTTAGTCGTAGTGATCGAAATGCCTCAAATGATGTAACACTCAGGAACGACCACAAATTAATATTTCCTAAATGCCGGCTCAAGAAAAAAAGTAGTTCCTTTATAGGAATGTCTATCCTTATATATAATAAGATTCCGGCTGCGCTTCAATCTCTGCCTTTTTTGAAGTTTAAAAAAGTTATTAAGCGAGTTTTATGTAGTAAAGCCTACTATACCATTAATGATTATCTCAATGATGAAAAGGCATGGGATTGAATAAAGCTCGACCAGGCTATGTCTATGACCCGCTGTAAATAGATAGTTGCATATATTGTGAGCAGGTGGCATGTGGTGGTCTCGGCACGCACGATTGGCTGTCTCGTGTTTGTCCTGATTATGTCATGGTCCACTACTGCGTTTTTATCTTGTATCTGACTGCATTTTTTTAAAAGAGTACCGAGAGTTTTTTTTCCTCCGGCTTTTTTTCTCTCGGCCTACATTAGGGAAATTGTCATTTATTGTAACATTTAATAAAGCCGAGGATAAAGTAGGTAGGTAATGTCTACCGAGACATTATAACTTAATATTTTGACTAAGTTAAGGCTGCTTATAACACTGGGTACATTACGTAAGCTTGTAATGTACCTAGTGTTAAGATATAAATTTTATTTTTTATTGTTTGATTTTTTGCTGCCTTAACTTTTGTTATTTTTGTTTAGTTTATATAAATGATATTATTTTATTTTTTGACTTTCGTTAAGTGTGTGACATGCACCTTATGACGAAATAAATGATTTTGAATTTTGAATTTTGAATTTTGTCGAATCGTGTTGACCCGGGTTCAAATCTCAGTCTCCAGATTATTATTTTTTCTTTTTTTTTTTAATTTCTCGTGATTTATTGTTTAAATAAAATTAAAATATAAAAATACCGAGAAAAAAAAAAAAAAAATAAAAATACCGAGCTAGGCTCGGTCAACCAGGTACTACACATAATAATTATGTATATGTATTTATGTATACATATAACAAATGCTTTGGTGTAGTGGTGTACTACATACCAGCATTTTGCATTTTCGATTCCCCCTCGGCATGACTATTTGTATCTACAAATATTCCTTTCCGGTTTGGATTTCTGT
Organism: Melitaea athalia; assembly: GCA_905220545.2. Lineage (NCBI taxonomy): Eukaryota > Metazoa > Arthropoda > Insecta > Lepidoptera > Nymphalidae > Melitaea > Melitaea athalia. Next base: position 19,253,049 of record HG992189.1, on the reverse strand, counting down.
CCTTGTGGGTCTCCTCACCGTGCCTCGTAGAGCACATTAAGCCGTCGGTCCCAGTTGTTATGTTATCATAAATATGATAACATAACAACTATGCTGATACTAATACTGATGGTGATCATTACTCATAGTGGGGATTATCTGCTAACCCCCCCGTGAAGCAGCTTGGTGGATTAAGCTCCGATCCTTCTCCTACATGGAGAAAGAGCCAGCTATGAGATGTAACAGGCTGAATCGTGTGTAGATAAATTATATAAATGACAAAGATATGTAGAATAATAGCACCAGTTGTCATACAGAACCAATTACTGAGTTTATAATGGTTGAGTAATGTATGTTGACGGTTTTTTAAATGAGAGTAACTTTTATGTTTCTTATCAATTGTTTCTCAACAGATCCTTCACAATACATACCTATAATGAATTAATTAAATAATATACTTTTTAAAATGACAATTTTAAGCTTACTAGAATAAGTAAACTTAATTGATTTGATATTGTTGTATTACATAATTATGTTTTTATGTTTTATTATAGCTGTAATGATAAAAATTATTTCCCCTACGTTACATAGTGTTAGATATGCATTATCACAGGATGTGTGTATTTTAACAAATACTTAATACTTTTAATATAATATATTTGGTCTCTAAAAGTATGGTATCATCTGATGGTAATGGAATCAGTATATTTAATTAATTAGGGCTTCATTAAGTTAAAATTACATTATGTACTAGCTGTGCCCGCGACTTCGTCCGCGTGGAATTAACAAAAAAGTTACTTTTCAGTTTGCAGTTATAATTTTTTTTTTTTTTTAATGTAACTAGGTTGGCAAACGAGCGTACGGCTCACCTGATGGTAAGACCGTAGCTTATAGACGCCTGCAACACCAGAAGCATCGCAAGCGCGTTACCGACCCTATCCCCAATCCCCCCAGGAGCTCTGGTCACCTTACTCACCAACAGGAAAACAATACTGCTTGAAAACAGTATTATTTAGCTGTGGTCTTCTGTAAGGTCGAGGTACTACCCCAGTCGGGCTGCTCCATATTTTGAGCAGGAAATTTCCTGCTGTGCCCTACCTCAGTTAAACCAGAGTTTTACCTCAGTTTTACCAGAGTTATAAAATAAATAAATTTCTAAAACTAAATTAGCCTAAGTTACTCCTTAGTACATCAGCTATCTGTCAGTGAAAGTCCCGTTAAAATCGGTCAAGCGGTTTTAGAGATTAGCCGGAACAAATAGACATACAAAAAAAAAATGTAAAAAATGTTTTTTGGTATAATGTACCTTGTATACATAATTATATCCATATGCAATTACTAAAAAGCGGTTATTTTAATATTATAAACAGACACTCCCATTTTATTTATGTGTAAAGATAAGTATAAATGTTTATCAAAAAATAATCACAGCACCGGTTTGTGGCTGCTGCGCTGGCGGTTGCTGGTTCGATCCCTGCCCATGACAAACGTTTGTATTGGCCATACAGATTTTTGCCGTCGTCGGGGTGTTTGTGCAGTCCTTGTGGGTCTCCCCACCGTGCTTCGCAGAACACATTAAGCTGTCGGTCCCGGTTTTTATCATGTACATCTGATAACGATCGTTAGTCATAGTAGGAAATACAATATCCGCCAACCCGCATTGGAGCAGCGTGGTTCATGGGGAAAGAGGGTTATGGCCAGCAGTGGGATATTACAGGCTGAAGCGCGTAAGCGCGTGTTGTACTAGACGTCTATTCAATTATCCATATTGTTTTGATTTTTTATCTAATTCAAAAAACTTTTTACTGGGTGTACCATTGTTAATAATCGAAAATTTATTTAACTACTTAATTATATTGGATTAGTTGTAAATGAAAATTGAAGTCGGTTTTTTTTTCGTTTGTACACAATTGTAATATGATCTGAAATAAATGGTACACCGTACAGGTAAAAAATCATGCCTAACATATTTTTTCTTGCCCTGAGTCTTTGTTTTACAGCATATACTAATAGCAGGAGACACTAAATCAACATCTTCTTTTTAACGTTTTTTCATAACCTTATTTCTATTTCAGATATGATCACCAGAAATTGCACGAAATGCATCGTGGTCATGATTCCATGCATATGACGATGGTCTTGATTCTCATCGGGACGTTGGTCGTTGCACATATAGTCGTCACAAATTGGAAGAATCTACATTATAGATCATATGCAGTAAGTTTTTATTGTATTAAGACCTTAAAAATATTGTTAGTGGTGTTTACCCTAACTTCCAACTAACGCTACACATTTTTTCCCTAATGAGGATCCGTAACGTTTTTAGTTGAGAATGCAGATTTATAGAACCAAGAAATCCTTAACATACAGTGCAAAAATTTTTGTTCTACGACAAAAATTGACGAAGTTATGATCAAATTACTAGCGGAGTTTACTGACCGGCCGGCGCGGAAGGCTGTGACGTCACTCCGACGGTCCATGCCAGTTAGCCCATAGCAGCGACAAGCTGCGATGGTGTTTTCATTTAATCTATCTGTCCTACAAAAAATTTATAAGGACATAATTTGTAGCAAATTGCTTTGCCTACAAATATGTTCATATAACTTTTTGCCGAAATTTAAAAATTAAAGAAGTTATAAGCAAAAAAGTGAGAAAATTTCTATAAAGATTTTCTTTTTTGCTCTATAACTTTTTTTATACATTTCACAAAAAATACCTCTGACCAGTATTGTAGATGGTTTTTTGAGGAAAATTTTTCTCTAAAATTTTTTGAATTTCATTCATTTAAAACGCTGTTACAGCGCTCCAAAGTTAACCGGCTTCGTCAATGCTAATGAGAATCCGGTCAAAACGAAATGTTTAACTTAGTTTTATGATCCGGAGTGAGTTTTATGAGTCGGAGTGATGCCACACGCATCCCGCTTACATGACGACGCGTTAGCGCAGCGGTCACAGCACTAGCTGTTGCGCTAGCAGTCGCGGATTCGATCCGCGCACATGACAAAAGTTTGTATTGGCCATACAGATGTTTGTCATGGTCTGGGTGTTTGTGTTTGTGTGTGTTTCCGGACCCCCGACACAGGAGAAAATCCTAATGGGGGCCGTTGAATGTGAAACGTTTATTATTTATTATTATTATTACTGACGTAGCGGCAGGAACGGCATAATGTTTATAACTAAATATCTTCGTAAGTAATGGTCCGATTTGGATAATTCAAAAAGAAATATCTTTCTTATATCATAGAACATAGATAATAACGTGGATACTAGTTTTATTGAATTTGCTATAACTTTATTGATCCTCATTATACATATGTGTAGAAGAGTACTTTTGAGTCTCAACCAGTTTCGGAAATACTAATGTTTTCCAAAAATGCGTTGACTTCTCTTAATCTTCTTCGAATGTATCTTCTTCGAATGTATCTACTTAGGTAATCAAATATCTCATAAATCATATTTTTTTAACGTGGCATTCCCAGTAGGCCTACCCCACAGACAGCTTATGCCAATGAATAAGTAAAGTTGTAGGCAGGATTTTTACAAAAAAAAATTAAGAATATATTTACAATAAAAAAAGGATCATAAAACTAAGTTAAGCATTTCGTTATGACCGGATTATTTATTATTTATTTATTTTATGTTACTAAGTCGACAAACAAGCGTACGGCTCACCTGATGGTAAGTGACTACCGTAGCCTATAGACGCCTGCAACACCAGAAGCGTCGCAAGCGCGTTGCCGACCCTATCCCCAATCCCCCCCAGGAGCTCTGGTCACCTTACTCACTAACAGGAACACAATACTGCTTGAAAACGGTATTATTTAGCTGTAGTCTTCTGTAGCTGTAGATTCTCATGAGCATTGACGAACCCGGTCTACTTTAGAGAGCTATAATAGCGTTTGAAATGAATGAAATTCAAAAAATTGTAGACAAAAAATTTCCTCAAAAAACCATCTACAAGATTGATCTGAGGTATTTTTTTGTGAAATGTATTAAAAAAAAGTTATAGAGCAATAAAGAAAATTTCTATAATAATTTTCTCACTTTTTTGCTTATAACTTCTTTAATTTTTAAATTTCGGCAAAGTTATATGAACATATTTGTAGGCAAAGCAATTTGCTACAAATTATGTCCTTACACATTTTTTGTAGGACAGATAGTTTAAATGAAAACACCATCGCAGCTTGTCGCTACTATGGGCTAACTGGCATGGAACGTCGGAGTGACGTCACACGCATCCCGCGTACACTGACGTAGCGGCAGGAACGGCATAATGTTTATAACTTAATATCTTCGTAAGTAATGGTCCGATTTGGATAATTCAAAAAGAAATATCATTCTAATGTCATAGAGAATAACGTGGATACTAGTTCTATTGAATTTGCTAGAACTTTACTCATCCTCATTGTGACCCCTTTTTTTTTGGATTTAATGTCGGTTTCCTCCTTGAGTCACGGTGGGACATATGGTCAAATTTTTTAATGAGTAACTGTAGAGTTTATTTCCGATTATTCTCTATAGAATCTACATTCCGAAGTTGTAGCTTCAATTTTAACGATAATTAAAAAATTTATGTATAAAATGACGATTCGAAGGTGATTTTGAAGCCAATTTGAATAATAGTATTATTATTTTTTTCTTTTTTTAATTTGATAGCTATTCACAATGGTGGCGATGTGGTCCATACCTCTAATGATGAGCATCAACAACCACTGGGTGAGATTCATCGTGGTGTGGACGATATTCACCATCCTTACCGCCGTTGTTATATGGAAGTCCTCACAGAAACCCATGTCGGTCACGACGCCCAGGTTTGTTGTATTTTATAGACAAAATATTAAATTATCCATTTGCTTCTTGGATATTTACATTGATTTTTTTGAACGTCACTAATTTTAATGTCCAGTTGATTTTCATTTTTGGGGTTACTCCTTAAGAATCGATTTTCATATAAGGACCCCGGGTGTGAAAAAAATATGAGGATTAAAATCTATTGAACGAATGACCTCGTTACGTTGCTCGTAATGCCATCTCTTGAAACCCATCTAATGACGCCATTTTAGATAGATAGATGGCGTTTTTTGATTACTTTATTTACCATTTGATATGGTATTCTTTTTCTTACACTAGTAAGCCTTTTTTGTGCCTATTTAGACAGTCGATCTGAAAGAGTAAACTCCAATCGTGCGTCAGACTACAAAAATCTAGATCTTTAAGTTCTAGATCTCCAAGGTGATAGAAATGACCCACAAGTTTACTTAATTACCTTGACTAACAACGAAATCCTAAAAATATTGCAATTTTTTTCCAGGCTGGTGTACAAATGGTTCTATCTAATATACAAAGCGAGCTGTTTCCTCGGTATCTTCGGCTACATAGTCATGATGCTGACATTCATGAATGTTAACTCGATATTCAACCAAAAGCCCCAAGTGTGGATGGACGTCGGTTTAGTGACACTTTTCTATGGACTGTACTTTGGTGTGCTGGGGCGGGATGTTGCAGAATATTGCACGGACAAAATGGCAGCGTCCATTGGGGTAAGGTGCTTAATTTTAATTACTAGCTGTGCCCCGCAGTTTCACCTGCTTTAATTTATTAAGCCTATCTGTAAACGACTATCCAACAAAACTAAATTTTATAATTCGAATCAGTAGTTCCTGAGATAGTTCAAATAAACAATCAAACTCTTCAGCTTAATAATATTTACTAGCTGACCTGGCAAACGTTGTTTTGCGGCTAAACGTTATTAAAAGAATTTGGGTTGGTTTGTAGAAAGGTGAACATTTAGGGTTGTATGTGTTTATCAATGCCAAATCATCTATATCTATACAAATAATTTTTTTAAGCATTTGTCATTGGCAAAATCATCGGCGAAAAGCTGATGGAGCCATAGTCTTTAAAGAAGAAGAAGATTTATATTATGCTACAGATAGACATTGGCATTAAACCCATAACATCCCACTTTTTGTGTAGAGAGTTACAAAGAATAACCGCTGAGTTTGAGTGTGTAACTTTTAAGTTCTTTTCAGAATCTACATTCCGAATCGGCAGTAGCTTCACTTTTAAAAATAATAATCATTTAAAAAATTTATTTTTGTAAAAAGACGATTTGAACCCTATTTGAATAAATTTATTTTTGATTTTGATTTTGATCACATTGTTTGATGTTTTTTTTTTATATTTCTTCATTTCTATGAGTAATAGCCATCATCCTCAATGTTAAAGTAACTCCGTTGAAATGGTTTTACGATATTTGTTATACTTAAATTAATTATTTTTTCCAGTATTACACAAAAGAAGGTATGCCGACGAGACATTTGGAGACCAATGTGTGTGCCGTCTGCGGCAATAAGTTATTAGTGGATGTCAATGAGGAAGGCATTCTAGGTATGTTTCATTTAAGTTTTGACTAGCCCGTTGGCGCAGTATGTAGTGACTGCTTTCTGCTCCGGGGGTTGTGGGTTCGATTTCCACCCCGAGTCTGGGTGTAATATACATATTCATTTCTATATATATATATATATATATATATTATTTATAAGTATGTTTATCGAAAAAAAAAAAAATGTAGCTAGACCAGTCGGCTGTTACCTATAACACAAGCATTAAGTTGCTTACTTTAGGAACAGACGACCGTGTGTGTATTGTGTATATATTTATTTATTTATTATATTTGTATATGTACTAGCTGCTGCCCGCGACGTCGTCTGCGTGCGTTCACTGCTCGTTCCCCGTAGGTGATAGGGTGATAATATGTAGCCTATGTTCTGACCCGACTTCTTAATAATATTTGTGCCAAAATTGAAGTAAATCCATGCAGTACTTTTTGAGTTTATCCCGGACATACATTGACTTTCCCATCATTTTATTATATGTATAGATTATTTATATTTATCGAAAAAAAAAAATGTAGCTAGACCAGTAGGCTGTTACCTATAACACAAGTAATTAAGTTGCTTACTTTAGGAACAAACGACCGTGTGCGTATTGTGTAGATATTTATTTATTAAGTATACAATGCTATTTGACACGTTCTTTACGCACGCTTGACTTGGGAAGTAAGCTTGTGAATGCGAGACGAGAGCGTAGACGACTGTAGTCAAACCTCTTTAGCTCCATTCAACCTATATCTCCCTCTCAACTTCCGTTCGCCTCGCCCGATCACACTTTTCGTAACTCGTCACGCATTCGCAGCTTACTCCCCAAGTGAAGCGTGCTTAAAGAAGTTTTACATCAATAAATGATCATTTAATGAAAATTTCAGAGAACACATACAAACTGACATGCGGTCACGTTTTCCACGAGTTCTGTATCCGTGGATGGTGTGTTGTGGGCAAGAAGCAGAGCTGTCCCTACTGCAAGGAGAAGGTCGACCTCAAGAGGATGTTTACCAACCCGTATCCTTTTAAATCTAGAAAATCTAGGTCGAATATTAAAAAAATAACAAACTAGCTATACCCGTGTGAATAACAAACTAGCTATACCCGTGTGAATAACAAACTAGCCATACCCGTGTGAATAATTCGCACTAAATAAGTATAATAATTATCACTTTACAAAATTACTTAAAAGTATTTATACATGAAATGATTTGAAATTGAACAAAAAAATTACCAACTGTCAATCATGTTGACGTTGTTTCAAAATTAAAGCCAAAGAGTATATAACCACTACGTTTTAATTAAAGCCGTCATGTATATAATTTTAATAATTAATTAATTTACTAGAACAAAAGCAGTAATTTTTTTTTTATTTGTTGATGCCGGTAGAGTGAGCAGTTATCTATAAAATGATATATAATTTATGTGGAGTAGGTAATTGTGAGTTTTTTTTTTCTAAAAAGGGAGGCAAACATCTTAACCTTAGCATATTAATATATATGATACAAAACCTTGGGTTTTAACTGAAACATAAGTTACTATAACCTACTATCTGTATGCCCGTAACCGGAAAGATACGGGTCAAATAAAACGTTCTATACACTGCATTGCTTAGCAAGAAATAAAATATTATAATGATAATGTTGATATAGAATGATGAGTATGTTAGTACTGAATTTAAAAAAAATATCTTAAAATTGGTCTTGTTTCACAGTAGGTAAATAAGAATATTTTTAAAATCCTATGTTTTATTAGAAAAAAGGAGTTACGTAGACTTTGATTTTTTAACCATCGCTCTGGTGTAGTGGTGCGTATAGTCGCCTGAAACACTGACGGTTTGCGGGTTCGATTCCCGCTCGGTATGCATATTTGTATTTGTAGAAATGTTTCTTTCCGGTTTGGATGTCTGTCCTTGTGGGTCTCCCCACCGTGCCTCGGAGAGCACGTCAAGCAGGCGATCCTGGTTTCTATTATAAATACCTAAACATAAGCGAGTCATAATAAATTCCTGAACGTATAACCCAGTTGGGACCGACCCCACATACTCTACGGGCAACTTCTGGACTGGATCAGATGGGTGATAGCCTGGCAACCGCTCGTCTTGTTCTTAGCTCAGGGCATCAACTGGCTCTTTGGACTCGAATAGACAAACAAACATTACAAAAATTTAACTTTGTGACATATGTGAGGTGATAACTTAGTACCGATGTTTTGGTACGACTTAATATGCACATATACATATTTTACACAGAGTGTTACAAACAAAACTGTAATAATATTATGAAAAGAGAAAATAAAATATTCATAAGTGTGACAACACAGTGATGGAGCAACTAGTTGAGCTACCAATGTCTCCAAGTGACTAAAATTATGTAATAATACAATAATATTGATATTAAAAATGTATATTAAAGTGTTCACGACGATAACAATATTCATAGATTTTATAATGACATGGTTGACTGACCGGTTGACCTAGCAACCTTATTATAAAAAAAATTCGTGCGTACAAAGTACTCATGTCAGAAGTTAAACTTCTTTGGCAAACTAATTAAAAAAAAAAAAAACTAATCGTTAACGCTGCAACTTACAATTATTTAAGTTTTTTGTTTGAGGTTTACCACGTTTATGACTAGATGGCGCTAGTAGTAGATTAAATCGCGCCGGCAAAATTATTTCTTATTAGTATAAGGCCACCATACATTAACCTCACGAGTCACGCGGTGTTCCCAGGCGGCCACACATGCAAGTACTGAACGTTGTGACGGTGCCGCGTTAACGGTCGCTCAAATTTTACCCCTCATGCGCCTAAAGAAGTTTCAAAAAATTAAAAAGTATAATATTTCTAATTTCAAGATTATTGTACGATACGTAATAAAGGTACATTAAAGTGAATGCAGCCATAAAAATACAGTCTTAGTTGTATAATAAAATAAATAAAGTAATGGTCAGGCGATCGGTTGGGCTACCGTATTGTTATAACTAATTTAGTCATAACAGGATGATAAATATAATAATTAATTCTTTTCTAATTATTCGGTTGATAGTATTACTATTAATTTAATTTAATAATAATGGTTTTTAATGGTATTTATTTATTAAATTCAGTTTAATTTATGAAACATAGTCAAACATTCTTAACATGTGCGGTGTGAGGGAAATTTATTAAAGGAATTTGAATATTTTTCTCATATAGTTTATGAAATTATTATTATGTCAAATAAAATGTATTAATTTTGAGCTAGAGCTAGATTATTAATATAGTTGAAGAGTCAATAATTTTCACATTACAAAATAACTTCAATTTATAAATGAAAACTTTTAATTTTGCATGTTGCGTATAAAAATGTGACCAATAAATTAAATTTTAATGCTGAAATAGTAAAAAATGTATTGGATAGTATCCGAGACTTTAAGCTTAAGATGAAATAATACCATCAGAATTATTTGAACTTCCTGTACTGGTAATAAACAATTTTCCATTTCTTGCCTTGTGTATATAATATATAAATACATGTTTATTTTTTTAATTACCACATATAAGTAATAATGGTGTTTAATTAAGCACGGGATTTTGTACCACAAATGTTTATTAAAATTTATTTTATTACAGTAGACATGGTAGAATATAAATAAAGTTGTGTGTGCAATTCACATACGGCAGAAGTGAAACTTCTGAAAAGTTGGAAGGTAGGCCGTTGCGATTCGTTCTATAGACGATGATCACGGTCTCGTGAAAAAGTTCGTAAGCGCCGTACAAAACGCGTCGCTTACGCGTTGAGCAGTATTGTATTCTATCTCATTCTCTCCTATACATTTATGTGTTTCTTTCTTTATCGTGACGCATTTTCGTTTCATCGAGTTTCAAATCACAACTATTCTAAAGAAGTTACACTTCAAAAAAATCACTAAAAGCACTACTGGTGAATTATAAATAGAAGGTCATATAAAGGGTCTGACTGAGCATTGAAATAAGTACAATTTATTAAAACTAAATGTAATTTCTGTGTATAATTACGAAAATGTAAATATAATAAATCTCCGCATAAATGTACTAAAATCCATCAAAAATCCATTATATAATAAGTGTGTGTCAGCTGACTGTCACTCGAATGGAGTTTACTCCCTAAGAACGATTAACGTAGAGTCAAGGGGGCAAAGTGCGCCATACTTTTTGCATAGTTGACTTTGGTGCAATATTTCTTGTGTTTAAGTTCACGAGTGATACTAAGTCATGGTACCTTAAGGATCTGTGATGTTTTGCAACAACAACCAATGTTGTGTCATTAGAATCTGACAGCAAATTAATGAATTTTAGCATAAAATTTGAAAACAGTCTGACCAGCCGCACTTTGCCGACAAATCGGGTAAGTGCGCCTTGTATTAATAAAACGTAATATTATAGCATTAGAATAAAAACAGCCTTATATTATAATAAGAAAACAAGCAACAAAACGAATGATATTTACTTTTTTTTCATAGCCACATTCTAGAAGAATTTATGTATTTAAAACCAAATTTCGGCTAAATGCGCCATACAATCTTAAGTCAGAGGCTATGAACCTTTTTTCCAAATATTGATAATCGAGTGTCAAGTATATTTTTTCTTTTATTTACGATGGGAATACCCCATGGTAATCGTAATGGAACATCGTAAATGGAACTACTTAAATATTTGGTATTATGAACGGACTGAAATAAGAAGTTAGTCATTGAAATTAGTTATTAAGTGTAATATTTATTTTCTCGCCTTAAAACAAAAATAGGAAACATGACATTTTTGAACAACATTACGATTTTCTTGAATTTTAATATTTCGTATTGCCTCCTCGTGCTTCCATTACTGCGTTTACCCAGTTTGGCATGCTGTACACCAAGTTTTTTGTACGATTTTGGGGAATATTCTCCCATTCCTCTGTGAGAGCAATTTTGAGCTCACGAAGCGTAATTGTTTTACGCATCTCCCTAGCTAGTCCCAAGCATGCTCGATCGGATTGACATCTGGGCTGCGTGCTGGCCACTCCATACGAGTAATGTTCATCTCTTGAAGGTAGTCACTCATAATCCAATCTGTATGAGGTCGGGCATTGTCATGCATAAAAATAGCATTCTCACCCAAATTGACCATAAATGGACCAACGTGTTCATTCAAGATTTCTTTTTCAAATTCATTTGCAAGATTTGACCCGACCATACAAACAAGCAAAGAAACGTTGCAAGTTAAATAAAGACTTGTATAATATAACAAAGACACATTTTAAAAAGTTTGTAACCTCTGGATTGCGGCGAAGTGCGCCATATAAGAAGTCAGTATGGCGCACTTCCCCAACTATATAAATTTTAAGTTAGAATATTTAACTGCAAAAAATATATAAATTTTACTAGATAGGAGTGAGATATAGTCAGAAACTTAAAGAAAAATATTTAAATTGTGCATTTACCTCACTCGTATATTGGTAAAAACTAGATTTCTTGAGATTTACGAAGATGATCAACCCATAGTCATCTCTGCTCACCACTTTGAATATCAGTGAAAATAAAATGGCGCGTATCTCAAACTCACATGACTAGAGCCATCTGTGACTTTCACCAAGAACTATGATTTAGTTTGTAGCATCGATATATAGTGTCACTACTAGTATCCAATCGGTAGTTTTCGAGATATTTGTGGTAGGTGCACTTGCCCGGTAGGCGCACTTTGCCACATTAACTCTAATATTTAAAAATATTACTTTCCGTAAAACACGTTGAGTGGTAAAACGTCACTCATCTCTCTTTTTTCTGCGTTACTGTTTCACAGAATTTCACTGTCCATATATTTTTGAAGTAAAACTTCTTTACGCAAGCTTGACTTAGGGAGTAAGCTGGTGAATGCGTGACGAGAGACTTACGAAAAGTGTAATCGGGTGAGAGAGGGAGATATAAGTTAGTGAAGATAGAAAGAGAGAGTTATATTACTGTAGGCGCAACTAAAGAAGTTTTACTTCAGTCGTTTTTTTTTCGTTAGTAGGCTGTAGTCAGCCCTTACATCGCTTCTTGGAGTAAACTCCAATGAAATAATGATTTAATTTTAAGTATTATTGTTACAATTAATCTTAATACAAAATTTTGTTTCTTAAATTGGCCTTTTGAAGCACTTTTGTATCGTCGTTTTACAAGGCATTCTAACTTTTTTCATTTATCGATTACAGTGTAGTAAAAGATATTATGGAGCTACCTAATTAAGTAAAGTCAAATGTGTTTAAATAGCTTAAGCCATCCTCGGTAAAAGGGCTATTTAACATAAAAATAATTTTTCAATTCCACTTCTATTATTTACATGATTGTATAAATTTAAGTGTTAGTATTTTACTAACTGAGGTAGGGCACAGCAGGAAATTTCCTGCTCAAAATTGGAGCAGCCCGACTGGGGAAGTACCTCGACCTTACAGAAGACCACAGCTAAATAATTCTGTTTTCAAACGGTATTGTGTTCCTGTTGGTGAGTAAGGTGACCAGAGCTCTTGGGGGGGGGGGGGATTGAGGATAGGGTCGGCAACGCGCTTGCGATGCTTCAGGTGTTGCAGGCGTCTATAGGCTACGGTCTTACCATCAGGTGAGCCGTACGCTTGTTTGCCAACCAGTAACATAAAAAAAAAAACTTATAAAATTATTGTCGTTTTACGAATGAGAACGCGTTCAGTGTATGATGAATTAGTGTTTTTAAGCATAATACGAATTTTACTAAGGGTCTTTACACACTAAAGTTCACTAAGTTACGATTTTTTTACGTAGGAAGCATGGATATAATGTAATATATGTTATTATTTAAACCTGGTTCCTATATTCATTATGAATCTTTTTTTTTACCGGCTTAAAAAAGGAAGAGGTACTTAATCTGGTTGCTTTTTTAATGTGTTACTTTCTTAACTTAGTAATTTTACTGTGGGTAACGATTTTGATGATATTTTTTAATCCAATGCTTGTTATGTGGTCTCATTTAAATTTGAAACAGTACTGTAGGTCTACCATGAGTTTTTGTTACAAGCGCACATGACGTAACTACAGTAGTAAACGTAGAAACGCAAACGAATATTTAACTATACCATACCTATTATGAGTATTTCTAAATTTTACTATAGAGTCTATCGAGCACTCGATAAGACTTATAGTTTTAAATGTGTTATATTGCGTATTAGTTACTAATATCTTTATCTTTCTTCCTCATAGAAAACTACACTCGCTAACGTGTATCGTCTCTGCAAACTCATGGTAGACGTACTGACGATAACGTTTTGAGCTATTCCTAATAATGTACTGTAGGTACTTACTTGACGATACAGTAATATTAGGGATAGCTCATACATTACATATTATGTACCTACTGTACGTAATACTGTATGATAAAATATGTACCTACTGTACTTGACGATGTAAATATTTAAATCGGTTTTTTTTGTTGAGAAAAAACGCAATTATTTGACTACAGGAACCAGGTTCTTTGTGCTGTAGTATCAGTGAAGAACATTGCCCTTTGAATATCCCCTAGGTTTTATTTGTACATTATGTATTGTGAGGGTGTAACTTGTGTACAGTACTGTACATTGTATATTTGTAGGTATCAGCTATTGTGTGTTTTTGAACGAATCGATTTGTATTTATTTTGTACAGAATAAATTTGATTCAATATTTTCGTTACTAGATTGTTTTATTATGTTCCTTTAAAAGTTTAAATGATTTGTTCGTTGGCGCAGTTAGTAGTGAATTTGCTTTCTACTACAGATGAGTTTCTGATGTATTTATAATATAATATAAGTACTCAGACAGTAATAATTAAGGACGAAAAAAGATTTTTGGTGTGGCATCCTGAGGTTGCAGCACTGTCGAGTACCTATTTCGGTCAAGATGCCCTTAAAAACTTTTATGCTTCATTTACACTCGCGTGCGAGTCGCGAGACGAAGCGCGAGGAGAGCCACGAGACAGGAGTGTAAACAGACGCTCGCGGCTCGCCTCGCGCCTCGTCTCGTGATTCGCAGCGCTCGCGTCCGTGGCGGTTTTTTGGTCACGAGTCAAAGGACCTCGCGACAAACGTGAGCGTCGTGTTTACATTCGCGCTTTCGCTTCATTCTTGTTTTGACGTTGTGCCGCGCAGGTTGCGTGCTTTTAAGCTTATAATGGATTGGCCGCAAGAAGAAACGTTTCGATTTATAGAATTATTTCAAAAGGATTCGATAATTTGGGATCTCAAAAATAAATTCCAAAAAAATAGCCAAAAATTAAACGATGCGTGGACGAGATTATCTGATGAAATGTGTAGACCACCAACCGAACTAAAAAATAAGAAATTTTTATTTTTTATTTTTCTTTTATTTAATTTGACTGCATAGTAAAGACTTGCTGCCGCTATCACTTCAACGTCCTCCATTGTCGCTAGCTCAAAGACAACTGAACTCACCACGAGAGTGTAAACACTAAGCTCGTTTACCATCGATCACGCGAGGTTCGGAGCGAGACATGGACGAAGCACGAGGCGAGGGACGAGGCGAGAGTGTAAATCTAGTATTAGAAAATTTAACTATCTACAATAATAATACTGATAGGTACACATAGCAAACCATAGGAAACAAAATATTTGCAAAATTATTCTCAGTACTATCCTCATTTCCGAAGTGAAACCCCTAACATTAGGCACTGGGCTATACAGTATACTTCCATACAAAAGGCATCACTTATTTACAAGGCAGTTTGAAACTTTAATCCGCCATACTACACTACTGCGGATTGTATTATTCTTTTAGATATTATTCTTGTTTAGTATTTGAGACTTAAATAACACATCGTCTAGAAGACATTGTTTTCAACTTAGAATTTTTGCAATCTAAAGAATAATAGAAACTTTTTACTTCATTTTTATTTTTCTAGAAGAAAATTGTCAGTTGGATGGTCCGACAGCATTCGAATTTTCAAACCACGTCAAGAAATTACAAATTCACAAGTTTCCGTCAAAATTACAAAATCAAATGAACCATTTTATAACAAACCAATAAGTTTAAAATTTTTGTACAATTAGTTTTGAGAACATAAATTAAAATATGATAAATTGTCCGCTAAGATATTGCAATCATTTTAGACGACTTAACGCTGTGATTGCTAACAACGGTCTTGAGACTACTTTTTTGGGTATGTTTTTGGAAATTTCTATTAGAACAATTAAACGTTAAATATATCGGTTAATACCATTTGCGATTTATACACATGTAGGTACATAGAACGAAATAATTACCATCTTCGATGTTAGTAATTTTGATCCCTCAATTTTTTTTGGCATTATTGCAAATACCTTGGATATGGGTGAACTTGTGAATATGGCCTTTGCCTAAATCTTATATAATTTTCTTAACCTATCAAATGGTGAAGTAATAAAAATGAAAACCTCAGTAATTTTAAGAAGATCATATAATTATATTAATTAATATTGCATAATCAATTTAAATTAAAATTAGCAGGCAATTCAAGAAAGTACAACAAAGATAAGGGAGGTTGTTGTAAAGATATAAGTCAAACTGACGGCAAAAGAATAGAAGAATGGCCAAAATGCGATCCTCCGCCTCCAGCATGGACAGCTAACTGCCCAAGAGATCCACAGCCACCTAACTACGATCCATACAGAATTAAAGTTCCAGACGTTGTCGTCCCTCCTTTACCACCCAGCAATGCTAAGGTATAGTATTATGTTAAGCCATCGTTAGCACGTTGATAATACTCTCAATTAGGTAATGTTATTTATATAGTAAGAGAAATCTTATTTAGGTAATATCGACATAACATCTATCTCTGTCATGCCCGTAAGATTGGTTGATATCTCGTCACATGTGTAGTGCGATGTCCACTGTATAGGTACTTATCAAAAACCAGCCAGCTTTTAAATTACCTGTAATGTACCTATTTATTTTTATGGTCAAATATATCTTATTGCTTATTTTGTGGCATTTCCGCATAACAAAGTGCGTTAGACGAAATCAGAGCCCGAAAAATTAAATATCTAATGAAATCCAGCTTGTGCTTTCTTCATCAGTGGATGGGTGTCGTGTTGACCACCAACCAGCCGGGTGGACGAAACCAAAGTTACCAAGAACCTGGTTTCACTCAAGAGTCTGAACAGCCTTCACAGAGCTCGGAAGAACAGACTGAAAAAGAGGAAGAAGTTGGTAGCGGAGGATTTTTTGGATATTTACGAAGCTTGTTTGGGAGGGACAGAGGAAAGACAGGAAAGGGACAAGGAGAGGTTTCCATTATTGGTGAAAGGCTATGGATTAACAAATGTCAATAAATACTTGGTAAGATTTATTATCATCCACGATATAGATAAAATGTACCCAATCAGCCATTAAAAGGGACAACCAAAAAATGTCTTGTAAGATTTCGTCAAACGCACTTAAAATTGATATAACTAAACATCGTATACAATTATCGTTCTTTGGCAGGCATTGCTCAGCGAAGATTCGCGCGAACTCTTCAACACACCAGAAATTTATTACGGATCAAACGTTTACCAAGGGATGCAGGATTTGTTTTACAATTCACCAATAATCCATCCGGATTATTGGAAAGAGAAACCAGGTACAAGGTTACCTAAATTGGCAAATGATGTGCAAGAACCGCTGCCTAAACTTGGTTACCACGGGAAACAAAAGTATATGTATGCCTTCCACGAACCCTGGAAGCCTCTTGACAGAATCACGTTATTAGCACAAGCGGAGAAAGAGGAACTTGGTGAAATTGAAATACAAAATCCTGGAAAAACTGACGAACAGTTAACTTGAACGGGCTCTGATTTAGACAAAATTATTGTAATGACACCATATTTTTGTAATAAGATGCTGCAAAATAAACAATAAAATGTTTTATTACATAAATATTTATTGCCTTATTTATTATATTTCAAAGCTAAAAGCAAAGGTAAATTATTATAAGCTAAAGTAATAAGTATTATTAAAAAGTAAACAAAAAGTTTACCTGTAAATTTTTTTTCAAAAAAAAAAAATCCTTTGGTATGCTCGATTCTATAAAATCGAAAATCAGTTATTGATAAACTTTGTAATTATAAAATAGTTTATTTTTGACTTTACTCACCATAGGAGCACAACACTACTTAGGAGTAGTTGTACCTTACATAATATGGTCTTTTGTAAGATGAATTTCTCCAGACTGACTGATCCAGATTTGAGGAGGATATATCCTGCTGTCTTCTACCTCAGTGAAGACTTGAGAACCTCCTCCTTTTTTTTGAAGTCTGTTAATAATCTAGGAAATCTTGCAGCCCATGATAGACTGTGCACGCACGAAAGGACCTTGCTCTGTCAAGCCCGTGCCAGATCCACCACCTTGCCCCCCTCCACCGCCCCCACCATTTCCATGGATCTATGTCTGGTCCGTCGCCTCATTTTTCGGTCTTATGGGCCTGGTAAGTGCAAAAATACAATTGTATATTGATGGTTAGATGTTAATTTTTATTTGCATTTGATGGAATTACTTGGGCGTATAATAGGAACCACTAAGACTCACTAAGTAATTTTTTACAGATATATAAATTATACTTGTGGCGGGAAATGCAAATCAAGCTTGGTGAACATGTTGCAAAATGTAAGTGCGCAATATAAATAATAATCTAAGGGGCAGGGCCCTCTCAGGTTAGAATATGGTATCTGCCTGAACTATTTCTCAATAAACGAATTTTTAATCGTAAAATCACTTTATTAAATCTCGCTTATCTTAATAAGCATGGAACAAACAAGAATCCTATAGCTTTTTACACGCTTTTTATTAGCTTCACCTGTATGTTTGTTAATATATGTTTGTAAGTTTGTAACCGACTCCTTTGGACTTCATTTTGACCCATTTTCTAAACGTTCAGATTTCATTTAAACTTGGTAGACTTATCGAGGACCGATGACAATACACTAATTTGATAAAATTATTCAATTATCCTAACGGCTTGGCATAATAATCAAGGCTTTTCTCGCTATCTTTTGGACTTTTCCAACGTTCAGATTCTCTACTTTTTAGTTTGATTTACCTATTTATAAAAGCGTGTTTTTTAGTTTTTTTAACTAAGTATTATTTCATAACTAGCGACCCGCCCCGGCTTCGCACGGGTGCAATGATGATACTAAATACTTTCAACAATAAAAGATACGTTAGAAACCTCTAGTCTAAAATTATCAGTGTTTTTCTACCATATTATGCATGTATTATACATAAAAACCTTTCTCTTGAATCACTCTATCTATTAAAAAAAAACTGCATCAAAATTCGTTGCGTAGTTTTAAAGATCTAAGCATACAGACGGCGGGAAGCGACTTAATTTTATAGGTACTAATTACTATGTATAAAGATAAAGATGTGCATTGTGCATGTGCAGGCATAGTAGGCGCCGAACTTTAAATGTTTCGCTGTTAATTACTTCTAACGACGATATCTGAAAACCTATTTATCTAAATGATATAGTGTAAAGGGCAATTTTAATCTGCATTAAATTCCTAAGCTAACTAAAATATTTGTTTGGATAAGGATTAATACTGAACTAAAGAAAATAGCTTGGAAAATAACGTAATGTTTTTAATTAAAAATTTCAACATAAAAGTGGTTATTGTAAGTCAACCGTAAGAGATAGAGATATGCTATCCCGGACTTTTTTGTAGCATTTTTATAGATTTAGAATTCGCTAGTACATTACTCCACTGCATCTTTGCTAGTTTACGCGGCGTTTGCCTGGAAAGCTCCCATTTGGCGCGATTTTTTGCGACTTCTTCAACATTTATCGCCGTATTTCTGCTAATTTACATAAAAGTATACTAAATTATATACATAAACCTTCCTTAAGAATCACTCTAGCTATTAAAAAAAACCGCATCAAAATCCGTTGCGTAGTTTTAAAGATTTAAGCGTACAAAGGGACATAGGGACAGAGAAAGCGACTTTGTTTTATACTATGTAGTGATAATATACCTATCTGATCGCAGAATCTAACAAAAAATAAATACCTATGGATACTAATAAAATTGGAGTGTCTGTTTGTTATAATAAAATAACCGCTTTTTACTAAATGCATATGGATATTTATTACACGGTACATATACCAAAATAACATTTTTCATAATTTTTGTTTGTTTGTTTGTCTGTCTGTTTGTCTCTTTGTTCCGGCTAATCTCTGAAAGGGCTAGAGCGATTTTGACGGGACTTTCGCTGGCAGATAGCTGATGTAATCAGGAGTAACTTTGATAGGCTACTTTTATTGTAAAAAAATAGGATTTAAGTCGCGGGCACAACTACATATAGTACTACAGGCAAATAACGCCCGCTTAACTTTAACCTATTATTTTTTCTATAAATACAAATTAAATTAATAAAATAATGCGATAAACAAATAAACCATACTTTTCTGAACCGAAACATGTTGATTAAAAATACAATTCTTTAAAATTTCCATACTTATTACATCTTTTTTAAAACGTTGTCTTTGGGCGTTATTAAAAATACCATGTTTAATAACGCCCGTTAACTTAAATGTCATCCTAGACCCAGAAAACATATTCCTTTAGGATAAATATACAATAATACACATCAGTCACATACAATATTTTTATTAGAAATGGAAATTAAAGAAGAAACCAAAATTTAACACCAAAATTATCAAATTTCCTGAAGTAGTAAAATTACTGTTAAACTGCTCTTTATAATCATTTTAACAAAACTTTTTTGGTCATATATCATCACCTTTTAATTGTTATGCATCAAATAGCAATTAAAAAGTTTTTATGTCTAAAAAATATAACATAAATATTACCCTACATTGGGCGTTATTAAACAGAAAAGGTCAATTACGCCCTGAGGTAGGTGAATAACGCCCGTTCATGGTAACAACAACCAAAGGTACATAAGTAAGCCTTTTTAAGTACTTAACATATATGAGACCTGAGACACATATAGAATATATTTTATATTTAATACAATACAAATACTCTTTATTGTACACTAAGAAAGCAAAATTTTACATCAAATAGAAAATATAAACATATAGTACAAAAGGCGGTCTTATCGCTAAAAGAGCGATATCTTCCAGACAACCTCTAGCATGAAAAGGACATGACAAAGAATTAGACGGCATGGGAGTGTACATACATATATATATACATATACACATACACGTAAATATACATACATATACATATTAAATATACATTTTATATATATAAACTCAAATATATACATATAAATATAATATATAAAATACAAATATACATACGACAGAAGAGAGGAAGAAATGGCTAGTCATTGTCAATAATATACATTAGCAGTAAATGATTTTATAATGACTTTAAATAGTGGTTCTTTAATTTAATTATATTTATTATTTATTAATTTATTATTATCTGTGAAAACATGTTTTCGCCCCAAACTTCTGTCCGCGACTCTCCTCCTCTTTTTCTTTTACCCATAGAACTCAGTGGTGCCATTACAAATCCTAAACAAAAGAAGAAAATTTATTAATCGCTTAGGTACATATAACTCGGTCAATAACGCCCACGAAGGGTAATATCGCCCAGCGGTCATTTGAACAGGCGTTATTAGCCGAGTGGGCGTTATTGTCCTTTTTTGTATATTTTCACTAAATTATGAACCTTACCTAAAAAATAATAGTCACACATTAAGAATAGTCACTTACAACACTACGCAAAACATAAATATAATAAAAGAAATATTAGGAAATAATTAAAAACTTACAATTTCGTTGACGCAGTTTTTATAACAGCAACGTCCATGAGCGATACCCACAAAGCGCGGCGTGATATTGGCAAGATAGCGGCTCGAGAAACTCACTTTTGGGCTAGACTCATTCCTGTTGGTGTTAACTACGTGTACGTGCGCTTTGATGCTGCTCATTCGAATTAAAGTACGTTTTCTGGGTTTTGGGCGTTATTTGGCAGCGGGCGTTAATTGCCATACCTACTATAGTTTATAATATAATGCTTTCAATTCAGGGCGTCCGCGCCGTAAAGTGAAGGCTCCATTTCACAGTAAGGACTTGCCAGCTTGCGTTCAGTATCTGATAATAGGAACTGGCGCTGCTGGATGGGCAGCCTACCGAGCTATCATGGAACACGATAAGACTGCCAAGGTTATTAGATGCAGTTTCAATTAATATGATTTTATCAAGTTTTTAGTTTGTAGTTTCTGGCTACCATATTTACTCTATGAAACGTCGTTTTTATTACAATACCTTATGCTTGTTTTCTGTAAAACATTCCTGTAAAGTATTTGGGATGCAGATACAATAGGGTTCAATTTGTACCAAAATTTGCTATAATATTTATTGGAACATGTTGTTTTTAGTGTCTATTAGGCTGGGTTTAGACCAAACGAACAAAGAAATAGACCTAGAACAACAGCATTCTTTCTTGATTTTTATGTGTAAACGAAAACTCGTATTCATATATATAACAACGAAAGAATGCTCTACGCCTGTTTGCACTAAAAGAATTTGATATAGTGGGGATAGAATGAGCATTCGCTCGTCTGATGTAAATCGACCTTTAGAATAGAGAGGATCAATTTATGTTAATTTGAAAGAATAATTTCATTCTTTTCTACATCAAAGAAAGGTTTTTCTTTATCTTTTTACATTCTCAAATATATATTATGCTAAATCTATTCTACCGTGACAATGACCTATCCATAAAAGTTAAAAAACATGACGTTTTAGGTATTTTTTATAACGAGAGAAGACTGCTTACCATACATGCAGCCTCCAATGTCCAAGCACATGTGGTGGAATCCTGAACCCCCTGATATTAAAACACTTAATTACATCGAAGACGGCAGAAGACACACGTTAGTTCTTGAATCTGTTTATACTAAAAAAAAATGGTTATTATTTATTAATAGAAGATATCTGACGCCGATGTTGGCGCAGCGTTCACAGCACTGGATTGCGATCGGCTGTTGCGTGGGCGGTTGCGGGTTCGATCCCCGCACACGACACACGTCTGGGTGTTTGTGCAGTCCTTGCGGGTCTCCCCACCGTGCCTCGGAGAGCACGTTAAGCCGTCGGTCCGGGTTGTTATCATGTACACCTGATAGCGATCGTTACTCATAGTAGGGAATATATCCCCTAACCCGCATTGGAACATCCTGGCGGATTAAGCTCTGATCCTTCTCCTACATGGAGAAAGAGGCCTACGCCCAATAGTGGGATATTACAGGCTGAAGCGTACTAAAAGTTACATTGTTTACCCATTTCAGTATGTATTTGGCCGACTGTAAGACGTTCTTGGATCCAGTAAAGTTTTATCGTAAGAAAAAAGGTCCAGCGGTTTCGATAGCGACAGGCTGGTGCGTGTTGCGAGTAGACGCGGATGACCATGTCGCCTATGTAAAGACTTTGTGTGGGGAACAGCCTATATACTATGAGAGATGTCTTCTGGCGCCTGGTTAGCTTAAGGAATATAGTATTGTTGTTTGGTAATATAAGAATTGTTGACCCTAGGTCTATTTCTATTACACCCTCAATTAAATTTATGGTTACTATTTCGCTTTTTTACGTCCTAGCTTGTATTATTATGGCCTGTAACTTTTCTTTATAATATGGTGTAACACAGATAATTAAAATTATATGGGAATAACCGCTATTGTTACTTTCAAACTCCCAATATTACTATGGCATTATGACCATGCTATCTACAAAGACACCGACCACGGACCATCTCAGTGAGTTCCGTATAAGCAAAAAAAGGCAAATAAATACGTTCAAGTAAAAAAAAAAAAAAAATTCTATATTTTATATGTATTGGACTATTCTTATATTATTTTAAAACATGCGCGTGATCATATAATACTCACAAAAATGGAAAAAAGTCTCTTTTTTTTGTCTATTCATTAGACTATATTAAATTGACTACCTTAGAATATACCAAATGATAGTTATCTTCAATTGCACAGGCGCAAGAGCACTTAACCTCTCAATCTTCAAATCCGCTCCGAAATCAGTCCGGGACAAAGTGTGCACTCTTCGCACTATCAGAGACTTGGAGATAGCTTATAGGCAGGTTAAGGCTGCTAAGCAAGTGGTCATCATAGGAGGCGGGTTTTTAGGATGCGAACTGGCCTGGTATCTGGGAAGGATGAGTAAATTTCTTTTATTTATCTTTTTAACCACACCTCTGATGTAATTGTGAGCACGATAGAGATGACAGAAATATATGAATAAACTTTTTCTGTTATGGTCTTGTGGCGTGTAGTGTACTAAAATTAGTTACGACACAATAAAATGTTGGCTATGATCACTACGGCGTTTTATGGTTCCTAATGTAGTCAAGCACCAAGAAGTAAAACTCCTTTTTTGCATTGATTTAGCAAGGCAACAGTAAAATACAATAATTTTACTGTATAGGTATATTAATAAGTAGCATACATTACTTTTATAATCAAAATATAAATATTGCTGCAAGGCGTATTGGGTCAGGATCGAAACCGATACTATATATGCAACGTGTTAGTCGATCTTCTAGGCTAACTTTTTTGATTTTGAAAGAATTGCATTTAGCTAGCTACAAAACTATATTTACCTGATAAACATAGAAATTAATAATTTGACTGTAACCTATAAATGACGTCAAATATTATCATACAATAGATAAAGAAGTGGAACGTCACGAAGATGAGGAACCAGTCAAGATCACGCAAATCTTCAAAGACAAGGGTATCATGGCGGGAGTCCTGCCCGAGTATATAGGAGAGTGGGCAACTGAGAAGATTAAACGTGAAGATGTCACTGTTGTCCCTAAAAGTATGTCGTTTACTTTACTCGTTGAATAATTATTTGATTGAATAATTACGTGGCATCATTAAAATGTATATTGGGTACAAAAAAACAATTTCGCCACAGGTTCTGTAAAAATTAATTTAGTAAAATACCAAAAATTAGGATTAGGAAAAAAAAGTATTTGGAACTTTTTTATATTATGTTTGAATTTCGAGTGTAGATACCTATAATAATTCTTATTTATATAACAATGTAAACTTAAATTATTCCAAGGTTTTTAAGTTAGGCTAACGCTAACGCTTTATTACATGTACAGGTCTATGTCTTAGTCTTTACCTAATCAGTAGCAGTTCATAAAAATTAATATACTGTCTTCTCCTTTTTGTGTAGCCCAAGTTTATGATGCATTTGAGACTCCAGACGGAAGAGTCGAGTTAACATTATCAAACGGAACATCTATAGTAACAGACTATGTTAGTATTAATATGTAGATTTATATGTATTATAATGTAGGTACATAATTCAGGTAGATGAATAAAGTTAATCTACGAGACTAAAATGAAATTTAAGTCAATGATAAGCTTCAGGAACTGTTGATAAAATTTTTTGGTACAACACAAATTTTATTGCAATTTTTAGTCAAGTGTAATATGAAATAATAATAATTCAACAAAATAATATTAAATACTTTTTCAAAGGTTTTTGTAGCGATCGGTACGGAACCGCGCATAGAAATAGCTGAACCATCTTTTTTGGAGCTGGATCCTGTGAATGGAGGATTTTTAGTGAACACAGAGTTGGAAGCAAGGACACATTTATATGTGGTGAGATGACATTTAATACATTCTCAACTCTTTTATATTATTTTGGTACAAGTCCCACCTCCAACCCATGGCCCTATCAACCAGTCGTGGTTATACGGGCCCAAACATGGGAGTGCACACCCTACTGTCTCGGGTTCTCTCCCTTCAGGTGTGCACGCTTCCATTCCCGACAAATTATTTTAATCTTAACTTCTTGTCCCTCAGTCCTTCTCCCCTTTCTGGGGCGGACGACACAGATACGCCTTCGGTGTCTGCCGACAGTACGCACTGCTATCTGCGATGGTCTTCGCTACCTATCATGGTTTCCGTTGACGTTGCCTCCGTTCTTCTCGAGGTCGCTCCTTCTTCTGTGCCATCGCCGCGCGAAATCCCGTAGTCTACCGAAGTTCGCCGCTGAGGCCACGAGATCGCGATAATAGACCGGTCCCACCTCTTGCACTTCGATGCCGTCCAGCAGTTTCTCACGTTCTTCCCTATACAGAGGACATTCCCAGAGTACGTGGTGTACGTCTTCCTCTGCGGCTTCGCCGCAGTAGCATGACCCCACGTCGGACAATTTCATTCTGTGAAGCCTCCCCCTAAAACACCCATGCCCTGTCAAGATTTGTGACGTTTCATAGTCAGGCTCGATCCAAGTCGCCTTGAAGCGAGCCTTCACCTCCGGGAAAAACCGATATAGTTCCCTCCCACGGGTCGACGTGTCATTATTTTGGTACAGTCAAGTTCAAGAAAAAATAGTACCAAATACCAGTAGTTTAGTTTGTGGCAGTGGGCTGGTCACTTGTGTCGCAGAACCGATGGCCGCTGGAGCAGACGTGTCCTGGAGTGGAGACCGCGTCTTGGCAAATGCAGTGTGGGACGTCCTCCGGCCCGCTGGACCGACGATCTACGTAAGATTGCCGGCGTCGGCTGGATGAGGATTGCGGAAAACCGGGATGTCTGGCGCGAACTTGGGGAGGCCTATGTCCAGCAGTGGACTGCGATAGGCTGATGTGTGTGTGTGTGACATTTCCATATATTTCGACTTTTGCCTGATGGTTTTAGTGAACACTTTAGTTACTTTGAACCTTTGAGCCACATCGAGACATGTAGCTATTATCTATTCAGACATTTCATTTGAAACGACATAGGTTAAATCTATACTAATATAATACAGCTGAAGAGTTTGTTTGTTTGATTGTTTGTTTGTTTGTTTGAACGCGCTAATCTCAGGATCTATTGGTCCGATTTGAAAAATTATTTCAATGTTAGATAGCCCATTTATCGAGGAAGGCTATAGGCTATATATCATCACGCTAAGATCAATAGGAGCGTTGCACCAAGGAAGAATGTTTCAAAATCGGGTTTTTTTTCCCTTTTGAGAGCTTCCGCTGCGTAAACGGTTAAAGTTTCGCACAAATCATGTATGACAGAATTGGTCCTATTCCACGGGGACGAATTCGCGCGCGCAAGATAGTAAGTAATATAACTGGTAGTCTTACTTTAGGCAGGAGACGCGGCAAGCTTTTACTCCCAATGGAAAGACACCCGGCTCCGCTTGAATCATTATGGCAATGCGGAGGAGCAAGGTTACGTGGCGGGGGCAAACATGACTGGTTATTGGGTACCTTGTAACATGGAACCCCATTTTAGAATGACACTCGGAGACTCTTTGGATATGGAGGTAAGGCATACCTACATATTTTATACAATTATGATTACTTTTTCCATTTAATTAGATGACTAAAATTTTAGTTAAATACATAATTATATGTATTTACCTATAGTCTAGAACGTTCTGTGAGTAGCGGTAATCTGGTAGAATCAGAGATAAACTTGGCTATAACTTTGATTTACCTTTTATATCTTTCTGGGTGTAAACGCCATGATATGATAATAAAAAATAGTTTAGAATTTCCTTATGTGTGGGAAACACAAAAATAAAATAATACGAATTAAAAATACCATGGTGTCGACTGAATAGTGAGTGCTGTAAAGGACTCGTTATAGATGACACCACGGTTGCTTAAAAAAAAAACCGAATGAAATCATATCAAAAATTTCGATTCGGCGGTACATCGTTCCATAGCTTAATGGCTAGAGCACCGGACACGGTATTTCGGGTCACGGGTGCGGGTCGAATCCCGCTGGATCGAAATTTAGATATGATAATAAACATTTAGTAATCGCCATTTTAAGTTTATTGGAGAATTTAGATATTTTCAGATTAGCTGCCTACGCTAACAGAACTTTAATAATATAACATGGAAATTAATAAACTAGCACTAGATCAGCGTTGCGAAATTACGCTCCGTAATCTTCTTTCATATCATATCAGCTTCTCCATAATAGTTGGAAATTTTTCCAAAAGCGTAACATTTTAAGGCTGATACAGTTTAAATGATAATAGGCGGTGGGCGAAATCGGCGCTTGTATGCCTACAGTGGGTATCTTCAAGCCTTGCAGTGAAGACACTAAGCCACAAGCTCCGGCCGCAGGGGATGGAGACCGGCCTTGTTACAAAAAGTTGGTGATAGATTCGTTTATTGACAACTATTTGTATCATATTATGTATATTATATATATTACCGTATTATATTAATATATTATACATTTAAACAGTTTATTTGTGAACTTGTGGCTGAAATCGACTGCTGCCTGTAAAATGTTGACAAATTATAATAATAAACTAATGAAAATTTTCGAAGGTTATCAATAACTAGCTTCTGCGCGCGACTTCGTCGGCGTGGACTCCGCTCCTATTGGTCTTAGCGTGATGATACATAGCCTATAGCCTTCCTCGATAAATGGGCTATCTAACACTGAAAGAATTTTTCAAATCGGCCTAGTAGTTTCAGAGATTACCGCGTTCAAACAAACAAACAAACAAACAAACAAACAAACTCTTCAGCTTTATATATTAGTATAGATATGGTCGTTTGAAGTATTTTAATTAATTTTAATTTTAAGGAGTATATTGTTTATGTCCATATATCTTTGTTTATAAAATAGGAATGAATTAGAAGTTCGATTTTAATCAGTCTAGCCGGTAAGGCGTTTTATTTGTTTTATTAATCATCGTCATCATTAACGCGGTAATTTTCATTACTTAAATGATTTAAAACGGGATATTTACCATGTTTTTAACCGACTTCAAAAAAGGGGGAGGAGATTACTCAATTCGACTGCACATATTTTTTTATGTATTTTCGCGGATAACTTCGTCGTTTATGAACCGATTTTAATGATTTTCGTTATGGGCATAAATTTACAGATCCGAAGAATACCAGAACAGGTACAAGCGAGGCATGCTCTTCTACCTCAGAGATGAAACCATTGTTGGAATGTTGTTCTGGAACATGCCACCCATTGACGATCGCTATGAAGTAGCTACTGAGGTAATCACTTTGAAAAAATATGAAATAAAACTTTTTTACGCACGCTTGACTTGCGGAGTAAGCTGATGAATGCGTGACGAGAGCGTTACGAAGTGTGATCGGGCGAGGCGAACGGAAGTTGAGAGGGAGATATAAGTTAGTGAAGATAGAAAGAGAGAGAGAGAGAGTTACGTTTCGTAAGTTTTACTTCGGTCGTGTGGTCTAAAGCACAATCGTTTTTTTATGTCAAAGGAACTGATTTCTTGAAGATTGACCTACGATTGATAGTTTAATTTAATTTATAATTTTAATTTTATTCTCTATAACAACGTCAGTGAAAAAATTTAATCTTCTACCTCTGTTGTTCCAATAATAATAACATTACCTACTAGAAATGTAAAATGATTTTCTTTATGTTGTAATTTTATTTTAAACTAGCTTCTGCGCGCGACTTCTTCGGCGTGGACTCCGCTCCTATTGGTCTTAGCGTGATGACACATAGCCTATAGCCTTCCTCGATAAATGGGTTATCTAACAGTGAAGAATTTTTCAAATCGGCCCAGTAGTTCCAGAGATTACCGCGTTCAAACAAACAAACAAACAAACAAACAACCAAACAAACAAACTCTTCAGCTTTATATATTTTTTATTTTAAATGTCCTATTAGTTTTTTAAAGATACGAAATTGTTTTAGAAATAATAAGAATTAAAGATACTTCAAATTCCATTCAGTTTTCCTTTCACATCATAAAATACGGCCATACTTACATGCCATTAGGGTGATACCAAGCATTCAGTCCATTTACGATAGCTAGACCTTTGGATGATTCTTTTTTGCATTCATTTTTGTCCGGAAGAGATTTGCATGAATGGAAATCTATACTAATATAATAAAGCTGAAGAGTTTGTTTGATTGTTTGTTTGTTTGTTTGTTTGTTTGTTTGTTTGAACGCGCTAATCTCAGGATCTACTGGTCCGATTTGAAAAATTCTTTCAGTGTTAGATAGCCCATTTATCGAGGAAGGCTATAGGCTATAAATCATCACGCTAAGACCAATAGGAGCGGAGTCCACGCCGACGAAGTCGCGCGCAGAAGCTAGTTAAAAATAATCGGTATGTTCATGAAAAAATATGGCGGTAGGAAGTTCGCTGGATCAGTTAGCTTTACATTATATAAATTATAATATCTTAAAAATGTATATTCGAATTAGATATTGCGAGCACGGCCTACATACAAGGACATAAACCTGATAGCTGAACTGCTCGGCTTCCCGGAGACCAAGTGCGACTACCTCAGCGAGGAACAGCTGAAGGAACCGGGGCCTTGCATTAAGAAGTAAGATTTAAACTCTTTAAACTCAATTTAAGAGCGCGCATAATGCAAAATTACCAATCTTCTATTTGTTTTAACATGAAAAGTTCCAGACCAAATCTTAAAATAAAAATATATGGCAAACTACGTGATATTTGCAATGGTTAACCTTTATCAAAAACATAAAATAAGGAAATTTCCTCGATAAAATATAATCACGAAGTAACCTCTAATTTTTATATTTTTTCTATTTATACTCGATATGGTTATGACCATTAAGACAAAAATTTGATAATTAATTACATTTAAATATGAGTAACGGCTATGCCAAGGCATTTAATGTAATTACTTTTAGTTTCGGAATTATATACAAAATAACATATTTGTCGTTTTTACATTCGTAATGCGCTCAAAACTATATCGTCTATCGCACTCTGACACGAGGCTTTGTGTATATTTTGTTTCATCGGGCGCGCGGGTGAAATCTGATTTTTTGCTCGCCTTATGCGCCCTCTTAATTACTGTGACAATCTGTTACCGGAATTGTTTATTTAGTTCTGTTCGAGTTAAGTCATCGAAAGGTCTCCTCGAATTATCTACGTGAAGGCGAAGCGTTCAGCTTAAGCTTTCAATCTTCTCGATTCTTTTCCAGAATAAGCTTTAAACTCTTTTAGGTGAATTTAATTCTCCTACATGTTTTTCCATTGGATATGGCCCGATATGCATGTTTTACAAACGTTACCTTACGATGTTTGTAGCTATGAGCACGAATATTGAATGTCGGAAAAAGAGGACAGTTTACAGTACAAAAAAAAAATTGTTTGTCTGTAAAGTTGGTTTACGGATGATAGTTTAACGTGACAACGTCATAACAAAACATCTCCTCGTACGTATAGGCCAATCGCGTGGAAGAGCGTAACGCTACAATGAGCGTAACGCTACAATGAGTAATCCTTTTTCGTGCATGCCGCCGGCGTTCATCGATTTATTAGACGTTGTCACGTTAATAAAAAAAAAGTAAAATTATTCAAAACTTATTAACTAAATATCTATTATGATCTATGTCCAAAAATTGTTGAAGAAAAGTGAACGTTCAATATTCGCGCCCATGACTATACTTTTACTGCCCATTATTATAAGATAAATTTCAAAGAAAAATTTGTCACTAACGAACTCAGTGGTTCCCACCCGGATTTGAATCTATACAGTTTGTTACTAATTTGGATGTCATAGTTCTACCCACTTGTTTCTTACTATAAAAGATAGGGTTGTATTTAATTTACTGGGCTCCGGGGCATGTAAGAATAATGGGGGCCTTTGAATTTTAAGGACAAAATAGAAAAACTTGCCTAACCATTTTGTTTCTTTTCAGTCGAAGATTTGCATGAAATTCAAGAAAAAGTTAACATGGCATAAAGAATCGAAGACGAATCTTGCTGCAACATATTGTTTATTAATATATATTTGTTGAAACTTTTGGTTTATTTTTTTCTTTTCATATCATCTTTATAAGAAATATTATTGCCACGGCTATCTGTTTTGTGTATCATACATACAATTATATCCTAGCGATACTGTTGCCACTATTGCCATAATCTATAGTAATGTTATAAAGAGGAATGGTTTATATTTTTGTGTGTATGTTTGTAATGAATAGACTCAAAAACTACTGGACCGATTTAAAAAATTCTTTCACCATTTGAAAGCTTAGTCATCCTTGTGTAACATAGGCTACTTTTTATCCCGAGAAAATAATAGGTTTCCACGGGAAATTGTTTGCGCACACTGGTGAAAGCCGTTGAGAACAGCTAGTTAGTACATATAGTATTTACGATAACAACCGCTCTGGTGGAGTGGTGCGAGTAGTCGACTAAAATACCGACGCGACGGTTTGCGGGTTCGATTCCCGCTCAGGATGTATATATGTATTTGTACAAATATTTCTGTACCTATATTATATTATTTATAAGAACACGTTAAGCCGTCGGTCGCGATTGTTATCATAAATATCTGATAGCGATCGTTACTCCGCACGCAGTGGAGCAGCGTGCTGGATTAAGCTCCAATCCTTCTCCTACATGGAGAAAGAGCCCTATGCCCAGCTGTGGGATGTTACAGGCTGAATACGTACTTACGATGTGATGGGCCTAGCAATATTTGTTACAATTATTTTCAAAGAAATAAATTGCACCTAAGCTTGCTTAGATTGATAATGAAAGTATTTGATCGATGAAATGGAGTTGCATCTAACAGAAAAAAAACATGTCCCAAAGTTTTATCTGATAAATAATACTGCTTTCAATGAGTGTTGTGTTCCTGCTGGTGAGTAAGGTGACCAGAGCTCCTGGGGGGTAATTTGGGGTAGGGTCGGCAACGCGCTTGGGATGCTTCTGGTGTTGCAGGCGTCTATAAGCTACGGTAATCGCTTACCATTAGGTGAGCCGTACGCTTGTTTGTCGACTGAATTTCATATTAAAAAATCTGATTTATAATTTTAATGCGATGTAGTATTTATGGAGATGTAGCCGAAAACGCGTGGGTTAGATAGTTTTAAATAATGTCAAACTTGGTCTCGTAGTTAACGTAGTTTAGGAATAAACCTAGCTTTGAAACTTCAGCAAGATTTCCATTTGTCACTCTTTATAAAGTTTCAGGTCAAATGTAGTTTGGAAAGTTAGGCAATTAACTAGCGCGGAAACTGCGCTGCTTATGAAATTGTATACGAACAAGAAAAATAATTAGTACATATTGATTTGGAATCGATCCCGCTCGGAGTGGATATATGTGTTTGTGTGTTGTGTTAGGGAACATATCTGTCAATTCGCAGTAGAGCAGCGTGGTGGATTAAGCTCTGATCCTTCTCCTACATGGGGAAATAGGCCTATGCTCAGCGTTGGGATATTACAGCCTGAAGCGTTATATAAACCTTTTACAAACCTTAGTGGTTTTCTTCTGCTACGTATAATTACGAATTTGTACATATTGTTTCTTTATTTGATAATTAAATAAGATAAGATAAAGATAAGATAAGATAAATATACTTTCTTACTTCTTTATTAAATATTATGCGCAAAGGCGGTCTTATCGCTAGGTAAGCGATTTCTACCAGACAACCTTGGACAACAAATAAATAATAATAATATGTATATATGTACACACACACACATGGTCTTCTGTTCCTTAAGGTGAGAATGCGAATGGTAAACAAGAAAACGGCTCACCTCATGGTAAGCACTTAAGCAGTTACAGACATCTGCGATACTAGAAGCATTGCAAGCATGTTGGTGACCCTACGCCTGACCCTCACCAGGAACTCTGGTGACCTTACTCGTCACAGGAACACAGCACTACTTTTGAGCAGTTATTTTTGACTGTGATTTTATGTAAGGTTTATGCACTTCTCGGCTAGTCTTTAGATTAAGACCCATAGACTCTAGGCACAATTTCGTTACAAAAACAAAACAAAAAAATAACCCTTAACCTAACTAACTTAAAAATTAGACCGACGCGGGTCTCAATCTAAAGACTAGCCCACTTCTCTAGTCTTTATAGTTTCAGGTTTTGAGCAGAACATTTCCTGGTGTGCCCTACCTCAATAAAAGCCTAAAGATATAAAAACATTACGTTTTTGTAATAGCAACAAGGACGTTTATAGGAAGACCTACAAATGCAAAATATGCCTAATTAATTTCAGCCACACGAAAATAATGGTTCCGCACTTGTGTGGCTGTTGTGATGTTTCGGACGAAAACTTCAGTTCAATACAACGCAATCAAAAGAAATCGTAAAAACAAAAACCTTAAATACCTTTTACTCAATTAGCGGTCTTTTTACGGCAGTTGATTTTATGATTGTTTTACGTCACGTTGGCTTTTTTTAGACTGGCAATTTATTTTGTAATTGAAGAAAGCTTAAACAATGAGTTATTTTTGTTTTGTACCTTCTGAATCAGTCCATGTTTAAACTTATTTTTTATAAGAGTAAATGCGGAGTTTTTTATCGATTCTTCTCTGTCAAATCAACATCCTGAATCGCTTCTTTTTAACTGTAATTAATTCAATAAAACAACTTAAATTTTTATATGTAAAATCTTGAATGAAAACTAGTTTGGCTGGAACTACATGGCCTGATAGTTTGTCACTCTGGTAGGTTAAAAAATTACGTTGCGTCTAGATAGAACTTTATAATTATAAGTTAATTTCATCCCTTTTAGAGAGATAAGTGATGGTTCTATAAACGGCCATTCTCCGAGTAGCAAATTTTAGGTGTCCGGGCTTGTATAATCCGTCATATTATCATATTCAATCATAACTTTTTTTATATATATTAGAAAGCATCCGTATCTAGCTGTAAAAAAAATATTGGCTTCTGTTTTAAGTAATTAAGGCTAAATTAATTTAACTTATGTTCAAAGAACCTCTGTTCTCTAATTACCGTGGCGTGTCCGCACACCAACTTAATCTTAAAAATTGCTTGTAATTTTTATAACGTAAAGATTTACTTTGATTCATTCAACGTTTTAAATGATATTAAGTAACGTGTATCGCACAAAAAAATATCGACTCAATAGAACCAGTCTACAAATAATTATCATTAAGTAATCGCATGTCCATTGGAAAGTTATAATTCCCGTAACATTTGCTGTTCTCGGGTGTACATCCCTAAATAAAAGTATTTGGACCATCACTACCGTACGCGTCGCGTCTCCCCAGTGTGGGTCAAGGCCCATCAGCATCTGAATGTCTATAAGGTTAGTGTACCTCCAATGAAGCACGTGAGTATATAATTACCGTAGCCTTGGTTAAAAACTTTTCTAATTACCGTTGTTCTTAGTTTAATACTTGATTTTTAAGATAGACCCAAGTTGATAATGTAAATGAAGACAGTACTTTGGCCGCCGTACGTTGTAATAAGCTAGTATTTGCATACTGTGTCGGTTTTCGACATTTTTAAAAAAATCTATCGTTTTCTAATTACCGTATACTAATTACCATATGTTTATAATTACCGTTGTATGAAAAAATAATACTTGTTTACTAACTGGAACCGCAACCAACGCCGACAACGAATTAAAAATGACCCTTTTTGTATCAGCAATCAAGATAACAGGAGAAAGAAAGGTACAATAAAAGAAAATCCGCAATGCTTGAAGACAAAAGTCTTCGAGCAATGCGTCCTGCCTGTGTTGACATACGGAGCAGAGACATGGACACTGACGAAGGGACTGGTCCACAAGCTTAAAGTCGCTCAACGTGCAATGGGAACGGGCTATGCTTGAGGTTTCTCTCGAAAGTTAGAATTAGAAATGAGACTATCCGTGAGAGACAAAAGTAACCGACATAGGCCACAGAATAAGCAAGTTGAAGTGGTAGTGGGCTGGTCATCTGTATCGCAGGACCGATGGCCGTTGGAGCAGACGGGTCCTGGAGGGAAGACCGCGTCTTGGCAAACGCAGTGTGGGACGTCCTCCGGCACGTTGGACCGACGATCTACGTAAGATTGCCGGTGTAGGCTGGAGATGAGGATTGCGGAAATTCAGGATGTCTGGCGCGAACATGGGGAGGCCTTTGACCAAGCAGTGGACTGCAATAGGCTGAACTGTCTGACTGACTGCATAAAAGTAAAAGAGATAAAAAAATACTACCTGTCTGCGAAATGTCACCAAACAACCGGAAGAAAACTCACACATACTTATAAAATTACTCACACACACGTCACACACTGATAAACTTACTCACTCTTATAAAATCAGCAACTGGTTATTTTCCAAGATGCAACCATTTCGGGTCGTGATTCCAGAGTCTTGCACTTTGAGTCCTTAACTCATAGACATGACGCAGTTGCAGTATGGAGTCATCTCATACGTGCAATGACCTTATAGAAGGTCATTGCATACCTGTCTTAAATTTCATTGAAAATGAAGCTCCTCATGTAAATGTCATCCATTTTATATCAGATTCTCCGACTGGCCAATATCGAAATAAAAAAATGTTTTATATCTATCATCTCATAACTTCAGTGGCACTTTCCTAATCTAAGAGTGGTTGAATGGAACTATACAGAGAGTGGTCATGGCAAAAGCTCAGCAGATAGCGTAGGAGCAACGATAAAAAGAACTGCAAATGGTATCGTTGGTCAGTAGACCTAGCATGCGCGCCAAAACAAAATTTTGTCTACCCCTTTACTCGTATTATCTCTCTATGTCTACAGTAGCTAACATGCGTGCACGTGATACCCTTCTCGTTATGTCAATAGAAGAGATAACAAGAAATTCATCAAAACTGTTCTAATTTTTTTTTTATTATAGCAATGATAAAATGTCTTTTTTCACTATTGGTAGGTTATGGTTATGAGGGACATCGTTAATTCTTTCGCTTTAATTATAATTATATGTGAACGAATTATTAATATGTGTTATTATCATTTATCATATTTTACATAGACTTTATGTTATTTTCTAATTACCGTTACATTAAATATAAAAAAATTCTAATTACCGTACTCATAAATTTTTTAAGTCTCATTATCTAGAAAACTACAATTAATTGTTACATGCCTAATTAATTATTGAATTCGTATCTTTGATTTGTTTCATATTTTAATGTGTTTAAGTCAAATCAGTGAAAAATAAAAAACGTCACGGTAATTAGGCAAATAACGCCGAATTGGAGAATGGCCGTAAAATTCAATTAGAAAGTGAAATTGATAAATGAACAAAAGTTCATCTTTACTCATTTCGATTTCGACTGTAATAAATAATAATAAACGCCCATGCCTCGGAGAACACGTTAAACTGTCGGTCCCGGTTGTTATCGTAAATACCTGATAGCTAATCGTTACTCATAGTAGGGAATATATCTGCCAACCCGCAGTGGAGCAGCGTGGTGGATTAATCACCGATCCTTACCGTTGGCGCAGTTTGTAGTGGCTCTGGTTTCTGATTTGTGGATGGCGGGTTCGATTCCCCCCTGATCCTGGGTGTTATATTTGTACTTATACATTTATATTTGTATTATTTCTATACATATTTATCAAAAACCTAGAACACAAGCATTAAGTTGCTTACCATAGGAACAGACGACCGTGCGTGAATGTTATAAGATATTTATATTTATTCTCGTACATGGAGAAAAAGCTCTATGGCATAGAGCTTTTTCTCAGCAGCAGTTACAGGTTGAAAGGTAAATAAATAAATAAATGTAACAAGTGTAACAACATATACAGAAGGTGGTCTGCACTTAAGGTTCCTGTTATGTAAGAGCCGGCTGATTTAAATACTTACATTTTTGTGACAAATGAACATATAAACAATATACAAGTATATTACACAAACTCGTGGTCGGACTTACCGACACAACAACCAAACAATCAAACTTCCGGCGCTGAAATCAGGCTCACTGCAAACAGCGTCAATTGATTAGTCAACTTATTTTAAGGAAAATAAGTAGAAACCTATATGTAATTAAAAAAATCGGCCAAGTGCGAGTCGGGTTCGCGCACAAAGGGTTCCGTACCATTGACTAAACTAAATATAAGTAAATTTTCTGTAAATTATTTATTCTGTAAATTATTTATTTAATTGTGACGCCATCTATGATGCTATTAGAAAACTATGACTATGACGATAAACTTAAACTATGTCTATTGACGAAGTTTTCCTAATTTCTAATAGATGGCGTTTTAGACTAATAAAAAATGATCGCCCCCCTTAAATGTTTATTTTATTTTGTTTTTAGTATTTGTTGTTATAGCGGCAACAGAAATACATAATTTGTGAAAATTTCAACTGTCTAGCTATCGCCGTTCTTGAGATACAGCCTTATGACAGACGGACGGACGGACAGTGAAGTCTTAGTAATAGGGTCCCGTTTTTACCCTTTGGGTACGAAACCCTAAAATAACGAGTGTGCTTTAGACCACACGACTGAATTAAAAGATTACGAAACGTAACTCTCTCTTTCCATCTCACTAACTTATCTGCCTTTCAACTTCCATTCGCCTCGCCCAATCACACTTTTCGTAACGCCCTCGTCACGCATTAACCAGCTTACTCCCCAAGCCAAGCGTGCGTAAAGAAGTTTTACTTCAAAAACTAAATGTAGACTATGTAAACACAGAAATAAAAATTTCTATGAATAATTCAAAAGTGAAAAAGTTTTCCGAGACATTAATATCATGATGCAACGGTAAACAACATAGCCTTCGTTATTTTTACTTGTTTTTCCTTGTAACGCAACGGATCCTAAACACATTAAGCAACGCCGGGCATCGACGGTAAACTAATTAACTTGCGTTGGAGATCATGTTTTTCAGCTTTAAAATGACACTTTTAAATATTTTTAAGACGTCGGCGTCGGATTAAGTGACATGTTGAAACATTGGTTATGAGTGGCAGCCCCGGATCTTCAATTTTTTTTAGGCGGGGCAAAAACTGAAAAATGCCGCCCTTCCCACTTAGGGGCCGTTCAAGTATTACGTAAGCAGATTTATTACAATTATTTACCCCCTTCTCCCCTTTGTCAGCAAAAGTAAGCAAAGCTCTTAAACTGTACTTATAAAATAGGCTTAGGATAAAGGACTTTAACGCACATAATATCCATTTAATCAAACTTTAATGACAATATTAATAATCTTATTAAGTACCTACCATTAGGAACACAGAAATAGTAATACCCCATTATCATTATTACTATTTCTGTGATTAGGAACAAAACAAACTTCTTTCGAATTATTGGTATACGTATTAATTCCAATTCTAGTCTTCTGTCCATGACACCCGAATCCATGATTCTAAGTTTTCGATTACATTGGATGTTTGCTGCTTAATGTTGTGTATCTGCTCACTTTCTTCCGATTTTGGAATGTTTACATCATTCTCATGAAGCCATTCAACATCTTGGCGCTCTAAATTTTGAATAATGCACATCAGTTTTCATTAGCACGACGAGCAGCCACTGTTATAGGCCCAACTTCATATCGGTATGCGTGTTTACTTTTTTATGGATCTTCTCGATGTGACGATTGAGCAAATTGACGGAAGCATGATAAAGACCACACGTTTTGCATGTTCGACTTGATAGCTTTAATTTTACCGTAGGACAAAAATAATCGTAGGGCATTTGCAGGAAATCTTTGACTTTGAGTGAAGAATTTAAGCGTAGAGCTAAATTGACAGGAAGATTGAGAAATTGCCCTCCATCATCCAAAGCCAAGTCATCGCCCGTTTGTTTTACTTTTACTGGTGGTGGAAGAAACCTGTTGTCTAGAAATCTACATAGGCCACTTCTTGGACGACAGCATTCATTGTTTCTACATTTTACAATTTGAAGCAAGTATTGGCTTTCACGCAAATGTTCTGATACTATTTAATGTCTGGAAAATCAGCAAGATCTTGTTCGCCCGGCCCAACATATTTTGTAGTAACATGATAGCCATCAGTTTCCATTGAACTCCCCATCTCAGCTAACACATTTACCGCAAACTCGAAATTGGACATTTCCAAATGCTCATTAATTGTAACGCCACGTTCATCCAAATAAGACCCAAAATGGTCATGAGAATGGTATTTATTTATGCCGCTCAGCGACTGGGTACAGTCGTGATCAGGCAATTTGATTCTATATTCCATGTGCATTAGAAGAGGTGTTTGCTTATTTGCCGCAGTTACACCAATACGCGAGCTTTATCATCTTGAGATATGAAAAATACTTGATCTGGTACAAGTATGGACGGCTGCTTATACGTTTTAAACTGCTGGATTGCATTGTATTGAATTAATAGCTGGAATAAAAACTGTTTTACTTCTCAGTCATCCGATGGCTGCCATCGTGTAATAAACAAAATAACATCGTGTAATTTTTTTAAGTAAGTTTGAATAATAACGAATTGACGACGTAAGTAATTTCAAGTATTAAATTGAATTTAAAAAATAAATATAGCAACTTGAAAATCAAAAGATAGTTAAGATAAAACTAGCTTCTGCGCGTGACTTCGTCCGCTTGGAATAGGACTAATTCTGTCATACGTTATTTGTGCGAAACTTTAACCGTTTACACAGCGGAAGCTCTCAAAAGGAAAAAAAAAGCCCTGATTTTGAAACATTCTTCATTGATGCTACGCTCCTATTGGTCTTAGAGTGATGAT
The DNA here is from genome assembly GCA_905220545.2 of Melitaea athalia. Classification (NCBI taxonomy): domain Eukaryota; kingdom Metazoa; phylum Arthropoda; class Insecta; order Lepidoptera; family Nymphalidae; genus Melitaea; species Melitaea athalia. Next base: position 19,213,251 of record HG992189.1, on the reverse strand, counting down.
ATACCGGGTGTATTTGGAACGCTTGAAAAGATTTAAATCTAATAATATCCTATTTATCTATACTAATACTAATATATAAAGCTGAAGAGTTTGTTTGTTTGTTTGTTTGTTTGAACGCGGTAATCTCTGGAACTACTGGGCCGATTTGAAAAATTCTTTCAGTGTTAGATAGACCATTTATCGAGGAAGGCTATAGGCTATCTGTCATCACGCTAAGACCAATAGGAGCGGAGTCCACGCCGACGAAGTCGCGCGCAGAAGCTAGTATACTATATAATGCATATAACCAGCCACCATTATCTCACCATTTATCTCAGAAACGTTTTATTATGAACATTTTAGGACTTATGTATTTTGCGAACTCTCGTTGACCGCGAGACGCACGACTGTGTGTGCAGGAGTACGTTGACCTCGTGCCGGTCAGCTGATGGCGCACATGTACTAGTAGTATTCAATGACATTGCCGATTTTTTCAAAACACGATTATTTTAAAGCATTATCTTCAAATTTCTGTTTCATTATTTTTCCCAAACCGGATTAAACAAAAAAAATGTTGTGAAAATAGGCAAGAAAAAAAATTCTTTTTGCGTTTGTTTCACTTGTATCATGTCAGGTCATGCCAACACTATCATACCTCTTCGTTTTTCCAAGCATTCCAAATACACCCGGTATAGCCTATAGCCTTCCTCGATAAATGGGCTATCTAACACTGAAACAATTTTTCAAATCGGACCAGTATATCCTGTGATTAGCGCATTCAAACAAACAAACAAACTCTTCAACTTTATATGACCAGTGATTGATTTATTGATGTGACACTAATACAATCAGTCCTTTGGTAGATTGACAAGTACTAAATAGTAAGCATAAACAACACACATTTTTAAAACAAAACACTGTCGTTGAGAAAGATCCACGAAGGGAGTTTTCGAATATAGCTTCATCTCTTTCGCACGCACGGTAACCAAACGCGTACTGCCGCGATCTGCCATTTCTGTGGGCGAGAGGGCGCGTATTTTGAACTATGCCTACGCGCCTCGCGAACAATAAATGTTCGTTCAGAACGTCTCACTCCGCGCTCTGGGTATCGGTCGAGTTGATATGGCCATGAAATTTCTATTATTTATTCCGTGGTCAAAGTTAAGTAAATGATGAGTTGTCCATTCGTCTGTAGTGTGTTTGGCCGCCCCCTGAACTTGCCGCCCGGGGCATGGGCCCCGGCTTGCCCCCCCCTAGATCCGGGCCTGATGAGTGGCACTTTTAATATTAATTAATTGCATTCGAATACACCGATTTTCAGTATCTATATATTAACTAGCTGCTACTGCTAGCTAGCTGACCCGGCGAACTTCGTACCGCCTAACACTCGATTCTTTAATTTTTTTTTTATTTTTTTTTAATACTTATCTTTCCCGGAACCCCTCCACTAACACTTAAACTTGGTACTATGGTATGTTATTAAAGTTCAAATTGACTTTTAAGTATTATTATAAATATTTTGTATGGGAATATAGAAAAGTGTTGTTTTTAGACTTTTTCAGGCTATTTTCAAAAAAATTTTGTCCTTAAAAACCATCCTCGTATTTGAAGGAATATTTTTAAAAAGAATTAGCGAAATCGGTTCAGCTACGTGAAGCAAAAACTTTGTAGGTACCTCTTTTTTTGAAAATTGCGCGGAGAGTATGACGTACACTTATAGTTTATATAGAGAAGGAGTGCAGAATGCTAATATTTTTTTAAAGTTAAACATAAAATATACATTAAATTAATAAAAAAAGCATTACCTACACACACTAACCATCTACTTGACACACACACGCATATTATTCTATTTTGTTGATTGTCAAAGTCTGTAGTCAAATTGAAAAATTTAAAAATAGGTTCTTTATTTTCATAATTATCATTATTTGGTTTTCTTTCATTTAAATTTTTAATTAGATATGGTCGAATTTCGACCTCTGGGCGACCACTAGTTATTATTTATTACATTTCGTTCCAATCATAATTAGTTTAAAGACTTATTTGAATATTGTTAATTAAACTTTAACCTTATTACGTCGTTGAATCATTGATTTTGTTTCCGTATTTAAGTATATATACAAACTTATAATTAAGACAATTCTGTCAGGAACTAATTAAACATTAAAAACAAACATCATCATCATCAAACATCAAAAAAAAAAAAATAACCGTTATAGAAAATCTTTCTTTATTTGTACAAATTCAAGTTTTGTAAGCAAAGTCAAGATGTAAAAGGAATTTTTCGCTTCATTTTCCTTTTAATCGTTGCAAAAAAAAAAAAAAACGCAAAATAAACAAAAAGAGTTAGCTTTGAAAAGGTTATTTATTTCTTAAAACAAGAAACGTTTTCATGTAAAAATACAAATTATTTATTTTTATATTTCTTCGTATTTTCTCTCGTTTCATGGTTTTTCTAATTATCTTTAAATTAGTTCTGAACTAAATATTGACTTTTATTTACTTATACATATATCTATATGAGATACAGACATACAGATAGATCTATAGCCAAAGCAGGAAATCGATTCACGATTCAGCCTGTAATATCCCACTGTTGGGCATAGGCCTCTTCACCATGTAGGAGAAGGATCGGAGCTTAATCCACCACGCTGCTCCAATGTGGGTAGGCGGATATATTCCCTACTATGAGTAACGATCGCTATCAGGTGTACATGATAACAACCGGGACCGACGGCTTAACGTGCTCTCCGAGGCACGGTGGGGAGACCCACAAGGGTCAACGCAGGAAACAATCAAGGAAGGCACAAAGCAGAAAATATCCTGCTCAAAATCTGAGTCAGTAAACTGCGGATGTACCACCTTACAGAAGATCGTTTTAAAGCGAAATTAAGTTAACAACATTTCAAATTCCAACAAAAAACGCTCATAGTTCAAAAGACTAATCGTGTTTAGTACACATTAAACATTGTAAGAAAAAACTGAACAGCATTTTGGTAGAAAATTTTGCCTTGTAATATACATCCAAGTCAGAATATTTATCTAAGCCAATCCAGAGCAGAGTACCTATGTCGGAATAAGTTACCAAGCGTACTCTTTAATAAGTGATGAAGATTTCCCGCCGTGTCGCGTGCTCTGGTTGTTACTAACGCTTAATATTTAAACTTTAATCTTAATCAAGATTTTGTACTGTACGATAAAGCAACAGACTTGTGTCAAATTGAGGTTTTTTGCCCCATTGCCTTACCTCCAATTCTTTATTGCACTTTAAAAACATAATTATAAATCATTTTTACAAAGAATGTTGGCAAGAGCGAACTTATCTCTATAAGATGTCTCTACTAGACTACACCATAGGTAGACTCCTACCTATGGTGATGAGAAACGATGTTACCGCGCACAGTAGTGTAAGAGTAATCTATATATATATAAAAGAGATTTCCACCCATTGACTCATCACGATATCTCTGGAACCATAAGGCGTAGAGACTTAAAATTTGGTAGGAATGTTCCTTTCGCCGAGTAGAGGTCAGCTAAGAACGGGTTTTACGAAACTCCACCCACAAGAGGGGGTTCCGGGGGTTAATAACATAATATAATTATGGCAAAACAACGTTTGCGGGGTCAGCTAGTAAACTATAAACTATATACTAACATCATTCCTTTACTTTCTAAAGTTACCAGTCTATTTAGGTAAAGACCTGGACTCGGCATTAAAGGTTCGGAGGTGGGTTCCGCAACGCGCTGGTAATGCTTCTGGTATGCAGGCTTCTAACGGCTACGGTATTAACATGAAGGCTTAAACGGCTTAATATGAAGTGAGCTATTATTTATATTTGAGCTATACCTTTGTTTGTTACCCTAGTTATATAAAAAATACTATTTGAGATTGATTAAAATCAGTTTTTGAACATGCACTTTTCCTGTTTTTTTTTAATGACAGGTATCTTATTAAAAGTGAGTGTGTGTGTGTGAGTGTAGTTGTGGTATAAAGTATTATTCCGATCGGTTCAGTAGTTTTTGCAGTATACTAATACTACTCCTCTGGCTCAGCGACCCGTAGTGGATCTTGGCCTCCGACACCACAAGTCTCCAGCGATCCCGGTCCAGAGCTATCCCGCGCCAGTCCGCTGTCACCAGCTCGCGCAGGTCTCTCCGTACCTCGTCCTCCCAGCGATACTTGGGGCGCCCCACGGACCTACAGCCGTCAGGTTTCCCCAAGTATGCTCTCTTCGCCGCGCGATCGTCTCCCATCCTTACTGGTTCATCCTGGCCGAGCCAGCGGAGTCTCGCTGCTTTAGTTTCTCCGATATTAGCAGTATAACCGAACAAAAAAACCGGCTCTCCATTTATTAGTATAGATGAAGGAAATGTTAAAATGTTTGGTCTTGAGCAAAATCGCACGTGTATCTTGTATTATAATAAACGTAAAAAACAACAATATACACTGTTTTAATTAATTCATTATGCAAATAAAGAGTATCTTTTACTTTCCTAACATCGGCTAAGCCATGTTCATATTTTCTCTTTAAACTCTTCTAGGAAAAGGATTATAGATTAAAAACAACGTTATTATTTTTAAAGTTCTGCGAACACATTAAAAAATATAAAATATTGCAGACGATGTAACTACTGGATAATACTTGTTATTAAAATGTATATTAAAAACGTTACTTACAACGGTATTTCCGTGTCTTGCAAAGTTTTATAATTACACTCTGATGGTACCTAATGATATTGTAAGTTTTTCTATTCTTCTTTTATTTATACAAATAAGAATGTGTTTTTTAAATATAAACTTAATCTTATTGTTACGAATATTCTGATGGTGTAAAAGTTCTATTAATGTTATTAATATTTTTGTATAAATATAACATACACATGCAGTTGCCTATCTATATCTATTATCGTTTATACAATTGACAATATATTAAATAATAAAAATAGCAACAAAAAACCACTAAGTTTTCAACTTTTTTTTTTTTTTTTTTTTTTTTTTTTTTTTTTTTTTTTTTTTTTTTTTTTTTTTTTTTTTTTTTTTTTTTTTGATATCGCAGGGTAACCCATTTACGGGTGATATCCAGGACGCCCGGGTAGGCAGTCCTAGACCGTATGTCGGACTCAGCACTTGGGGGTGCTACTACCGCACTAAACCCCCTGCGGGAGCCTTCAGCCGCTTTAATTGGAGGGTCCCGGATCTGCAGGCAACAGGATCCCTCCAGCGACAGGCTGGCCTCGGCGAAAAGGCCAGACTTCTCCTCCATGGGGGACTGTCCGGCTCACCTCTGAACAGTCCCGACGACGCCGTGTCTAGCAGGACCGGGTTCCCATCCCGGCCCGACACGGGCACAGGGGCGTTACTGGAAGCGCATTAAGTAGCGCCTCCTACGCACCCCCATTCGTCGCCCGCGGGTGGAAGCCACGTCGGCGGCCTCCTCTCTCACCCGCTCGTCAGCCTCCTTCTGGGACATAACTGTCTCGCAGAAGGAGACCATCGCCTTCCAGGACTCGTCGTTGCCGAGCATCGCGGTGATGACGCTCGGGAGTGACAAGTCCCCTCCGAGGACTGTCGTCAGATCGCGACGCAGCGCCGCCCATCTCGGGCACACCTCGAGGGTATGCTGGGCAGAGTCCACCACCGCACCACAATCGTGACATTCAGTCGTCGGCTCCCTTTGGGCCGTCCGACACAGGTAGTCACCAAAGCAACCGTGCCCGGTGAGAACCTGCGTCAGACGGAAGGTGAGGGGCTTGCGTTTTCGACGCATCCACCGCTCAAGGACCGGGCGCAGGGCAGCCGTAACGCGTGTGCCGTACGGCTCCTGTGCCAGGTCCTCCCCCCACCTCTGCATTAACGCTTCCTGCCCTATCCGGCGCACCCGTAGGATCCCGTCCAACGTGGGGTTCTCACCAAGAGCCCTCCTACCCGAGACGTATGAGTAGGTCTCGGCAAGAACCTCCGCCACGAGACTAAGTTTTCAACCTGTGCTATCTTAGTCTAATCGTCTAATCTATACTAATATAATAAAGCTGAAGAGTTTGTTTGTTTGATTGTTTGTTTGTTTGTTTGAACGCGCTAATCTCAGGATCTACTGGGCCGATTTGAAAAATTCTTTCAGTGTTAGGTAGCCCATCTAACGAGGAAGACTATAGGCTATGTGTCATCACGCTAAGACCAATAGGAGCGGAGTCCACGCCGACGAAGTCGCGCGCAGAAGCTAGTTATATATACATTCATTATTTATTAATGGTATAACTTTATAAAAAAATACGAAATTATTTTTAATTTTACAAATAAACATAATAATACAATAAAATCAATTTAAGTTAATTTTTAACTCAAAGTATTTAAGTAATGTTGTTTTAATTTAGTTTTGATATTTCATGTGTTTTAGGTAACAATAGATTATTTTAAATAAAAATTTACATAATATACCTAGTACATAAATAAATAATAACATTTTACACCTAGATTCGGGGCGGAATGTAACAAAAAGCAGGTTCACTGCCAATTGCGCCAATAGGGGCCAGTCATATGTTATTTGTAGATACTTTATTAATGATTTTTTGTTTCTGCTCTGGACATCAATCCTTGTGTGTTCATTCCATCGTTCCTGGGAGAGTATGTTTGACCCTGTGTATGTTAAATGGATTTGTGTGTCCCATTCCTCATCATCCCCATTTATCTAAAAGTCATCTTTATATACATCCCCTCCTAATTCCCTCCTCTCAATCACGTTAGTCAGTTCAAAATTTTGATGCTGTAACTGCAATTGATTTTTAAATGAAGATTATAATATCAGGTGAAACGCTACCCATTCATTTCCAATTTGAAAACACTCATAAAAAAAGAGTGTCCTTTAGACCCCACCACTAAAGTAAAACTTCTTTAGCTCCTACAGTAATATATGAAGCGTAACTCTCTCTTTCTATTTTAACTAACTTATATATCCCTCTCAACTTCCGTTCGCCTCGCCCGATAACACTTTTCGTAGCGTTCTCGTCACGCATTCACCAGTCTACTCCCCAAGTCAAGCGTGCGTAAAAAAGTTTTACTAAAAAAAAGTTTGGAAAATTGATGATATTTTGCATAGCTATATTTGTCTAATCCCTGCAAAACAAGCGTTAAAATACGCTCCTACTGTCATGAAAAAGTGTAAGTAATAAAATCATACGAGCGAACTTTTAAGAGGAGAATATGGAAACGACATATTGGGCTTCTACGCCATTACCGTAACGGCGCGGTAATAAAAACTTTTTTGTATGATTTCGTGTGAGTTATAATTTTAGACTAGGTGTAGTATATGGCTTCTAGCGTGTATAAATGAATACTGATACATTTACGTTATGGACAAAATCTCATAAAACTCAAAACAATATGGTCAAATGCTGACCAAATTTTCATATATTTTATAGATTCTTATAACAAGTTATAAGGTATACCAAGGTATGAGTTTTTTTCGACGTTACAACGTCTAATAAATCGATGAACGCCGGCTGTATGCACGAAAAAGGGTGACTCATTGTTACACTCCTTGTTCGCTTTTTTCTTCTATACAGGTTTGGTTGTAGCGCTCGCCCGGTTTTCTGCACACTCTTCATCGGCCAGGTCCTGGTTTATGAAGATTGGATCCAATTTCATGGAATCGCTGAACTGTAGAAAGAGTCACAGTCACTTTTAAAATTTATATGGCAGAGACACCATATTTATAACTTTGCAAGAGTAAAACAAACGCGAAACAATGTATTTAAATTTTTTGGTACTAGATTCAAAATCGACCATTTGGATGTGATGGAATTGGATGCAGTGGGATGTTACAAGCTGAATCGAGTTACCTAAATTTTTTTTATAGGAGTTACTTAAAATTATTAAATCCTATAATTGTTTAAGGTGGCACCTTGGTCGCAACAGTAAATTAACAGTCTCAGATTGACACTGTTATGTACTGGTATGTACATATACATATGTTTATGTTTTATCTTTTAGTTTTGCTATTGTTACGACATCTGTCAGGATGTAACAGATGAGTCTATTGTTTTTACTCTTACAATTGCTCGCCCATAACTCAGCCTCCATTGTCAAATTAAAGTAAAGAACCCATTGAACTAGCTACTAAATAACTTTACGCACATGTTAATCTATTCAACTTATTGTCTTATTAGTTTGTTATTGTGTTCGATGTAGCCATTGTACTTGCGTCAAATCACACTGTCACAGCTTGAAGTATTGACTCGTATTGTCTTTTCAATTTGTCGCACACGCTTAAATTTATAGATCATAAACAATACTAACAATACTCCAACGAACGTTCCCATGGTCATTGTTTTGTCATTACCTCATAAATTGTAATCGTTCTGCGAATGCAAGGGAACCGAGAAAAGTGGGAGCTGTGTAATTCAATAATAAATACCGAACATCCATCGGTAAGCGTCAGACTAGATTCAGTATCCATCCGATACAGGCTGAACATATCAGTCTTCAATATCAAAACGCCTCTGTAACCTATAGTGTAACGCTCTCTTCAATGTTAATTGTAACGTGAACATATTTGAATAAACAGTAAATTCAAACAACGTTACTTTCATTATCCTGACAAGAAGTCCATCAAGAGAAATCAATATACCAGCATTCCGCCGGTATATAACAAAATTTTGGTGTCAGAAGTGGGATTCCACTCGACACTTCTCAAGAAAGAAAACAGAAGGTAGTCTCCAGGCTTTTAGTCAAGGAAGAATCCCAAGCTCTGGTGGCACATCCCTTGCGACGGTTTTGGCCTAAGAAAAGCGACAACGCAAGACAGGCGACGACGGCAAAGGAAGCTCTATTCGCGACGGTTTTGGCCTAAGAAAAGCGATAACGCAAGACAGGCGACGACGGCGACGAGCATCAGGTTCAACACGACGGTTTTGGTCTGGCCTCGACGTACGACGGTGTTTTTCCTGAAAAGAAGAGGAGCAGCTACAGGCGACACTACAAAAAGGCTACAGAGAGCAACTCAACCATCCCTCAGCAGAGCAGCTTCAGGCGTGGCCCCGATGAAACTATCGACTACGACCATGATACTACTGTAAGTTCTATAAATTCACTGTTTCACTATTTCATCTGCCAATCTGCTAGTCTCATTATCATTATTATTATATATTTTTTTTCTCGATAAATACCTAACGTAACGAATTAAATAAAATAATTTTCATAATTTTTTTTTATAATCACTATTATTAAATAAATTGAAGTAACGAATTAAATAAAGACAAATCATTAGTATATAAATAAATAAAAAAAATATATATAAATAATTTATCGATATGAATAATACTCTATATACATTGAACGCGCGAACGGAAACGTTGATAAAGGCTAATGTTTTAAACCCCGGAATAAAAGAGGGTTATGTGGAAAATAAAAGAATCATAGACGGAGTATACTTATCCAGTTGCGTCACTAAAGTTGATGAAAATAACCAGGCTTTCGTATCGATTTTAAATTGTTTAGATAAAAAGGTTGATATTAAAGAAATAAAAATAAAATTAGAATCGTTAAGTTATATAGGCGATGAAAGTTCCGCCAAGTGTTTTAATTATATAAGCGATGAAAATACCGCGAAATATTTTAATTATATAGGCGACGATAATTCCGCCAGTTGTTCTAATTATATAAGCGATGAAAATACCGCGAAATGTTTTAATTATATAGGCGACGATAATTCCGCCAGTTGTTCTAAGTATATAAGCGATGAAAATACCGCGAAATGTTTTAATTATATACGCGATGAAAATATCGCGAGTTGTTTTAATTGTACAGGCGATGTTAATGCCGCCAATCGTTTAAGTATTATGGGAGATAATAATAATCTCGCCACTTTGTTTAATGATAACTATTCTAAGCTAACATGTAATTATAATTCTAATATTAATGAAAACAGTAAACTCTCACGATATCAAAGGATATGTAATGAACTTAGAACTGATCATTCAAATTATGAAGAAAACAATCGAAATTTAGACATTTCCATTAGAATGTGTCATAATAAAATAATAAACCCGAATGCCGACGAAATACCTATCATATTGAAGGAAAATCATAATAGTACATCATCCGGTCATAACGGAATAATTAAAATGTATTCACGAATAAAAACCCAATACAATTGGCCTAATATGAAATCAGATATAATTAATTATGTAAGAAATTGTAAGCAATGTCAAATAAATAAAACTGTGAGGAAAAAGATTAAAGCACCGATGATCATAACAACGACTTCGACATACGCGTTCGAACGAGTAGCTTTGGATATTGTAGGTCCATTACCTGAAACCTCTAAAGGAAATAAATATATATTAACATTACAAGACGATTTAACAAAGTTCTCGCAATCTTTTAGTATGCCTTCACACGATGCAGAAACAGTAGCCGGAAAACTAATATTGTTTATGACTTATTTCGGTATACCTAAGACAGTATTGACTGATCAAGGTACAGAATTTATGTCGAATTTATTAAAAGATATTGCAAATATATTTAAGATCAAAAAATTAACTTCAACAGCCTATCACCCCCAAACGAATGGAGCCTTAGAAAGAAGCCATTCCACATTGAAAGATTATTTAAAACAATACGTTTCAAGCGATAAAAACGATTGGGATGACTATGTTCCCCTAGCAATGTTTGCTTATAATACAAGTATACACAGTAGCAGTAAATTTACCCCACATGAACTAGTTTTTGGACAAAAACCTAACTTACCTAGCTCAATAGAAAATGTTAATGAACCTAATTACAATGATTACATACAGAATCTTAAGTACAAATTGAATAAAACTTTGAAAATAGCGAGAGATAATTTAATAGTTAGTAAGGAAAAATCTAAGGTTACATATGACGAAAAACATAACGTTCATAAATATAAAATTAATGACGAAGTATATTTAAATTATAAAAGCCCTAATAAGCTCATACCAAATTGGAAAGGCCCTTACACTATAATTGCAATTAAACCTAACGCGAATGTTATAATAAAAACCGAAAAAGGAAAACATGTCAGAGTTCACGTGAATCGTATTAAATTAGCTAATAAGAATAACACCGAAAAAAGTAAAACGGTAATAAAAAGAAAACCCACAATTAAAAGGATCATTAAACCTCCTGTAGGTTATTCATTGCGATCGCGACGACATTGAAAAATACACAACGTTAATAATGCTATGTTTTATAACGATGAAATCGATAAATAATAATAATCGAATAAATAAAATAAAATAAAGTTTTAACAGACGATAAAGAGATATATATAGTTTAATAAAAAAACCAGATTCAAGTCACACAATCAGCAATACAAAACTTTAATTCTACGACTAAAAAATTAAATGAAAATGAAAAAATAATTAATAAAAAAAAAAACTTTAAGATCATTGATACATTTATAAATAATACTGATGCAAGTTTACCACTTATAAATTTAAAATCAACGGTTAATACTCATTTCATTACATTAAGTTCATTAAGTGAAGAATGAAAACATCGAAATGTTATTAAATTCAATTTTAATTGCCAAACAAAATGTTTTACTTCCATATATAATAACTCCAAGACAAGTATATACTGAATAATGAATAATCAGCATTACCTGAAACAAAACATTGGAATCATTAAATGATAAGTTAACAAATAATCTTAATAAAACCTTTGAGTTTCTACCTCAAAGCCATATATCATGGATAGTCTATTGTTTATGAATATGTATATTACTATATTTAATATTTAAGTTTTGTAAAATAACGCAATTATATAAAACACTTACTTGTAATAACCACGACCCCGATAATTGTAGATGTTGCGTACAAATATTTAACCAGTGTAATCGAAGAAATAATAAAGCAGAAGCCTCAGTTAGAACGGCAGTAAGTAGTACTCTGGATGAAATAACTGAAACAGATGATGAGGATAGCATAGTAAGACAACCACTTAGAATAACTAGATCCCCAAGCGTAGAGTCTCATTCTAGATTTAAGTATACTTATAATTTAAATAATTAAGCACTTGTGTTAAATTTAAGGTAGACATGTATTTTATTTTAAAGGAAAATATTAAATAAAATGTCGTATTAAACAAAAGAAGAAAAGATTTTTATGTTAACCAATAAATAAATAAAAAAAATCATGAAATTGTTGTTAAAACATTGTAATGAAACAAAATAAAGAAAATTGTTATGTTAACTAATAAATAACGAATTATGAAATTTATTGTTACTAATGTGTTTAAGAATAAGAAATAATTGTAAGCCAACATTTAATAGAATTTGTGTAATCTTGTTAGAAATTAGAATAAGGAATACTTACTGTAAGACACACTGTTTATGAGAACATTAAGTTCAGAGACAAGAACTATGTCATAACAAATTGTGTAAGTTTAATTAGTTGTTATTTTATATTAATGAGAGCGTAACTTTTAATATTTCAGTTTATGTAAACAAACTTTTGTAAACAACTTGTAAACCCCGTTGTTCACTTTAAGTGGGGAGGTGTTATGTACTGGTATGTACATATACATATGTTTATGTTTTATCTTTTAGTTTTGCTATTGTTACGACATCTGTCAGGATGTAACAGATGAGTCTATTGTTTTTACTCTTACAATTGCTCGCCCATAACTCAGCCTCCATTGTCAAATTAAAGTAAAGAACCCATTGAACTAGCTACTAAATAACTTTACGCACATGTTAATCTATTCAACTTATTGTCTTATTAGTTTGTTATTGTGTTCGATGTAGCCATTGTACTTGCGTCAAATCACACTGTCACAGCTTGAAGTATTGACTCGTATTGTCTTTTCAATTTGTCGCACACGCTTAAATTTATAGATCATAAACAATACTAACAATACTCCAACGAACGTTCCCATGGTCATTGTTTTGTCATTACCTCATAAATTGTAATCGTTCTGCGAATGCAAGGGAACCGAGAAAAGTGGGAGCTGTGTAATTCAATAATAAATACCGAACATCCATCGGTAAGCGTCAGACTAGATTCAGTATCCATCCGATACAGGCTGAACATATCAGTCTTCAATATCAAAACGCCTCTGTAACCTATAGTGTAACGCTCTCTTCAATGTTAATTGTAACGTGAACATATTTGAATAAACAGTAAATTCAAACAACGTTACTTTCATTATCCTGACAAGAAGTCCATCAAGAGAAATCAATATACCAGCATTCCGCCGGTATATAACAACACCAATAATGAAACTCTTGCTATAATCAACTTCCAAAAACTTGCTCAGGTATCAAATATAAAAGACGTATTTGAATACTACACTAAGAGCTCTATAGTGAAGATTCGAAGCTCTATTCTTCTAATTATCGTCAGACATCATAATTATGTGTGAACAGTGGCATAATCTAGCAAGGAAAATACATCGTAATGCCATATGCTATATAATATATAACTGAGGTAGGGCACAGCAGGAAATTTCGTGCTCAAAAAATGGAGCTGCCCGACTGGGGTAGTACCTCGACCTTACAAAAGATCACAGCTAAATAATACTGCTTTCAAGCAGTGTTGTGTTCCTGTTGGTGAGTAAGGTGACCAGAGCTCCTGGGGGAGAATTGGGGATAGGGTCGGCAACGCGCTTGCGATGCTTCTGGTGTTGCAGACGTCTATAGGCTACGGTTTTTGCTTATCATCAGGTGAGCCGTACGCTTGTTTGCCGACTTACTTACATAAAAAAAAAAATAAAAAAAAATGCTTTATTTTAATGATTTTTCACAAATTGCTTCTCAATCGTGCGACGCGTTGACGTCTTGACCGAACTCTGACCGTGTTGACAGCCTCAGGACGCCGCAACAAACTTCCTTTTACATTCAGAATTAATTGCTATCTCTGACATATAGGAATAGTTAAAAAATCCGATAGGAATATTTAAAAAACAATAATTGTGTTTGCTCGCAAACGAAAAAAAACCGACTTCAATTATATCGACAAGTAATACAACGTAATAAGACGAAAAAATAGTCAAGTAAATACGCGCTATTAAAGATTACTCAAAAAGTTGTAATCAGTTTTCGATCTAATTTAAACAAGACTACAAGACAAGTATTAGCTTTCGATTAAAGTCAGAATCATCGAAATCGGTACACCGAGTAAAAAGTTATGCGGTATAATATAACGTAGGTCGACGAAAAAGTAGTCACGTAAATACGCATTATTAGATATAACTATAAAAGTACTTGTCAGATCTCAATTAAATTAAAATGGGACCACATGACACGCAACACCTTTCAATTAAAACAAAATTGATCGAAATCGGTCCACCCAGTGAAAAGTTCTGAGCTAACATACATAAAAAAAAAAACATACGTGTCGAATTGAAAACCTCCTCCTTTTTTCGAAGTCGGTTAAAAAAAAATTGCGTGCGTACAAAATACACATGTCAAAAGTGAAACTTCTTTGGCAAACTAATTGAAAAAGTAAGCGGTATCATAATTAAAAAACTAATTGAAAAAAAGCCAACGTCACGCGGTATTTCCAGGCAGTCACCCATCCAAGTGATCCAAGTACTGACCGCGCCCGACGTTGCTTACCTTCGGTGATCGGACGAGAATCGGTGTATTCAACGTGCTATAAACCAGGCGGTCACTCATCCAAGTACTGACGCTTGACGCGTTGCCGCGTCACCTTTTGCTCAAATTTTACCCCTCATGCGCCTAAAGAAGTCTCACTTTAAAAAAAGATCATTGCCTGAACACAAAAGGAATCGAATCCGCAACCCTCGTTAGACCTATCTCGTTAGGTAGTAGGCGTCTTATCCGGTGTGGTTGTCCTTTATGTACAGAGCCCCCAAACTTAGAGTTTATTTATTTATTCAAAGGATTTATTTTTGACAAAAAGTAATCGCCATATTCTCCCAATAATAACATCCACAGACCACGAAATACAGACAGTCAGACGGTTGCTATTATTACGCTTATATGCGCCCAGTATGAATATTTTTTCTGCGCCATTTACTTTCTATCGCGACGGACGGACGAAAGAGGTTATTATGGTCTAAGATCCGGAATATAATAAAAAATATTCCCTCATCTGTTAATTAGATGAAACAATTTTTTATAGGCTGATTTCAATATTGTGAATTTATAAAAACAACCTCTGCCACCATAAGCCTGCTGCAAATAATAATACTTAATTTTTTTTTCTTCTAATAAATCTTTTCCCTTTCATGTTAATTACATGACGTAGTAAGCTAAAACCGTCAATATTTTACATTATATACCTGACTGTAGTAGGCAGCCATCTCTATGATTGCTACACTTACCTGCAGCCAGGTCAGTAACCTCAGTCAGCAGTAACAGCAGGCAGGTGGCAGAGGTTGTTTTTATAAATTCACAATATTGAAATAAGCCTATAAAAATTGTTTCATCTAATTAACAGATGAGGGAAGATTTACCTTCTCGGATCTTAGACCATTACAGTTTACTGTCTTTAGAAAATGTCTTTAGAATAACAATAAAAATTTTATGATGCAAAAAAGTTAATGAAGATTGCCAAAACTTTAAATTATAAATGTGAATTTATCACAGTAGTTCTGATTATGTCTCTCAATACATATGTGAAGGAGGCTATATTACAGAAAGTGCAAGATAAATTTACTATCTATATCAGTTGGTCGCTTATTGCAAACATTTCAACCTTAATTTCAACCCACTAGGTATCAAATCTTCACACCATATATCCTACATATTCCCTTGTTTCAGGGTTTATGAAGGCAAAGGCAATCGAACACGCGAACTCCGAAGTTTAGGGCGACTACATGCACCCAAAACTATTACGGTGTTATGAAAGTAATCCAAATATTGTTTATACATACGAGTAATATATTGTATCAGGTAAAGAGTACTATAATAATCTCGAGTGCAACATTAAAAGTTTTCCATTACAGCACTATGATGACACGTCACACGGGGCGTGACGTCACAAAGAAGTCCCATTTATCATCGCATTGTTGTACTCGAAACCTTTGAGACCGGAATGCGCATCACACTTTTCCCCGACAAATACTTTTATAAGTACATTCAAATCTATGACACTATCTTAACATTATTTGTAAAGACATCCATTACTTTGTACATTATTTATGTATATTCTTTTATACGAAATATACTTTTTGCAGTTTACTCCCTAAGAATGGATTTTCATATAAGGCCACCGGGATGAAAAAAATATGAGGAGTAAAATACTAAAAATACTACTGAAAGAATGACCTCGTTACGTTTTTGTTAACCCTATTGGGTTCCGATAGATGGCGTTATTTAATTCTTTTATTTACCATTTGATATGGTATTAATCTTTTTCTTAGACTAAGTAACTAAGTAAGCCTTTTTAAGGAGTGTCAGTCCAGTCGTGCGTCAGAGGTGACACACACACTTTTTTTTAAAATGTTAGTAAGTCGACAAACAAGCCTACGGCTCCCCTGATGGTAAGTGACTACCGACCGTAGCCTATAGACGCCTGCAACACCAGAAGCGTCGCAAGCGCGTTGGCGACCCTATCCCCAATCCCTCCCCAGGAGCTCTGGTCACCTTACTCACCAACAGGAACACAATACTGCTTGAAAACAGTATTATTTAGCTGTGGTCTTCTGTAAGGTCGAGGAGTACCTCGTACCTGGGGTAGTAACCCCAGTCGGGCTGCTCCATATTTTGAGCAGGAAATTTCCTGCTGTGCCCTACCTCAGTTACGTTTCGTTTATATTTAGTAAACTATCAAATAAATATTTAAGACGATTTTTTTTAATAGTATATATTTTAACTTTTACTATAAAAAAGGTCCGCTGGCTCTGGCTAGCAATTACCTATTGTGTTAAAAAATATTGCTTTTATTTTCGTATCTGTTACGAAGTATTTTTCAGTGTGTCCAATATCGAGTCTCCCTTTTATTTTGCCTAGCATCCTATTCCTAGATCTCTTTAAGTAACTGATATTTTTAAAAATATTTATAGTATATTAAATGTTCATATAAATAAATTTGTTTAAAAATAAATACAGTTTTAAAACAGGCGTCGGAAAAACAAATAATAAAAAAGTTTCCCATTTAAAACAATCTATTTAAATCAAATTTGTTTTCGACATTAATAATAATTAGTTTTTTACACTTATTTTAGCTGAACAGGACCCACGATACTTCTATTCGTATTAAATTCAATAAATCCTACATATTGAACCAGACTATAACTTAGCTGAGAGAATTTATTCCTAATCAAAAATATGTAGGTATCTATCTTCATGTTTACATGAACAAAGCTGCGGGTAAAACTAGTACAATAATATTATCATTATTAAACAGTTCCAAGTACGTTAATGTCACTTTATTAACAACTCAGACCCTTTCCAGAACAAAACTTACTTTGTTATTATTATCCTTTATTCCTTCTCTTTTATACATTTTTTCGTTAATTAAATGTAAGTCTATTGTTAGAAAAAATGTGTTCATGATCTACATATAAATGAAAGAATTAAATTTTTAATAACGAAGAAAAGGAAAATATTTTTTTATTATTATTTCTTTTAAGGGAATTAAAAAGAAAACAATAATAATATACATAATTATATACCTCAATATTAATTTTATATAAGGCCTTCTTGAACTCTCTTAATAAATTATCTACCTATATTACATTTGGATTTACGCGGGAAAAACCGTGTTTCAAGAGAGCGAGCGTAACTTCAGCCTAGATAGATGTGAAATAATCAAACATTTTTCTACTGAATACGACAATTTTTGCACGCAAAAACGACTAAAATCCCAAAAGGCTTAAGTTATAAAATAAAATAGTTTGTTTAGTTAAAAAATAAATTAATAGTAAAAATCAAAATTATAATACTATAGTCTACATACCAAAAACAATTTCTGTCTTGTGAAGCCTTTACAGTTTTTAACCGACTTCCAAAAAGGAGGAGGTTCTCAATTCGACTGTTTTTTTTTATGTATGGTAGCTCAGAACTTTTGACTGGGTGGACTGATTTCGATCAATTTTGTTTTAATTGAAAGGTGTAGTGTGTCATGTGGTCCCATTTAAATTTAATTGAGATCTGACAAGTACTTTTAGAGTTCTATCTAATAATGCGTATTTACTTGACTACTTTTTCGTCGACCTACGTTGTATTAAGCCGCATAACTTTTTACTCGGTGTACCGATTTTGATGATTCTTACTTTAATCGAAAGCTAATACTTGTCATGTAGTCTTATTTAAATTAGATCGAGATCTGATTACAACTCTTTGAGTAATCTTTAATAGCGCGTAATTACTTGACTACTTTTTCTTCTTATTACGTTGTATTATTTGTCGATGTAATTGAAGTCGGTTTTTTTCGTTTGCGAGCAAACACAATTATATTAGTTGTTTTGGAGCTAAACATCTAAACCAGATACAAATATTAATATCTGCAATGCCTGCTGTTTAATAATATCTGCTCCAGTTCAAAACCGGACGAAGGCCAAGCCTTCTACGATATGAATACGATTCAGCCTGTTATATCCCACCGCTGGGCATTGGCCTCTTTCCCCATGTAGGAGAAGAATCGGAGCTTAATCCAACAAGCTACTCCACTGCGGGTTGCCGGATATGTTCCAGGTATTTATGATAACAACCGGGACCGATGGCTTAATGTGCTCTCCAAGGCATGGTGGGGAGATCCACATGGAAAGACATCCAAATCTGAAAGAAATATTTGTGCAATACTAACATCTTTCCAAAGCAGGAATCGAACCCGCAAATTGTCGGTGTTTTAGGCGACTACTCGCACTACTGTACCAGAGTTGTTGTCACAACCAACAATTTTGAACAAAATTAACTTTTGCTATCGCAATCAATTGACAACTTATTATTATGGTCGATTTACATCAAACGAGCGAATGCTCATTCTATCCCCACTACATCAAATTCTTATCAAATTCTTTTAGTGTAAACAGGCGTAGTGCATTCTTTCGTTGTTATATATATGAATACGAGTGTTCGAAGATCAAGAAAGAATGCTCTTGTTCTAGCTCTAGCTCTTTGTTCGTTTGGTCTAAATCCACCCTATATTCGCTATTGTTTGACATAGATTTTTTTTTCAATGATTTGTATTAAGTTTTTGTAATATTTTAAGTACCTGTGATCTTAAAATAATATCTGTTTCACGTGCTTTAGTTTTCTCATATTATATATTAATTATAAGTATTGATATATATATATTAGTAACTAGCTTCTGCGCGCGACTTCGTCGGCGTGGACTCCGCTCCTATTGGTCTTAGCGTGATGACACATAGCCTATAGCCTTCCTCGATAAATGGGCTATCTAACACTGAAAGAATTTTTCAAATCGGCCCAGTAGTTCCAGAGATTACCGCGTTCAAACAAACAAACAAACAAACAAACAAACAAACAAACTCTTCAGCTTTATATATTAGTATAGATATAATATCAGTAATTTAATATTTATATTAGTAATATAATATTAGTAATTATAAGTGTTGATAATCCGTTCGCGTAGCGGTCACTGCAACTGGTATCACTAGCGGTCGCAGGTTCAACCCTCCGTGCATGATAATTTTTGTTGACTATACAAATATTGGTCGTTCAGACCGCGACAACCGTTCAGACGTTAGTTGTGAAGTCTTATGGGCCCCGTAAACGATCAAACTTGTTTGTCAAACATGTTTGATCAAACTTCATGTTTCATATAACAAACATAATTATCAAAAAAACCCGCAGCCCCGCACACGATCAAATAATTTGACAAACACGTTTGTCAAACAATAATATGAAGTTTGATCAAATATTTGATCGTCTACGGGGCCCTTTAGAATTTCTCCAAAATCAAATTTCGTACTTTTCATTCTACGGGACTTACTACTATTGTTATTTTGGAAACCATGATGTTTCGGCGGCGTCCGTAGTGACCGTGGAAGCTTAAAAAATTATAAAGAGATAATTTTATTTCAGCTTTTACCGACGGCTTCGCTCGCTTTGATTTTTTTTTATAAAAAGTATCCTATGATACTTCTGATACCTCCAAGAATATGTTTACGAAGTTTCATGATGATCGGTTAAGTAGTTTTCGCGTGAAAGTGTAACGAACAAACTTATATTCACTTTTATAATATTAACTAGATGACCCCGTGAACTTCGCATCACCTACGTATATTTGTGAAAAGTATAGACAAAATACTTTCTGAATGCACCAATAAATAATTTAAATGATGATATATTGAAATGGACAAAACAGTGTGACGTTACCAATTATTATTTAATTTTTAATTAATTTTAAGATGACATTATACCCGTAATATATTAATTAATGGTAAAAATGACATTGTAACTATTGGCATAAAGGTCAACATTTCAATTGACTTGTAGGTACTTGTACTTTATTTATTTATTTTTTATAAATAACTTAATACAGAATAGGTGCAAGTTGGTTTCCTTTTTCTTAGTTTCTTTTTGGATGAATATTAACCATTTTACGTCTTTGAAATTGTAAATTGTAAATTTTGTTTTCTATTACTATTGACGAAATCATCGAAAATCGACTGTGAACAATTTTTATTTAATTTTTTTTTGTATTCTTCTTTTTACTTTTATTTTTAGTCATTAGTTATTTAGTTGTGAACAGGTTGTGACTTTTTTAAAATACTGTGATTGTGAATTGAATGTTTTTATTATTGTTTTATTGACTATTTTACGAAACTTAGAACAATTGTGTGACTCCATTTAAATATAGAAGAGTTCTCTTGATTTTGTAATGTATTATTATATTTATATATATACAGTTGATTCTGGGATTTTAGATATTTGTTCTTGTTGTTAATTTTATTGTTTTTTTTATTATTTTTAATCAAATCAACTGCAATTGTAATTCATTAATCTTGTTACGCTATTGATGTTTCTGTTCCATAGTTGGTATATTTTTTATTGTTATTATTATTTTTAAATCATTGTCTTAAAAACCTAAGAAATTGTTAAATTATTAAGTTAGCCCAACTGTAAATTCTTTTTAATCTAGAATAATTTTATTTTTCGATTTAAAAAAATACGACGTTTTAAAAATTTTTTAACATTACTGTAAAATAATATTTAAATGTGACTAATGATTGTAAAAATATGTATTGCTATTTAATTAATTATCCGAGCGTTTGTATTGTAAATGCTGTGCCCATCTGTAATTGCGGGTACACGAACATCTTAACTAAATGTACGTACGCTAGATAGTTTGCTGTGTACCTTGCGTTGATGAGCCTTGAATAAATAAAATAAAAAATAAAAATAAATAAAATAAATATTTTGGGCCCCGTAAACGATCAAACTTGTTTGTCAAACATGTTTGATCAAACTTCATGTTTCATATAACAAACATATTAAAAAAACCCGCAGCCCCGCACACGATCAAATAATTTGACAAACACGTTTGTCAAACAGAAATTAATATGAAGTTTGATCAAATATTTGATCGTCTTCGGGGCCCTTTTGACAATCAATTGACAATGATTTTGACAAAAGACATCAAATTTCACAGCTAGAAACATTTTGTATTGGAAAATTAAATTGTCGTTTTTAGTATTTTCCGTTACTTATTATTTATGTTTCTCACCGTTTAAATCTTCCCTGAACTTCCACAAATATGTCAAGATCAAAATCAGCCAAATCGGTCCAGCCATTCTCGAAGCGAGACTAACGAACAGCAATTGATTTTTATATTTGTAGCAATCGAATTTGAACCTGAAACTTTCTAAGTTCGTTTAACCAAGTTAACAAACTTTTCCATGCTTTTCAATCAAAACATATTTTACACCTAAGTGACTCAAAGTACCTAATGGAGGGTGAGAAAGGTCTAACACGTGTTCAAAGCGACCTTTAGTAACGACGGTCAATGGGAGAGATCGATTTTAATTACTGATAATGAGGGACCTTCTACAATATCAAAGTCATTGTAATTCATATACTCATAGAACAAAATATGTATAATGCTATTTTGAGTTAAAGTAGGCGGTATCATAATTAAAAAACGAATTGAAAAAAAAAAACAACGTCACGCGGTGTTCCCAGGCGGTCACCCATCCAAGTACTGACGCGTGACGCGTTCCCGCGTTACCTTTCTCTCAAATTTTACCCTAATGCGACTAAAGAAATTTCACTTCAAAAAATCTTCCTTTAGGTATTTTGGGAGAGTTTTGATATTGGTACTTGGTTTATTATGAATTGCTCTACCGGGACTACCGGGACCCCTCATATGCCTAGATAAGTCTGTAAGAGCAGAAAACAGAAGTAAACATAAAATACATTCAATCTTTAATTCCTCGAATTCCGCAAAAGCTGCATGTATTTATAGCTAACTAGCTACTGCCCGCGACGTCGTCTGCGCGAACGCTATAAAGCAAATAAAGGTACACTGCTCGTTGCCCGTAAGTGATAGCGTGATAATATGTAGCCTACGTTCTGACCCGACTTCTTAATAATATTCGTGCCAAATTTGAAGTAAATCCATGCAGTACTATTTGAGTTTATCCCGGACATAGGTACAGACAGACAAACACAAACATTCTAAAAACTATATTTTTGGATTCGGTATCGATTGTAAATCACACCACAAGTATTCTTTAAAAAAAATTAAATGTACAGTATTGACTTTCCTACCATTTTATTATATGTATAGATGATGATCACCATAATTTAGGATAAGCCTGCTTGTTCAGTTGAAACCTAACCTCCTCATTTGAATATCATCATCATCATCTCCCTGCCCTTATCCTATTTATATAGGGTCGGCACAACATGTTCTCCTCTTCCTCAGACTCATGTTGTAAGTGATTTGGCATGTTATTTTTTACGACCGGCCGCCTGCCTGACATCAACCCTCCTTGGGAATGCACAGTATAATACAGAAAATCAATAATGAGATATATTAATAGCATTATTATGATAATTCGTCAAGTTGCAATGTGTTTCCTATTTCATATTGATTATCTTCATTTTCTAGTAAATTTTTATCTTCATCAGGATATTTTTATATTTAGATTTTTCTAAGCTCAGTGACAATATGTTTGCATTCCTGACTTCTGTTCAATTGCTTTATGGTTCTTTCTTTTGTGTTTACTAATCGCTTCTGGTTCAATTGAACGTGTCTTTTTTTTTCTTCTAGTTTTTATTTTGTAATAAAACTGTTGCTGAATTTGATCCAATGTCCAGTAAAATTTCAAATCTGCCATTGTCATTAATGATAACGTAATATACCAACACGTTAACACAATAGCAAACGAAACTAGCTTGGATCGGAAGTCGAAAAGAAAAGACAGTCTTCTGTCAGCTCCAGAAATAAGAAGGCGTATAATACCAGTCATAAGCTGATTTCATGACTTCTTTATTTTTAGTTAAAGAAACTGAAGTAATTTTGATTCATTTGACAAGAAGTTGTCTTGAAATCATCTGGAAGGTGCAAATTATCGGACTACAGTCTACAACGTATAAACACATTTTTTTTAAACTTTCACTTTTTTATTATTTATTAACATTTTATTTTTATTTTACAATTTTTATTGGGTTACTTTAAGTCCAATTTTTATTTAATTTTGTTTTTAATATATGTACTATCGTATTTTACATTTTAATTTTGACATTAACCTCCTCATTTGAATATGTAAAAAAAAAATTAAAGCAATTTAGAATAATCTTTATATTAGTTGAACGAGCTATAAATAATATATTATACAAGAACTTCTATTAAAAAAATGTTTCTATTTCACATCTCTATTGAAGAATTGCGTGTCGTCATGTACTCTGCTCGCTTGCGTATTTTTTGCATCTTTCTAAATTTGCCTAAGTGTTTATTTTTTTTATTTTCTATTTTCTGTGGCTTTTTAGTAATCATAAATTCAACTTAAATCTCAAATTGTAGCTTTCTATTATGTAAAGTTGTAGGTAATAATCGTTAGCCTAATATTAAAGGAAACTTGTTATAACAAAATAGTCATTTGTAAAAAAGAACAATTAAAAGTGGAAACAAATAAATAACTGTATTAAGAAACTATGTAGGCTCAAAGGAACATATGATATTTTTTCAATTTAAAGCATTAGTACTTTAAGCTATGCATCACGATCACGATTCAGCCTATAATATCCCACTGTTGGGCATAGGCCTCTTCCCTATGTAGGAGAAGGATCGGAGCTTAATCCACACCGCTGCTCCAATGCGGGTTGGCGGATAAGCTATGCATAGAATATTGTATTTAGTATTTTTATTATTTTTCGACTAGCCCGTTGGCGCAGTTTGTAGTGACCCTGCTTTCTGCTCCGGGGGTTGTGGGTTCGATTCCCACCCCGAGTCTGGGTGTAATAGACATATTTATTTATATATTTATATATATATGTATTATTTATAAGTATGTTTATCGAAAAAAAATGTAGCTAGACCAGTCGGCTGTTACCTATAACACAAGCATTAGATTGCTTACTTTAGGAACAGACTACCGTGTGTGTAATGTGTAGATATTTATTTATATTTATTATTTATTATTTTCAGTTAAAATATTAGGTTGTTAGGTTTTTTCGGGATAAATCAAAAACAAAAGAATGATGCAATCTTCTATGACTTGTATAATTTCTTATCATTTGTATACTTAATTTTTATATTCAAAACAACACGTCGATAAGTCTTCAAGAAACTTACTTAAGATTAAATGTTAGATACTATCATGGATCTACGTTAAGTTGGAATTTTATTTTTTTATTGACGGAAAATTTAACAAGAGGTGGCGTATCTATAAAATAAAAGGTTATTTATTACAAAAAAAAAGTTAAAACTAAATAGGTTAAGGACGGAGATATCTATAAAAATATCGTCAAATAAATATTACACGATTTGGCACAAGAAGTTTTTGGTAAAAAAAGGAATAATATAAAATTTCAAGTATCGTAAATCCATGTTTTCACAATAAGCATAACTTACAATCATTAACGAATATAAACTACAATACTATAACATTATCTTACAAAATAAAGCTTCAAATTATAAATTTTAAGGAATAACATCGAAAAAATAATACAGTATTCAAATGGATTAATTATCTTTAAAGTACAGTCAGTATTAGAAGAAAAAAGTACAATTTAATTAATTGCTAAGATGAAAACTCACGTGGAATTCTATTAAACAACCGTAACTAAAAAAAATTATACGACATATTAATTCACGGAAAAAGATATTTTACAATCGCCTTTTGTCATTTATGTATATTATATATTTATAATACAATTGAGTTTTTTAATAAGCCTTATAGCGCTAGGACCCCACGGACCAAGGGTCTCGACACCGAATGGGACAAAATCATATTCGGAGCCTAGACCCCTGTATTTGCCTGCTTTAGCTTTTTCAGCCGCTTCACAAGCCGCACCAGCTCTGTTGTTGGTTCCATGTAGATGGGAAGGGGCCAGCGTGTCTGAACAGGTTAAATTAAGCTTTTAAATTACGTTAAATAAATGTTAATAATTTACACTACATCAGATCCAATTCCACACAAGTTCTCATAGAATCCACAATTTATCTAAACGTCGTAATAGTTATCATTGTCGTCGAATGGAATTTCCGCAGAGCGTTTTCCGAGACCGAAAGAGAATCTGTGCATGTCTCTCTCCCTTTTACCGA
This sequence comes from Melitaea athalia, assembly GCA_905220545.2. Lineage (NCBI taxonomy): Eukaryota > Metazoa > Arthropoda > Insecta > Lepidoptera > Nymphalidae > Melitaea > Melitaea athalia. The sequence continues at coordinate 19,187,604 of HG992189.1, read as the reverse complement.
GACCGAAGTTGAATTGTCTGCTCAAACGCTTTCCGAGACCGAAGTTGTAGCTTCTCGCTCGCTTTCCGAGACCGAAGCTGTAGAGGTGGGGTCGTTTTCCGAGGCCGAAGTCGTACATTCGCGCGCGTTTTTCCTCGGAATTGTCGTCTTCGGAATAACGCTTGCCGAGACCGAAGCTGTAGGGACGAGCCCGCTTTGTTTCGAATCCTGAGGAATACATTTCACGTTTGATTATTGACTCAACTAAGTCTAATTGTAGTAATGATTATAATAAAATATTAGTACATATTTCTACAATAAATGTAAACTTTATACTTAATTAAAAAGACGTGGTTCATAAGTGAACAATTTATTTCACTCAAAGTTGTAACACAATCGTTACTTAAAAGCAGATTTTTTTAATATCAATGGGCATGACGACAGTATCAAAAAATCGTCAATTTAATGATTTCAGGGGAACACTCATATTAAAAAAAATCAAAATACTGGTTTACTTTTATGTAAAATAATAAGATTATTGTGATTTTCAATAAACTAAAACATTAAAATCATGCAATCGGCCATTTTGAATGAAACACAAATTACAGCGCAGACGTCACAACATAACATAATAACGTCAGGCGCGCTCCAAAGACTAAAGTAAAAAGTAAGGCCCAGATTATTTTGTGACGTCAGAGCCGACGACGCCATGACACCTGCAGTCGTTTTGCCGCTCTCATTGAAAACATATTAGAAAAATAGTTTTAATCTTCCATAAACTTAAGTTTATTACCGAAATATAGTTATTTTCGTAAATAGTAAATGTGTAGCCACGTCACGGAAGAGGTTTTGAAAATCTTTCGTCATGCCCATTCTAGGCAAATACCTTCACCTTTTTTAAAAGGAAAGAGAAGGAAAGTTTTATATACGTTAGAGTAACACTGACTATCGAAAGAAGGCGAAGAAATGGAAAGAAATACTTTAAAAAAAAAGTGTGTGTGCGATTCGCACACGATAGAAGTAAAACTTCTTTGGCAAACTAATTAAAAAAAAAACTAATTTAAAATTAGCGGCGTGAAGCGCGGCGCGTCCTTTCCTGTCGTTTTGCCGTTGCATCCAGTTTCAAATCACAACGATTCTAAAGAAGTTTCACTTCAATAAGAATATAGAAAGAGAATCACCTGGTGCGGCATCATACTGATCGATAACTTCAGCAAAAGCCTCCTGGTCCAGATCATTAGGAAGCTGTTCCATCTGTTCCTCGTTCACCGACCGCTTACCCAGCCCGAAAGAGTACGGGCGAGACCTTAGGAAGAAGCAGTATGTTAAAGGAATATTTTATCGTACTTATAGGGAAAACTCGATTTTATTGTAGTTACAACCTTGCAAGTTTTTTTTTTTTTTTTAATAAATAGACTAGCGCTTGACTGCGATCTCACCTGATGGTAAGTGAAGATGCAGCCTAAGATGGTGCGCGCTTGTTTAGAAGATGCCTATTGACTCTTGATGACTACACCTTTGCAACTTATTGGCTTTACTAGCTTTCATGAAAAATATAATTATAATATGAATGAACTTCCCAATGGTTGAGCAATTGATAGTTTTGAGAAATAGCTGACGAGTTTATTTGCGATTGTGATTTTGTTTATGTATTTTTAATTTACACTGAACAGCAGTATGTACCTAGTGACTGCCTATAAAAAGAAGTACGACCATTGTTTACCTATTATGTATTAAAACATTTATATTGTATCTTCTGTTGGTTGTCCTTAATAAATCTATACAAATAAATAATATTGGAGTGTCTGTTTGTAATATTGAAATAACCGCTTTTTACTAAATGCATATATCAATGTATTACGGTACATATACCAAAATAACATTTTTTACAATTTTTGTCTTATTTTATAAATTTCACGCGGACGAAGTCGCGGGCACAGACAGCTAGTAAATAAATAAATTCTTTGAAGCAGAATCTACATTCCGAACTGAGTAGTAGTTACAAACTATAATTTATAAATTAATTAGGTTTTTGTAATAAATACTTTGATAATAATGGAATCATGATGATCTTCAAATTATAGCCTTCGAAAACTCATCCCGGATCAGGATCCGAGGAGATCAGAATCCCCGATCAGATCAGATTCAGGAATCTGCAACCATTTGAAATCGATTAATATGCTCCATCCATTGAGTCATATTATCTCTGTTTACGTTTCCCCATTTCCAGTATATCAGTTTACACTTAATAAAACAGTCGTAACTTTAGGGTTGTCGTATTTTTTGTAGGTCTTTGACATGACTCAATGGCTTTGCGTGACGCGCTTTTTACATAAATTACGATAAAGAATGGCAAACTGGTTAAAATTTTTTTATATAAGTTCGTCTGTCCGTATTTTCTTAACATCCCTCTCAAAGCAGTAACTGTAATTAACGATTCCCTAATTGTGTTTATTAATTTTTACTTATTATATTGTATTATTCATTTAATAATAAAAAAATGTTATTAAATCTTAACATTAATTGTGTTATTCTCAAAAAAAAAAAAAATTTTTTTTTAGCCAACTTCAAAAAAGGTGGTTTCAAAATTTGACTGTATACTCGTATATAAATTTTTTTATGTGTGTTCGCGGATAACTTCGTCGTTTATGAACCGATTTTGATGATTCTTTTTTTGTTTGAAAGGAAATATCCCAAGGGTGGTACCATGATAGGGAAACCAAGATCCGCTGATGGCATCTCAGAGAAATCGAGGGGAACGTTCGAAAATCGTAGTGGCGACTAGTGTGTTTGTTAATTTTTTTCCTCTACTTACGTTGTAGGTACTTGTCGATGTAATAGAAGTTGTTTTTTTTTTCGTTTGCTTGCAAACACATTTTTTTTAAGTCGGTTAAAAATACAAACATGAAAACATTCCCTTTTAGATATAAATCATAGTAAAGGAGTAGGAGTGGTTAATATGATATAAATTTACCGTTTTCCTAATCCAAAGTTATATACCGGCAGCCTCTTGTACTCAGATACGTAGCTGTAGGCTCTCTTTCCTAAGCCGAAGTCATAGTGGGGCGACCTCTTTTCCATGGGGGCAACGTGTTCCTGCAGTGTGGTTTCTTGATCCTGCTGCGTGTTGTCATTCTGTGTTATTTCTGGCGTGCAGGCAGCTGTGCTGATGACGAGGAGGATGACGATGGAAGTGTACAGCATTCTGAGGATACATAAATCATTTATTATTTTGGTAACTTAATATTTTGACAAAGTTAAAGTTGCTTATCACACTGGGTACATTACCTAAGTTTGTAATGTATCTAATGTTAAGATGTAATTTTTATTTTATTGTTTGATATTTTTGCTACCTCAACTTTATTTTATTTTAGTTTTTTTGTAAATGATATTATATCGACTTTTTTAAGTGTGTGTATCACCTTATGGCACAATAAATGTTTTAATTTAATTTAATTTCAGTTTTCTGTCGGCCTAATGGTAAGCGAACACCATAACTCATAGACGCCAACAACACAAGAAGCATTGCCAGCGTATTGCCGACCCTACCTCATACCTCCAAGAAGTCGAGCTAACTTATTCACCACAGCAACACAACACTTCTTGAGTGCTATTTAGCTTTGATCTTCTTTAAGGCTGTGGAGCTTCCCCAGTTGAGCTACCCCGAATTTTGAGCAATATTATTGAAGTGAAACTTCTTTAGGCGCATGAGGGGTAAAATTTGAGTGACCGGTAACGCGGCAGCGTCATGACGGTCAGTACTTGGACGGGTGACCGTCTGAGAACACCGCGTGACACTGGCTTTTGTTCAATTACTTTTTTTTTGACTTAGTTTGCCAAAGAAGTTTCACTTCTGACATGTGTACCTTGTACGCACGCATTTTTTTTATTTTACCTATACTTTATTGTACACCACAAATACATTACAAACAAAGCATAAAGATAGTTACAGACTGTGAACAAAGAGACATTTGTTTCCCAGTCGACAAAGGGGCAATGAAACGGATATACACCCGGAAATCCCGGAACGCACAGCAACTTAATTAAAATTAACCGTATACTATTTAATTTAACACTATACCGAAAGTAGGTGTGATGCAGAAGTATAAAAGTGACATATGGTTTTATTTTGTTGAACTTACTTTATGGGCCCCGTAAACGATCAAACATGTTTGTCAAACACGTTTGATCAAACTTCATGCTTTCATATAAAAACCATATCAAAAAAGCCCGCAGCCCCGCACACGATCAAATAATTTGACAAACACGTTTGTCAAACAGAAATTTAATATGAAGTTTGATCAAATATATTTTGATCGTCTACGGGGCCCTTTGATACTTATTATTAAAATACCCCCAGAGTAAATAGTTAATGTCAGAAAAGTATGTATAAATATTTTATTAGTGTATCTAAACTTAGGTGAAAAATGTCGACGTATTTCAAGTACCAATGATACAAAGTTTTATAATTTTTATTCAATACCGTACACGCTCGAAGAAGCCTGGACGGTTTGCTAGTTTTAATTATAATTAAATTCAACAATAAATAGTAGTAAACTTTTCGCCTTTAATTCATATGAAGTTTTTAGAAACCCTTGATAACGTCTTTGATAACGTAGCTTCCTAGAAAGCTTTACTACTTTCATAAAAGTCCTTTAAGTTCAGAGAAAGTTACAAACATGAACGAAAGCTCATATTTTCGTTTACTCAGCCTTTGTTGCAATTTTTTTGTTAGAAGTATTAATCTCTCCGTTTCGTGTGTCTCTCTGTGTTTCCGGAAAACTTTAACCTGGGCATCTTAGTCGCGAGTGAATAGGTTACTTCTAGGTAAGCGTGCTCCACCCTAGACCGCATTTTTATTTAACATCAGGTGAAATAGTGGTCAAACGCAAGCCTATCTTAATATACCTATAAAAAATATATTTTTAATTATAATTACGTTTTCTCAATTTTTTTAACTTATAAGAACTACAAAGTATTATCTATAAAGTTGAAAAATTGAGCAAAACGTTTTTAAGTTTTAATAGTTATATGTTTCAAAAGTTTTAATTGCAAGTGGTAAGCATATAGTCAATACAAGGCCTTAATTTAAAACGCCTATATTGTATGCCATATCGAAAGTATATGAAAAAGTCAGTCGATATTATTTAGATGGCCATCACGTCTTTTATCTATGCAAACTAAAAACCTGTCTCGTGTGCGTCTCCTGTGTGTGCGTGTCCTACTTGAAATACTGTTTATATTTGACATTATTTCTTTATTAATCTTACAAATAATTATGTGGTTTAATTTAAGGCTTTGTTGCTTGTAATCTTTTTTAAATATTTGTCGGAGACAGTCATTGATACAGAACGAAAATGGAAGTTTGACGTCCTGAGGTAGGCAGCATTGTCACACAATGCGGTCAAGATGACAAGACGTCGCATCACGTTAAAGAAGAAATTTATGAAAATTATTAAATGAAGATTATGGCATTTACTAAGTTGTTTGAATGTTTCTTTGCTTGATTGATAATAATTATATTAAAAATGGGTTGCCTAAAATATCCAATATACTAATTTTATTACAAAGTGAAATAATGAAACATTCATTCTATTATCAGCTCGGTGAAGATCGACTTTGGTTCGGATCTTAGACCAGTATGACGATAGTTAGAATGATGCTGTGTTCGACATACTCATATAAATATGAAACGGTTATTGTGGTTGTCTTATGCATTATAATATTATTAAATATTTGCTCCGCAAATTCGTAGGCGTACGATGTATATCACACGCTTAATAAAGATGATATGATTAAAATACTACATCGTCTCTGGGGTTTTTTCATAGCCGTCTATAGTAAAAGCAGTTCCCCGCGGCGTCTAATCGGATTTATGAAGGGCTTAGGTCTGTTCCATGCATTATGTATGATACAAGGACTTATTAGGCCTGAGAAATGTTTTAATTAATATATTCCTGTTGAGTTGGAGCCGCGGGAGGTATATTATTTAGAAGGTATTAAATAATATATTAAATGATAATCAACTCCTCTCTAAATGATTCACCGTATAATGAGATGAATAATGAGAGATATGCTCAATTGCTCATATACAGAGGTGTTAATATTGTATGTATTAGGTTTAGGAATACAAATATATCACTACATAGTATAAAACAAAGTTGCTTCCCGCTGTCTGTATGCTTAGATCTTGAAAACTACGCAACGGATTTTGATACTGTTTTCTTTAGTAAATAGAGTGATTCCAGAGGAAGGTTTATATGTATAAAACATGCATAAAATAGTAGAGGAATACTGATAATTTTAGAGGTTTCTAATGTGGTGTTGTAAATAAACACATTTTTTGCGCTTACATTGCAAACGCTGGCAAAAAGCTGTGAACGTTTTATATAAAGACATTCTGTAGTATGTTTAGCATCAGCATTGCACCCATTTGAAGCCGGGGCGGGTCGCTAGTTCTGTAATAAATATAACAATGGACAAGTAATGGAGTAATGAAAACTTATATTTTACATTTGATATGCTTATTCCTTAATATTCCATTCTAATATACAATAAACTTTTTATGCCAGAAGATGAACGTGTCCCCGGAGATACATCGAAAAGTCAATTTGAAATAAGTTACATATAACTTTTCGAAGTCAATTTAGTTTTGTTTATCGAATATAAAGACTTTATTTTTTATCTGTTTATTTACAAGCGTTAAAACCTTTATAGTATTTAAATATATTTAATAAAAATACTTAAACTGATTAAATGTAAGCAAACTCTCTGGTGTAGTGGTACGTGTGTCATGTATGCGCCTAACAACAGGTGGTTTGCGGGTCCGACTCCCGTTCGGGATGAAGATTTGTATTTGTACAAATTAATATTCCATTCCGGTTTGGATGTCTGTCCTTGTGGGTCTCCCCACCGTGCCTCGGAGAGCAGGTTAAGCCGTCGGTCCCGGTTGTTATCATGTAAACCTCATAGCGATCGTTACTCATAGTAGGGAACATAATTATCCGCCGAAACGCAATGTAACTGTTGATTGATATACTTTATAAAAAAATAATTTAGTTTTTAGCTTTACATTGTAAATTGTAATTTCGTAACAAATGCCACATCAAGTTATATATACATATAAAAATGGTATAGAATGTGTGATATCTTTGAAAGATAATTATTGTTGTTACATAAGGAACGTATTTTACACCTGACAAGTAACATCTAGCTCAGCATCAAACAACAACAACAAAAGCATCTGTCTAATAACAAACTAACTATGCTAGTTACAAGTAACAATACTGATATGACAGCAGTCACTTCACAGGTGTAGGTACTTAGCTCACACTCCGCTGGATCGTCTGAACTTACCTTTACAAGCGTAAGACTTTGATGTCCAAATTAAATTCACAGCTAGGTGCACACATTTGATTATAACTCCAAAACTTAGTTATCGCGAAATCTGAGACAATAGGCCGAGAGCAAGACTCCGCAAGATTGTGATAATTGACAAAGTTTGCAAATTGAAAATTTAAGCTAGACCAGATCAACCGGTTTGTATTTCAGAGATATTGAAATTTAATTATTGAAATGTCCATGAAAATCAATATTGTTTTTAACTAAATAAATCCTTACTATAATCCCTATTATCGATAAATTTAATGTAAAGCTGGAGATTTTATTTAATTAGACGCAAAGGCCTTTGATAAATAATCAGTAAGGGTTTTGGAATTTACTTATTGCGTTAAATGTATAATTTTAAGAACGAAGTACGAATATTAATGTAGACGCACACTAGGCAACAAGTGACAGCGACAGCTCGGCGACTAGACGCTTAACAAGAGTACGTTCGACGTCGATGTGTTCATTTCGGATTTCGAAGCGCGTCCTGTTTGGGACTTGTCTGTCGTAGCGGCAGTCGCTGACGCAAGAGATTCCGCTACGTGTCTAGTCGCGGTAACTAGAGGCCTGATGCAAACGACAACGCAGGGTTTTGTCGCGGCGACTACACGGTGACAAGTCGCCCAGTTTGCGATGGCCCTTATTCGAGATATATCTATATAGAATTAGTATATATCATTCATTTGTGTAAAGATAATTATATGTATTATTAGAGATAATTGAAAAAAAATTCGTCAGATAAATAAAATACTGTCGCATTTAGAATCTCGTCTTTTTTGTTGATTAATAAGTTATAATACTGAATTAATACTAGATATTAACTTAATAGCACTGAATATAAACTCTACCATAATATTGCTACATTGGACAAGATCTGATGGAATAAGCTGACTCCCAGTGCACAGTGGTGACAAATGGATATTTCAACACGTAGAAGAACACTTAAGTTCGAACGCTTTCCTATAATAGGGAAATAGGCTACGTTAAAAGTGAGACTTTTATAAGTTATAATAGGCTAAAAAGGTTATAGACTTAAATAATTACTCTACGTTTAACAGGAGTTGAGGAGTAGATCATAATCTTATGTATTTTATAACTAAACCTGTCTTAAATCGTATGGGCATTCGTCTTTTTATATTATACTAGCGACCCGCTCCGGCTTCGCACGGGTGCAATGCTGATACTAAATATAAAATAAATATTTGCAATCTATTCGCAAAAAAATGTGTTTATTTACGACATCACATTAGAAATCTTTAAAACTATCAGTGTTCCTCTACCTCTCCTTATTTATATGTATAATACATGCATAATATATTATGCATGTATTATATATATAAACCTTCCTCTGGAATCACTCTATTTACTAAAGAAAACCGCATCAAAATCCGTTGCGTAGTTTTAACGATCTAAGCATATGTACAGACAGACAGACAGCGGGAAGAGACTTTGTTTTCTAATATGTAGTGACGGAGGATATGTGTAATAAAAAGCAATCAACTTAATGAATTAAGTTAATTGCTTTTTACTAAAGTGATTACACTTTGGGTAATACATAATTACCAAATTATGTTTAGACATACACACATCTATGTATAACACAAGCATTAAGTGACTATAGGAACAGACAAAAAAACAGTCCGACTAGCCCGTTGGCGCAGTTTGTGGTGACCTCTTTTCTGCTCCAGGGGTTGTGGTTGTGGGTTCAATTCCCACTCCGAGTCTGGGTGAAATATATAACATATATATTTATTTATATATGAATTATTTATATGGATAATTATCGAAAAAAAATGTTGCTATACAAACATTAAGTTGCTTACTTTAGGAACAGACGACCGTGTGTCTATGTAGTAGAAATTTATTTATTTATTATTTATTTAAAAAAGCACAGGTTCCTAAGGTAGGCAGCAGATGAATGACATATAGACATACATGTATATATTTAAATGCAAACAAACATTTTAAATCATATCAAAAATTTTCGATCCAGCGGGATTTGAAACCGCGCCTTCAGTGTTCTGACAGGGCACGTCAGAATTTACAATTTCCTCATGTTTGGGTAACACAAAGAATAAAAATAAAACGAATTAAATGCGAATACTTAATACGTATATAAAAATATTACACTCAGTCTCGAGATGGAAATCGAACCCACAGTCAGTCAGTTCAGTCAGAATAAACATTACTTTAATATTTATATCTATCTATACCTACATATAATAAAATGATAGGAAAGTCAATGTATGTAACAACTTTTTACTAAATGCATATGGATATACACGGAACATATATATACCAAAATAACATTTTTTACAATTTTTGTCTGCCTGTCTGTTTGTTCCAGCTAATCTCTGAAACGGCTGGACCGATTTTGACGGGACTTTCACTGGCAGATAGCTGATATAATAAGGAGTAACTAAGACTACTTTTAATTTCGAATTTTTTTATAACTCCGAACTGAACAATAACTTTTTTGTTTAATTCCACGCGGACGAAGTCGCGGGCACAGCAGCTAGTGTTTAATAAATTTTATTATGTTAATACACAGAAACCAAATTATAATACATACATTGAATATTAAATAAATGACATATCTTAATGGACATGTGCTCTTAATAAATTATACATTTGTCCAGAGGGACATATACTTGAAAGGTGAAATAAATTTTCATTTAATTAATTCGTTTCGTTTGCTTTTTAATTATTATTTCGTATTAAATTCTGCCACTACTTAACAATACGGAGTGACATTCTGTTATTTAAATAAGTAAGAAGATTGTTAATTTTGTTTTAAATATCTATAAATAAAAAAAGTTTTTTTTTTTAACATATAACTAGGTCAGCAAACAAGCGTACGGCTTACTCGATGATAAGCGATTACCGTAGCTTATAGACGTCTACATCACCAGAAGCATCGCAAGCACGTTGCAGGAGCTTTTTTTTTTTATGTAACTAGGTCGACAAACAAGCGTACGGCTCACCTGATGGTAAGACCGTAGCCTATAGACGCCTGCAACACCAGAAGCATCGCAAGCGCGTTGCCGACCCTATCCCCAGTCCCCCCCAGGAGCTCTGGTCACCTTACTCACCAACAGGAACACAGTACTGCTTGAAAACAGTTTTATTTAGCTGTGATCTTCTTTAAGGTCGAGGTACTACCCCAGTCGGGCTGCTCCATAATATTTGAGCAGGAAATTTCCTGCTGTGCCTTACCTCAGTTTAACATACAATCAAGTTAGTCAAGGTTGTTGTTATTACTTTCAAAACAGTAACTGCGGAGTTTCTTGCCGATTCTTCTCTGCAGAATCTGCATTCTGAATCGGTGGTAGATTATCTTTTAAAAATAATAATCACTGTAAAATTTTTATTTGTATAATGACGATTCGAAAGTGCTTTTGAAGACTATTTCAATATTAGTAGTTTATGCAACTGTCATATAATGAAGGGTATTAAAACACGAGTGTGAGTTTCATAATAGTAACGAGTGTTTTAATACCCGTGTTATATGCAGTTGCATACACTACTTTATCTTCACTAATGCAATTAATCAAACAACAAGAGTAAAAGCTGACAATAGTTTATTTATAATAGTTGTTCAAATTTTGGATGGTACAATTTTGAAAGTTAATGTTAATTATTGATCCAGCAGCTGTAGCGGTCGCGGGGCAAGCAGTAGAGCTCGTAGACGGAGTCGGAATATTTATAATTACTTTATTCGTCTTGTTTTCTATACTGTTCAAGATCGTATTGTGTATCGTGTATTGTCACAGTGATTTTGCCGCCATTAAAATCTAACAAGATTTTACGATTTCGATGTGGATATTATACCATCATGTGAAATTGCTTAAATTGAGTGTTTTGTTGTCTGCGCTATAACAGTAGTAATTATAAGTCAAGTATTGGAAACATAAGTAGAATGTTACAACATTAGTGTAGATAATAGTTATTTATGATTTTGTTTGATTTTGCCTGTTTCTAAGGCAACGAATCTGTGTCTTATGTAATAGACAACTTATGTATATACGTATTTTATGATTGTACTAGCTGTGCCCGCGACTTCATGCGCGTGGAATTTAACAATAAAGTTATTGTTCAGTTCGCATAGTTATAAAATAAATAATTTTTAAAAATAAAAGCAGCCTAAGTTACTTCTTACTACATCAGCTATCTGCCAGTGAAAGTCCCGTCAAAATCAGTCCAGCCGTTTCAAAGATTAGCCGGAACAAACAGACAGACAGACAGACAAAAATAGTGAAAATGTTATTTTGGTATATGTACCGTGTATACTTTCATCTTCATCAACGTGCTATCGAAATTATATATAATTTTTATCAACTAATATTCTTTTTCAAAGAATTTTCGTAGTTTTAAAACAACTTTGGTCTCGTAGCCGTTTTAAAATATCATCAACGACGCACATGAAAGAGTCTTTCATTCACGGCGTTGCATTCAAAAGGAATTTTAAGCTCGTGTCACATTCAATCGTGTGGTTTTCTATAGAAAGAACGCACGCAAAGATATTCTGCAAGTGTGTTCTTTTAAATATGAGATAAAACTACTTGGTTCTAGTTTATTTTTAGGTAAATCGTTTATAAATAGACTCGTAAAAGGTTCCGTAAATAGAAATATACATTATACTACGTCGTATACATTCCGTATTATGTATTAATGTACAAACTACGCCCCGCGCTTTTACACGCCTCAATCTGCGAAAAAAATATCCTATATATAGCCTTAATCGGTAAATAGGCTTTCTAACAAAAAAAAAAAAAAAAACAGTTTACCTGGTAAGCACTGTGAACTATAATATCATAAATAATATTGTATTTAGACCTCAACATAAACGTACATGGTCTGAAAGAAGATGTAGTGACAAAAATTGAGAAGGGTATGCTGAGATGGTTTGGCCATGTTGAGAGAATGAATGAAGAGCGATTGACGAAAAAAGTGTATAAGGCGAGTGTGAATGGGAGTGTTGGAAGGGGTAGACCTAAGGAATAACGAAAGTGGACGAAGCGAAACAAGTATGTAAGGATCGTAGCAAGTGGAAAGAAGTAGTCTCTGCCTACCCCTACGGGAAAGAGGCGTGATTATATGTATGTATAAACATATAAATAATGTATCACATTTATTTTTAAGGCCTTTTACGTAATTTGGTTCTCAAACGTGAACGATGATAATACAAATATTCAACCAAAATAATTGTGTTTGCTCGCAAACGAAAAAGAAAACCGACTTTAATTACATCGACAAGTAACACAACGTAGGTAGACGAAAAAAATATTCAAGTAAATACGCGTCATTAGATATAACTCTAAAAGTACTTGTCAGATCTCAATGAAATTTAAATGAAACCACATGACACGCAACACCTTTCAATTAAACGAAATTCATCGAAATCGGTCCACTCAGTCAAAAGTTCTGATCTAACATACATAAAAAAAATACAATCGAATTAAGAACCTCCTCCTTTAAGTTAAAAAAAATCGACGAATAATATTATTATTAGGGATAACTCAAATTTCCTCCTCGTCAGATATCATTCAAATTTAAATTGGACCACATGACAAACACATGCTATCGAGTTACAATCACTCATAAAAATAATTAATCATACTTTCTTTCTTCTTGTAATAATTAAAAATTTAAATCACGTTGTTCAAAGACAGACAGTCCTGTCTAACAATTTAGTAATGATTGTTTGATTACGTAGGCGCAATTAATTTTAAAACTTTATTAAATTTTTTAAAAGAACAAGTCGACATGCCCTGACAATTATAATGGTCTTAATTAACTTTTTTGTGTCAACTTTACGTAAAAAGAATTCTTTAAAATTGTACAAAAATATAGAATCTTAAGACTTTTTACTTATTATTTAATAACAAATATTTATTACAATTTCATAAGACAAATACAATTTATCACAGAAGCCACAGATTCTATTTTTCCAATTTTTTTGGATATGATTTTGGGCATTGTCAGAAAAATGTTTTTTATCTATCCAATCAACTGCTGGCTTTGAAATACACAGGCCAAAGACGGGCAGCAGCGTCTTCGGTGCGACAAAGCCAGCTCTGCGGTCAGCAACCCGCCTGCCCAGCGTGGTGACTATGGGCAACACATGAGTTCACGCTATTTTTGGCGCGAAATTGTGGAGGCCATCAGTCCGCTGCTGGACATATCCGAATCGTTTTTTTTACTGTAACTTGGCTTTAATGAGTTAAATTACAGTGCTTATTTAAGTAGACTATGGGCAAGTAGACTATGGGCAACACATGAGTGGGCAACACGCTATTTTTAGCGCGAAATTGTGGAGGCCATCAGTCCGCTGCTGGACATATCCGAATCGTTTTTTATAAATACTGTAACTTGGCTTTGATGAGTTAAATTACATTGCTTATATAAGTTTTAAACATACGTAAATAAAAGTCTTATTTAGGGAATTAAACAATTTTGTGATAAAAATCAACGTTTACAGTAAGTTTACGAGGTATCAACTTAGTGAAATATGAACAGATGTGTCATTATACCGCAGGTTTACTGCATATGAGGTGTTAGGTTTTATGGACCTTTAACGCTGTACTTTAAGACTTTAAAATCATGTGTTTAATCTATACTAATATAATAAAGCTGAAGAGTTTGTTTGTTTGTTTGTTTGTTTGTTTGATTGTTTGTTTGTTTGTTTGTTTGAACGCGCTAATCTTAGGATCTACTGGTCCGATTTGAAAAATTCTTTCAGTGTTAGATAGCCCATTTATCGAGGAAGGCTATAGGCTACATATCATCACGCTAAGACTAATAGGAGCATAGCACCAGTGAAGAATGTTTCAAAATCGGGGATTTTTTTCTTTTGAGAGCTTCCGCGGCATAAACGGTTAAAGTTTCGCTCAAATCATGTATGACAATATTGGTCCTATTCCACGGGGACGAAGTCGCGCGCAGAAGCTAGTATTTGATAAAAATGCGTTTTAAGGATAGTTTTCTAAAATTTTGTTCATGTGTATATAGGAGCCGACTTTATTATTTTTGAAATAAAACGTCTTTACGCACGCTTGACTTGGGGAAAGCCGGTGAATGCGTGACGTGAGTATTACGAAATGTGTGATCGGGCGAGGTGAACGCAAGTTGAGAGGGAGATATAAGCTAGTGAGGATAGAAAGAGAGAAAGTTACGTTTCGTAAGTTTTACTTCAGTCATATGGTCTAAAGTCCACTCGTTTTTTAAAATTACTAGTTTCATTAAATTTTTTTTGAAACATATTTACGCCTAATGTTTTCTTTAAATGCCGTAAAATTATTTCTATCGTACACTTCCAAAGCCATCTTATCAATTACGTAGATTAAGTCAGCTATAATTTCCTAAGTATAAGCCGCGTGCGGGTAGTTTTATATCTTTTTTGTGACGTCATCACGTCCTACCTACTTAACGGATAAACTGAAGGTCCAGACGGTATAATAAAAAGGAAGTTACATTGACATTATTTTCTTTTTTTATATCAGTACTCTATACCAACATGTAAGCACTTGGAACAAAGAGAACTTATTGCCTCTAGGCATTCTCTGTTAGTCCTTTTGGTCAAATTACGAACTATGTAGTGTAGAGAACTATTATAACTAGCGGTCACCAATGAGGTCGAAAATCGATTATAATTAATTTAAATTATAAGTTTGAACGTTATTAAGGTTCTGTTCTGTTGTTAAAGACTATACTTCTATAATCTATATATATATATAAATGAATCGCTGAATTTGTTGCTAAGCGCAAATCTCGAGATCAGCTGAACCGATTTCACTAATTCTTTTTTATAATATTTCTTGAAGTACGAGGATGGTTCTTACGGAGAGAAAAATTTAAAAATATTGCCTAAAAAGTCTAAAAACAATGATTTTCTATATTCCCATACAAAAGATTCGTAATAATACTTAAAAGTTAATTTGAACTTTAATACCATACAATAAAGTTTAAGAGTCCGGAGGGGTTCCGGGAAGGCAATTGAGTGACGTTAGTATCGTATAAATATTAATGTCAATATTTTTAATATATATTTTTAATTTTTATAGCTAACCAGTAACCCGGTGTCACGAATAGCAGAAATAAGTAGGTATTAAAAAAAATTAAAAATTAAAGAATCGACTGTTAGGCGGTACGAAGTACGCAGGGTCAGCTAGTAATGAATAAAAGATTATATAGGCGTGTGTGTCAAATACATGGTAGTGTGTGTAATGTTTTTTTTATTGATTTAATATACCTATTTTATATGCAAATAAAAAATAGTATTCTGACCTCTTTCTCTATATAAACTATCAGTGTGCGAAATTTCATACTCCTCAGTCTGCGCAATTTTCGTAAAAAGGGGTACAAAGTTTTTGCTCTACGAATTATAATATACAGATACTAATTATAATACTATTTATTATAATACTACTAATTTAAAACTAGTAAAATGCACTTTTAGCCGACTTAGACAAAGGAGGACTTTTTCCAATTCGACTGCATTTTTATGTAACTTTTACTCTGGGTTTTTATTCGAAAGCTGATGCTTGTCATGTGGTCCCGTTGATCAAATAGTAAAGAACAAGCAATTAGTAATGTTTATCGGTGAAAAAGAACCATAAGGGGTCGTCAATTCCATCACGTGATATTTTTTAGCAACCCTTTATTCCCCACCCTGGTGTGATATGTGGTGAGTTTTTCGACTGCACCCCTATTTCCAAAAATTACGTGCATTTTATGCAAAGTAAATTGAAAGTTTTAGAAACCTTTTATACATTAGATACAGGTATAATCTGATTGAATTTAGGAAAATGAATTTATATTATTTATTTATTTTATTTATTTGTTGCGCCAACAAGAAATACACTAATACAAATGTTAAGAGGCAAGCACAGTTATTCGGCAAAGTGTATCCTCAGTTACAGGCGCAAACCGCATGCACTTGAGCGAACAATTTATTATTACAAGAGACAATTACTAAACGGGACACGATAAAAAAAAAAAAAATGGATGATCGTGATACAAATTAGAGACGCATCAAGGATACAAATTAGAGACGCATCAAGGATGCAAAGTGTTTGGTTGGTGTTTTTTTGCTTTAGAAATGACGCATTTAACGAAAAATAAATGATATTTCAATACAGCTCCTTGCGATGTTTCGTCTTGTCTTCCGAACCCCCCCCCCCTTTTCGAGCCTCGCTTGATTGGGCGACACTTAATATTAATAAAAAGATTACATAAGATTACCGAAGTATAATTGAAATGTCAATTATCTATTGAGATCCTGCTCTATCTCGTATCTCCTCGCCCCTCATTATTCTGATACGCCAGCGTATTAATAAACTTATTTTTCAAGAATTTTCAAGGGGTGGACTTATACTAATATAATAAAAGTTAAAACTGTTTGTTTGTTTGCGTTAATCACAAAATGTATTTTTATATTATAATGAAACAACTTTTTCGGATTTTATCGCGGCTTATTAAGTTTTTTAAATGCCCGACGTTTCGGATACTTTACAGCAACCATGGTCACGGGAGGGCCAATTTACAATTTATGAGTAGACTCCTTAAGAACGATGTGACACGCGTGTTATAAGAAACTAGCTTCTGCGCGCGACTTCGTCGGCATGGACTCCGCTCCTATTGGTCTTAGCGTGATGACACATAGCCTAGCCTTCCTCGATAAATGGTCTATCTAACACTGAAAGAATTTTTCAAATCGGCCCAGTAGTTCCAGAGATTACCGAGTTCAAACAAACAAACAAACTCTTTAGCTTTATATATTAGTATAGATATAGTGAAATAGTTTGAAACCGTAACGCTGAACCGTGACGCTCAAAGTGACGTTACACTTTGGAACTTCTGTGGTCTGTGCTTTGGAATCATGTATAAAGATATATTTTTAAATACAACAGTATTCGTACACACACTTATTTTCCAGATAATTGAAAACGGTTTATAGTCTATGGAAAATGCCCATTCTTGCCCCACTGTCAGTATGCCCATGAATACAACTAAAATATCCGCAAGCATCAAGACTAAGTACGAAATAATAGAGTCTATACCTTAACAAGTCTTGAACTTGAACCCACAATTCCCTCTATATTTAAAAGGGTTAAAAGCGAACTGGTCAAACAACAAGTATCTTGTTAATTAATTACTTTGTTAAGACTTGAAGTTATATTCAAGATTCAAACGAATTTGAACGTTAAACTTTGGTAATAAGAGCGAATATTTTAAAACGATTGTATTAACAATAATGTTATTTACTTTTGAATAATTAAAAGAGATAAACCTTATTGGTTTATGTTTTAAATGATTATGTATCTTAAGGAGTCTGTATTGAGTTTATAAAGACGGATTTAATTGTCTTTTACCATCATCAGTTAATCTGCCAACCCGCAGTGACCAGCGTGGTGGATTAAGCCCCGACCTTTCTCTTACATGGGGAATGAAGGATTTTAATACAGGCTAAAACGAGATTAGCTGATACCCAACATCCCACAGCTGGGCAAAGGTCTCTCCACATAATAATTACTCAAGTCAACTGATGATATTTTTAGAAAAATGAAAAACAGTTAAAAATAGTTATTTTTGTTAGTTTTATTATAGGCCATACAGATGCTTGCCGTGGTCTGGACCATGGTCACGGGAGAACTGTCATCAAGCTGCCTGATATCGCATAAAAGCAAGCGAAACCGAATAGTCGATAGTTACAATATTACTACACGAAAAGTTAAACAAATTAAAAAGTTTATATCGATATTAGTTACTATAAAATATAAACTTTCCGTTATAAGTAGTAATCAATCATGGAGTTGACAGGGGCCATTGTAAGGACAGCAAAATGCCTCTAAAGGCTACGACCAAAGTTCTACGACCTTCTATACTAATGTACCAGCTGTTCGTATCTGAGTTGATATTATTCAGTGCTTCAGCCTATAATATCCCACTGTTGGGCATAGGCCTCTTTCTCCATGTAGGAGAAGGATCAGAGCTTGATCCAACACGATGCTTCAATACGGGTTGGCGGATATATTCCATACTATGAGTAACTATCGCTTTCAGGTTTACATGATAAAAACTGGGACCGACGGCTTAACGTGCTCTCCGAGGTACGGTGGGGAGACCCACAAGGACTGCACAAACACCCAGACCACGGCAAACATCTGTATGGCCAATACAAATGTTGTCGTGTGCGCAATCCAGTGCTGTGACCGCTGCACCAACGCGGCGTCATTTGTTTAATACAAATATTAATTTAAAAAAATGTTGATTACTAAGAAACGCAAAAATCTCTTGTCCAATTTCAATTAACCCTCGATGTGAGTGCATCGTTACCTTCCCCCCACACACGTAATTAAGATCGTGCCTTATCTGTTACAGACGGACAGATCGCTAACTTTCTTTTAAACGCAATACGATTCAAGAGTTTAATCTCTACATAATAGACTAGCTGTTCTCAACGGCTTTCACCCGTGTGCGCAAACAATTTCCCGTGGGAACATATTATTTTCCCGGGATAAAAAGTAGCTTATGCTACACAGGGATAACTAAGCTTTCAAATGGTTAAAGAATTTTTTAATTCGGTCCAGTAGTTTTTGAGATTCAATACAAACGTACACACAAAAATACAAATCATTCCTCTTTGTAATATTAAGTATAGATATACTTGTAGACGCCTCGTTGGCGCAGCGGTCACAGCACTGGATTGCGATTGACTGTTGCGCGGGCGGTTGCGGGTTCGATCCCCGTACACGACAACATTTGTATTGGCCATACAGATGTTTGCCATGGTCTGGGTGTTTGTGCAGTCCTTGTGGGTCTCCCCACCGTGCCTCGGAGAGCACGTTAAGCCGTCGGTCCCGGTTGTTATCATGTACACCTGATAGCGATCGTTACTCATAGTAGGGAATATATCCGCCAACCCGCATTGGAGCAGCGTGGTGGATTAAGCTCCGATCCTTCTCCTACATGGGGAAGAGGCCTATGCCCAACAGTGGGATATCACAGGCTGAATCGTGATCGATCGTGATACTTGTATAATAGTCTGTGATGATAAAGGACTTTTTTAAATAATTAACATTACAAAAAAGCGGATGATCCGCCTTATTCCGGTTTTGAAACCATGATTATTGTAAGCTGACCCTACCCTTACCTTTCCAGGTGTTCTAGAAATCTTACTCACCACGGGAACACAACATTAATTGAGACCAGTATTATTTAGCTCTGACCGTGTGGATGTACTTCCCCAGTCTGGAGCAATCTGTGCTCCAGATTTAGGTAAAGTGCAAGGAACATTTTCTGCTCTAGAACAACAATTTTTTTTTATATAACTAGGTCGGCAAACAAGCGTACGGCTAACCTGATGATAATCTATTACCGTAGCTTATAGACGCCTGTAATACCAGAAGCATCTAAGCGCGTTGCCGACCCTATCCCCAACCCCCTCCAGGAGCTCTGGTCACCTTACTCACCAACAGGAACACAATACTGCTTGAAAACTTTATTTAGCTGTCATCTTCTGTAAGGTCGAGGTATTACCCCAGTCGGGCTGCTCCATATTTTGAGCAGAAAATTTCCTGCTGTGCCCTACCTTAGTTAAAAATTAATTCAGTTTAAATTACATTGTTAGTTTGTTAGAAATACGAGTATATAAACAAAAAGTATTAAATTAATACAGAAATGTGCTGTCAGTCGCTACTATTTATAAATATTTTATACTTTCAATCATATGGTATATTTAACTTCAATTTATCAGAAATCTATAGTGTTACTCTTAAAGTTGTACATTGTTACACCATCTTTGAACTTTCGTCTATAAATAAAAAATATAATTTTATTCATAACAAAATTATTTACAATATACAATTACATGACAAAGAATTTTTATAAAAGTGTTGACACTGATCGATCTATAGTACGATTGTTATAAATATAAAGTATCGTAAAGTAGGTAGAGTATAAAATATAAATTGGGGATTTAAGCTCATCATTAAAAAATTCCAACCTACTGCGTTCGTTAAATCCAAAACTGCGTCTAATTTGTACAAAAATTCAATTGCGGAGCGCGTCCGGAAGACCATAAATAAATTTTTTAATTTATAATCGATTCTGCAAGACTTTTATCTTTATTCAATTGCGCTACTACACTATTTGCCTCACAATATTATCCAATTTCTAGTTTTTCATACATAAATTACAAATTGAGATGTCGTCACAGCATCCTGTTCCATTAACATGCAAATTTACCGCCTTCGACCTGTCCATAAGATGTTATTATTTTTATCTTTATTATAT
This sequence comes from Melitaea athalia, assembly GCA_905220545.2. Taxonomy (NCBI): domain Eukaryota; kingdom Metazoa; phylum Arthropoda; class Insecta; order Lepidoptera; family Nymphalidae; genus Melitaea; species Melitaea athalia. Next base: position 19,166,943 of record HG992189.1, on the reverse strand, counting down.
ACTTTACTAGCTGTGGCCCTCGGTTTCGAACGCGTTAATTTGACGAAAGAAATAGCCTATAGCCTTCCTCGATAAATGGGCTATCGAACACAAAAATAATTTACAATTCAAACCAATAGCTCCTTAGATTATTCAACAAACAGACAAACTTTTCAGCTTTGTAATATTAGTATATATTGTACACCACAAATACATTAAAAACAAAGCTATTGATAGTTAAATATTATGAAGTATAGTGTGCGGACTTATGACTAATTAGCCGTTTCTTCCAGACAACCCAATGTAATGATTAGATGATAAAAATAGATGTTTTGAATGAGATGACTCTGGTTTGGTTTTATTGTTGGGTTATTAGGCTTTCATGCTCAAATGCTTATGCACTCTGTTACTTAAAAGTCTACCGGTTGTATGTCTGTCCGTTTCATCGTCTATTACAATAATATCAATAAAAAAATCTACACTACCAGTTAGGTACTAAATACACTTGATAATTTTTATACAAAAACTCAACACGGTTCCTTTAGGATAACAAATGGAAGTCAAAACGTCTAACTGTCAATTAAGTTGTCGGTAAATAACAATAAAACTAATGATTAAAAACTTACGGCTGTTTCCAATAATCTGTCGATAGATTTTTGACTCAATTTGTATGGACTTTACATCAAAATTCTATCTAGTAAGCAAATTCAAAGATAGATAGAATATTAAAACTGGCCGTAAAACATTGAGATCAATATTTGAAACAATGTAATAAGTCGGATACAAAGATAAATAGAACATGAAGTAAAATACATTTTTAGAAGTATACAAGTAATTGAATTTTGTAATTACGGAGACAGCTTAAGTAACGCGAGTCGTTTTCGTGTGTATTCCTTGTAGCATTTGTGAAGTAATTAATTTGACTTTTTATGTAACGATGATTACCTAATCTTGTTTGATATTTGATGGAAGTATATTTATAAGGAGTTCCTTTAGTTATTAAGATTATTTTAAAGGGGGTACTTCTTTAGAATTGTTGTCATTTGAAACTCGATGAAACGAAAATGAGTCACGATAAAGAGACAAATACATTAATGTAGGTATAGGAGAGAATGAGATAGAATACATTACACAGTATTTTGTATTCTCGGTGAAAGAATTCTCTCGTAGCCACTTTTCAGAAGTTACACTTCTGCCGAGTGTGAATTGCATGAGTTTTTTACATTTTGATGAGATTTTGTTTTAAAAATTATATTAGTGTAAATTAAAAAGAAAAGTTTCCTATTTTCATAATTTTTTTGGTTTCTTTAATTTAAATTTTTAATTATGGTCCAATTTCGACCGCTGGGCGACCACTAGTTATTAGGTATAAATGTATCAACACTAATATTTTTATAACCAGACAAATGCTCTTCTATGAATAAGGAGAAGTGTCTTTATTAAAGAATTTGAGAAATATTCTCACAGATACGTAACACATTAATATTTGCAGATTTCAGGTCATCTAATAACAAGTTATATAAATGTTTATGCAGTAAAATGAAACACACTAAACGTTCTAGTAAGTTTTCTGTAGAGATGTTAGACAGGCAATAATTCGCTTTGCGAATCAACAATGTAGTCCAATAAGTAAACCGTTTGAAGTGCATCCGAGTTGAACGTAGACACAAGATCATTTTTCACGACTGTCGCGACAACGAATTTTTTTTTTTTTTATGTAGTTAGGTTGGCAAACAAGCGTACGGCTCACCTGATGATAAGACCGTCTGATGAGAAGCCTATAGACGCCTGCAACATCAGAAGCATCGAAAGCGCGTTGCCGACCCTATCCCCAATCCCCCCCCCAGGAGCCCCCCAGGAATATAAGAATTATAACTAATTTCAGGATATTTATTACAATTTGGAAACAGTAATCTATGATTCTTTGTAAAGGACGAGAGAATACAAATGAAAACACTGTTGAAAAGACGTGTAAGTCACACTTCTTAAGGAAGATAAAAGACAGGTTAAGAATTTTTGATTGTATGTATATACTTTCATATTTATCTTGGTACACTCAGCAGTAAAAAATCTAAAAGTTGACGTAATATCAGATGTAACTGATGTAGTAAAATTTTAACGCTTGGAAAAGTCCAAAAATTTCTTGAAGTCAGAATGAACAATTGCAAACACGATAAATGTTGCGTTTTACATCTCAAAAATAATTTGAGATTCTGTTAGAATCGACATAATACTATTTCAGTAGTGACATGTTATGGTCTAGCTCTAGGTAGTAATTTTTTGTATACTTTGAACATATTATAATACATGAATAGAAACTATATTTTGATCAAGTAATAAATATTCCTAATTTGTTATTGATAGTTTTTTTTTAAATTTAATAACAAGATTTGAATCAAATTTTACTTTTAATTTATGTACAAAAGAATAAAATTAGACTTATGCAGTGTTAGCTGTAATATTAGAACTGCTTGTTGTCTCCCGTTTGCGCTGTTTGACGTTCCAACCAAAGACAGAATGAAATAAAGTATTGGAGTGGACGCGATATTGGATCTGTTTAGCCTTTAGCGGGTTTTCAGCGGAAGACGTTTTAGAAAATGTGCATGTATTTATTTTTATATATAAAATTCACGGAATAAGATATATTATAAACGCAATAACCTTTATTTATAGTTATAATAATTTTATTTTTCGTAATTTTTCTTCGTACTTAATTAAGTAAGTTTTGTTTTCTATATTTTTAATGTTTACTTTAAAAGTCTGTAACAAAGTTGCTGGTTTGTTTGTTTTTTCAATAAATTTTTATTTTAGAAAATTAGATTAATTTTACGGTCCGTAAAAATAGATGCCAATTAGTCTTTTTAACATACTTAATAGTAATACAAGTACGCACTTGTACCTGGTTTAGAATTATTTGCTAAATAATTGAACATTTTAAAGTGTCAAGGGAATAATAGTTACGTACGCAAAGTTCACACACCAGGTTACAGACGCTGTAATAACAAGTAAAAATTGAGCAGTTTCAAACTTTCAGACAATTTATTAAAATTCATTCAGTTTGATGAAGTCACCCCCATTTCGAAGTTGATTTAATTAAACTTAAATCGGCCCGGTGTTTTGGGAATCGTTAAGGTAGATAACGTTAACATTTTTTTGTTGTTTTTAACAAAGAACTCGATACTTTTTCTTTCAATTAGGTTAAGATTGTTCGAAATTAGTTCTCTTTGTCTGATAATGTTTCTTGGGACCTTTGAAGTTTCAGAAGTTGACTGTTTAAGAAATCTATTTTGAAAGAAAAACTTTTGTAAGGTTATGTAATTTGGCCGCCATTTACCCTTCACTTCATCATCACTTCGACCTATCGCAGTCCACTGCTGGACATAGGCCTCTATGAGTTCGCGCCAAAAATGGCGTGAACTCATGTGTGTTGCCCATGGTCACCACGCTGGGCAGGTGGGTTGGTGACCTGTCTTTGTCGCACCGAAGACGTTATTTACCCTTACGCAGTTTTTAATACTTCTATCAAATTTAAAGAAAGTGAAAAATGGCAATGGCAGTTGGTTGAACTGAACTGATAGTAACAATCGCTATCTCTATCGATATTTCGTTCTTTGGTGTCACATTTTTCTAAATCACGGTGGGGAGACATACATCTAGACCAGAACCAAATATTTGTACAAATACCATAATCTACCCCGACCAGGAATCGAACTTAAAATCGTCAACATTTAGGCAACTACACGCACCACTACACTGTAAGGGTTGTTGTCTTATATTTAAATAATATGTTGTTCGGAAAGTAAATATTTTAACTTCAAAAAGTTGCGCAAAATATTCGGAATTAAAATCAACTATCAAAAAGTTTATTAATGGAAAACCCAACCAATATATTAATATAAATTTATTTTATATATAATACTATCAGACGTATTTGCATATTTTTGAGGTTCCGTGGAAAAATAACAAAGGAAGAACGTTTATGATTGCGTGTACGCTTTTCTCAATATATTTTACTAGCTTCTGCGTGCGACTTCGTCGGCGTGGACTCCGCTCCTATTGGTCTTAGCGTGATGACACATAGCCTATAGCCTTCATCGATAAATGGGCTATCTAACAGTGAAAGAATTTTTCAAATCGGCCCAGTAGTTCCAGAGATTACCGCGTTCAAACAAACAAACAACCAAACAAACAAACTCTTCAGCTTTATATTATTATATTTATTACTAACTAACCCCGCAAATGTTATTAGCCCCCATAATCCCTTATAATTTAGGGCTATGAAAAATAGATGTTGGCCGATTCTCAGACCTAACCAACATGCACACAAAACTTCATAAAAATCTGTCCAGCCGTTTCGGAGGGATATTGTAACTAACATTGTGACACGAGAATTTTGTATACATATAAGAAGATTTACCCTAGAATGTCAAACGAGCGTATGGTCTAGATCAGGGTTTCTTAACCTTTTTCTAGTAAGGGACCCCTTTAAAAATTTCAAAGAGTCCATGGACCCTTTCCAAAAAAAAAAAAAAGAAAAAGAAAAAAAAAACACAACGATGCTTTACTTCAATCATCTTTTATTGTTTGCGATCAAACTTTACATATATATAAATAATTAGTGTGACGGTTGCTGCTGCTTATGCTGGATTGGAATATCAAATTGAGGAGTTGTTTTTGATTGTACGAAAGCATGAAAATATTTACTCACAACATAAGTAGGCTTGCCATGGACCCCTAGCTTTCATAGGGTCAAGAAACCCTGAGATTTCACAGGTTAAGAAACCCTGGTCTAGATGGTAAGTAATTACCGCAGCTGCGTAAACTTGCAGTATCAGCTGCATAACAAGACCCATTTTTATTTATTCTTTTTTATGGATATAGCGCACTCTGTACGCGCTGTCGACACATATAAGGAACCTAGGAACTCTATAAGATTTTAGATTAACATGGTTACTTCTATTACGAAAATTATTCGAAAACGGGATATTTACCATGTTTATTATTTTCGCTTTGCGGAGCTCGATCTCTCGCTCGTCTTGTAACTCTGTCTAGGAACTCTGCCTACCAAAGGACAGGACACAAAACTACTTAAGAACATTATTATTTGGTACTGATATTCTGTAAGGTTTAGGTATGTACATCCTCAGACTAATCAAGTTTCGGAGTAAGATATTTCCTGTATGTCCTGACAAAATGCTATGGACTTTAAATTTGTTACGGTTTTAGAGCTTGTTATTTAAAATTTTACCTAAAGGAAATCATAAAAAATACATAACACAGATTATTATTGGGATAGGTAATGATAGCTCGTAAATGGGTAAAACGAAAACCTATTTAAGAATAATAATAATAATAATAAAAACCTTTTATTGTCAGACAAATAGTTACAATTTTATAAATATAAATAAACAACGGTAGAATATATTTTTCATAACTATCTGAGATAACGAGAGTTTGTCCAACTACTTTCTGGCCAGGACCGAGGTTTTGAAATACGCTGGTCTTCCAGCACACTCTCCACAAGAATTAACGTGGGGAAACAGTGGTCTGTACCCGAATTACCCGCTGATTACAATTATGTACGAAATAGCCTGTATGGAGTAGGTACGGAACCCTTAGATGTACTTCTTGAATCTAATATTTTTTTTGTTAATATACTATTACCCTAAATCAACCGAGTCGATACAATGTCCTAAACAAACACCAGAATCGCTCCCAAAACATTTTCTGTTTTAAGCCCTTCGAATATTTCGACCCTTAAATAAATTATTAAAATCAATGTTTTTCTATTTTATTACTAGATTTACCCATTGTTACAAGTATGGCTAGAAATCCACTATTATGAGTTACATCGTTTAACTGAATTAGAGCATAATAAGGTTTTGAAAAAGTTTTCAACCTATATTACCTACTTAGTTAGCTATTGCCCATATCACTGGCATTAATTCACAGTCGTATGTTAATCAAATTTATTTCTTTCTTTATAAACATTTTAAATCATATCAAAACTTTTCGACCCAGCGGGATTTGAACCCGCGCCCTCTGACGTGCCGTGTCAGCGCTCTGCCAACTGAGCTATGGATCCTCATCTAGCCGTGTCGAAATTCTTGATATGATGATTTTGGTTTTTAAGCAAACCATGGCGCCGTCTATAGCGAGTTCTTTACAGACCCCGACTACTCAAAGATTTCATATTACAATGAATTCTTTGACAAGAGACGATACCATGCTATTTTTAATTCGTTTTTATTTTTATTTTTGTGTTACCCACACATGAGGAAATTATAAACATTTTTCTTTCTTTATCTTTTAAAAAGGTTTCAAACCTGTGATACCTGGATAATGAGGTAGGGCACGGCAGGAAATATCCTGATTATAATCTGGATCAGCTCGAACAAGGAAATACCTCGATCTTACATGAACACAACACTGCTTGAAAGCAGTATTATTTAGCTGTGATCTTCTGTAAGGTCGAGGTACTACCCCAGTGGGGCTGTTCTAGATATTGAGCAGGATACTCCCTACCTCAGTTGAATATAACCTTTACAAATGTTTGCTAGTATGATGTAATCAGTAACCACCAGTGCAATAGCCGGTGCTGTGACCGTTGCACCATTGTATCGTAATTTAAACAAGATAAATTTATAAAATAATCTGGTTATAATATTGGTTAAAACATAGTTTAAAATGAAATTTCAAAACGAACAATAAGAAAATATATTATACTAAATGAGAAGCATTTTCATTTGTAACGAATTACACTGCACGTTATTAAATTTTAATTAAATTAATGGTATTAAATTAAATTTATCTATTCTTTTGTTTCTTTTATACCTTTAATAATAAGACTGATTTTCTTTCCTTAAAACATGGAATGAACGCTGAGAACAATACGTATTCTTTTGAAAATACAATGTTGTGAAGTTTTATTATATTGACTAGCTGTGCCCCGCGGTTTCACCCGAGTTAATTTAAGGAGTAAAATGGCCTATAGCAACACAACACATAAATAATAGTTTAATTAGACCAGTACTTTCTATAATATTAGTTTAGATATGATTAAAGTTGATATTTTATTTATGTATTATTAGGAACCTTTTATTGTGATAAATAATCTATATAATAAAAATGAATGTTGTTAAACGCATAACTGGAGAATGGCTCGACCAATTCAGCTATTTTTTTTTGTATATTCTTTATAAATCTCACGGAAGGTTTTTATACAAAAAAAAGCAAAAAAAAACATAATAGACATAACGAAGTCTGTCCGGCAGCTAGTATTAAATAAAATGAAAAGAGATATTTATTTGACTATAAAGCGAACAAAATTAAGGGATGTAAAAAAAAATACATTTTAACGTATTAAAGTCAACTGATGACAGCTACGAACGCAGTTAAGATGAAACTTTTTGAAAAGTTTAGCTGTTAAGTTACCACAACATTTTTAGGATAATTAATTTGAAACGGCTTGAATTAAGCGAGTTATGAGGTTATAAAGGAAAGTGTCCCAAAGAGGAAGAAGTAAGATTTTAACAAGTTTTAAAAATTGAAAATTTGTTCAATGTTTCCCTGTTTTTAACCCTTACATTTAAACAACAATAATTTTTTTTGATAAACCTAAAAACAAACCAGAAGACAAAGGGGGAGTTCGTTCGTTCGAAAAATGTTAATTGCTTTTTAACGCACACACGGTAGTCTATTCCTAAATAGGTGACTTAATAGCCGGCTAATATAGTTAAATATTTGTTTGTAACAAATGTACATATAAATAATACTACTTATTACGTACACACTTGCGTTCCCACCCCACAACCTGTAGAGCAGAAACCATATTCGCTGCAAACTGCGCCAATGGGCTAGTACGAAAAAAAAAAACATAAAAAGAAAAAAAGCAAAGGCTCAGAACCACAAGTTGTGCTTAGCATAAATTAAAGCAGCTGCTTTTATTAAAGAAATACAATGAATTAATTTTAATTAAAGCACTGAAAACGCTTTGTGGGTAATAATTTGCAAGTGGCAAAGCGAAAGGCAATCTAATCATGCGTCTAACAAAATTCCTCGCTTGCGTTAAAATTCATCTCTGCGATATGATAATCAAAATATTTACCAGGTGTGCACATCTGTCTACTGTAGGTTGTTATATGGAGCCAAATTAGTACAGTACAAAGAACATAGAGAAGTAAAGATTACGAATTAAAATCCGGAATGTCTTTATTATTTATCATCACTACATATTATAAAACAAAGTTTCTTCCCGCTGTCTGTCTGTATATATTATGCTTGATCTTTAAAACTACGCAACGGATTTTGATGCGGTTTTCTTTAGTAAATAGAGTGATTCCAGAGGAAGGTTTAGGTATATGTATAATACATGCATATATATATAGTAGAGGAACACTGATAGTTTTAAAGTTTTCTAATGTGATGTCGTAAATAAACACATTTTTTGCGCTTCATTGCACCCGTGCGAAGCCGGAGCGGGTCGCTAGTTTAATTGATAAAATAAATCGTAAAAAGATTATTTATCAGGTGAAAATTTTATACACGCTCATATAATAATTTAATTAAAATAACGATTGAATAAGTGCATGTGAAGTCTGTTTTGCTAAAGGAGTTTTTATTTAACTTCACTCGCTATTTTTTTTGTTCATATATCGTTTCTTAAGGAGTAAACTTCAATAAACTCCATGAAGCTGTCAGACGACGCCCACAGATTATAAATACACGATTAATGGTTTGTGAGTACCGAATTTTATGTGTTTTTTATCGGAACGACGGCGTCAGTTTTACGAGCGTTTAAATGATAATAGGATCACCGATTTAGCACTTACACAGATATTAAGTAAGGGCTCGCTAGACTAGGATCGTACTGACATAGCTCGTGGTGGAGATATCTTGAGCGATGGTTAGGGGTTAATATCTGATCATTACATAGTATAAAACAAAGTCGCTTCCCACTGTCTGTATGCTTAGATCTTTAAAACTACGCAACGGATTTTGATGTGGTTTTCTTTAGGAAATAGAGTGATTCCAGAGGAAGGTTTATATGTATAATACGTGATTAATAAGTAGAGAAACACTGATAGTTTTTGCAACCGTTTGAAGCCGTCGAAGGGTCGTTAGTTTATTTGTAAAAGCTTATTGTTGCTTACAAATATCGTTTTTGAAATCCTAAAATACTAAATATATTAACGAAAATTATTTTGTTTTTGCAATTTTGATGTTTAAATTCCATTCGTTACAAAAACGACGCGACATTTAAGTTAATTAGAAACAAACGTCGTCCATTAAAACTTGTAAAATAACATAATAACAATCGATATAACAGCTGAGAGTAGGTACAGTTTTTCAATCTCCTGTTTAACACACAAGTGCTAGATTTATTAAAAGATACATATTTATCTATTATTAATAGATACAACGTTATCAAGAATGAGTATTTATAGGCACTGGTATATAAGTAAGCATATTTTCAGTAAGTTTATATAAATAAAATAAATATAACACACACACGGTCGTCTGTTCCTAAGGTAAGCAACTTAATGTTTGTTTTAGAGGTAACAGCCGTGAGCCGATTATTATAACTATTTTTTCGATAATAATACATCTAAATTCAAATATTACACACTTTAGGCTGCAGCAGGCTGCAGGCAGCAGACAGCAGGTAATAATTGTAAGTATAGGTACTTAGGCAGAATTACAGACATCATATGCACAGGAATACAATTACATTGCTGAATATCAATCCTTAAAAAAAATTACTGAATTTTTAAAACTTGGAAATTCAGCGGATTCATATCACATTGAATTTGTAACCATTATCATAACAGCTGTGATCATTATAGCCGATATTTTTTTGCTAATATTAAACCCATTACTAGAACAGGTGACACTGACTCTTTTATATGCATCCAATTTTCTTTGAATCTCTTTTAAAAGAGCTCAGAGCGATTCTTTCGAAAGTTATGAAGGTTCATATTACTTCGAACTAGTCTTTTTAATCAAATCCTCATTGAAAAAAGGTTTAATTTTGAAAATGGAGTCGATCGTCGCGCTTCGTCCAACGGGATATTAGTTTTCGATGTAAGTTCCTTCATGCGGACAAACAATTATATTTCTACTCCAATCGAGGAAAATATTATTTATTTACTATTATACCTTCACAAAAAGTACGTTATTAACTAGTAAATAAATAATTTCACGATCAAAAGATTACAATTACAAAGAAAAAAAGATAATGATTAGGTAATGTCTTCTTTATTCAGAAAACGATTAGTTTTTTTTTTTTTTAACAGACCGTTAGTAAAACGGATGATTTTGAGAATATATCTAACTGGTTTCAAACTAAACTTACAAAGAAATTAAGTCAAGGTTATAATCAGTGGCGGCCTTAGGGGGTGGCGAACGGGGCAATCGCCCGGGGCCTCGCTCTTGCAGGGGCCTCGCGCGACAACCCAAGCGAATTTAAAATAATATAGATTGAAAACTGTATTTTTTTTATTAAAATACGAGTATTTAAGAATTTCGATGACACAAGATCGGATTTCAGTCCTTGCTATTCTTTCAATCGAAAATGACGTAGCTCATTCGTTAGATTATTGTGCTTTAATTAAAGATTTAGTCTTAGGAAAAGCCGAATAGTCTAGTCTACAAGTTGAAAATGGTCGAAAATAGAGATACTGCTCTTAAAAATTAAAATTATGTGTAATAGCTAGTTGGATTCGGAATGACGTCTAGAAAAATGCTCTATAAGCGTGTATTAATTAGCACGTAAAAAATTGCAAAAGTTATATAAGAAAAATAAATAAAAAAAGGAAAAAATGGCATTTCGTTTTTTGCCAATATTTCATAAACTATTAATATTTACGAAATTTCAAAAAATTAAAAAAAGATTCTGAAAGAGGAGGATATTACCAATAAGCAGTAATAGTAAATAGGGCCAGAACAATCATCATTTTTTTGGAAAAATCTCTAGTTTTTGTTCAAGTACAAAAATTATTATAAACAAAGTATGAATATTTTTTTTACTTTAATGGCGTGATCTTGTTAATCTATATCTATACACATTATAAAAAGAAGTCCCTCTGAATTCTGTCTGTCTGTCTGAACGCGATAAACTCGAAAACTACCGAACAGGTTTTTATACGGTTTTCAACAATGGCTGTGTGTGGGTGCTGTGTGGTTACGGCACTAAAGAATGTAGCCACCCCCTCTCTTCCCGTGGGTGTCGTAAGAGGCGACTAAGGGATAACACAGTTCCACTACCACCATGGAACTTAAAAAGCCGATGGATGGCGGGATAACCATCCATGCTGGCTTTGAAATACACAGGCCAAAGACGGGCAGCAGCGTCTTTGGTGCGACAAAGCCAGCCCTGCGGTCACCAACCCGCCTGCCCAGCGTGGTGACTATGGGCAAAACACATGAGTTCGCGTCATAATGTCGGGCGCAAACTTGTGGAGGCCTATGTCCAACAGTGGACTGTGACAGGCTGTAGTGGTAGTGGTTCAACAATGGAAAGAGTGATTCCTGAGGAAGGTTTAGGTATATGTATAATTTATTCTGTTTTTATGAAAATGAGCAGAAATACGATAAATGTTGAAGAGGTCGCAAAAAATCACGCCAACTGGGAGCTTTCCACGCGAACGCCGCGTAAACTAGCAAAGATATAGTTAAGTAATGGACGCGATAGCATATCTCTCATCTCTTACGGTTGACTTACAATAACCACTTTTATGTTCAAATTTTTATTTAAAAACATAACGTTATTTTCAAAGCTATTTTATTTAGTTCAGTATTAACCCTTATCCAAATGAATATGTTAGTTAGCTTAGGCATTTAATGCAGATTAAAATTGCTCTTTACACTATATCAATCAGATGAATAGTTTTGGAGATATCGTCATTAGAAGTAGTCGTTCTTTCCTTGAGATGCTCGCCGCGAACTGAACAATAAACATTGTGTTAAATTCGACGCGGACGGAGTCGCGGGCACAGCTAGTTATGTATATAAGAAAAGCTCTACGAAGCGAAAATTTTTTACGACAATTATTTAAACATTTATTTTTTCATTTCCAATTGAGCCGGAATTTCGAGAAAATTTTGTTAATTAACAATCGTTTAACTTGTTGAAAAATTAACTTTAAGTAAAATTTCCAATGTGAATTAAGTATTTATGGTGTCCAAAATACACCATATTTTTTTCAAATTTATAAAAAAATAATCAATACCTTAAATAAATTAACCAATGTGTCGTGCTCGCTTTTGACGCCGCGCACGCAACCTAAAATTGTCACGTGGAGACCCATTTTCAGCATTAAATTAAAATTATAAATAACTAATGGAGATAGAGTTCCGAGAGTCAAAAGTTTTTTTATTAGAAATATCCTCTTCTTACAGAATCTTTTTTTGAAATTTCTTAAATATTAATAGTTTATGAAATATTGGCAAAAACCGAAATACCATTTTTTTCCTTTTTTTAATTGTTTATAACTTTTGCAATTTTTTACACGCTTTTAGAACATTTTTTTAGACGTCATTCCGAATCCAATAATCTATCACACATAATTTTAAGAGCAGTATCTCTATTTTCGACTATTTTCAACTTGTCGACTAGACTAGAAGAACAAAGGGCCTCGCTAAGACTTGCCGCCCGGGGCCTCGCAATGGGTAAGGCCGCCTCTGGTTATAATATCACGCCAATCTTACCGATTTAATTCATATTTATTCTATAGTTTTCTAATACTTCTTAAAAAGTTCTCTCGGTATCAAAAGCCAGGATAATTACGATGACACATTCTACCATCTTAGATTCACGTGTTTGCAAGATAGGATCACGTATGTCGAACCCATGGACGTAATCTATACTAATATATAAAGCTGAAGAGTTTGTTTGTTTGGTTGTTTGTTTGTTTGTTTGAACGCGGTAATCTCTGGAACTACTGGGCTGATTTGAAAAATTCTTTCAGTGTTAGATAGCCCATTTATCGAGGAAGGCTATAGGCTATGTATCATCACGCTAAGACCAATAGTAGCGGAGTCCACGCCGACGAAGTCGCGCGCAGAAGCTAGTATATACTAATGTTATAAAGCTGAAGAGTTTGTTTGTTTGTTTGAACGCGCTAATCTCAGGAGTTACTGGTCCGATTTGAAAAATTCTTTCAGTGTTAGATAGCCCATTTATCGAGGAAGGCTACAGGCTATTTTTTTCAAATTAACGCGTGTGAAACCGCGGGGCACAGCCAGTTCAGTATGTTACGTCCATGGTCGAACCAGATACATAAATAGCTAAACATACGCATTACTACGCGCTTGTATTTTTTTTTTTACATTCACACACGGTCATGTGTTCCTACGGCTTACCGTAGCCTACTGCTATAACTATTACCTATTAATATTATAAATACACAAGACTTCGAAGATGGATGGATGGATCTTAGACTAATTTTTATCCCGACATAACTTCGGAATCGGAAATTAAGCCGAACAAAAAAGGCAAAGGTAGTCAAAAATAAACTTACCCTAAAGTACCAATAAATAAACCTTAGCAGGCTTAAACAGGTAAATAAGAGGTCCATTGCTTTTAATACCTATGAGGTAGCTTATTTATTATTTTTCTTGGAACCTTAAGGTACGTTTTATAGGCCGTAATAGATTTAGAGATGTTTATCAGATGATAAAAGTGACTGGCTGTGAAATATTTGTGTATTTGATAAGCATTTGCGTTCTATTATCACAAAAATTTAAAAATTTTGGTATAATTCCGTAGATACGTAAATTTTATTTACAGTTTATATAGTTTGTGTCTAAATGGAAAGAAACATTGTTATTATTTCCACTTCAGCCTATCGCAGTCCACTGCTGGACCTAGGCCTCCACAAGTTCGTGCGCAACATTATAGCGTGAACTCATGTGTTTTGCCCATAGTCACCACGCTGGGCAGGCGGGTTGGTGACCGCAGGGCTGGCTTTGTCGCACCGAAGACGCTAGTAGTAGTAGTGTTATTATTTACTATTACTCTCTTCTGGGGAAGAGGCCTATGCCCAACAGTGGGATATTACAGGCTGAATCGTAATCGTAGTAATTTCTTGTTTCAGTTGATATTAAATAATAATGAAAAAAAAATAATAATTAAAAAATAGAAATCTGTTTAGTAATTTAAATACAGTTATTGTTATAAAACATAATTATTATAGTCAGTCATAAAATTATTGGCGACAGATCGACGTAGTGATCGAGTCATAGATTTGATTTTTGTAGCGGCCATATTGTGTATTCCTTGAAGCTTATGGAATATACAATATTTAGTGAAAAATATTTGTCACGGATGGGAATTAAACCCACGACTGTTGCTCTTACGGACAGTAGCTGGATCTACGCTAACTTATTGTCAGCATAATATTTAGATATTAATAAAAACAAATGATTTATCCAAGAAATTATTGAGACCAAAGGAATTTATATAATCCCGTTAGGATATAATTTAGTTATTTCGTTAGCGCCAAAGGCCTATAAATATCAATGAAGACGGTTAACCTGATGTTATAACTCTTGATAACCGTGATCCGGACGGTCAGCCGGGTAAGGAAAACTTTCCTTGTAATATTTTGGAGTTGACAAACATATTTCACGATAAATTAGCGGCACTATTTATACGTTCGTTTAAGAGACTTGAGGGATTTTTTTTTCATTCTGTGCTTTAGAGGTAAAGGAATAAATATTCCATCATTATTCTCTCTACTCCAAATATGATTTAATCCTGACCTGAAGACCTAACTAATGACTAAATGTACCTAACATTTCAAGCCTCTTCACGACGCCGACGATTCAGCCTGTAATATTTCACTGCTGGACATAAGCCTTTCTTTCCATGTAGGAGAAGGATCGGAGCCTAATCCGCCAGACTCCTAAACTTGGACAATCCAGATCTCTGACTATTATAAGATTACTTATACAATTTCATCAGACGTAATTTTCTTTTTTTTTCCTACATTTGTTCATATGCCAAACCCCTGTGCCAAATCCAAACTTTGTATTAAAACACAGTTTATACATATATATTATTTTTAATAATAGTCACTGCGGAGTTTCTTGCCGATTCTTCTCTGCAGAATCTACATTGCGAATCGGTGGTAGCTTCACTTTTAACTATAATTCGCTGAGTTTCTTCCGCCAGTTCTTCTCAGGTCAGAGGCTTCTTCTTTCCGAACTGGTAGTAGACTCTTCAGTAAGAAATTGTAATAATTTTATGCTGAATAAAATATTTTGATTTTGAATTAAAAATTTAAATTGTAAAAGGACGATTTGAAAATGCATATGAACTATGAAACCTATTTGAATAAAACTATTTATTAGAATTTTATTTTTAGAATACTATTAGTACGGGATCCCTAGTAAATATTTTTCACTGACAGACAAAAAGTTCCTCTTCGAAAACTCTCGATTGTGGTAGATAATAGAGTTAGCAGGAGATAGAGCAGCAGTGAGCGTAGGACCAGGATAACGTACCACGCAATTTAGAGGTCAATATTACCATCAAATTATATAAATATTAATTAACTTAAAAAAAAAATCAGCTGGTTAGTAATAATTTTTCTTCGACTTCGTAAAGTCATCAAAAATTGATTTTTTTTTCTGATTTTTTTTTCTTTTAATTAGTTAATATTTATATAATTTGATGGTAATATTGTCCTACAAATTGCGTGGTACGTTATCCCGGTCCTACGCTCACTGCTGCTCTATCTCCTGCTAACTCTATTATCTACCACAATCGAGAGTTTTCGAAGAGGAACTTTTTGTTCGTCTAATGAAAATGAAGCTACTCCCGGAAAATTAGCTTGATACTAATCAGGTGAAAAATATGTACTAGGGATCCCTACCTATATTTATTAGATTGAATAAAAGTATTTATTATTATTTAATAGCATATTTTTATATTATTCTAGAAATACTGCACTGTTAAACTGTTTATTAATTTTGTTGCATTGCTTATGAAGTTATGAATCTTATGATATAAAATGTATTTTTTTTGTAAATAAATATCAATACGAAATTCAACTTTTGCCATGTTTTTCATTTTTATTGTTTTAACGTGAACAAGACACATTCGTAGATAATGTTGAAATATCGAACTCCGCAAAATAAAAATAAGAAACATGATAAATATCGTGTTTTAAATTATTTTGGTAATGAAAATAACCATGTTCATTTAAAATCTCATAACAGAAATTATTTATTATAAAAATAATTCATTTAATCTGTTAATCTTGCGATTATTACGGTCCAAACGGAAAAACGATTTCTCCATTTTACCCAAATTAAAATTGCTTTAAAATAATACATATTATGTATGAAATTAGTATTATCATTTAAGGAATAATAAAATTATGTATCTTTTATCGCAAATCCAGTTAGATAATTGAATTTAAAAATTAATAATAATCATCATTATAACGTAACTGAACAGGAATATTGTAAGGGAAATGAAATTTTCGATTGAACTCGATCGAGGCTATGAAAAGAAAATACACAATTGCTAATTTAATTGGAAAATACAGAATACAAAGTTTTATCGTTTCAATTTCAAAATGAAAAATGTAAAATAATTATTGTAAAAATAGGTATGCTTATTATTAGAATTTTCTGTTAGAAAATACATAACCTGCAAATAGCGCGTATGTTTTACGTGCATAAGTAGCAATCGAATCAAAATTTAAAATTTTTTTTTTATGTAGACTTCAAAAAAGATTTTTGAATTATCGTTTTACTAAATTATATTAAGTCGACGCCGCGTTGGCGCAGCGGTCACAGCAATGGATTGCGATTGGCTGTTGTGCGAGCGGTTGCGGGTTCGATTCCCGCACACGACAACATTTGTATTGGCCATACAGATGTTTGCCGTGGTCTGGATGTTTGTGCAGTCCTTGTGGGCCTCCCCACCGTGCCTCGGAGAGCACGTTAAGCCGTCGGTCCCGGTTGTTATCATGTACACCTGATAGCGATCGTTACTTATAGTAAGAAATATATATTTGGGTTGTCTGGAAGAAATGGCAAAATAGCCATAAGTCCGCCCATTGTACTTCACAGTCTGTAAATGATATTTGTAGTTGTGATGTACAATAAAGTATAAATAAATAAATAAATAAATAAGTCATTAATAAATGAATTATCGTTAATAGAAAGTTCAATATAATTAAAAATGTTTACAAACAAATTTCTAAGGGTAAGTCAATACTTGAGTGCAAAAGCACCTCTTGGTAAATACATATAATCAATTTCTATGCGACTAAAGCCGCGGGCAACAGCTAGTTACAAGTATAATGAGAATTAATTCATCAATAGTACGGCAATAATTCGTACACTTACCTCTTATAAACGGTAAAAAAGGGTGATCGATAAACTCTTTTATTAGTTATTCGATACGAAACAAGTTCAATGTCAACAATCAACTAATTAGCGTTTAGTTGCTTACAATTTATTTCGTGTAAAATATTTCTAAGTAAAGGCTAGTTCATACTTTACGGTGTGGTTTTTAATCTACGTGGTATGTAAATCACTACATATTATAAAACAAAGTCTCTTCCCGCTGTCTGTCTGTCTGTATATATGCTTAGATCGTTAAAACTACGCAACAGATTTTGATGCGGTTTTCTTTAGTAAATAGAGTGTTTCCAGAGGAAGGTTTATATTTTACATGCATAATATAGTAGAGGAACACTGATAGTTTTAAAGTTTTCTAATGTGATGTCGTAAATAAACACATTTTTTGCAAATATTTATTTTATATTTTATGTTTAGTATCATCATTCCACCCGTGCGAAGCCGGAGCGGGTCGCTAGTCTACAAATATAACTATATTATTACTATGTATATTTATTACGTGAAGCAAAAACCTTGTTCCCCTTTACGCTTCGTATTACGTTGTATTACTTGTCGATGTAATTGAAGACGGTTTTTTTTCGTTTGCGAGCAAACACAATTATTTGTAATCGATTAAAACACATAGGATCTAATGATCTATGAATATAAAGACGTATTGTAATTCAATTTCATTGTTCGTCAGATTTTCCATAAGGCTATCAAAGACAAGTAGACTTAGGCAGTAAACAATTGAATTTTTCGATAGAGGGTTAAAAAGACATCAATTCTATATTTTAAGGGAATTCATTAATCATTTCCAAAGCTGTTGTTGTTCATATTGAGAAGAAGACGTCTTATTTTATTGTGTGTCATTTGACATTGTATTGTTATGGATCAATAGATTGTGATATTAAATGACTTCGCTTGATATGAATCGTTTTTTGTGACCATTCTTGTATTAATGGTTATTTAATTGTCAGTATTAGTTCGATTGTGGCAGTTAATAATAAATAATAATTATCATCAATCATCATCAATACATGTAATAAAAATGCAAATATAATATGTGTTTATGCACGATACTTTTATAAACGGCTTATTCTATTTAGATGCAGTTTTCACCAATTCATTGTAGTAAGCTTCACTTAACATTTAATGTTTGTTTCATGTCAATCGGTTCATAAATAAAAGAGTTATGCCAATTTAAGAATCACGGTGAACATACCCAAACGGCGGTGTTTATAATCTACTATATAAAAATAAGTCGGGTTTTCCTTCCTGACGCTATAACTCCAGAACGCACGAACCGATTTCCACGGTTTTGCATTCGTTGGAAAGGTCTCGGGCTCCGTGAGGTTTATAGCAAACAAAATTCAGGAAAAATTTCAACAGAAAAGCGGGAAAATCTTTTTTTACAGCCATCCATGAAGCCATCTGGTGGCGAAACGGAGTTCGCCGGGTTTGCTAGTCCAAAATAAACCAAAAGATATATAATCCAAAAAATGATGTCCAAAGTCACTATTCTACGCGGACGAAGTCGTGGGCACAGCTAGTAATAAACAAAAAATTGGTTGTCTGTAAAGTTGGTTTACGGACGATAGTTTAACGTGACAACGTCATAACAAAACATCTTCTCGGACGCATAGGCCAATCGAGTGGAAGAGAGATAGATGTAGCGCAAGCGTACAATGAGCGTAACGGGACAATGAGCGCAACGGTACAATGAGCGCAACGGGACAATGAGTCATCCTTTTTCGTGCATGTAGCCGGCGTTCATCGATTAATTAGACGCTGTCTCGTCAATAATAAACAAAAAAATGTGTTATACCATACACACACGGTCGTCTGTTCCTAAGTTTAGCAACTTAATGCTTGTGTTATAGGTAACAGCCGACGATATAAGCTTAATATTTTTTATAATAAATATATATGGAAATATTACATATATAAATACAAATATTACACCCAGTCTCATGCGGGAATCGTGGAGCAGAAAGCAGGGCCACTACAAACTGCGTCAAAGGGCTAGTCAGTGAATGCCCTACGAACAGGTGAAGGGCTTTGTTCATATCAAAAGGTAAAAGTTTTCTTATAATTGTATACACAACATCCACGGGATCTTAGTTGTTCATGCCCTTTGTACTATATAAAATATTTGTTTCTTATCGACGTACGATATTATATTATGTACCTATATACATAGTAATATGTTTTCTATGAGATTAACAATAGTAAATAACATAGACTACAATTTTATACACTTTTTTTTTCAAATTTGATAATGTTTAAAGTCTTTACTAGTGATTATAACAAAGAGTGTTTGATAATAATCAAACATTTCGTATTTTGTATTATTATTTAATGAAGATTTATCCGATCCACAATTTGTGTAAATGTGACATTTAATATTAACATTCAACAAGTTAGCAAAACAACTCTAAACCACTTACTAATTGGTATTAAAAGGTTTAGTTGTTTAGTATTGTCAATAGGGTCAGACCAGGCTACTTGAGCTAAGTTGGCTGGGACATAGAATATCAGATGACAAAATGAAAGCAAATACCAACTTAAAGTTTGTAAATTCTAGATATTATAGAAACTAGTTATAAACGTTTAAATATATACATTTACAGTTAGGCGTTCTGGTTTTCGTAACAGAATTGTAGATTACATATTTTTATAATTATTAAAAATTACCGCCCATTTAATACTAACGTACAAAAAGGAAAATTTGTAAGTGAGCAATGGCTTTCTGAATGATTTCCTACAACTGCCCCCTTAGCCAAGTTGACAATCTACCATCGATAAAGCTATTAGAAAACTAACAAAAATGTATGGGAATGACAATAGCTTATTCGATATTATGTCGAAAGCTAGTGTCATTCCCATACATTGAGAATTCTATTCTATTCGTTTAGCTTTTATGCAACTTGGTTAAGTGGGCTGGTCACTTTAAGAACGACGAGTTTTTCTTTTTTTTTTTATGTAACAAGGTTGGCAAACAAGCGTACGGCTCACCTGATGGTAAGACCGTAGCCTATAGACGCCTGCAACACCAGAAGCATCGCAAGCGCGTTGCCGACCCTATCCCCAATCCCCCCCAGGAGCTCTGGTCACCTTACTCACCAACAGGAACACAACACTGCTTGAAAACAGTATTATTTAGCTGTGGTCTTCTGTAAGGTCGAGGTACTACCAAAGTCGGGCTGCTCCATATTTTGAGAAGGAAATTTCCTGCTGTGCCCTACCTCAGTTAAAGTTTTCTAATTTACTGCAAGTTAATCGGTCAAGGAGCGTGGCTAAGCTACGTAAATACAAACATAATTATGCATAACATGACTTTAGGGCCTATGCAAACCACGTTTTTTAAACGCGCCGTCGACGCGCGTTTCTAAAACGCGCGTCGACAGCGCGTTTGTATCGCGACATACGCGCGTTTGCATCGCGTCTGTATCGCGTGACACTCGCGTCGACGGCGCGTTTTTATCCTACAGAGCAGTTTGTTGGCCTTTCTATCGATTCAAACGCGCGTCGACGGCGCGTTTGTATCGCGTCATACGCGCGTTTGCATCGCGTTTGTATCGCGTCACACGCGCGTTTGCATCGCGTCTGTATCGCGTTTAAAAAACGCGGTTTGCATAGGCCCTTAGGTTATTGAAAAGCCATTTCATAATTCCTTCAAAGGTATTCAAAAGAAGTTTTCTAGAATAGAAAATCTTAAAACAAGAATGTTTTATTATTCCCGATTTATCAGATAAAGGATTATTTTGATAATCTAACACAGAATAATGGTAATAGCCATCTCAGCTTTTGTATTGAATTCTGTAGTAGGTACTAAGAAAACTTTTTTGTAATCTAAGATTTTCAGTAAAATCCTCACTTTTCCTTAGCTCAAATTACGTTTGATTTTTCGTCAAGTTACCTTTAACGAGTACTTGACAAGAGCCATCATTATTGATAACCTCTTTGAACTTTTTGTAATATAATATACTAGCGACCCGCCCGGCTTCGCACGGTTGCAAAAACTATAGTGTTCCTCTACTATATTACGCATGTATTATACATATAAACCTTCCTCTGGAATCACTCTATTTACTAAAGAAAATCGCATCAAAATCCGTTGCGTAGTTTTAATGATCTAAGCATACAGACAGCGGGAAGCAACTTTGTTTTAATGTATGTATGATAATATGTAATGATAACATCCTCTGGTGTAGTGGTGCAAGCAGTCTCCTAAAACACCGAAGGTTTGCGGGTTCAATTCCCGCTCGATATGTATATTTGTATTTGTATAAATATTTCTTTCCGGTTTGGATGTCTATCATAGTGGGTCTTCTTATTATTCATTACTTTTGAACCCATTATGTTAAACCCCCCCTGCGGGAGCCTTCAGCCGCTATAATTGGAGGGTCCCGGATCTACAGGCAACAGGATCCCTCCAGCGACAGGCTGGAATTGGCGAAAAGGCCAGACTTTTCCTGCATGGGGATTGTCCGGGTCACCAAGGTAGGCAAATTAATACCGTTTAAAATAACAGTAGGCTCATATAGACGAATAGTTTTTGATAATAAATCTACATATAAATAATAAGCGTACGGCCCACCTGATGGTAAGTTACCGTGGCCTACAAATATCTGCACAACATAAGAAGCATCGCAAACGCGTAGCCGACTCTACCCACGACACTACCCTGGAGGATTCATATAAAAAATTCAAACACATTCTTCATTAACGTTATGGTGATAAGTAACATGTCACGCGAAAATTGTCTAACTAATAAATGACTTAAAGTAATTAAAAATACCGCCTTTTAATGGTTGTGACACAGGCTTTGAGCTTAAAATGGATTTAGTGTCAAAAGATTTGTGGTATTTTAATAAAAGCGAGAATATAAAATTAAGTAGCGGTGACTAACGTCCGAAAGTCTTGCTAAAACCTTTTTTCTAATAAGAATAACTTTGTTATAGTAGGTACGAAATTTTATTCATCTATACTAATACTCGTATTATAAAGAGGCAAAGCTTCTAAGTTTGTTTGTTTGTAGGGGGTAATCTTCGCAAATACTTATCCGATCATGAAAATTATTTTACTAACAGAAAGGTACACTGTTCAGGTGTGATATAGGCTATATTTTATTGTTATTGAACAAAAAATTCAGTGAAAAATAATAGTATATGTAAATCAAGTCGGAGAAATACGAGCGAGATGAAAACTTTAACGCCCAACGAAGTGGGCACGGGTCGGCTAGTTTTTTATATTTCGAAAGAATTAATAGAAAGTTAATATATTCTAATAATTTCTAAATATTTATATATACGAAAGCGCATCGCCAAATGTGTAAATTATGTAAGCGCGTGATAGCTTTATGTAGGTATATGTTAATATTTTAAATATAAAAGGGTTGAACATCCTAGTATTTTGAGATATTTAATATCCGAACATTGAAAGGAAGTTGTATTGGCAATAATTGTTGACTTAAACAACTCCAGTAAGATTTAATATTTTAATATTGTTATTGTTAAAGAATATTTTAAATTGTTACTTTTTGATAATTAATGTATCACGATTCAGCCTGTAATATCTACACCTGATAGCGATCTTTACTCATAGTAGGGAATATATCCGCCAACCCGCATTGGAGCAGCATGGTGGATTAAGCTCAGATCCTTCTCCTACATGGGGAAAGAGGCCTATGCCCCGCAGTGATATATTACAGGCTGAAGCGTACTTTTGTGTAAATGACAAATGAAGGGCACTGTAAACGATCGAATAATTTCTCAAATAATTTGTTTGTCAAACTTCATGTTTTCATATGACAAACACATCAAACAACCTCGCACACGTACAAATAATTTGTCAAACACGTAAAATTTGACAAATTAAATATTTAATCGTTTACGGGGACCTTAACTGATGTTTTTTTTTTAAGAGTAGCTTCTGAGTTTCTTGCCGATTCTTCTCAGTCAGAGTCTACATTCCGATTCGTTGGTAGCTTCACATCCTTTACATTAATTTAATACTCATTAATTTAATACCTACGTAAATAGCAAGCAAACGTTATAATCAAAATTAAAATCATAAATAACTTTATTCAAATGTGTTTCAACAGCACCTTTTCGAATCGTCACTCTACAAATTAAAATTTTAAAGTGATTAATTTAAAACTTATTTTGGATTAAATATTTACCCTTTTTAACCGACTTCAAAAAAAGAGGAGGTTTCTCAATTCGATCGTATAAAAACATATTTTTTTATGTGTCTTCGCGGATAACTTCGTTATTTATTAACCGATTTTACTCATTCTTATTTTGTTTGAAAGGTGATATCTTAAGCGTAGTACCATGACAAGTAAACCAGGATATGATGATGGCATCCCAGAGAAATCGAGGGGAAGATGAAAATCGCAGTGGCGACTAGTGTGTTTGTTAATTTTTTTCGTCTACTTACGTTGTATTACTTGTCGATGTAATTGAAGTCGGTTTTTTTCTCTCTAGCAAACACAATTATTTATTTTATTTTGCGTTCTATATCTATACTAATATATAAAGCTGAAGAGTTTGTTTGTTTGTTTGTTTGGACGCGGTAATCTCTGGAACTACTGGGCCGATTTGAAAAATTTTTTCAGTGTTAGATAGCCCATTTATCGAGGAAGGCTATAGGCTATGTATCATTACGCTAAGACCAATAGGAGCGGAGTCCACGCAGACGAAGTCGCGCGCAGAAGCTAGTTGTTCTATGTATACGTTTTAAATATTTAAACTTAACACGCGCATAGCTACCGAAATGCACTGAATAAGATAATTTTGGTTCGTTACTCTCGGAAAATAAATATGGTAGTAAGAATTTCGCCGGTCAGCGGGTAATAAAATAAACGAATAAACGCCTCCCACGGATGATGAATAATACAATTCGAAGTTAAAATTCGACAGAAATTCGTATGACATTATCAAATAATGTCAAAGCTATGACGTTAATAGATTGGACTCATATTTCTTTGTACACATAGATATTTAGAAAAGTTAGTTTTGGCGGTCGTTCACATATCGATCAATTGAACTTAACGGTTTTATTTTAATTGATCGTATTGTCATTACAATTATTTGTACTTGTGTAATTGATAATGTAGTAATCAGAACCAAAATAGACTACTGGGTAGAATGTGACAATCGACACTAGATACATCGGCGTTGTACCCTGAGCTGGCAAGTTTAACTTTTCAAATATTACATTTTGCTTGTTGCTAAAGATAAAAACTATTTTCAAAGAAAATCTTAAATAAATGATTAATGTTACATTATATAGAAATACTTATTTTCATAATTTATTTCTGGCGTATGCCAAAGCGATACGCAGTGATAACAGTAGTTGTATTTTGAATTAAAATATTATTTGTATAAAGGTCGATTTACATCAGACGAGCGAATGCTCATTCTATCCCCACTATATCAAATTCTTATCAAATTCTTTTAGTGTAAACAGCCGTAGAGCATTCTTTCGTTGTTATATATATGAATACGAGTGTTCGTTTACACATAAAAATCAAGAAAGAATGTTCTTGTTCTAGCTCTAGCTCTTTGTTCGTTTGGTTTAAATCCACCCTAAGGCATATAATTATGTATGTTTGTTATGGGTGGACATAATCACACACAGACAAATCACTAGATAAATCCTGGTCTAGGATAAAGGTCCTATTAGGGATCGTTTAAAGCATTTCTCTCAAAGCAAACAGTTTTAGTGTTACAATCAATAGAACGGGATCGAAATACCTCAAAGATCAACTAATCACCATAATAACAGTCATAAAACGCTACATTATATGACGTCATGTTACTATGACGTCAGAGCTGAACTACAGGATAATAACAGTGTTCACGACAACAGAGAAATAAAGCGAGCGGAAATCGAGGCAGAGCGGAACAGCGGAGCATCGGTAGAGCGCAGCTTCCGATACACAAGTGCACTGTTTCACATCTGATGGGTTTACCTTGAAATTGTACACTTTTAATAAAATGTTTAAAAGTAATTATTTTTTGTATTTTAAATATTAACATAGGTTTAAAAACGTTTACTTTCATGCTGGACACCTAATGGAATATGTGTGTATGTTACCTTTAATTGGATGGCTGCCTGACTGCCACTGGCTAATGTAAGCCTCGCCTATAAATAATATTATTGGTACTTAATCTACTTATCGAATTTAGTAACAATTATTCCAGAGTTTCTTCCGAAACTTGCAAGGTTTACTCCTATTTCCTTAATTAAAGGTTAAATTTTATTGGTGCTTAATTTACTATACGAATTTAGTAACAACTATTCCAGAGTTTCTTCCGAAACTTGCAAGGTTTACTCCCATTTCCTTAATTAAAGGTTACTCATAATTATGATAACAACTGGGACAGAATACTTGACATGCTCTTAAGACAGTATGGCAATACTCTAAAAGATAAAACTTTAAACAAACTCAAATGTTCGCTTTTAGTGGAACTCTGATCCGTGACGTCAACAGGCATTAAAAATATTTTTTGCAGTATCCTTACTTCTATTTCAATTTCGTTGAATTAATAAACGCGATTTATATGCAAAGCACGACGAAAATATTTTTCATTATAATCGCAACTATTTTAACAAGGCTAATTTAACAACATCGACTACGACATTATATTCGACACATGTACAAAGTTTGAAGCAAAACGTTACGTTCAGTCAAATTAGGCTCGAAGTTGGCTCCACGGTTGGAGTAACTTAAATACAGTGGTAAATGGATTGAGAAATTTATGAAATTATTGCTTGAAACTATTTGAAACTTCAAAGGCTATTGATGTATTCAAACAAAATTACTATAATTTTACCACACATATTATGTCACATACTAATTAATTTCTCTTGGGAGTAATGTTTTGTTATGAATATCAATTTGATATTTTCGTTTCGCACATTGTTAGTTTGTTACATTTCATCGCTTAACATACAAGGGAAAAATTGAATAATATAATTATTATTTACTTACGCATCCCATAAGGATCAATTTTGGGCCCAATTATATTTGTGAGATACATAAATGACTTGTATAATCATGTTATTGATTTAAAGGTTAACTTGTTAAAGGAAATAGGCCTTCACGAGGAAAGTAGCGATATTGATAATTGCGCCACACCGTGTATCACTTAATTAAAATAACATTTATTTATTTTTAGAATAAATAAGCAACTTCAATTAGTTAATATATTATATATATAATATATAGTTAGTTAATACACCTAGTTAATATATGCAAATCGCGTCGTTGCCCGTAATAATAGTAATATATTACATCTCATTATCTCCTAAACTATTGTTTCTTTTTTTATAGTGACGCATGATTCGTTTCATCAAGTTTCAAATCACAATGAATTTAATGAAGTTTCAATTCAAAATAAAATCGCTGTATGGACGAAAAAAATATATGGCAGTACGAAGTTTGCCAATTACGGGTCAGCTAGTTAGTTAAATAATATGAAATCGAACCTTAAAAATGTTCCACACAACAACACTTTTTAAAGTAAACGTGATAATTATAATGAAACAATCTTTTCGGATTTTATAGCGGTTTATTAAGTTTTTTAGATGCCCGACGTTTCGGATACATTACAGCAACCATGGTCACTGAAGTACGGGAGCGATAAAATCCGAAAAGGTTGTCTCATTATAATGAGTGAAATTAGCTTAAACATTAGAAAACAATATATACGTGATCAATTCGTTAGTTAATCACACAGCTGTTTTTCTACTAGTAATAGGTAGATACGTAAATTTAATAGATGCCATATGACCATAACATCATAACAGAAACCACTACAGCCTATCACAGCCCACTGTTGGACATAGGCCTCCACAAGTTCGCGCCCGACATTATGACGCGAACTCATGTATTATGCCCATAGTCACCACGCTGGGCAGGCGGGTTGGTGACCGCAGGGCTGGCTTTGTCGCACCGAAGACGCTGCTGCCCGTCTTCGGCCTGTGTATTTCAAAGTCAGCAGTTAGATGGTTATCCCGCCATCCGTCGGCTTTTTAAGTTCCAAGGTGGTAGTGGAACTGTGTTATCACTTAGTCGCCTCTTACGACACCCACGGGAAGAGAGTCATAACAGAAAATAAGAATAATAAAAGGTCCTTAAGGATAACAGATTAATTCAACCTGTAACATCCCACTGCTGGGCAGAGGCATCTTTCTCCATGTAGAAGGGTCAGAGCTTAATCCATCGCAATACTCCACGGGTTTGCACATAAAACCCCATAAAAGAAAAGAAATTGCTTTAGTGTCAAAATCAAAGTCATATTACTAAACCAAGAATTAAACATATCTATACTAATGTTATAAAGAGGAAAAACTTGATTGTTTCTTTGCATTGAATAGGCTCCGAAACTATTTAACCGATTTGAAAAATTCTTTTACTGTTGGGAAGCTACACTACCCGCGGGTGATATAGGCTAAATTATAAAAATTGAAATTTTTGTTAAATACCCGTGCGAAACCGGGGCGGGACGCTCGTCTTAAATAAAGTCAAGTAATATAATCAATGTACACCATTAATCTTTAAAGACGAATATTACCAAAATTATTTCCGATACCTACCTTCTCATTTTCCCCTTTTCATATCATCATTACAGAAGCCAAACACATTCTGAATTATTTTGAAAGAAACCATTAAACTTACTCAATACTTTTCACCAAAATTTTTATTCACTTGATCTTTGCAGAGGCGTTAACGATATTTTATTAAGTTTATTTATATAATAATAGATTTTTAATAAATAAGCTTATTTAGATATTCGATAATGTATGTCTAATTTATTATTCTTAATATTTGCTTACTTTCAAAAAACTTGTCAGTAACAGAATGTTAATTGGACTAAATAATAAAATGCACAAGTGTACATCAAAATACGAGAATATTCACATGTAATTATATTCCAAGCATATCTTTCATTGCCCGCCCTGCGGTCACCATCCCGCCTGCCCAGCGTGGTGACTATGGGTAAAACACATGAGTTCACGCCATTTTGGGCGTGAACTTGTGGAGGCCTATGTCCAGCAGTGGACTGCGATAGGCTGATGTGTGTGTGTCTGTATATCTTTCATTCACTAATCATTCATTTTTATCGTGTTACGAATCATTTAAGACATAAAGCAAGCAGAAATTCATGTGTTCTACAATATCTGAAAACAAAGAATCACAAGTGATTTACGTACACACACTGTGCACACATCGTAGGTATTTGTAGAAGTTAGCTATAGGCTGTATAACATCAAAATACGCTCATAGGATGGCAGGTAAAGTCTAAAATCTAAACTAATTTTCTTTAACCTACATACAAGATTTACTTCAATAACATTAGTTATGTATATACATTAAGACTGATTTTCACCTTTTCCGCTACTTTTAAGGTAATTCCATGAATATTTAATCAAAAAAGGATGTCGTAAGGGAAACAGGTTTGTGTTAAAAGTTCAAATGCTGCAAATTGAATACACTTGAATCTTTTAAAATGAAATTTGATGCTTTTAACTCTTGTTTTTTGTCAGAATGTCTCTCCTTCAATAATAAAATAAAAAATATTCTATCGTATTATATCTTAAATAATTTATTTATTTTTAACTTTTAACATTTTATAAAAGAATTAGAAAAATAACTTTCAATTTAGGGTATGTACGTGATAAGTTATGACTACTTTACAACTTAGAACTGTGAACCGTGCATGACGTTTTAGTAATGGTCTAAGAGACGTAGAACATCGACCTTCACCGATCTGATAACTCGATGGGACATATTTTTTATCAAATTTTATAAACAAATATGCCTATGATAACTTGCCTATCGAAAAGTGCTATTTAATTTACTTGTTTACAAGCAAATCTCGCGACAGACTTTTATGGTAGTACTATGACACACAAATGTAGGACTTTTACAAAAAAAAAAAGTGTGTGTGCGATTCACACACGATAGAAGTGAAACTTCTTTGGAAAACTAATTAAAAAAAAACTAATTTAAAATTAGCGGCTTGCAGCGCGGCGCGCCCTTTCCTGTCGTTTTCCCGTTGCATCCGGTTTGAAATCACAACGATTCTAAAGAAGTATCACTTCAAAAATCACTACAATTGACGTGACTTCTAAATTATAACCGCGACACATTAACATCGCAGTAAATGTGACATGTGACAAACGCGATGTCACCGCGGAATTCCCAACTCCGCTCGATCATGTAATAATAGTGATTAAAATTAAATTTTACTTAATATTGGAATCAAAGCTACTACGTGATAAACCGCAGAGGTTCGTCAGTAGAAAACCGATAGAATAGTTTGTATTATAGCTCAAATACCCTTACGAGCTTCAGCAGCTTACTCTTTAAACTATATAATTTTTGTATATTTTCATTAAAAAATTGGGGCCGTAATTTGAAAGCGCGTTTACATTTAGGCGTTTATTATTTTATTCATCTATACTCTATATTGTAAACCAAATAGGATTTATGTAATTTCAGTTCAGTCTATTGCAGTCCACTGCTGGACATAGGCCTCCCCAAGTTCGCGCCAAACATCCCGGTTTTCCACAATCCTCATCCAGCCTACACCGGCAATCTTACGTAGATCGTCGGTCTACATTGGACTTACATAGTAACAAAAATAATGCATTAAGTAGAGGATACCTACATAGGTAATAAAATATGGCATATTTGTTTATTAATTATTATATGCACCTATCATCATTTCATGCAACTATGCAAGCAATTAATTGCAATTTTTTTTTCAGTGGTGGATAGCCCATTTATTGAGGTAGGCTATAAGCTATATATCATCACGCTACAACCAATAGGAGCGGAGGACCAGTGAAGAATGTTTCAAAATTGGAGTTTTTTTTTCCTGCGCTGCGTAAACAGTAAAAGTTTCATAAAAATCATGTATGACAGAATTGTTCCTCTTTAAAAGTTCCACGCGGACAAAGTCAGCAGCAGAAGCTAGTTTGACATATAACTTGTATATGTATTTAGGGAAATAAAACTTTACATATTTCAATTTGGTAACATTTGCATCAAAATTTGTAGCATATAATATGCTGCTTCTTGTTGATAGAGCTTCTTATAGTCTATCGGTAACTTATGTGTGAGGTAAATTTTATCAGAGACCAGTTATATTGACCCTTAGGTTATTATTGTAGATTAACTAAATAGCTTTATGAATTAAATTAAAAATTAAAAAAAAAACCCGACACAATAACCTGAGTTCCTTTAAAAAAGTAAAAAATAATGAAAGAAACTCAATCTTAAAGTACCTAAGTTAATAGTTATGTACGAGTATTAATAATTCAAAAAAAATACAACGCGTTGGGGGACTGCTCCTACTTATTTATTACCTACTATTATTTTTTTCAGACAGACAGACAGACAAACAGACACGTCAAACTTATCTCTTTCTTCAATCGGTCCCTCATTGTTGAGGATCGTGACTCCGTTTGATTCCGTCAACCAGCTGTCTCCATCGATCCCGTTCTGTGGCTTGGTGGAGTGCGTCGCTGACAGGCATCTTCAGTTCCTGCGTTATTTGGTCTGACCATCGTTTGGGACTTCTACCCCTAGGCCTTTTTCCCTCGATTTTACCAGTCACCATAAGGCGTTCCAAATTGTTGGTATCTCTGACCAAATTGTTGGTATCTATGACCAAAATACCGTAATATTCTTTGTAGGCAGGTTGTGGACAGACGTTGAGTCTTTTCTAGTTTTAACTGCTTGAGAATAGAGATGTTGGTGCGGTGGGCCGTCCATGGTATTCGTAGCATACGTCACCACGCCAGCACCACATCTCAAAAGCCGTCACGTCAAACTTATAACACCCCTCTTTTTGCATCGGGGGTTAATGAAAGGGTGCTTCGTCGACTAGCAATCAAATCGTGAGGCTTTCACGAAGTGCTTCTAGTGAGATAATTCACTTCAAGTCATTTTGTTTAAACGGCGACACTTAGTGGTCGACATCCAATACTAAATTACGAGCGGTCTATCGTTCTTAGCGATAACACCGCTTTTATACATCTTTCTTTTTATATATCAGCGTGGTGGATTAAACTCTGATCCTTCTCCTACATGGGGAAAGAGGCCTATGCCCAGCTGTGGGATGTTACAGGCTGAAGCGATCACTTTTTTGTAACGTTTCTTTATGGTTGTACAATAAAGAGTAGTTATTATTATGATTATCCAAACCTATGGCACGAAATGAATCTCGTACACTGTCACGGTTTTGATATTAATCGATAGATGTATAAAAAAAATGTGCTGTGTGGTTACGGCAGTAAAGAATGTAACCACCCCCTCTCTTCCCGTGGGTGTCGTAAGAGGCGACTAAGGGATAACACAGTTCTACTACCACATTGGAACTTAAAAAGCCGACGGATGGCGGGATAACCATCCATGCTGGCTTTGAAATAGACAGGCCAAAGACGGGCAGCAGCGTCTTCGGTGTGACAAAGCCAGCCCTGCGGTCACCAAATACCAAGAAAATACATAATCAATCCAGAACTGATTTTAGCTTCTAATCACGCATTGTCGACTTGCTCGAGCTATTATGTATTTAAAAAAAAATTTTTATCTTTTTAATTTTTAAATGTTTTTTTTTTTATTACAAACAATGAACAAATATTTGAATATTCATCGTCATGTTCTAGTAAATACATACGTGTGAATTTTTATGTTAAAAATTAAAACAGCTGACTGGCTCTATGTAATAAAAACTAGACGAGAATTTATTTCAGTGCGTGATTTTTCGCTAAGAATATATGGATATAAAACATAAAAAACGACTTTTCATGATTTTCTTGCGTGGTAAATTTGAGAAAAATATTCTTAAAAAAAAACCATAGTGATCTTTAATAGCTTTTTATTTTATATATACATATATTTTATACTAGCTTCTGCGCGCGACTTCGTCCTCGTGGAATAGGACTAATTCTGTCAAACAGGATTTTAGCGAAACTAACCGTTTACGCCTCGGCGGAAGCTCTCAAAAGGAAAAAAACCCCGATTTTTAAACATACTTCATTGGTGCTACGCTCCTATTGGTCTTAGCGTGATGATATATAGCCTATAGCCTTCATCGATAAATGGGCTATCTAACACTGAAAGAATTTTTCAAATCGGACCAGTAGATCCTGAGATTAGCGCGTTCAAACAAACAAACAAACAAACAATCAAACAAAAAAACTCTTCAGCTTTATTATATTAGTATAGATAAACATATAAAGTTTTTCTGTTTTAGTACATAGACGTACTTATAATATAAATGTATTTTTTAAATTAGGAATCATAAATGAAAAGATTTAAATCATTTCAATTCGTAGATGAGGAATCGCACGAAACACACAAAAACTCAAACAACTTTACATCTTAAAACTTTCATTATCTGTGAGTTTAATTTAGGTAAACTCTTCTGTATATAGATTAAAAATTAAAAAAATTTCGTTTCATTGAACATAACTTTTTTATTATCCTACGTTAACAAAATAGAGTACATTCCGCCTGATGGTAAACAGTCAACATATTATGTGAATGCTTGTAATACAAGAAGCATCGTAACAGCATTGCCGACTTTTGACTGCTGTCCATACATTTCTAGGAACTCTGGCTACGTTATTGACGCTACGAACACAATTAAACAGTAATATTTGGCTTTTTAAGGTTGAGGTACTTCCCCAGTGAGGCTGTTCCAGATCTTACGTATGCTTAATGCTACTTCCTACTGTGTCTTACTTCATAACTTTAAAGCGACGAAATCTGAGCTTGTTATCTAAACATTGATGTTCGCTAAAGACTGATTATGTGGCCCTTAGACATTAAGTCCGTCTATTGTTCCTATTGTTTCCTTTCTTTTTGAATTGTTGACTAATTAAGAGTTTAAATAAGTAAAAATTAATAAATTAGCCTCAAGTGTTATTTTCGAAACAATGCGAATTGTTTGTTTATATATATTTAGAATCAGAAGTTCTATTATATAAATTATTCTATTATATCAAATTATGAATTTACTAGCGACCCGCCCCGGCATCGAACCGGTGCAAAAACTATGAGTATTCCTTTACTATATTATGCAAGTATTTACTAAAGAAAACCGCATCAAAATCTGTTGCTCTAGAACTAAGCATATAGATAGCGGGAAGCGACTTTGTTTTATACTATTTAGTGATTAGGTATCTGATGAAGTCTGCAGACATCATGATGTTGTTGTGCATAAATAAATAATCTATGATTTGGTTTTAATACTTTAAAATATACCCCTAAAGTTTAGGCTACATACGTATTATTACGAGAGTACAATATGTTAAGTTTTTGTTATTACTTACCACAATTACTTACTCGAGAAATTAATACGTAATTAGGTAAAGTGGTCGTTTGGTTAAATAACAGAGTTTGTTTTATATTTAATGTATGTTTGTTGTTAATTAATTATGTTCTTCTCGTTCGTAGCATTTAACTTTATTTGCTAAGTAGTTGCGATGCTATATGTTTGTCAGAGACTTCAAAAATAATATATTTTTGTGTGGATTACTAATCTATACTGATATATAAAACTGAAGAGTTTGTTTGTTTGGTTGTTTGTTTGTTTGTTTGAACGCGGTAATCTCTGGAACTACTGGGCCGATTTGAAAAATTCTTTCAGTGTTAGATAGCCCATTTATCGAGGAAGGCTATAGGCTATGTGTCATCACGCTAAGACCAATAGGAGCGGCGTCCACGCCGACGAAGTCTCGCGCAGAAGCTAGTGTAGTAATAATTATGAATGGGTTTCATCAAGGTTGACGACGTTTTATGGTGCGTGTGCCGTGTCGGAAGCGCCTCAATACAGGCGCGCGGCGGTCGCGGGTACGATTCCCGCTCGAAGTGGATATTTGTGTTTATACAATCCGAAAATTATTTCCGGTCTGGTTGTTAGTCCTTGTGGGTATCCCCACCATGCCTCGGAGAGCACGTTAAGCTGTCATCATTAGCGCGCATGTTCAAAATTACACATTTGACAACTACTACTAATACCTAGTTACTTTTGACGTCCCTAAAGTCTTATTACAGGCAATTCTGAATGAAATTATTTAGTAACATTATTTAGGGAAGGTTATACTCGTATAATTTTAATAATAATTGTCATAGTTACTTGTATTTATTACTTACTATTCGTAGCATTTTTTATAATGTATCATATGTCTACTTAATATTCTTTTGCAAATTAAATTTTTTTGTCACCACTCATGAACAAAATAAAAATTTAAATATTTATTGAATGTTCATTTAATTTGATGTTTATTATTAATAGTATAAGAAAATAAATTTACATTTACTATTAAAATTAAAACAATAATAAAATATGCATACAAATTACAATAAACTTGCTAAAAGTAAAAAAATATATCATTTACATTGTCATTCGTTTTAAGAATTTCGCATGTAAAGCCATATTGGTATATATTTAAACTAGCGACCCGCCCCGGCTTCGCACGAGTGCGCTAGTGAATGCTAATGCTATTATTATTACTCTTGAAAGAGCGACATATAATTAGAAATGTGAAAAACATTCAACGTTCCAATCTAAGCCTGCAACGTTGAATCGTGGTCTTTTTTATAGACCTTTTAAAGGTATACAATACTGTAAAACATTATTTTGATCTATCTCGTAGGTTTCAGGAAGCGTTTGCAAATTAAGCGCAAAAAATGTGTTTATTTACGACATCACATTAGAAACCTCTAAAATTATCAGTGTTTCTCTACTATATTATGCATGTATTATACAATATATAAACCTTCCTCTCGAGTCACTCTATCTATTAAAAATCTCATCAGAATCCGTAGCCTAGTTTTAAAGGTCTAAGCACATATAGGGACAGACAGCGGGAAGCGAATTTGTTTTATAATATGTATTGATTTGTCTCGTATAAGTCGTGATTATATATTTACGTAAACATTCAAAATCAAAATCAAAAACAACTTTATTCAAATAGACTTCAAAAGCACTCTCGAATATCATTTTACAAATTAAATTATTTTTTATGGTTAAAAGTGAAACTACCACCGCTCCGGAATGCAGATTCTGCAGAGAAGAATCGAGAACAATTTAAAAATTGGTATAATGTCTTTCATGAAATTATAATAAACTAGCTGCTGTCCCCGCGACTTCGTCCGCGTGGAATTTCACAAACAGTTATTGTTCAGTTCCCAGTTATAAAAAAAAATCTAAAATATAAGTAGCCTAAGTTACATTTTATTACATCAGCTATCTGCCAGTGAAAGTCCCGTCAAAATCGGTCCAGCCGTTTCAGTGATTAGCCGGAACAAACAAACAGACAGACGGACAAAATTTGTAAAAAATGTTTTTTAGGTATATGTAACGTGTATAGATCCATATGCATTTAGTGAAAAAGCGGTTATTTTAATATTACAAACAGACACTCCAATTTTATTTATATGTATAGAGTACTAGCATCTGTTAAAATTGGTTCAAAATATTATTTATACCTTTTGCACAGTAGAATTTTTAACAAATAATTCGACACTACAAAACCTTAGATGTTTTATAAGATACATACAGTACTTCAGAGTTCGTTATTACGTAGGTAAGCACTGGTGTGGTTTTTAACAATTCATTCCTTTCTTATATTCAAGTACTTCATCTTGGTACGTTCTTTTTGATGATTACCGCATGATGTTACCAATGGGAATAGCGAAATATGAAGCATTCTTATTTTGATTATAATAAATGAATGTGCTGGAACCATTTTCTTACATTTTTAACTTTGTTATTACAAGAAAATGAGTTACATAATGATTGCATGTAAGAATGTGTATGTATTATGATGAAACAACCATCGTGGTGGTTGCTGTAAAGTATCCGAAACGTCAATCATTTAAAAACTTATTAAACTGCGATAAAATCCGAAAAAGTTGTTTCATTATAATAAATGAAATTCGCGTGAACATTATAAAATAAAGTGTGTATGTATCTCATCTTGGTTTTTATTTCTGTATTTTCTTCTAAACAGTTTGAGAACGGGATAAAACTATACTATATATACCACTGCTGTGTCAAAGTTTACAAAAGAATGAAGTACAATAAGAGTTAGAAAAACAAACCTCCATACCGCGTAAGTAATGATAGTAAATAGATAGTATGGTAATGATAATTATGTTAATTAAAAAAAAAAAAACCGTCAGCGTCGGACCACGTCCTAGTTTTACTAGGCAGTCACAGGACTGTCGATTTGTAGCTCTAACGCCTGTAATATTATAATTATAATGCATGTTTAACAAAAGGCATGGGCATTTTGAGCCCGTGGAAGTTCATTCTAAATAAAAATAAAAAAAAGAGTAATGATAGTCATGATATTTATAAACTGGTCAAAATTCATGAGGCTAATTGGAAGTCACGTAAAGAATTCATCAGGGTATATCGCAACATAATGTTGCATAACATCTAAGATGTTTAGCATAGTGATACTGTTTATTATTTCCGGTATAATAAACATTAAGCACGCACTAAATTTAAAATAAAAAAAAACTTTTGAAAAACAAGCTTTTATTTGAATGCGCTAGTTAACCATGCATTGTCATCGAAATTGAACTTGTATACAAAATTTCAACTCAATTGGTTGAAGATATCCACTTCAAAATTGAGTTGCAAGATTTCACCCGAACAAAAATACATTGCAAGTTAAATAAATTAAAGCTTGTAAAAAGGCCACGCTTAGGCGACGCTATAAAACATTATCAACATTAATTTGCTTTTGATAAGATTTCAATAAACAAATCATCTTTACTTTCAAGTGAATGTCAAAATCGTAAAGAAATATGAAAGGTATTTTGCATATCTCGGAATAATAAAATTACCTTAAGAGCTACGAAACCTTAAAGAATTTTCGAACGGAGTTATCGCGAAATACACTAAATTATTTACAGTGGTTAAGGAATGAATTGAGATAACATCGAACGACTTGCTTGTCATATTCAATTAAATTTTGAATTTAAACGAATCATTTTAGGAGAAACTCTCTAAGTTCTATAAATATTTAGTACTAGCTTCTGCGCGCGACTTCGTCGGCGTGGACTCCGCTCCTATTGGTCTTAGCGTGATGATACATAGCCTATAGCCTTCCTCGATAAATGGGCTATCTTACAGTGAAAGAATTTTTCAAATCGGCCAGTAGTTCCAGAGATTACCGCGTTCAAACAAACAAACAAACAAATAAACAAACAACCAAACAAACAAACTCTATATTAGTATATGTCGGGGAATCAATACAGATAGTTATTAATGTCAGTACCTGCGATATTCACCTACCCTACATCATTTTATTATTCGAGTCATTCTGTCATGCATAAAACGAACGGTGCAACCGCGGCTCAGGCAGTCTTGGCTCTGGCTTGGCGCGGTGCACTTGTGTATCCTGCTAGTAGCTTAACCTCGACTCTTCTAATAGTTAGTTTGTGTACACGAATTAATTGTTACTGATTGGGCAACTCGACCGGTGGTGGTGAGTGCCAATGCGCATTGTTAGGCGGCGCCGCCGTAAACCAACACTCGGGTCACAAGTCCCGGGCACTGCGTCGAGTTGTCTCTCTGCCACGCGATAGACGGTACCCGCTCGGTGAGTCCATTGAATACTAAGTAGTGTAATTATCTTGTTTTAAATTACATTGTGAATTAACCAGGCCATCCGTCCTCACTTCTGATTCCTACATCAGAAGTGGGATACTGTTCTCGTGCCAACTAAGAGTGTTACTAGTGAGTAATTTATTTCATGATGCCACGAGAATCGCGTTCGCGTAGTCCCGTGTAGATCGAAGCGCAAGTCGAGTCGTCATCATTTAAACCGATTTAGTAGTAATAGTAACCTGTCTCTTCATAAACTTTTACTTAGTATGACTGAGGAATAGACTAAGCTCAAAATTAAAAAAAAAAAATATTTAATATCGCGAGCGTAGTCGTGTACTTAAAGTTAATTCGGAGTTTGGGTTTCTTTGTTTAAGTTCTATTTTTAGCAAGTGTGCAAGGTAGTTGCAACATTTGGTGATGAAAATATCGATGTACTGTATTTTACTGTATTTTAGTTCTTTTCGGTCGTTCTGTTTTATTCTTACCGGTGTACAAGTGGTTTTTGTTCAGTGTTCGATTACGTAATTCGAGTTACCGGTTATTTGTTGAATTTAGTTTTATTGTGATACGTAAGGTAGTTGTGTAGTGATTAATTTTGCTAATAGATTTTGCGATTCAGTTTTTGTTTCGATTCAGTCACAATGTCAGACCGTAAGCGTAATCGTAGTGCGAGCCGTCGCGGTAGTCGCAGCGACAGTCGTTTAAGGAAGATGCCAGAAGGTCATGTACCAATTGAGTTTATAGATGACGATCATAATGGTGAACATTTTAGTGATGTGACAGAAAACTGATGTAAGCGCTCTAAAGACTGTAGTGTGTAGTCATCAAGAGGATGATACACTGTGATGAATGTGTGATCCAGGAGGGATACACTGTGACGTGATCCAAGAGGGATACGCGTGGATTGTGGAGCAATTGTAATTGCTGGTTGGAAGGGTGGCTTACATAGTTGTAGGTGTTGTAGAAAATGAATTGGTTATTGAAAGTTTGATTTACGTTGGTACATGACTCTGCGTAGCTATATTTTCGTTAAGTTTTTGTGGTTACCCACTTGTTTGTGATAAAGTGTTAATATCGTCTTAGCTTGAGTATTTCCGATTACCCTCTGTAACGGATATTTTTGTCTTTACGTCTACTATCTTACACGATATTTTAACTAATATTATTTCTCGAAGTACCGAAAGAGCGTAAAGTTAGAGACACCATCTTCCGAATAGTTAATATTAATTTTCTGATTAGTCAGTCACCATTTTCATCATCTATTTATGGGATTATTGTAATTTGTAATTGTATGAGCAGCTATTGTTTAGTTACGTAGTTTTAATTACGTGGCGTATAAGTGATTACTGTGATAATAATTAATTCGATATAGTTAAAACACACACGTATCGTGAACTATAGATTAGAAGTGAGAAATGAGTGTTTCATTGAGGGTTTTAGTCTTTTTCTACCTTTGATTGATTTTTTTAAAACTGTTTAAAAGTTGTTTTAGTTGTTCTGTTGAAGAACGTTTAAATTACAGAGAGTTAATTGATAACACCTAATTGGTGCAATCGTAAACTTGTTACAACAATAGTTGTAGGTAGGTAACCTCAGATTAATAATTTTGTTTATGAGTAGGTGACCATTAAAAATTCTTACTATATTCTGTCCATTCGTTTGTTTTCTGTTAACAGTTCAAGAAAGTTTGAAATTAGAGACTCCCTCACACGATACCAATTTGATTTGAAATAATAATCGATTTTGTATATAAGAAGAATTTTCAATCGACTCAATGAAATATTTTCAGTTTAAGAATATTAATTATTCCTTTAGATACTAGTTATTTTAGTTAATTACGTAGCTAGTTTGTTAAATAAGTAGACACGTATGTCATTTTCTAAGTATATTTACTCATACCTCTTGATGTAGAATTGATTTAGACTTTGTTAACCACGCGTTTTAAAGTTAAATGTCACTAACGCGTGAGCAGTTACATTTTAAGGTAGTCGTTGTAGGTAACTGTTAAAAGTCTTGATACGAGTATGTTTCCATCTGTTCTAATAATTATTGTGT
Organism: Melitaea athalia; assembly: GCA_905220545.2. Taxonomy (NCBI): domain Eukaryota; kingdom Metazoa; phylum Arthropoda; class Insecta; order Lepidoptera; family Nymphalidae; genus Melitaea; species Melitaea athalia. The sequence continues at coordinate 19,126,892 of HG992189.1, read as the reverse complement.
AACTTTGGGAAGCAAGGGTTGTAAATGGAGCTATATGATTTCGCTACTTCCTTCATAGGGACAGTTAGGCTTTTTAATATCCTATTGGCGATTTTGTTCTGTTACAAAATGAGGACCGTCATCAAACGAAACTTGATCCGAAATATTGAGGCCCTTTTCGCGTATTAGAAGTTCTCGAAGGTAATCGGTATACCCTTAAAGCTTAAATTGTCAACGTACCTACAAATTTGCTCACGAAAAGTTAAGAGAAATGCCAGCACGTCATGAACCAGACGATATTGATGTAATTTATGATCTTGTTGATAATGATGATGTTCAAGTTTAAGTAGAGGGAGAGACTCGAGTGAACGACTCTATCGACCGTAATGTGTTCAAACGTACCAGTGTAGTTATTTAGTAGTCGTAGCCCTGTAGAAGGTGTCTCTTGGGGCAACCCAAGAGTTCATGGGTGCGCGGTGTGCGTTTAACTCTGGCGGAGGTCGTGGTGTTTGATACCGTAGCGTGTAGTCACAAGAGGTGACTGACACGGGTGATCCATTCGATGGATATGTGTACTGAGATGTATGTGACTGACACATGTACTGTGATTGCTCTTCGTCTAAAGAGCCGTAGTGTTAGAGGTCTTTACTCGAGGACTTTGCAAGCTTGGTTGTAACTTGTTGTAGAAGTAAACGTGCGTGTATAGTTTTGGTTGTGATGACGTCGATGGTACATGGCTGTGGTATTTGTGTAAAGTGATTAGTTATAATTGGTCGACATTTATGATTCAGATTAAAGTTCTTGAAACATTTAAAATAGTTGTCTGGTAATAGAACCTATAGGTATGTTCACGTCTTCACGATCAATTACGAAAGATTCCTCTTACTTATGTACGTTGTTAGATTTTTTAAATGTTGATGAGTAAATAGAGCACATACTATGGCTATTTGGTCGTGTCCGAATTGGTTCATTGGTTTAGCGTAAATAACTTGCTTCTCAATAGTAAAAAAACGAATTGTATTAAATTTTCTGCTAAGAATGTAAAACAGGTTGATATGCAACCAGAACTCAATGGTGATAAACTCAACTTAATTAACTCAACTGTTTTCCTTGGAATCACCATTGATGCAAAGTTACAGTGGGGACCCCATATCTGTAAATTGGCGGATAGACTGAGTTCTGCAGCATACGCGGTGAAAAGAATACGATTATTAACGGATATCGATACAGCCCGATTAGTTTATTTCAGCTACTTCCATAGCATAATGTCCTATGGCATTTTGCTATGGGGCAATGCGGCTGATATTAGCGTCATTTTTATTCTGCAGAAAAGGGCTATCCGTTATATTTATAAAATGGGATGTAGAGAATCTCTGAGAGAGAAGTTTAAAGAGATCAACATCCTGACCTTTGCATCGCAGTATATTTATGAAAATATAATGTACATACGGAAAAATAGGCATTTATTTGTTAGTCGTAGTGATCGAAATGCCTCAAATGATGTAACACTCAGGAACGACCACAAATTAATTTTTCCTAAATGCCGGCTCAAGAAAAAAAGTAGTTCCTTTATAGGAATGTCTATCTTAATATATAATAAGATTCCGGCTGCGCTTCAATCTCTGCCTTTACTAAAGTTTAAAAAAATTATTAAGCGAGCATTATGCAATAAAGCCTATTATACAATCAATGAATACCTTAATGATGAAAAGGCATGGGATTGAATAAAGCTCGACCAGGCTATGTCTATGACCCGCCTTGTAAATTAGATAGTTACAAATATTGTGAGCAGGTGGCATGGGATGGTCTCGGCACGCACGATTGGCTGTCTCGTGTTTGTCCTGATCTTTTCATGGTCCACTACTGCGTTTTTATCTTGTATCTGACTTTAAATCTTTTAAAAGAGTACCGAGAGTTTTTTTTCCTCCGGCTTTTTTTCTCTCGGCCTACACTAGGGACATAATTATTTATTGTAATATTTAATAAAGCCGAGGATAAAGTAGGTAGGTAATGTCTACCGAGACATTATAGCTTAATATTTTGACTAAGTTAAGGCGGCGAACACTGGGTACATTACGTAAGTTTGTAATGTACCTAGTGTTAAGATATAAATTTTTATTTTATTGTTTGATTTTTTGCTGCCTTAACTTTCTGTTATTATTGTTTAGTTTTTTTTTTTTTGTAAATCATTTTTTTTTCTTTTTGACTTTCGTTAAGTGTATTACATATACCTTATGGCGAAATAAATAATTTGAATTTGAATTTGAATTTGAATTTGAATTTATCACATGAGGTGATGACGATATGTATTGGTCGTATCATAAGAGGTGATGACGATATGTGTTGGTCGTATCACAAGAGGTGATGACGATATAGGTGGTAATAGTAGTTGTCGTTTGTTGAGCGTTGTATGTGATCTTAATGTGTCAATAATAAAACTTTATTTTTTTAATTACGGCTAGAGGAACCTTTCGTCTTTGAAGGGATAAGATCGATTGGTAGTTTTTTTAAATTAAAGATTGACTGATGAAGCAAAGAATGTAATTTCACGTTAAGGACAGGTAGGCCGAGATTCTAAAGATGCTTTTAATTTGATCGTCTTGTTTACATTCACACGAGGGCGTGTGCTATCAGGATGGTCGTGACTTGCCCTTTATTACTTATGTAGTTTATTAATTGAGGTGAAACAGGTTACACTGACCTATACGGGCCTATTCTGATAATAATTAGTTAATTCTTCGGTCTAATGGCTTTCAGTTGTGCCAACAAAGAGCATTGTCGATTTTGCTAATAAGTAATCACATATGATACTATGACTGTCAACTGATACTATGACTGCCAACTGATACTATGACTGTCAACTGTGATACTATATACTATGTCTGCCCTCTCATACTGACTCGGAACTAACGACGGTACTTAAGAGATGAATAGTAAATTGAATGAAAAAAAAAAGTGAGGTGGTTAAACATTTGATGGACAAACAATCCGGGCTAGTAAGGTCTCTCCTGCTGTTCTGGGAGACGATCCATGTTACGCTGTAGGGGTCTCGCCTGCTTTAGTGGGCGACGATTCCGACCAGCCTGTTTTACATTAGTATGGTCTCTTCTGCTGTTGTGGGAGACGATCCATGATTCACTGTAGGGGTCTCGCCTGCTTTTAGTGGGCGACGACTCGGACCAGACTTTTTGTAATGATGAGTGTAACGCTGTAGGAGTCTCGCCTGCTTTTAGTGGGCGACGACTCAGACCAGACTGTTTGTAATGATGAGTGTAACGCTGTAGGAGTCTCGCCTGCTTTTAGTGGGCGACGACTCAGACCAGACTGTTTGTAATGATGAGTGATGCGCTGCAGGAATCTCACCTGTTTGAACTATAGGGGTTTTCATATTTTAAACCTAGATCAGTGTTACTTACCATATTGATATGACTGTAATGATAATGATGTTAACCATATTAAATGTGACTGGTGTGACTGATTGACTTACTAACTGAAACCAATTGTTTCTAGTCCAAAGGGTCAGTGTGTACCGGACCAGATATTAAGATGTTGAATAGATTTTTGTCAGGATAGTCGAGCGATATTTTGTTTTTTTTTTTGATTAAAAATACCTAAGGTTTTAATAAATAGCGCGCGAGGACGCGCGCACGTCAGAATGGCCGTGTCGGGGAATCAATACATATTAATGTCAGTACCTGCGATATTCACCTACCTTACATCATTTTATTATTCGAGTCATTCTGTCATGCATAAAACGAACGGTGCAACCGCGGCTCAGGCAGTCTTGGCTCTGGCTTGGCGCGGTGCACTTGTGTATCCTGCTAGTAGCTTAACCTCGACTCTTCTAATAGTTAGTTTGTGTACACGAATTAATTGTTACTGATTGGGCAACTCGACCGGTGGTGGTGAGTGCCAATGCGCATTGTTAGGCGGCGCCGCCGTAAACCAACACTCGGGTCACAAGTCCCGGGCACTGCGTCGAGTTGTCTCTCTGCCACGCGATAGACGGTACCCGCTCGGTGAGTCCATTGAATACTAAGTAGTGTAATTATCTTGTTTTAAATTACATTGTGAATTAACCAGGCCATCCGTCCTACTCCTCACTTCTGATTCCTACATATAGATTAAGGTATAAACGTTTATCACAGAAATCTCTTTATTTAAATATTGCTTGATACAATCTGGGTTTAACTTCTTCTAAGGCATTCTGAATATCGTTTTGCGTAACTTACACCATGATCGTTTAATTATCCTTAAACCTACTATACCTTTATATTGTCTACATAAAATCAAAATCTATACATCACAAAATGAGCATACATTTTAAACATCTAAATCGGGAGGTTTTAAAGCAACCTATGGGCAGAGGAGATGGTATTGTTTAGGCGTACAAATTGCGATATCTATACTAATATAATAAAGCTGAAGAGTTTGTTTGATTGTTTGTTTGTTTGTTTGTTTGAACGCGCTAATCTCAGGATCTACTGGTCCGATTTGAAAAATTCTTTCAGTGTTAGATAGCCCATTTATCGAGGAAGGCTATAGGCTATATATCATTACGCTAAGACTAATAGGAGCGGGGTCCACGCCGACGAAGTCGCGCGCAGAAGCTAGTAATATTTAAAGTGAGACATAAACTTGTAAATATACCTACATAAACACATATACACATATAAATACATACAATAAATACATACATTAACACATATACATATAAATACATACATAGATACACACATAATAATTAAATACAGGCATAAAGGCATTCCACCAATAATTACGAATTTTCGTTCATGTCACATCGTAAAACGGAATTTAATTTAGATTTAATATCAATCAAATAAATGCCAGGAACAATATAATATAATAATTTCAATTTTGAAACGTAAGACACGATTCAAGGTGGAATTGACAAGTAGTGTGGAATAGTTATGAATTACTTAATAGAATGATTAAGATGCCTGCCGTGTGGTTATGGCAGTAAATAATATAGCCACACCCTCTCTTCCTGTGGGTGTTGTAAGAGGTAACTGAGGGTTAACTGTTCCACTACCACCTTGGAACTTAAAAAGCCGACCGATGGTGAGATAACCTGCGACTGCGATAGGCTGAAGTGATAAGTTATGAATTTTTTTTATTCGAACCACATGTTCTTAATATAACCAACAAACAAACTTTTCAGCTTTATTATATTATTATGAATATATACTAATATAAGCAATAAGCCTGTTAAGTTAAGCTCTATATAGCCTATTAGCTCCATAATTTATTTATTTAACATAGACGAACAAGACATACACCAACAAAATCAGAAAAAGAACGTATTTTTATAAAAATATTGAATATTTATTATATGTATAAGTGTTGCCTTAATTAAAAGAAAACAGACATACAAATAAACATAACAATAAAGTATAATCATAATTATAATAAGTGTGAAAAAGGGGGTAGATTTGACTGATTTGAGACAGCGAGATTCATATCCCAATATTCTGTATAAGTGGTCGCCCAGTGGTAGAAATTCGACAATATGGTCGGAAACGCTTCTAATACTTCTGGTATTGCAGACATCTACAAGCTACGGTAATCGCTTACCACTTTGCCGACCTAGTTATATAAAAAAGTAGAAAAATTGCTGAACATATATTAATTTCAGGATTACACTCATCAACTTGATTTTTATGTAAACAATTATTTAAATTTGATACAATCACGTCGAAACGAAGAAGAGAAATTTTAATTTAAGGTAATAAAGTGCATAATGCACGCATGCTCGTTAAAATAACCACATAATGTAATATAAGTCTGTCTGTGGTTTCTTCGTGGGTTTGAATTCATTGAAAGAAATATAATATTGTATTTTAAAGAATTGATATTTTTGTTTTATTACTAAAGAAATAAGGCTAGAAAATTTCTTTGTTTAAATAAGTAAATATATTCCACATAGACAGTCGTTAGTTCCTAACGTAGAAAAATTTAACCTATTCGTACCCACAAGGACTGACATCAATTAAACAAATACAAATATTCATCCTGAGCGGGAATCGAATCTGCAACATGCCCGTTGTTTGCGTACATGAAACATGCACCACTACACCAGCAGTATCATTTATACACTTCATAGCGATCTTTACTCATGAATTCGCCAACCCACAGTGGAGCAGCGTGTGGATTAATCTCCGATCCTTCCCCCATATGAAGAAAAAGGCCTATGCCCAGCAGTGATATGTTATAGGTTGAATCGTTTATGCTTATAGTTAACATTTTGCATAAACAAATTTAAGTTTATGTTCAAGTAGTTGGATTTTAGATATTAATTAGAACGAAGCTTAGCTGAAACTGTTACGAGTTTTAAGTGGAATTTTAATTAAACAATCTAAAACTAGCTGTAATATTAGTTAAATTCAATTTTTTTTAAATAACAAAGACATAATTTAATATACTAAAATATTATAAAGAGAAAATAAAAACGGCATCGGTTTGTTTATATCGACAAGTATACATAATATTACTTAGAGATGACTCACACACTGTTTGTGCGATCAGTGAAAAGTTATGAGTTAACACACAAGAAAATAATGACATAAAACCTCCTTCTTTATTTTAAAGTTGGCTGAAAATTGATTTATTAATTTCGAAATTTTTAAAATATTTTTTAATCTATACTAATATAATAAAGCTGAAGAGTTTGTTTGATTGTTTGTTTGTTTGAACGCGCTAATCTCAGGATCTACTGGACCGACTTGAAAAATTATTTCAGTATTAGATAGCCCATTTATCGAGGAAGGCTATAGGCTATATATCATCACGCTAAGACCAATAAGAGCGTAGCGCCAATGAAGAATGTTTCAAAATCGGGTTTTTTTTCCTTTTGAGAGCTTCCGCTGCGTAAACGGTTAAAGTTTCGCACAAATCATGTATGACAGAATTGGTCCTATTCCACGCGGACGAAGTCGCGCGCAGAAGCTAGTATATTGTAATATTAAACATCATTAATCTCTACTAATATTATAAAGAGGTAAAGTTTCTAACTTTGTTTGTAGGGGGTAATCTTCGCAAATACTGATCCGATCATGGAAATTATTTCACTAACAGAGAGCTACACAATTCAGGAGTGATATAAGCTATATTTTATTGTTATTGAACAAAAAAATCAGTGAAAAATAATAGTATATGTAAATTAAGTCAGAGAAATACGAGCGAGATGAAAACTTTACTATACCTATATTTGCATCACAAAAACAATTAACGCTCAATGAAGTGGGCACGGGTTGGCTAGTAAAATATAATTTAGAAGGAGTAAATATTGAGTTTCTAACCGGTTCTACAACAGAATCTGTATTTCAAAATCCGATGGCAGCAACACGTTAGCATAATACATTGCTGAACAAAAACGATTCTCTAGGCTTTCTACTTAATTAAAATAAATTTTAATTTCTATCTTGATTTATTTCTGAGCCCTAAGATATTGTTTGAATGTTCACAGAATTTAATAACTCTTTCACTATAAAATATAATAAACTCACAGAATTTAATAACTCTTTCACTCTCAAGAAGCTTAATTATCAAGAAGAAGGCATATTTGATTAGCCCGTTGGCTCGAATTGTAGTGAACCTGCTTGTTGCTCCGGGGATTGTGAGTTGATTCTCGCCTGAGTCTCGGTGTAAAATATATATTTATTTATATGTACGAATTCCCATTGTTGGGCATAGGCCTCTTTCTCCACGTTGGAGAAGGATTGCAGCTTAATCCACCACGTTGCGCCACTGCAGGTTGGCGGATATGTTCCCTACTATGGGTAATCATCGCTATCAGGTATCTATACTAATATATAAAGCTGAAGAGTTTGTTTGTTTGTTTGTTTGTTTGTTTGTTTGTTTGTTTGAACGCGGTAATCTCTGGAACTACTGGGCCGATTTGAAAAATTCTTTCACTGTTAGATAGCCCATTTATCGAGGAGGGCTATAGGCTATGTATCATCACGCTAAGACCAATAGGAGCGGGGTCCACGCCGACGAAGTCGCGCGCAGAAGCTAGTTTATGATAACAACCGGGACCGACAGCTTAACGTGCTCTCCGAGGCACGGTGTGGAGACCCACAAGGACAGACATCCAAACAGGAAAGAAATATTTGTACGAATAAATCCATTCCGTGCGGGAATTGAACCCGTAAACCTTCGGTGTTAGGCGGCTAGTCGCACCACTACACCAGAGAGGTTGTTAATGAATAACATAATAATACATACAAATATTATTTATATGTATTATTATAAAGATTTTAAATCATATCAAAATTTTCAACCCAGCAGGATTTGAACCTGCGCCCTCTGACGTGCCGTGTCAGCGCTCTGCCAACTGAGCTATGGGCCCTCATCTAGCCGCGTCGAAATTCTTGATATGATGATTTTTAGGTTTTAAGCAAACCTTGGCGTCGTCTATAGCGAGTTCGTTACAGATCCCGGCTACTCAAAGATTTCATATTACAATGAATTCTTCGACAAGAGACGATACCATGCTATTTTTAATTAAAAAGAGGGCTACTAGATGAGGGCCCATAGCTCAGTTGGCAGAGCGCTGACACGGCACGTCAGAGGGCGCAGGTTCAAATCCTGCTGGGTCGAAAATTTTGATATGATTTAAAATCTTTATAATTTCCTCAGGTGTGGGTAACACAAAAATAAAAATAAAACGAATGTATTATTATGTTATATTAATCGAAAAAAATATAATTATAATTAGTTCTACCAGTCGGCTGTTACCTATAACACAAGCATTAAGTTGCTTACCGTATGGAAGTTAATTGCTTACAGTAGGAAAAGATGACGGATTTTATTTATTTGTATTTTATACACGTCACGTACCTATATTTGTAATTACGTGACCAATATGTAGACATGTTTCAAAATAACAATTTTCTTAAGGTCAAGTTGGAATCCGTCTATCACGATTGCTTGTATGATATTTTTTTCACTTTTAGTATATTAGGGCAGCCATTGCAAATGTATTTTAAGTATTGAAAAATGATGTATTTCCTTTACAATGTGCCATAAATTATTAAAAATAAAGAGTGCATGACACCTCCGACGCGCGACTGAAGTTTACTCCTTAAGAGGAAAGGATACTGAATAGACTTTTGAAAAATAGGTATTTGAATAAAATATTCCTGTTTCACTGACTATTGCTGTTAGCCGCTACCGCGCCTCCCGCAAGCCCCGCACTGCTTTGTCTATGTGTGAGTGGCGTGGTGTTAGTGTGCGTGTGCATTTCACCCGCGCTTCGCGTCATGCTATTTTTCTGTATTTTACTTGTTTCATTTGATTAGCCCGTTGGCGCAGTTTGTGGTGGCCCTGCTTTCTGTTCCGCGGGTTGCGGGTTCGTTTCCTGCCCGAGTCTGGGTGTAATATTTGTATTTATATACACATTTATGTGTATTATTTCTATGTATATTTATAAAAATATACATATATACATATAGTTATAACAGTCGGCTATTACCTGTAACACAAGCATTAAGTTGCTTACCATAGGAACAGACGACCGCATTTTTACATATTTATTTATTTTTATTTATTTAATTTTTTCTGCTTCGTTCTTCTGTTACTCGGCTTAGTTTTATTGGATTTCGTAAACTACTTAGTACTTATTATTTTGAATTATTGTTTGTTAATTCATTGGATTGTTATCTACATAACTGTATTTTGGTAAGTAATTATTGAAATACTTAGGTATTTTATTTATGAATTAGGTATGTAATTACATGGTTGAGGTGTATGTAAGAATGGGTGTTGAGATACATACATATAGTGTACATGATAAATGTATTGTAGCCATACATACATAGTAATTAATATGTTTGTCTTAGTATAATAATAATAATATACTTTGTTGTACATTTAGATAAAGAACAAAATTTACATTACAAGCAATTATAGTCACAAATTGTACAACCAGGCGATCTTATTGCTAAAAAGCAATCTCTTCCAGACAACCTGATAATGAAATGGATATCGCTTTTCAGATGGGCAGGTGGTATATAAATATAAATACATAAGCAAAAAAAGAATACATAACAATCATACATGGGTACATACACACATACGTACGCAACAAAATAAGTATAATAATAATAATAGTATACATATAAGTTGTAATGTCTCATGTTTGTCGCGGTTATACGTAACACATGCATTGGGACGATATAAAAATGTTTAAAAATAGTAATAAAAAAAACAAATGAGATGCTGGTGACATATACATATTATAAATTACTAGCTTCTGCGCACGACTTCGTCGGCGTGGACTCCGCTTCTATTGGTCTAAGCATGATGATACATAGCCTATAGCCTTCCTCGATAAATGGGCTATCTAACACTGAAAGAATTTTTCAAATCGGACCAGTAGATCCTGAGATTAGCGCGTTCAAACAAACAAACAAACAAACAAACAAACAAACAAACAAACTCTTCCACTTTATTATATTATAGTATAGATTATTTTATCGATGTCTTTTTAGTTAGGCAAATTACGTAATAATACCTAATAATAAGCGCTTTATTTGCGAAACACACTGAAATACAAATGATGAACATAAGATAAAAATAAGTATACTTATTACAAAAAAAAAAAACATCAAACTAAATGTGGAAGAACAAACTATAAATAAAAAGAAATAATAATAATAAAAAAAAATTGAAACAACTGAACTCAGAACTAACAATAAAGACATTAAAAATAATAGTCACTAATAAAGGTGGCAGTGTGTCTCACAAAAAGATAAGTCCTTGGCTTCAGTTAGGGATAAACCCTAACACAGATTTTCAGGACCACCTATTCATTGTTTATTTAATTATTTTGTGGTAGATAAAGAATTTTTAACCGATGAAGAAAAACAGAGGAGGTTCTAAAGTCGCCACGTATATTTTTTTATATGTTTGACCATGCATAACTCATTACAGAGTAGTCCGAATTTAATTAAAAAAAATATTGGAAAGGCTATAACGAAGTTACTGCTATTTTATTTTGTGGAGCCCTAAAGGAATCATTTACCAAAAAATTGGTAATTGTGTTTGCTCGCAAACGAAACAAAACCGACTTCAATTACATCGACAAGTAATAGAACGTTATAAGACGAAACAATAGTCAAGTAAATACGCGCTATTAAAGATTACTCAAAAAGTTGTAATCAGATCTCGATCTAATTTAAACAAGACTAAATGACAAGTATTAGCTTTCGATTAAAATAAGAATCATCAAAATCGGTACACCGAGTAAAAAGTTATGCGGTATAATACAACGTAGGTCGACGAAAAAGTAGTCAAGTAAATACGCATTATTAGATACTAGCTGCTGCTCGCGACGTCGTCTGCGTGCGTTCACTGCTCGTTCCCCGTAGGTGATAGCGTGATAATATGTAGCCTATGTTCTGACCCGACTTCTTAATAATATTCGTGCCAAATTTGAAGTAAATCCATGCAGTACTTTTTGAGTTTATCCCGGACATACATACAGACAAACAGACAAACAGACAAAAATTCTAAAAACTATATTTTTGGCTTCGGTATCGATTGTAGATCACACTCCAAGTATTCTTTTAAAAAAATATTCAATGTACAGTTTTGACTTTCCTACCATTTTATTATATGTATAGATAACTCTAAAAGTACTTGTGAGATCTCAATTAAATTAAAATGGGACCATATGACACGCAACGCCTTTCAATTAAAACAAAATTGATTGAAATCGGTCCACCCAGTCAAAAGTTCTGAGAACATACATTAAAAAAAATACAGTCAAATTGAGAACTTCCTCCTTTTTTAAAAGTCGGTTAAAATGAAAGATGCTTTCTGGAATTTAATAGAACCAATATTAGAAAAATTTTACTATGATTGCCTTAAAGGAAAGGAAAGGAAATAATTAAATAACTCTTTACCTACTTGAACTGAATAAAATAATGCTTCTTATTTTGAAATTTTGTAGCTTTATTTAGTTAACCTACTCTTCCTAGTGTCTGTCCGTCAGTCGTTCTACAGTATCCTTCCTTTGCCTCAGTAATAAGACTACCGTTAGCCAAAATTATAGTCAAAGCAAAAACATAAACAACATAATTATTTAAACTATTTACCATAATTATCATTTTTATTTGTTTATTAGAGAAACCCTAGCCCTACCCTACCCCTACCCTTAGCCCAGGTTTGCACAATGTTACAATGAAAACCGCATCCAAATAAGGTTTTATTGTAGTTTATGAAAAGAGAGATTATTTAATTTTGTTAATACGAATTTTTGAAAATATCGACAAAATATTACATCACTAGTGTATCTATATAATTATCGACTATGAGGCATCACTTCGCTGGCGTGTATACGTACTGCTTTGACCCTTCCCTCCCCCAGACCTATCCCACAAACAGCAAGAAAGGGACAACTGCAGCTCAGACCGTTTTAGGTAGATAATTATTGACCAAAACATCATTTCGTAGTCGCCTGTTTTCTCCTCGAAACATGCCAACTTTTTTTTTATTTTTTTTTAGGTAAATAAACAAAGCCTTCAGCTATGCCGCTCCGTTTTCTTTTTTTTGTAAATATGAATTATTATTTTTTTATGAGTGTTTGAAAATGTACAAAAAATTAGGCAATATTTCTAGTTTTTGAAGACTCCTACTACCTAATATAATAAGAATATGAAAAAAAACAAAACGTAGGGGCATGGTCATGGCAGGTAAAAGTTTTATTTTACAAAAATATTTGATCTAGTGTCATTATCCAGGGAGAAAACAGTCGAATACGTTTGTATGGAGAAAGAGCTGGTATCCTTTCCTCTTAATAACATAAGTGATATTTGAAAACATAGTTATTGAAGTAAAACTTCTTTACTCACGCTTGACTTTGGGAGTAAGCTGGTGAATGCGTGACGAGAGCGCTACGAAAAGTGTGATCGGGCGAGGCGAACGCAAGTTGAGAGGGAGATATAAGTTAGTGAAGACAGAAAGAGAGTTACGTTTCGTAAGCTTTACTTCAGTCTTGTGGTCTAAAGCACATTCGTTTTTTTCACACATGGCCTTTTATCGATTCTTAATGAGTTAACTCTTACTTACTTTATACATACATACATATAATCACGCCTCTTTCCCGTAGGGGTAGGCAGAGACCACTTCTTTCCACTTGCTACGATCCTTACATACTTGTTTCGCTTCGTCCACTTTCATTATTCCTTTCATAGATGCTCTTCGGTTTAGGGTACTCTTACTTTATTGAGAGACATAGTTAATATATAGCAGTAGTGGTCAAGAGACAACATCGAATGAAAAAAGTGTGTATATTATACTAGCTTCTGCGCGCGACTTCGTCGGTGTGGACTCCGCTCCTATTGGTCTTAGCGTGATGATACATAGCCTATAGCCTTCCTCGATAAATGGGCTATCTAACACTAAAAGAATTTTTCAAATCGGCCCAGTAGTTCCAGAGGTTACCGCGTCCAAACAAACAAACAAACAAAATCTTCAGCTTTATATATTAGTATAGATGTGCAGTTCACACAGACAGAATTGAAGCATCTGAAAAGTGTAGGAAGGTAGGCCGTTGCGATTTTTTCTATCGAAAATGGTCACGGTCTCGTGAAAAAAGTCGTAACTGCCATGCAAAACGCGTCGCTTACGCGTTTTGAGCAGTAATGTATTCTATCTCATTCTCTCCTATACATTTATGTGTTTCTTTCTTTATCGTGACGCATTTTAGTTTCATCGAGTTTCAAATCACAGCAATTCTAAAGAAGTTTTACTTCAAAAATTAGGGTATAGTTTTTTTTATTCAACAGCCTATCGCAGTCTACTGCTGGACATAGGCCTCTATATATATATAGGTTTTTATTATTATTTACTTTTAACTTAATAATCGATCTGAATGAACTGTCTGTATGTAATGCACGCCTGTTCCACATTAAGCCTGCGCTTTTAATGACCCGAGCGAGTTTTATTTTTAATTTTCTAAGTGGATGCCATGCACTACATTCTAGTTTAGTTGAGTGCAATACTTTATTGAATAAATTACGTTTTATTGGATTTACTGATGACAAAGAAGGTGGTGTAAGTTTACTTTTAGTCTATTTATTTATCAGTTTAAAAACATGATTTGTAAATCATTTTACAGTTTTTAGACCTGATAATCTTGTATGAAAAATGGCATTTTTTTATTATAACTAAGTCGGCAAACAAGCGTACGGCTCACCAGATGGTAAACGATTACCGCAACTTATAGACGTCAGCAACACCAGAAACATCGTAAGCACGTTATCGACTCTGTCCCCAATCCCCACCAGGAGCTCTGGTCACCTTACTCACCAACAGGAACACAATGCTTTAAAACTGTATTATTATATTTAGCTGTGATCTTCTGTAAGGTCGAGGTGCTACCCCAGTCAGGCTCGTCCATATTTCGAGCAGGACCTGCCCTAGCTCCGCTAAACTCTATTTCAATAACCCTTCGTTTTATCACTCTTGGGAATTTAGTTAATTTACAAAATATGTTTGGAGTAACCATAGCACATATTAAAAATATTATTACTTAAAACTTTTTTCAAATATTATTGTTTTTGATAGATTCAGCCTGTAACATCCCACGGCTGGGCACAGGCCTCTTTTTCTATGTATAAGGTTTTTCAACAAGAACTTTGTTTTATAAATGAAAATAAAACAATAAATTTAGATAACCGCAAATTTTTATTGTATTACTCGTTTATCAAGTAAGATTTGGTAATTATGAATTAAATATGATCTGATAAATGCCTCACACAGCCATTGATACAGGTGTCGATACTTTTGTTAAAATTTTTAATCACTTTTTGACAAAATGGTAGGAGGTATATTTCGTTAATCACTTTAGGGATTTTAAACGTTACTTCTGCAATAGATTCGATTCACTCCGTAAAGACTCTGTCTTTAACATAAACTAAGTTCTAGTTGAAAACCCTTTTAGAAGGGTAGGTAGGTACATTACAAAATATTAAACAACTAATAAAATCATACTGAATGTCGATTTAAATAATTTTCTACTTATAGTACTAGAACATTATTTTATCTTATTAATATGTGAAAAGATCTATTCGTCTTTTTAATACTGTAATTTTTCCAGCAGTAGGCTATTATTTATTAACTTTTTATTGCCTAATTCATTAATCGTGTAAATGTATCGAAGTCATTTTTTTCCGGTTTTACCTGTATTTATATTTAAATAAAGTTATGTTTAAGTTTAAATGAAGTGAAAGTTTGTGATTTGATGCGATTTTGTTTCATCATGTTCTAATAACACATAGAGCGTCACTTTTTTGTGTATTAAACGTTTAATACATAAATAAATATCATAGATGTTAGTTTTTTTTATTTGTTCGAAAATACAAAAATACTTACCGCGAAAGCTCACAAGAGCTTATCGGACAAGCCGCTACGTCGCATACCATATGATCATATATTTATACAGCAGGTACCGTAAATTTAAACCCCTTACTTATTTGCATTGATCTATACCATTGTATAATTTAAAATACATGTAACACCATCTATCTATATTCTAAGCGCACAGATCAACTTTTCAACACATCCCTACTAATATTATAAATGTGAATATAAGTTTGTTTGTTACGCTATCACGTGAAAACTACTTAACCAATCATCCTTCAACTTTGGACACATATTCTTGGAGGTATTAAAAGTAACATAGGATACTTTTTATCAAAAAAATTCAATGCGAGCGAAGCCGCGTGTAAAATCTAGTGTTTTTATAGATTTATGACATTAACAAACCCTTTTCGTGTTTATTATGTCCCTCGAACATGATTTAACACGTCGTGTCATAAAGTTAATTTATTAAATTTCCCTTTTCAAATTATATCGTAAACACAAAACAATGGAATACGAAGATTCTGAGCAATTTAATGTTGACGAATTTTAATTAAATGTAACTTTGTTTGTACGTTATGTATTTGTTGTCTAAATGGGAATGAGACATATCGTTGCCTCGGATGTATTTGTTAACTTTTCATAATTTGATGTTGTATGGCGTTGTACATAACTAGGCATTGTACATAGACTAGATATCACTTACTGTTTTATCTGTATGTAATAAAGTTCTAACTGAGACATACATAGATGATAAAGATGTGTGCACTTAGTGATGCTGTATTTCATGCGAGATATTACTAATTTTGTATTAAAACACAGATATATTATTTACAAAAGAGTAACTGCGGAGTTTCTTGACGATTCTTCTCTGCAGAATCTACATTCCGAATCAGTGGGAGCTTCACTTTTATAAATATAATCATCAATGTAAAAAAATTAATTTGTAAAGTGACTTTTCGAAAGTGCCTTTGCATCCTATTTGAATAAAGTTGTTTTTGATTTTGATTTTAAAGAATTTCAAAAGAGATTTATAATATATAGGTAAGCAGAATGCGACGGGCAGCCAATCATATCACTTTTTAAATTAGGACTTTTCAAAGGTTATTTATTGAAGTTATATAATGTTATAGATTATTTTAAACTGTCTTAAACAGGAAATTCTTCAGCACTATATATGTTTTAGGTAGCGTAGTCTTATAGTACCTACTAATTGGTATAAAATATTGATTTACCATTGACTATAAGTAAAAGCCTTCCTTCAAGGTTTTACAAGGCAGTGAAAGCCAGAGGAAAGGGGCTAGTACCTAGGTAGTGACATTTCGTTGACGACATTTTAAACTGCTTAGATATAGCCTCGATTAATGTTAAATCTACTCGTATACTTCTATACTAATATTATAAAGAGGAAAGATTTGATTGTTTGTTTGCATTGAATAGGCTCAGAAACTACTGAACCGATTATAAAAATTCACACTATCCCCGGGTGACAAAGGCACCCAATACTCGTGTGAAGCCGGGGCGCCGCTAGTAGAAAATATTTTATTTATGAAAGTGTGTTTGTATTTCCTCGATAAATTTTTCGTAACTTTTTCTTTCTTGCTCTTTTTAGAATTGTTTCGTTTATTGTGCATGCTTTTCTGGTTTACGTATGTGTTGTATTTAATTTTAATACACTGTGATTCTGTACGAATATAGTTTTATTATAAACATTGTAACAAGTGGTATTAAGTACAAAATTCACTCTTTTTATGTAACTAGGTCGGCAAACAAACGTACGGCTCACCTGATGGTAAGAGATTACCGTAGCTTATAGACGTCTGCAATACTTGAAGCATCGCAAACGCGTTGCCAACTCTATCCCCGATTTCCCCCCAGGAGCTCTGGTCACCTTACTCACCAACAGGAACACAACACTTCTTGAAAACAGTATTATTTAGCTTTGATCTTCTATAATGTCGAGGTACTACCCCAGACGGGCTGCTCCATATTTTGAATAGGAAATTTCCTGCCGTACCCTACCTCTACGTAAAATTTTTGACGAACATTGAACATCCTACGGGGATTATTAGTATAATTTTTCGTTTATTCGTTGAATAATTACTTATCAATAGCAGCAAAAAGTCCTGCAATGTTACTAACTGTTTTTCTATCAAAATTTGAGTGTTACAAAGTTAGTATTTCCTACTTAGTATTCAAGTACAATCTGATGTTTTTACTTATTTGTTATATACACTTTGCTACGATGAACTTGCATTCGGATTAAAATGGTTTAAGTTTAATTTTTGATTGTTCTTTAATTAATTTTTTTCAAGCAATTAAACATAATTTTTTTTTTAACATTGTCATGCGAAATACTATTTTCTAAATTAATGAAACATTCAAAAATAAGGTTATTATATTAAATAAGGTCAAAATTAAATTTCTCATTTGAAGAAGCTGTAAATTATATCATTTATCTTTTTTTATGCATTAATATTATGTAATAATATAATTTAAGTATTATGTATATTACTTTTAAAAAATTAAAAAATATATACTCGTATATAATTTTTTATTTATTTATTAAAATGTATTTTATATTATTTAATAAATAATTAACACTCTATAAACACTCTATTTTAAAATTATATCTAACAAAATTTTAAAACAGAATGATAGTAGGTACTGATCCAGACTGTGTAATTTTTATTTTAAATGAACAAAAGGTAATTTAGCTTCACAGTATACCAAAACACACGTTTAAACGTTTTACGAATCATCCCCTAACCGTAAAGTTGTACCGTAAATTTGTTTGTGTGTATGTGTTTAAATTTGTATAAAAATTTGTGTTTAAATTTGTATAAAAATTATGCAATTACATTTTTTTTAATGTCACTTATCAGTGTAATATTTGTTATTAAGATTTCATGAATAAAAATATTAGTATTATTATTTATTATTGTATTTTTCTAATACTTATTAAAATGTAACTGCAGTAAGTAATATCAAATACGTGCAAAAAGCCGTTGTAACAGGTTTTATAATAATGAAAGTTCCCCAGGAAAGCGCGTATAACGTAGTTACGAAGCTTTTACGTTTTAAACGGTTTAACGAAATATTGTTGCACTTTAAGCATATTATGTAATAAATATTTAAATGTTACTTAATTTTGATTTAAGTTATAGAATTAAAAAAAAAGTATATGAGTTTTTTCTTGGTGCTACGAAAGTGCTACGGTTTCGTAGAGGACGAAAAAAAATTTTTTTTCAAATATATGTAAAAATTTAATATTTCATTAAACTTATGCTTCGAAAATATTTAATTACCATATTTATAGAAATCTTGAATATGAATTAGTATCATATAAATAGTAGTCTCATAAAACTTTAATATTAGATTAAAACCGCGAACTCACCGAAACATTTTAAAAATATGAAAAAAATATTTTGTTATTACGTTCCCAAAAAAGATATTCCACTTCGAATTAATTTATGAAAATAATAAAACAAGTTTACACTACACATTAAAAAATACTTTTTCGAAACTTCGAAATTCGATCACAATTGACGCATCATATTTTTAAAACGATATATTAATATTTCCGATATTACATATTACATAAAGTTTAAAATTATAGTAATTAAAAAAAAAACTTACTTGTCGGCAATTCGTGTTTATTCCGTGTTGTTTCAGTCTACCATAGCCTCCCGATCGCCACTAACTGAGCCGAGGTTACGGTGTCCGCTTTTATAGACGCCACCCATAGGCGGGGGCTGGAACGCCTTACTTGTTTGAATGAATGAATTTATCGCTATACAACCTCCGTACGCTGTTTTTATTTATTGTAATTAAGGGCATTGTTTTAATTTTTTATTTTTGAATAATCAAAATAAATCGAATGAAAATATCTTTATTCAAATGGGCTTTAAAAGCACCCACTAATTGTCATTTTACAAATTTAAATTAATTTAAAAGTGAATCTATACGTATTAACAACAACAATATTATAACAACAAAAACAATATTATAGAATTATACTTAACTTTATCTTATTTTGTTTATTTTTTCCTTTGAAGATCTGATACGAAAATTTTATGTTATTTAATATTATATTGGTTTCTCGGAATATTTAATTATAAATATGTCTTTTATGTGTACGTTCTGCAATTTTTCATATTGACAACTATTCCTATTTATACATGGTTATGATATGCTATCAAAACAAATCATATGAAAATTAATTTATTTCAGGCATTACTCAGACTTTACTTTCAAATACACAGGCTGAAGACGGACAGCAGCGTCTTCGGTGTTACAAAGCCAGCCCTGCGGTTACCAACCCGCTTGCCCAGCGTGGTGACTATGGGCAAACACTTGGCGAGGCCTATGTCCAGCCGTGGACTGTGATAGTAATTTAGATGAGTTAGTGGAATAAGAACGTGCTTCTGATGCTTCTGGTGTTGCAAACGCTACGGTCTCTACTTCCGATCACACGTATGCTTATTCGCCTTTATTTATTTACGTTTTTTAACTACAGAGCCATACGAACGAAATAAAATTCTTGAGAATGTAATAATAAAAAAAAAATGTCCCAGTCAAATGGATATCAAACTTGTTACGACGTAAGGCATTTGATGAACATATTATCTATCTTAGAGTATAAAAAAAAGTAAAATAAAAGATATGATATTATACGAGATTAAATCCACATCAATTCAAGTATTTATTACTAGCTGACCCCGCAAACGTTGTTTTGCCATATGTTTTGTATATATAACCCCCGCAACCCACTCTTGTAGGTGGAATTTCGTAAAATCCTTTCTTAGCTGACCTTTCCTCGGCAAAAGGAATATTCCTACCAAAATTCAAGTCTCTACGCCTTATGGTTCCAGAGATATCGTGATGAGTCAATGGGTGGATATCTCTTTTATATATGTAGATTAGGGCATATTTTTTTATTATACTACACAATATCCAAGGGCTATTAGTTACTTATGTCTTTTGTAGCACATTAAACATTTCTTTCTTATCGGCGTTCGTTTTTTACGATAATTGAGATCAAATTCAGATCAGAAGTTCCAAGATGTATATTTTTAAGGAGTTAACCTTTAAACCGTTAAGTTTTTTATTAGTAAATTTAGTAAACTTTATAAAAAAAATATACTATTGAATTGAGTATCTACCTCCTCCTTTTTTGGAAGTCGGTTAAAAATAACCGAATGAGCATGATTGATTTCTTGTCATTATCAAAACATTGTCTAAGCATTATGTCTAATTAGTTTTTCTTTAAACTCCAGTAGATTATTATACCGGATAATTGAGAAGTGACAATAAGAATTTTAAACAGAATTTTATTAGTTATCGTTTTAAAACAAAGTTTTTATCAACTCATACATTTATATTCAGAAAGTAATAAGCGTACCGTATGAAATACAGACCCACGCAATTTTATCATACATATTTTTGTAACAGTAAGTTAAAAATAAATAAAAACTGAAAATGAATATGAGTTTCATGACTCGCATCCGACGTTCGGTAAATGTCAAGTATATATAACAATGGTAGCACAAATCACATCAACAGATGAGATAATATGTTTGTTTGTTGTCAATCAATTTGCTTGTTTTTTTTTTATAGTCGAATTTGATTTTTTTTTCCTAAAAATGTAGCAAACAAGTGGACGTTACGCTTGATGGTAAGTGTATACTCTTCAGCCTGTAATATCCCACTGCTGGGCATAGGCCTCTTTCCCCATGTAGGAGAAGGATCAGAGCTTAATCCAACACGTTGCTTCAATGCGGGTTGGCGGATACATTCCACTATGAGTAACGATCGCTATCAAGTGTATATGATAACAACCGGGACCGACGGCTTTACGTGCTCTCCGAGGCACGGTGGGGAGACCCACAAGGACTGCACAAACGCTCAGACCATGGCAAACATCTGTATGGCCAATACAAATGTTTGTCATGTGCGGGGATCTGTAAGGTTTAGGTACTTTCTCAGTCGGGCTGCTCCAAATTTTGAACAGGATATTTCCTGGGTTAGTTAAAGTTAACTAGTTCCTAGCCCATTTCGGTTCCAGTAACAACATTTGAGGGGTTTGTTATCTCCTCTAATGAACTCTAAAGTGACTTAGGTGCCCAATTTTTAGGGTTCCGTACCTCAAAAGGAAAAACGGAACCCTTATAGGATCACTTTGTTGTCCGTCTGTCTGCCAAGACTCAAGGGAATCAAAACCTACAGGGTACTTCCCGTGAACTAAGAATCTTGAAATTTGACAACAACATCGAAGCAACATCTTATAGCACAGATAAAGGAAAAATTGCGAAAAGCATAAATTTTTAGTTACATCACATACTAAAAATATTTTTAATAAATTTTGGACGGAACCATCGGTGCGCAAGTCCGACTCGCACTTGGCCGATTTTTTTATTTACCAAAAGTACGACTGTATTTAGCTTACGTGAAGACTCCGCCAACGAAATTATAGCTTCAACTCTTTGACGGATGTTGTTTCTCATCGCGATCGATTAAATTATACTTCCCTTTTTTCATCTTTTTGGTGTAGTTTTAAATAAAAAAACTAATAAGCAAATTTATAGGGTAGGTATGCACTAAAATACATAAAAGTTATCTCTATATATATAAAAATGAATCGCTAAATGTGTTGCTAAGCGCAAATCTCGAGAGCGGCTGAACCGATTTCGGTTATTCTTTTTTTATAATGTTCCTTGAAGTACGGGGATGGTTCTTACGAAGAGAAAAATTTAAAAAATTGCCTGAAAAAGTCTAAAAATAACACTTTTCTATATTCCCATACAAAAGATTCGTAATGATACTTAAAAGTCAATTTGAACTTTAATACCATACCATAAAGTTTAAGTGTTAGTGGAGGGGTTTCGGGAAGGATAAGTATAAAAGATTGTAAAGATTGTATGTTACATGTTACATTATTATAATCTTAGTATATCACTTTTATCAGACAGACATCATTCATTTAAATAAATAATAGTGTTCTGATATTTATCAGATCTATCCAACAGCGAAAGAATCCCTCGAATCGGGCCATCCGTTTCCGAGATTAGCGCGTTCAAACAAACAAACAAACTCCTCAGCTTTACAATATTAGTATAGATTTAATTGGAATTATTACGAAAATTATTCACTCCTATGTTAAAAGTTATTCTTGAGTTATACTGACCTAAGAGATAGAATTTGATGAGTTATTAACTTAATCTAATATTTAACTTAGTCTTTTAATTTTGACGACCAAGCGGGAAATTATTTTGTAGGTACTAGCTGTGCCCGCGACATCGTCCGCGTGGAATTTAACAAAAAAGTCATTGTTCAGTTTGCTGAGTAATAAAAAAATAAATTTTTGAAATAAATGTAACCCAAGTTACTTTTTATTATATCAGCTATCTGCCAGTGAAAGTCCCGTCAAAATCGGTCCAGCCGTTTCAGAGATTAGCCGCAGCTTAGCCGGAACAAACAGACAGACAGACAGACACAAATTTTTAAGAAATGTTGTTTTGGTATATGTACCGTGTATACATCCACATGCATTTAGTAAAAAGCGGTTATATTAATATTACAAATAGACACTCCAATTTTATTTATTTGTATAGATATATGTATTACATGGCATTATCTTATAAAAACATCTGATATCAACAAATATTTATAACGAGCGAATAAAGGCGTAATCAAGTTGTTTGTGAGCTTTCAATTTTACCCATTTACCTGTTTCCACCGATACATCATACACAAGATTAGATTTAACTGAGGTAGGGCACAGCAGGAAATTTCCTCCTCAAAATATGGAGCAGCCCGACTGTGGTAGTACCTCGACCTTACAGAAGATCACAGCTAAATAATACTGTTTTTCAAGCAGCGTTCTGTTCCTGTTGGTGAGTAAGGTGACCAGAGCTCCTGGGGGGAATTGGGGATAGGATCGGTAACGCGCTTGCAATGCTTCTGGTGTTGCAGACGTCTATAAGCCACGGTAATCACTTACCATCAGGTGAGCCGTACGCCTGTTTAACGACCTATTTGTATATAAAAAAAGAAGATTAGATATTAATAAATAATTCAAAAATATATCGTTCATAAATTGCTTGCGGCCAATATGTGTTGATTGATTTATGAGCCTATATATACTCGTACATAGATAAGCTGTTACCTGTTATTGGAATAACGTCTATATATCTCTTAGATTAGGAAAAATAACCCAGTTTTGTATAAATTAGTTAAACCGGCGAATTTCGTAAAAAAAGTTTAATATATAGTCTACGTGATGACTTTTATTATTATTGCAGTTTGCTATTTTTATTATATCATTCGATGATTATTATATATTTTTATAATTCATTGTAAATAAAATAAAGGGTTTTGAAATAATTATGTAAACTAGTTTGTTTTGATTTTTATAGATAAAAAAAATCATCATAAAAAATGTATACTCGAATAATTATTTTCTTTATACCTCGAATAGAACTTGAAATTAATATTTTATAATAAAGAACTTCGTTTCTTTCGGGCGTCCTACGACAACACACGTTTTTTTTTTTTTTTTAATGTAACTAGGTTGTCAAACAAGCGTACGGCTCACCTGATGGTAAGACCGTAGCCTATAGACGCCTGCAACACCAGAAGCATCGCAAGCGCGTTGCCAACCCTATCCCCAATCCCCCCCAGGAGCTCTGGTCACCTTACTCACCAACAGGAACACAATACTGCTTGAAAACAGTATTATTTAGCTGTGGTCTTCTGTAAGGTCGAGGTACTACCCTAGTCGGGCTGCTCCATATTTTGAGTAGGAAATTTCCTGCTGTGCCCTACCTCAGTTAACTCTCAGTTTTCTATACATACTCGTATGCCTAATTTGATTTCGAATTTTTTATGGAAAAATGAAAATGTTAAATAATGCAGTCCCTAACTAATTTAAAAAAAATACGTCACCGACCCTGCGGGGCTAAATGTCAGGCCCTCAGTATCAAGGGTCTCCAAGACAATCGCGATTCTCGGACGGTCGGTGAGAGTCCTTCCCTTTGAACGAATCCCTTCACTGAAACGATCTTAATGTCATAAATCTTGTCATAATGAGTTCCGAAGCTAAAAATCTACTGCACACTTCCTTCCCGTTCTTTTCCGAGGATTTTATGAATTGTGTTGCCAGATCATAGAATAGATAGCTTAAAAATATGTTCAACCATAATATGAAATAAATAAGTAATAAAAATAGCTTTTCAATAGACAATACTTAGAGTATTTTTGAAGTAAAACTTCTTTACGCACGCTTGACTTAGAGAGGAAGATGGTGAATGCGTGACGAGAGCGATACGAAAAGTGTTATCGGGCGAGGCGAACAGAAGTTGAAAGGGAGTGAAGATATAAAGAGAGAGAGTTACGTTTCATAAGTTTTACTTCAGTCGTGTGGTCTAAAGCAAACTAGTTTTCTTGTATTATAAAATAAAACTTTTACGTTATTCTTTCCATAGCCTGTAAGCGATTGTGTAGCGATTACCGTAGCTTATAGGTCTGCAACATCAAAAGTATCGTAAGCGTGTTGCCGACCTTACCCTCATGAGCCTCCCCCAGGAGCTCTGGTCACCTTACCCACAACAGGAACACAACACTGCTTGAAAGCAATATTATTCAGCTATGATCTTCTGTAATTTCTACCAATGTTTAGTAAAGATGATTGACCGCCAATTAATCTTGATAATCTCAAGTACGCAGGAATAATCACATTAATTAGTATTGAAAAACAATTAGCATTATTTAACCAGAATGCTGTAGGTTTACACTATTTTCTACTCCTACAAAAGAACAAACAAAGTGCTGTTTTTATTTACAAATGCACTTGAATTATCGCCAGCACGTGGTACTTGCGGTGGAAATTGTTTTTCTGCTCAACAGCTGGGAGATATTTAATCTAGAAAGGTTTAAAATTGTATTATTAAAAGCTATAAACGCTAATGTTAACAATGTTTGTGGATGTATAAGATTTTATTTTAGTGTGTTTATCAATAAACAAATAAGTACAATTAATATTTACTTTTATAATATAAAACTTTTTTTTGGAAGTTATACTTACAGTCTATACTAATAATATAATAAAGCTGAAGAGTTTGTTTGTTTGATTGTTTGTTTGTTTGTTTGTTTGTTTGAACGCGCTAATCTCAGGATCTACTGGACCGATTTGAAAAATTCTTTCACTGTTAGATAGCCTATTTATCGAGGAAGGCTATAGGCTATGTATCATCACGCTAAGATAATTAGGAACGGAGTTCACGCCGACGAAGTCGCGCGCAAAAGCTAGTTAATAATAAAGTGTATCAGTTCTTACGTTTTAAAATATATTAATACATAAAAAATAATTATCTATTAACGTTCGTAAGCGGCCTTTATATTTTTTCTACAAAAAAGTCTTATACACATAAGGAAAAGCCCAGAATTATATTAAAATATGAAGCTAAAAGCATCTAATCCGTAGTTTCTCTAAAGCTTATTTAATAAAACGATAGGTTAATAAAGGCTTCGCTGATAATATAGTCTGTACCGTCTTTGTTAGGTTCATTATATATAAGTGTGTTAAATATTTCTATCAGTTTGTTTGTATTCTATTAAGTTTATTGAAAAAGTGTTGCTGACTTTTATATTTTATTCAGTAGAATCTACATTTCAAATAGGTTGTAGCTTTACGATTAACCAAAATTAATTAATTAAAGTATAATCTAATTGCTGATAGTAAATTTACGGTTCATAAATTATTTTAATAAAAAAAAATTAAGGTTTACCTACTCCTTAAAAGTCAATTTTCATATAAGGCCCCCGGTATGAAAAAAATACGAGGAGTACAATCTACTGAACGAATGACCTCGTTACGTTTTTCGTAACGCCATATATCAGAACCCAATTGGGTTTCGATAGATGGCGTTTGATTCGTTTATTTACCATTTGATATGGTATTAATCTTTTTATTAGACTAGTAAGCATTTTTTGTGCCTATTTATAAAGTTAATATAGTCAATTTGAAGGAGTAAACTCCAGTTGTGCGTCAGAGCTGACACACATACTTTTTTTTTCTTTCTTTGGATTCAATTTGTCTGTTAAATTAGGGAACGTCAATGACAATACAATATATAAAACAAAACCTTTCATTACACAACGATGTTATAGTTTACACATATTTTGTACAACTTTAAACTACAACAAGAAATTACCAACAAAAGGCTAGATTTAGCCCAACCTTTATTGCTTACTACGTCCAAGCTAGCGTGGGTCGCCCGCCTACACGCTGCAGTGTGGGATGGAGGCTTATCACGCCGGCCAATCATATTGTCTCTGTTTTTATAAAACTTAGATAAAGGGGAGTTATGATTTGAAAGATTAAAGTTTTAAGCTTTTATTTATAAACTAGTGACCCGCCCCGGCTTCGGACGGTTGCAAAAACTATCAGTGTTCCTCTACTATATTATTCATGTATTATACATATAAACTTTCCTCTGGAATCACTTTATTTACTATAGAAAACCGCATCAAAATCCGTCGCGTATTTTTAAAGATCTAAGCATACAGACATCGGGAAGCGATTTTGTTTTATACTATGTAATGATATCTATGACTCATGTGGCGTACACACATATATGTACACATACATGTTGCAAAAGAGCTGTCCTTCCATTTAGATGTATCTACATATAGAGAGTAAATAGATGCACATTTTAGATCGAAAGTGATAGTCACAGAATTGAACTCGCGTCAGAACTTATAGCTGTCCTATTACTAATTCTAGTTTAAATTTAAGTCCAGTAAAGTCAGCTTAAGTCAAAGTTAAGAAAATCAGAGCATTTCTATTTAAAAAAATCTTATACCTATAATCAAATATTGACTGACCATTAAAGTACAGTAAACTATTTTATCCACTGACAAGCTATTCAAATGATCATGGAAATAAAAAAAAGCTTTACGGTTCGAAATAAAGGTTGTAAACAATGATACTAAAATTTTCCGATATAATGATGAGGTCGCTTCAAATAGTTCCGCCCACGTGTTCGCGGAACGACGCGGGTACTCGCTTTGTGTATTTCAGCTACTGGGAACACTTTGTAACCGTCAAGCGTTTTATCATTCTGAACAAAAATAAGTTTTTGAAGATCTATTCTTAAATATTGTATGAGTATTTCAAAATAATAACGAGGCATTCCACGCGTAGCGGACAAGTAAAAAATGTCGATGTTTCCAATTTTAGTAATTTTCAAATATGTTATACCTATTTAATATGCTCATTTCATTAAGTAAACACTTTTCTATCTTGTTCATTTTAAAACTAGATGCCGGACAGACTTCGTTCGTCGTCTGTTATGTTTTTTTTTTCGTTTAAACCTCCGTGGGATTTAAGGAATATACAATTAAAAAAATTAGCCGAATTGGTCGAGCTATTCTCCAGTTACGCTTAGCAGCATTCATTTTTATTATATAGATAACTTTTAAATACATAATATTGGCACTTAAAGTAGCCGTCCCTGCTGGTTACCTGACATTTTGATGACTAATAACTCGTTAATTAAACAATATACTATAACTAGCTGACCCCGCAAACGTTGTTTTTCCATATATGTTATTAACCCCCGCAACCCCTCTTGTGGGTGGAATTTCGTAAATTCCGTTCTTAGCTGACCTCTACTTGGCGAAAGGAATATTCCTACCTTTCAAGTCTCTACGCCTTACGGTTCCAGAGATATCGTGATGAGTCAATATATGGGTGGAAATCTCTTTTATATATATAAATAATATTACACATATGGATTGAGGGACACATCGACATTTTTTAGTTGTCCGCTTCGCGTGGAATGCCCCTAACGTTAATATTCTGACAGTTATTCTGATGTAAAAGGACAGATATGTGACAGGCAGATGGACAGACAGAGAAAGAGGTCTCGTTGGAACCCTTTATTATTTGGGCATGATTACTATTGAAATTTACCATATTTTCAACCTGAGATGACAAAATGGATTGATACAATAATTATGTTTGCTCGCAAACGAAAAAAAACCGACTTCAATTACATCGACGAGTAATACAACGTAATAAGATGAAAAAATAGTCAAGTAAATACGCGCTATTAAAGATTACTCAAAAAGTTGTAATCAGATCTCGATATAGGTAATTTAAACAAGACTACATGACAAGTATCTATCTCATCTATCTCTCTTCCACTCGATTGTCCTATGCGTCCGAGGAGACGTTTTGTTATGACGTTGTCACGTTAAACTATTTACCGTAAACCAACTTTACAGACAACCAAATTTGTTATACATTATGGAAGATAAATGATTGTTGTCATAAATTAATGATGGTCTATATTAGTTTTTCGTTTTTGTTTCGTAAGAATCCGATACCTATAGAAGTATTAGAAAAACTTTAAAAAAAAAGTTCAATTTGTAAAACCGTTCTCAAGTTTAGATCTTAGCAAAAAATTAAGCTATTTCTAGAATAACTGTGCCTGCGACTTTCACGATAGCAATCCCGTTCGTAAAGTATACAAGTCGCCAGTTTAAAATGAGCCTTAACTTCATAGGTTTATGTTAATTATTATGGGTTAGAAATAATGTTGACATATTACTGAGGCTTATAACGTCTGTAATTTTATTGAAGTAACAAATTAATTACGCTAGTTACGTTCCTACAACATCTATACCTATATAGAATACATAATTATGTACTGAGTATTTTTCACATTTTCATTTTTCCACATCCTCATTAAATAAACGTTAAAAATATAAAGTTTCATGTTCTAAATAAAATATTTTTTACAACAAGCCATTTCACTTGATACCATTGAAGGTACAATTTGTAAAATTGCTTGTAACTTACGAATTTGACCCTCAAAGTAATCCGAGTATTTTTTTACGATTTACACATTTACAACAATTTAATATATGTACAAAAAGTCAAGTAAAGTGTTTTACTTAATAGACGTGAAAACAAGTTTTCAAATGTCTATATTGCATAAACGATAAAAATTCAGCCTGTAACAGCCTGTAACATCCCACTGTTGGGCATAGGCCTCTTTCTCTATGTAAGAGAAGGATTGGAGCTTAATCCACCACGCTGCTCCAATGCGGGTTGGACGATATGTTCCCTACTATGAGTAACGATCGCTATCAGGTGTTTATGATAACAACCGGAAGCGCCGGCTGTTTTTGTGAGCCTCTACACGTGCTCTCCGAGGCACGGAAAGGAATACTTTTACAATTCATTCCGAGCGGGAATCGAACCCACAAGCCGTCGGTGTTTTAGGCGACTACTGGCACCGCTACACCAGAGTGGTTGTTTGAGGTAGAGTCAATTTAGTATAAATTTTGAGCAAGAATTTTCCTGCTTGTACGGCTTGTACCCTACCTCAAAAAATGTTACAAAATGAAACATTTATTACTTTACTAAATCTATTTTTATTACATACTAGCTGCTGTGCCCGCGACTTCGTCCCACTACCACTACCACTACAGCCTATCACAGTCCACTGTTGGACACAGGCCTCCACAAGTTCGCGCCCGACATTATGACGCGAACTCATGTGTTTTGCCCATAGTCACCACGCTGGGCAGGCGGGTTGGTGACCGCAGGGCTGGCTTTGTCGCGCCGAAGACACTGCTGCCCGTCTTTGGCCTGTGTACTTCAAAGCCAGCATGGATGGTTATCCCGCCATCCGTCGGCTTTTTAAGTTCCAAGGTGGTAGTGGAACTGTGTTATCCCTTAGTCGCCTCTTACGACACCCACGGGAAGAGAGGGGGTGGCTACATTCTTTAGTGCCGTAGCCACACAACACAGTTCATTCCACGCAGACTTCGTCCGCGTGGAATTTAATAAAAAAGATATTGTTCAGTTCGCAGTTATAAAAAAAAATCAAAATAAAAGTAGCCTAAATTACACCTT
The DNA here is from genome assembly GCA_905220545.2 of Melitaea athalia. Classification (NCBI taxonomy): domain Eukaryota; kingdom Metazoa; phylum Arthropoda; class Insecta; order Lepidoptera; family Nymphalidae; genus Melitaea; species Melitaea athalia. The sequence continues at coordinate 19,096,594 of HG992189.1, read as the reverse complement.
ATTACATCAGCTATCTGCCAATGAAAGTCCCATCAAAATCGGTTCAGCCGTTTCAGAGGTTACCCGGAACAAACTGACAGACAGACAGACGAAAATTGTAAAAAAATCTATTTTGGTACATGTACCGTGTATAGATCCATATTCATTTAGTAAAATGTGGTTATTTTAATATTACAAACAGACACTCCAATTTTATTTATTAGTATAGATTACGATACCTAAATCTATTTTTTCAGAGAATATTTGTTAGTTTCAAATCTACATTAAATTTTATCATATTAACACTATAACATCAGAGAGTAAATTGTAAGGAAAAAAAGTATTCCATCACAAGAATATTAGATTATGGGGACCGTTGGTGCGTTTCCTTACTTTAAATAAAAAACATGTAAAAGTGTTTGCATAATTCCTTATATTTCAAAAAGGTCAATCAAAGGTCAATTCTGTGAGAGCTTAAGTACATATTTTTTTATATTTCCTTGTACAAATTAAATTGCAAATCTATATATCTATATAATATGTATATAAAAGATATTTCCACCCATTGACTCATCACGATATCTCTGGAACCACAAGGCGTAGAGACTTGAAATTTGGTAGGAATATTGCTTTCGCCGAGTAGAGGTCAGCTAAGAACGGATTTTACAAAATTCCACCCACAAGAGGGGGTTGCGGGGGTTAATAACATATATGGCAAAACAACGTTTGCGGGGTCAGCTAGTCATATAATACAGCTAACGCGAAAAATTGTTCCGTCTTGCGAACTTTAAAACGCGTAAAGTTTAAACAATTGTTAATTATTCTGAGATACTCCAATTTGTTAATTTTTATTTCCTTTAGAACATTTCAAAAACGTAAAATGTTTAAAATTCCTCTCATATTTACTTCTGCATCGAAGGATCGAAGAGACACAATACAAGAACACAACGCCCAGGCAATGGCAAATATCTGTATATATAGCTTACAAAAATATTTTATAAGCTATTAAAGCGGCTACCCAACCCGTGACCAGCAGTGCTATGGATAATGTGCTAAGGAGTCGTCAAAATATTATTTAAATCACACTTTACTGAGATATGGTACAGCAGGAAATTTCCTGTTCGAAGTATGGAGCAGCCCGACTGGGGAAGTACCTCACCTTACAAAAAATCACAGCAAATTTTTTTTTTTAATTTTTATTTATTTATTTATACTTTATTGTACATCACAACTACAAATATCATTCACAGACTGTGAAGTACAATGGGCGGACTTATGGCTATTTAGCCATTTCTTTCAGACAACCCAAATATATCTTTCCTAATATGAGTAACGATCGCTATCAGGTGTACATGATAACAATCGGGACCGACGGCTTAACGTGCTCTCCGAGGCACGGCGGGGAGACCCACAAGGACTGCACAAACACCCGTTAAATTCTTTTTTATTTAACTAAGTCGGCAAACAAGCGCACGGCTCACCTGATGGTAAGCGATTACCGTAGCTTATAGACGTCTGCAACACCAGAAGCATCGCAAGCGCGTTGCCGACCCCATCTTCAGTTGCTTTCAAGCAATATTCTTTAACTGAGTGTGTTCCTGTGGTAAAGGTGATCAGAGCTCATGAGGTAATTGGGGATAGGGTTCGCAACACGCTTGAGATGCTTCTGGTGTTGCAGGCGTCTATAAGCTACGGTAATCGCTTACCATCAGGTGAGCCATATGCTTGTTTATCGACCTAGTTGTATAAAACAAATCAGTTGTATAAAACAAGGTGTTTAAATTTATATTTAAACTGTAATTACTCTTCAATTCTCTAGACAATAAATTAGCCAGTCTGTCACTCGTAGAGACAATGAGACAGGACGCTAAATCTTTTAAACTTAAAGCGTTTTCTACTGAGAATATTCGACTTGAAAGATTTTATTAATTCTTATAGCTCTTGGCAATAGAACATGGTCAATATGTGTGAAACTTGAATATGAGTTGTATTGTAAATTACTACTACAATGGAAAGTTGTCTCATTGACTTCTGTAACGTCGTCCAAAAATATTTATAAAATGTTAAATTAAATATTTTAAATTGTATCTGTAATTGTAATAGTATTTACTCGTAAGTATTTAAATTGTTATTAATAGTGAAATTAAAAATTTTATGTGTAATTAATTATATTTTTTATATTATGGTTTGATTTCTATTTGCATTTTTTTCGTTAAATTCTTTTTAATTGATTTAAGAAACTATTTTGTTTATGCATTTTTGTATCAATTTTTATTTCATTGTTTATTCCTAAAATTATTAAAAAAATAAAAACTATCATTAAATAAATATTTGTGTGCATATAAAACTATAATTAATACAGAAGACCCTTTACCCAATCATAAGCTACAAGCTGTTTATGTAAAATACTTCAATAAAATACTGTAAACATTTAAGGAGTCCATCAGTACAGAAATAAATTATTTTTATTTCGCTTGTCAATACGTGTCCTATCTCGGAAGTTACTTCGTAATATTGATTCATGTTGCAAAGAGTCACCTCTACGATAAGTCCTAACTCCTAACAAAACCTAACTCAAATGCTCATAAGACTCGATCTTTTGTTATGAAATGGCTTTAAAAATCATTTTTGAATCGTCATTTACTGCAATAAAAGACTCACGCCCGGTTTCCCAAAGGCTGATCAACGCAAAAATTAACTAATCATCTGTCAAATAGTCCGGGCTCCCTTGTACGCAATTTGTATGACAATATTACTATTAATTTAGATAAATATTAACTAACTAAAAGAAAAAAAATCAGAAAAAAAGAATCAATTTTTGATGACCTTACGACTCGTCGCCTTGTCGTCGTCGGTCCTACGCTCACTGCTGCTCTATCCCCTGCTACCTCTGTTAGCTACCACAATCGAGAGTTTTCGTAGAAGAAATTTTTGTTCGTCTCATCAAAATGAAGCTACTCCCGGAAAATTAGCTTGATGGTAATCAAGTGAAAAAAATGTACTAGGGAACCCAGACTATTTGACAGATGATTATTTAATTTTTGCGTTGATCAAGCCTTTGGGAAACCGGGCGTTATTGTTGGATTAGTCTGTAGTATTTTTTTAAGTACCTACTTGGGAGGCTACTCGGGGGCATACAGTAGCTACTTATAAAGATCTGTTCTTAATTGTATACTACTACTACATTTTTTTAAATTTTAAGTTGGCAAAGAAGTAAACGATCAGCCTGATGCTAAATGGAAACCGTAATCTATGAAGCTTGCAACACCAGAAGCTTTGCAAGCGCGTTGCCGAGTTTAAGCGCTAAGCCCGATCCTCCTCTGGAACTCTGCCTACATTACTCTTAATCACCACAAAGACAACAATATTCATTTGAGATCAGTGTTATTTGTCCATGATCTTCTGTAAGGTTAAGGTATCTCAACAGAAATATCAGACTAGCTATAATCCAATTTATTTTTGAACATATATTGTGTTAGATTAGAAAATTGTTAGTGAAAAACTCGCGCCCAACGAGTTCATTAAGAATAATTACGTTGAAGGCTTTACAGCATTGACTAGCCTGTTGGTGCAGTTTGAGGTGATCCTGCTTTGTGCTCCGGGGGTTGTGGGTTCGATTCCCACCTGAGTCTGGGTGTAATATTTGTATTTATTATTTATATTGTATGTATGTTTATGGAATAAAAATTTGTAGCTATATCAGCCGGCTGTTACTTATAACACAAGCATTAAGTTGCTTACCATAGGAACAGATGACCGTGTGTGTATGTTGTAGATATAAAATAAAATACCTTCGAGAACATATAGTAAAGCTCCAACGTGTGACATTACCTCTAATGACCATAATAACTATAAAAACTCGATTCCACTTTGTTCAACGACGACACTTATGGGACGCCATGGGGTCTCATAGTAGTCAGCATTAATAGTGATTTATAATTACTTCAAAGTGATAAAATGCTTTTAAAGTTAGTGCTGTTTTGAAATAAAATACTGAGATTATTTTTAGACTAGCTTCTGCTCGCGCCTTCGTCCGCGTGGAAAAGTTACTTTGGACTAACTGGGGAAGCTCTCAAAAGGAAAAAAAAACCCGATTTTGTAACATTTTTCATTGGCGCTCCGCTCCTATTATTCTTAGCATCATAATATACTGAAACTGACACTGAAAGAATTTTTCCAATCGGACCAGTAGTTCCTGAGATTAGCGCGTACAAACAAACAAACTTTTCAGCTTTATAATATTAGTACCTATAGGTACGAGTACATAACGAGGATATTAGTGTATGAGTTGTATTCGCTTTAATCGTATACTATTAAACGAGCAATTCTTGTATATATATAAGAAAAAGATTAATACCATATCAAATGGTAAATAAACGATCTGCCGTAACGCCATATATCTTTCGCGTTGGCGTTATATATCTTAAACGTAACAAGGTCCATGGTTCAGTAGATTTTACTCCTCATATTTTTTTCGTACCGGGAGCCTTATATGAAAATCGATTCTTAAGGGGTAAACTCCAATAAAACACGTGAACAAACAAACAGATATATTCTATAAGAATATAACTTTTAAGTTAAAATATAAAATGTCGAACTTAATGCAATAACGCCTGGACTAATATTATAGCAATTCACGTAGATAGTGATGGACATGTTTAGTTACCAATGGAAGTTGTGGGTATAGTTGCGCTTTAATACTCGTACATATTATGTTTTAGCCGACTTCCAAAAAGGATGAGGTCCTCCATTTGATTGTATTTTTATATATGTTACTCAGAACTTTTGACTAGGTGGACCGATTTTGATGATTTTTGTTAATCGAAAGGTTGGGTGCATCTCATGTCGTCCCATTCAAATTTAATTGAGATCTAGCAAATACTTTTCGAGTTATATCTAATAATGCTTGATTATTTTTTAGTTGACCTACGTTGTATTATACCGAGTAATTTTTCACTGGTTTTACTGGTACCGATTTTGATGATTCTTGTTTTAATCTTCCGATTATGATGCTGATGCTTGCCTTGTAGTTCCATTTAACTTTGATTGAGATGTGATGATTACTTTTTGAGTAATTTTTGATAGCGCGCATTTACTTGACTATTCTTTCGTCTACTTAAATTGTTATTACCTATAATAATATGTTGATGTAAATAAAGTCAGTTTTTTTTTTCGTTTGAGAGTAATCGCAATTATTTAGTCTTTGTGTTTGTCTTTTGTAGGTCTTGCCATAATCGTAAAGACTTAATAACGATTATTCAATGGTAATAACAGTCTAAAAACCTAATAACGATAATTTTTGGTAATAATAGTCTGCTAATCTACTTGATAAAAAGACAGTAAAAATAAAATACCTATTAAAATATTATACTAATACAAATAACTACTTCTTTCTTAGAATATTGAACTATAAACGGTATAGAATTTTTCTTATTTAAGTATAGACAATATAACGCTTTCAATATATAAAAATAAAAAGGTGTAATAAAATAGTTTCATATTGCGAGTGGTTAGTTATTGGAGACGTTACTTCGAAACTTCCGAGTGTGTAGAGTTCGTAGAGAGCGAGAAACCAATAAAACAATAAATTTTATTGAACAATAATTTATCAACTTTTAAAAACACTTTGGTAAACTTTCAATGTTTATAACTTTCAACGATTTTTATATCTTTATTTCATATCTGTTTGAAACACAGGTGGTTTTAGTTTTATTGGCATCGGAAAATTGTTATTTGTTTTATTTATTAAATACTTATATGTTTACCACATAAAAATATTACTTACTACTTATTACTTATTACTTAAACGAGGAGCTCCTGATCAAGTTGCAAAGACTACAAAATACTTGCATTCGCTTCATTTATGGGCTGCGCAAATACGACCATATTTCGTCCTACCGGTCCCAACTGCAATGGCTGCCGATTAAAGAATGGCGAAAATTGAGAATTCTTTGTACCCTCTATTCTGTAATTTCCAACCCTTTTGCTCCTTCTTATTTGAAATCTAAATTTAATTTTCTTTCTAACACTCATTCTAGGGATCTCCGTTCTTCTCATAACCTTACCCTAAGCATACCTTCTCATAATTCTGGTTTTATGTCTAATTCTTTTACAGTTAATGCCATCAGACTGTGGAATGAGTTACCGGTAAACATCAGGAACTCTCCTTCTCAACTTTCCTTTAAAACGCAGGTTAAAAAGTGGTACTTAAACAATCTTTGTCAATAGCCCTTCCTTATTTATCATTTTACTCTCTTCATCTTAGGCTTACCTACATTAAAATTAAATATAATCCCACCAAAAACATTCTGTAAAAACCTAGCCAAGTCTCGATGGAGCTGCTTGTTTATCTCTAAAAAGTAATGAAATCTAGACAAAGTCGTGCCAAGTCTAAGGTTCCTTACTGCGATTTCTTTATTATTATAGTTAACGTTGTGTGACTTGCCCGTTGAAGGGTACAAAACTAAGAATAATATCCCATACTGGTATTGGTAATTGGACGCAATTTTCTCATTTTATACGGTTGTTGATTGTGCAACACATGCATTCAGTATTGACAGTGCTAACTTCTGTTCTCTTATTTTTGGAGCGACGAATCGACCACCGATCTAACATAAAATAGACGTACAGACGGACTTCTATCAATGATTAGAAGTCCGCTGGTACTGGAAATAATTTTGTATACAATTTGTTTCAGGCTTGCCTATACAAAAGTATTATTGAAATACGCAGCTTTATCAAACCTACGATTGACTGGTTATTCAATCAACGTTTTCCAAGTGGCAATTTTCCATCGTCAATGGTAGCGGTTCTGGCGACAGATTGGTCCAATGGTTTCATGTAGCACCTGGTTTTGTACCCTCGTGTACCCTTCAACGGCCAAGTCACACAACGTTAACTATAATAATAAAGAAATCGCAGTAAGGAACCTTAGACTTGGCACGACTTTGTCTAGATTTCATTACTTTTTAGAGATAAACAAGCAGCTCCATCGAGACTTGGCTAGGTTTTTACAGAATGTTTTTGGTGGGATTTCACTGCTTTTTGTAGAAACGGCAAACGTGGGCATAGCCAGGTTACTGCTGACTGAGGTTACTGACCTGGCTGCAGGTAAGTGTAGCAATCATAGAGATGGCTGCCTACTACAGTCAGGTATAATAATGTAAAATATTAACGGTTTTAGCTTACTACATGTAATTAACATGAGAGGGTAAAGATTGTTTAGAAGAAGAAAATTTTTTTAAGTACTATTATTTGCAGCAGGCTTATGGTGGCAGAGGTTGTTTTTATAAATACACAATATTGAAATCAGCCTATAAAAATTGTTTCATCTAATTAACAGATGAGGGTATATTATGTTATATCCCCGATCTTAGACCATTACAAATTTTCTTTCCCACCTTTCATCCCCTTACACCCTGTTTTTCGCATTACATTTTTTGTAAAGGCGGTATATCGATCTCTTCTAATAGTTTGGTTGGGCTCTTGTGTTTTCTAATCAGGGTCACCAGGTGCTCCAGATCTTCGATTATCCTAGTTTTTATAGTTTTCCCTTTATGTAGCCATTAAACCCTAACTCTGTACCAAATTTCAGCTCTCTGAGTTTATGGGAAGTACTAGTTCTATTTTGATGATCATGAGTGAGTGAGTGTCGTAAATGCGAAACTTTGCTTTCGCTTAACTTAGGAAATAAATGACCTACAGACTTGTAATTTTGGAATTTAAGTATGTGATTATAGCTTACTGGATGACGAAAATTTCAGCGTTCTGGTCTTATCCAGAGGTTCTCAAATAGGGGCCTGAAAATGCGGCGAAATGGTTCGAGTAAAGGTGGTACGGCAGTGTTTGCTTCACGCTCGACTTGGCGGGGGCACTACCGTGCCCCCCGATTTCATGTCATGACATATTTTCTTCGTGTGTTTACTTTTGTATAGACGTATTTTTTTAATATCTTGTTTGTAGTATGTATATATGTATATATAGGTATATCTCTGTACTTTTATGCATAATTATGTTTAATTTGTTTTTTACTGTTGTATAGTCCTACCTTAACACCTACTTTTTACTTTCTTTACGCCTTAAGGTTGACTGGTAGATAAGGCTGTACGGCCTTAAGTCCGCCTTTTGCGCAACCTGTTATCTCGAGGTGTTGTTATGTTGTTTTTTTATTTTTTTTTCTGTGTTGTGTAATAAAGTTTAATAAATAAATAAATTAAAATATTACTGGTTATGATTCATGTCAAGTTGCCAAAGAACCACACATTATGGCAACATATGCATCTGTTATAGCAACATATACATTCTCGTATATACCTTGTAACTTGGGACGTTTCAAAATGACAACTTACCCTTAGGTAAGTAGTAGTAATGAAATGCTTAATAGTGTTTTTTTTTATAAAACTAGATCGGCAAACAAGCCTACAGCTCACCTGATGGTAAGCGATTACCGTAGCTTATAGACGCCTGCAACACCAGAAGCATCGTAAGCGCGTTGCCGACTCTATTCCAAATCCCCCCCAGGAGCTCTGGTCACCTTACTCACCAACAAGAACACAATACTGCTTGTAAATAGTATTATTTAGCTGTGGTCTTCTGTAAGGTCGAGGTACTTCCCCAGACGGGCTGCTCCATAGTTTGAGCAGGAAGTTTCCTGCTGTGCCCTACCTCAGTTTACTAAACGTAAACATCTATAGTCATTATTATCTGTCGGCTAATATCAGCCGGCTGTTACCAATAACACAAGTATTGATTTGCCCACGTTTGAAACAGAGGATTGTGTGTTAATGTTAAAGATATTTACTGTATAGAATAATCGAATAATCCAACCTAAATATTTTTTCCAACGTCGCTCATTATCTTCTTGACATATGTCAGAAACGCTAGTTGACAGGTGACGTCTGTCGTTTTACCCTACATTTATTTCGTGTGATTTATATACAGCCCGAAACAAAATTCATAGATAAGTTATATTTGGATGAACATATATTGATACTTTTGTATAAGTTTAATTGTAAATTCTACTTCGTATTACATTTATATAATTTTATCGAAGACTGCACTAGAATAGTGCTAACTATCGTCAGATATTATGTGATTGAACAGTTGATATTCGAGTAAAGAAACTACGTCGTCTTCTTCATTTTAAATTTTTTCACAAACCGCTTCTCAATCTTGACACGACGTCTTGTCTTGTCATCGTGACCGTATGCACGACAGTGCTGCCAACCTTAGGACAACACACCAAAGTTCCTTTTTCGTTCTTTAATAATAACTATCTTCGACATCACTACATAGTATAAAACAAAGTCGCTTCCCGCTGTCTGTATGCTTATATCTTTAAAACTACGCAACGGATTTTGATGCGGTTTTCTTTAGTAAATAGAGAGATTCCAGATAAAGGTTTATATGTATAATACATGCATAATAGTAGATGAAAACTGACAGTCTTTGTAAGCGTGCGAAGCCCGGGTATGTGTCAATTTGAAGCAAATGTTTTCATTTTATTATTTCAAATAGAAACATAATCATGCTGATATATACAAAATACTTATTTACCTAACTCAAGAATATAGCATACCTACATGCAGATAAGTGATTTTCCCATTAAAAAGGTCCCGACGTTTGTCCCCGCAACTCGATATTAATTGTTGACAATTTGTCTTATGAACAACGAGGTATAAATACTAAATATGTGTAATAAAATAGCAATGTAATATGTGTATATAGATATTTATTACGTAAATTTATTGCCGTCATTATTTTTCAGAAAATTGCTTTATGTAATTAAGTTAAAGAATTTTTTTGACGTAACAACGTCTAATAAATTGATGAACGCCGGCGGCATGCACGAAAAAGGATGACTCATTGTAGCGTTACGCTCATTGTACGCTTGCGCCGCATCTCTCTCTATTCCACTCGACTGGCCTATGCGTCCGAGGAGATGATTTATTATGACGTTATTACGTTAAACTATCGTCCGTAAACCAAGTTTACAGTCAACCAATCTATACTAATATATAAAGCTGAAGAGTTTGTTTGTTTGTTTGAACGCGGTAATCTCTGGAACTACTGGGCCGATTTGAAAAATTCTTTCAGTCTTAGATAGCCCATAGGAGCGGAGTCCACGCCGACGGGGTCGCGCGCAGAAGCTAGTTTTTAATATATTTCGCTAATCTTGGTAACAATAAGGTTGGTAGAGTTCGGAAATAAAATCCTTATTAATAAGTACATTATTTTATTACTTTTATTATATGACTTATATAATGTTAAATTATATTGAACTAAGTTTAAATACTTAATCGTTATTTTTTTCTGAATTCTATTTATTCCCTTTGGTTAGAACCTTCTGTAAAGTAGGTATTAGAAAAATATTAAAGAAAAGACAAATGAATCAAGTAAAATAATTTTTAAGTTTATGACGTGACAATTTTGTATTTAATCATCAGTATCAAAATGGCCATAGTTAACTTTAAAATGTATTTATTAACTTCATTCTCTAAATAAGTAAAGTTTGAAAAAAACTCGGCGTTGTTCACAGTAATTTAATAGATCAAATATAGGTATATAACAAAACCCGGGATGTAGGACAAGTGTTAAAACGAATTCACAGCGTGCCTAACGAAAAACAGAAAGGGGGTGGACGTTAACTTTATAAGTTACCTTCTAACTAACCAGTGCAAAGAATTTAAAAGAATTGACGCCACAACTTGTCATGGACTTAAATTGTGGAACATGATTACCAGTGGCAGCTCTACCGGAGAACGGAAGACTGGTGCATTAACAAAATAATTTTTTTTATAACTAGGTCTACAAACAAGCGTGCGGCTCACCTAACGCTAAGCGATTACCGTAGCCTGTAGAAGCCTCCAGCCACCAGTGACCATCAGCATCGCAAGCGCGTTGCCCCCCCAGGAGCTCTGGTCATCTTATTCAACAACAGGAACACAACACTGCTTGAAAGCAGTATTATTTAGCTGTGATCTTCTGTAAGGTCGAGGTACTATTCCAGTCGGGCTGCTCCATATTTTGAGCAGGAAAGTTCCTGCTGTTTAATTAATTTAACTGAGGTAGGGCTGCCTCAGTTAAATTAATCATAATCAAACTCAAAACAAAACCACCCTTTATTCAGGCTTTAGGGCTTTAAAAGAATTTTTGCTCGATGACTCCTCGATTTACATTTATATAATTGTCATAATCTTTAAAAAACGTATGTGTTTAAAATAAAACTACTAATTATTTTGGAAATCTGACCGAATATTTTCGGAATAAAGATCTTGAAAATTGAGTTGTTGTTGTAATAAAAATTGCTTGTAGGTGATAAGACATTTTTAATAATCTAAATCGAACCTATAGCTCTGGATCAGAAAGCAGAACCGTTGCCAAATGTGTCAACAGTCGAGATACGGATATTATCATTTCATGTAGAGTTGTAAGACTGTTTACTTTTTGTTTTTGTTTGTTAGTAATAAATGGAGAGACTGGTTTTTTTTTCGGTTATACTGCGATAACTGCTGAACCGATTGGAATAATACTCATACCATAAGATGCAGCGTGTTTTGGAGGTTTTAGTGTAGGTATATGATATGTTGGTGATTCCTTATCGTGTAAAAAAATACAATACTCCTCCAAAACAGCTGGACCGATTTTTATGAAATTTTGTGTGCATTTCGGGTAGGTCTGAGAATCGGCCAACATCTATTTTTCTTACCCCTAAGTTATAATGGGGGGGTCAAAAAGTCAATTTTAAATTTAAATAAAAAGTAAGAAATAAAGTGTTTTTTTAACACTTTATTTCTTACTAGCTGTACCCCCCGGTTACACCCGCATTAATTTGAGGGGAAAAATGTAATTAAATAATATTTAGCCTATGGCCTTCCTGGGTAAATGGACTATCCAACATAAAAATAATTTTTAAATCTGAACAAGTAGCAAGATTAACACTGCTTAAAAATCGAATAAAAAACATAGATCCATACAAACATAGATCCATAGCTCAACGGCTAGAGCACCGGATACGGTATATCGGGAGGTGCGGGTTCGAATCCCGCTGGATCGAAAATTTTTGATATGATAATAAATAACATTTTCGAATTTCCTCATGTGTGGAAAACACAAAAATAAAAATAATACAAGATTAACACGTTCAAACAAACAAACTCTTCGGCTTTATTGTATTAGTATATATTTATCAAACACAGACAATTGTTTTATAAGATGAAGCATTGTTATGAAAAGAATCACACACTGATGTCATATCCATTGAGAATTATTTTGAAAACACAATAAAGAATCGACTGAAACAACATACATAGCTTCAGCTTGTAGTATCCCACAGCTGGTCATAGGCCTCTTTACCCATATAGGAGAATGATCAGAACTTAATCCACCAAGCTGCTCCAATGCGGGCTGCTCAAATGCCAATACTATGAGTAACGATCGCTGTCAGGTTATCATCTATAACATAGTATAACGATGAGGTAATAAGCGTCCTTGCCGCGTTTTCTTTCAACTATCGTTACAAAAAATTGCAATCGGTTAGTCTTTAAGTCTAAAGTAACACAAAACAATATTACATTCATAATTTTTTTTAATAGATAGACATCTACAAACTCAACGGTCTAGAAATACATACACACCGAATATGAACGTTCAGACCAAGAAAATAATCTAAAACAATTCAAAGATTTGTCATGAACGGAGATCATACAACTTTAAAAGTAACAGCTAGTTGTCACTAAGCCGTCGTAAATATTACTCATAAGCATAACATTATTATTTTTTTTTATATAGAACCAAGTAGGCAAACAAGTGTACGGCTCAAGTGATAGTAAGCAAGCGATTACTGTAGCTTATAGGCGCCTGCGACACCAGAAGCATCACAAGCGCGTTGCTGACCCTACAGACTCCCAGAGTAGTTGGAAGCAGTGTTCTTTAGCTGTGATCTTCTGTAAGGTCGAGGTACTTACCCAGTCGGGTTGCTCCATATTTTGAGCAGGATATTTCCTACTGTGCCATATTTCAATTGATTTTTAATTGGACTATATATTTCTTCTCATACATTTATAATGCTCTTATGAATTAAAGTGACGCCGCGTTGGCGCAGCGGTCACAGCACTGGATTGCGATTGGCTGTTGCGCGGGCGGTTGCGGGTTCGATTCCCGCACACGACAACATATGTATTGGCCATACAGATGTTTACCGTGGTCTGGGTGTTTGTGCCGTCCTCGTGGGTCTCCCCACCGTGCCTCGGAGAGCACGTTAAGCCGTCGGTCCCGGTTGTTATCATGTACATCTGATAGCGATCGTTACTCATAGTAAGGAATATATCCGCCAACCCGCATTGGAGCAGCGTGGTGGATTAAGCTCCGATCCTTCTCCTACATGGGGAAGAGGCCTATGCCCAACAGTGGGATATTACAGGCTGAATCGTGACTCACGAATCGAAAAAAATCGGGGGAAAATCGGGTTTTTTTCCTTTTCAGAGCTTCCGCTGCGTGCCGTAAACAGTTAAAACGAAGTGGCTGGTTAAAGTTAGCGTTAGCCCAAAGTAACTGTTCCACGCGGACAAAGTTGCGCGCGGAAGTTAGTATATAATATTTTTATGTATTAAAACAAAAGAAATATTATAATACCTATAAAGAAAACAAAAATGTTATTCATTTATTGGACAATCACTGACGACATAAAAAACGACTGCACTTTTACCCAACAAATGAGAACTAACCTATGTTACAAGACCGACGTTTCAAACTAATATCAAAGCACTTGTTAGAATGAAATACAGAGCTTTTTGTTTCGAAAGCTCATAGATTTGTTCGACGTTAAACAATAATGAACCACTCCGGTCGGCTTTGTGACATACAGACACGCTACGGCGGCCACGGCGGGAAATTTTAATGGGATGAAAATGTACTAGTAAACACATTACTATGGAACATTTTCTAATAGATTATGATTATTTTTAATAGACTAAAAATGCGAAGATTCTCAATTCGTAATTTTTTTTAATGTGTTATTGTTTACTTTTTAATGTATTATGTCTCTCTTTGTTATGTAAAACTTTTTACGGCCACTATAACCGGTACGGTCTATATTCACTTTTAATTTTTCGGGACTTTTACACAGTTAACGAACGAAAAAAAAACGAGTGTGCTTTAGACCACACGACTGAAGTAAAACTTTCTATCTTCATTGACTTATATCTCCCTCTCAACTTCCGTTTCGTTTTCGTAACGCTCTCGTCATGCATTCACCAGCTTACTCCCCAAGTCAACCTACATTACAATCTTAGGTAATGTATCAAGTTCTGTGCAAAGTAATATCAGTAATAAATAAAAACATTTATAAATACATAGTTTCAGTCCGTGTGTCAGTGAAGCATTGCAATATTGTTCTTAGTTCGCGATCCTTATTTGTATACACTTTACATGGCATACATCTTTTATTACTCGAATATATATTCAAAAATATACACTGGTATAGAAAATCGATATATTCACAAAATAAATAATTACTTTTTCGAATATTTTATACAAAACTAGCTGCTGCCCGCGACGTCGTCTGCGTGCTTTTCCGCTGCGGCTCCCTCTCTTAAGGCTGTTTCCTTCCTTTTTTTTAAGGAGGAAAAAGTTTAGGACGACGATTTGGTTGTTACGCTTTTCTTGGCGAGTGTAATCTCTACTCATGATATATATTTGTATAGGCTATAAAAATGTTAGTCGTAGTTGTTTTTTGTGTGATTTTATCTTACTAGTAACCGTTAATTTTTGACGAGTTTATTTTTGATTTTATTTAATTTTCTATTAATCAACAAAAAACTAACTAATCAATTAATATAACAAAACCAATACAGAATAAATAAATAAAACACTAAAATCAATGAACCACAAACAAAAACAAAATCAAGTTCTATTTCTTTACTCAGTCGGTATAATCTTCAAATAGGCGAAATAATCCAGTTAGTCGATTAGGACGTCCTATTTACCTGCTCTATAGACCAGCAGTTAATTAAGATATCTCGTTAAGAAATTGGAAAGATTAACTCGTCCTCGAAAGCCTTTAAGCAAAGGATAGGAATTCAATTAAGTTTTCTATACAACAAATTTACTCTGTGGCTTCGTCGGTAATTCTTTTGTCTGAAACATGTTTTTGGGATCTTTGGAATATGAATTCTGTTTCGATTTCGACTAAACTGAAACTGCTTGGATTTAGTCCACAGCTGGGCAAAGGTCTCTTTTTAGTGGGGAATTTTTTAAAGATATTTTTCCTTATAATGATTTTTATTTTTCTTGACCTGAACTGTCATGAAAAAACATGAATCAGCTTCCCACTCCTTGATAAAAGCCTGTGTTCTGTATTGGAGAAGCTTAACCTACGCCACTGCTTTATTGCATTTTGGCAGGTAATAATTTCTCTACAATGAGTAACGATCGCTATCAAGTGTTTACTAATACCGACGGAATTACGCGCTCTTCGTGGTAAAGTTAACTAATAGTGGAAACTTTACCGATTTCAGTTATTGTAATTAGCTATAATATAATAATGTAATATTAAATTGTATGTTTCCCAAATATAAATAAAATAAAAATTAAAAAAGTTGGGGAGTCTAACAAAAACGTATAGGTAACTGGACCCTAAACAAATACTTTTCAAATACAAATATCTAACCTAATAGGAAGTCGACACTGGCATCAAATCCACTTACACTAATACACGGTGTATCACTCGGCTTACTTTATATAAAAGACAATAACTTTTGACAAATTAATTTTTAAAATTAACTTTTTAAAATGCGCCAAGGTTTGCTTAAAAACTAAAATCATCATATCGAGAATTTCGACCCAGCTTGATGTGGATCCATAGCTCAGTTGGCAGAGCGCTGACACGGCATGTCAGAAGGCGCGGGTTCAAATCCCGCTGGATCGAAAAAAAAATTGATATGATTTTAAAAATGTTTATAATTTCCTCATGTGTGGGGGGTAACACAAAAATAAAAAATAAAACGAAGACAATAACTTTTGACAAATTTTACTTTCATTAATGTTACGTTTAGAATTATAATTATACCTACTAGCCGTCCCGTGCCCACTTTGTTGGGCGTTAATTATTTTTGTGATGTACTATAGCCCTGGGTTTTTTGTCTTAATTTTCTTTAATCGAAGCACGTCCAAAATGAAATAACAGAAATGAATGACATAACAACATGCTTTTACTGTCAAGACTGAAAAAAGGTTTCATTTTGACAGCAAAATCCCCATTAACAAAATGATCCTCCTTTGTTACAAAAAATGTGATAAATGAAGAACCGCTCGACCGATTTTGTGCAAACTTCACATAAACCATCTACTAAATAGTCCGAACAAAGCCTAAATATTTGATTTGGATATGTGATCCCGTTCTTGAGTTATAAAATTACAACGAAAAATGGCATTGATTTTTATATATATAGATAGTGTGTCTAGACACGCGGCATCATGTCCTTAACCAAATAGTTACTGACAATGCGGCAGTTCAAGCTAGTTTTCTGGTCTCTCATCAGTCAATCAGTTTTACGGTTTTTAATTTTTAGGTTATTTCAATCTTTCATCTATCTCTTCATTATAATAAATATATTGGTATTACAGATTACTTCAAAACGATGAATTTAATAGCTATCCTCAATCAAATTAGATCTTGTCTATCAAACTGATTATGATGTGTAAGAAACGAAAAATTAACTAAAAGAAAATTACGTAATTTAATATTACAAGAAGAATTGTTTTCACTTAACCGTAATCGTCGAAATAAAACATTCAGAACATAGCAAAAACAAAACAGTTTTGAAATTAAGTCTATACTAGATTTGGATGGTTAACGAAATTTAGACCTTAGTATTTATAATTATTTGTATTGAGATGAGTCTGTTAAACATATTTATTTCTTTCCTTATCTTTTAAACTGGTTACGAACCTGTGGTACCTTGTTACTGAGGTAAGGCATGACAGAAAATATCCTGATTATAATCTGGAGCAGTCCGACTTAGTACCTTGACCTTTTTATTTATTTATTTCATACCATAATATCTACAGTGTACTTAATACAGAGCATTATTATGGACCCCGCTGGGGCACGAAATAATTAGGTAGAAGAGGGGAAGCGCTTTTAGTATGTAATTTATATTGTAATAATTATAAACTATCTGTTCTCGTCCGATATATATTTTAGTCAACATATACAATATTTGGTCTTATAGTTTATCATTTAAGTAACCTTAAAGAAGATCATAGGCATATAATACTGGTTTTAAGCAGTGTTGTATTCCCGTGGTGAGTAAGATGACCAGAGCTCCTCAGGAGGGTCGAGGGTAGGTTCCGCAACGCGATGCTTCTGATATTGCAGGCGTCTACAGGCTACGGTAATTTCTTACCATCATGTGAGCCGTACGCTAGTTTGCCGACATACTTGTATAATAATATATAAACTATGTTTTAGTGCAAAATTAGTAATATCTTGCATGAAATACAGCGTCACTAAATCTACACATTATTCATTTCTTTTTAATAGACACTTTTATGTTGAGACAATTACATCATTGTGTTTGCTCGCAAACGAAAAAAAACCGACTTTAATTACATCGACAAGTAATACAACGTAAGTAGACGAAAAAAAGTTAACAAACGCACTAGTCGCCAATACGATTTTCGAAGAATCTACTCGATTTCTCTAGGATCCCATCATCAGATCCTGGTTTCCTTATCATGGTACCTAAGTTGGGATGTCTCCTTACCAACAAAAAAAGAATTATCAAAATCGGTTCATAATCGTCGAAGTTATCCCCGAACATACATTAAAAAAAACATATATACGGTCGAATTGAGTAACCTCCTCCTTTTTTGAAGTTGGTTAAAAAAAGAACCTTCAATCCTTTCAATTACTGTTACAACAGGTAGATGCTGTGACCATGACTCCAACCCGTTACCAATCGATTCCGGTATCTTGAAACAAATATATTTATTTCCCTAAAGGAACATTCCTTTTCAATAAAATTGGAAACGTATTAATTTTTCCGAATATATGTGAGTTCGATTCCCCTGCGGTTCAAAGTTACTGTTGCTGAATATTTATTTTCTATATTTCACCTTTTATATTGGCAGTTTATGAATACACTATTAATTTTATAGGCATGATGTTGTTACTCTTATTTTTTTCATCAAACTTTCTAGCTCAATAATAATATATTATGAATATGAACAAGTTGGATTCTACGAAGCTAACCGCTATTAATATTTTGATATTCCTAATATTTTGGCGACGTTGCAAGCGCCATGACGTAGTACTATTTAGTAATCTGTGGCCAGGGTCTCTAGTGACTGACACTGACAATAAATTACATGTAATAAGCTAAAACCGTCAATATTTTACATTATATACCTGACTGTAGTAGGCAGCCACCTCTGTGATTGCTACACTTACGTGCAGCCAGGTCAGTAACCTCAGTCAGCAGTAACCACACAGTAAAAAAATTTGCAGCAGGCTTATGGTGGCAGAGGTTGTTTTTATAAATTCACAATATTGAAATCAGCCTATAAAAATTGTTTCATCTAATTAACAGATGAGGGAATATTTTGTCTAATCCCGGATCTCAGACCATATTATTATCTACGTAATATCGTTAGTTTGTATCACATTTGTACATATGTATATTATTGATTGATTTGTTTCAGTTGTGCCAGTGGAGCGCGGTTTATTCCGCCAATATAACGAGTGGAGAATACACGAAGGAGTTTGATCGGTGCGGTTGAGATAACATTCTCAATTTAAATTATGAGAACAGGCAAAATAGTCAGACTTTCATTGTTACTCCTAACCCTAAAAAACAACACACAAAATTTAATGTTAAACTTAAATTATTGCTATTATTAGTAACTAAACTATTGCAAATTAATATCTATACATCTATACAAATAATAAATTCCTTACAATTTCCTCTCTGGTGTTATAGTGTTAATTATGATAAATGTAGATTTGAAACTAACAAAGATTCTCTGAAAAAAATAGATTTAGGTATCGTAATCTATACTAATAAATAAAATTGGAGTGTCTGTTTATAATATCAGAATAACCGATTTTTACTAAATGTATATGGATGTATACACGGTACATATACCAAAATAACATTGTTTACAATTTTTGTCTGTCTGTCTGTCTGTCTGTTTGTTCCACACACACTGTTGACAGATTTTGACGGGACTTCCACTGGCAGATAGCTGATGTAATAAGGTGTAACTTAGGCTACTTTTATTTTAGAAATTTATTTATTTTGTAACTCTGCGAACTGAACAATATTTTTTTAAATCCCACGCGGGCGAGGTCGCGGGCACAGCTAGTGTTAAACTATAACTATTGCTATGAGTAACTAAACTATTGCAAACTAATAACTGTAGGACAGACATAAAACATAGGCCGCTTCGTGTATTCTCTACCTACTCTAGGAGAATATAGGCCGCAATGACTGAGCTGGAGTAACGTCATATTACTATTATTATTATTTTTATCACTTTTTTATATTTGATTACATTATATGATAGTTATATGATAGTATTGTATATATTGTAGTAATAGTATTTGTATTATATAATATTGTATTATGTTTATATATATTGTATTACATTATTGGTATTATATTATACTATTTGTATGTATTATTTTTTATTGTGCACCTACTCACTATACTTTTTTGCACACACCAAGGTTGGCTGGTAGATAATGCATGAATTAGCATTAAGCTTGCCTTTTGTACACACTTTTTTTGTACAGTAAAGAATTTTAAATAAAAAAAATGAATAAAAATAAAAAACATTAAAAAAACATTACTACTAAATAAACCATAACAAAATCAATTCACGTGTTCATCGGACAAAGAAACCGGATGCTCGTGTCAGTACACTTAGTATTCATAGCCGCACTGTGACACTGAAATTGATTTTCATGGGGCTCGGCAATGCAGTTACGCGCGAACAATTGACCAGTCAAGAGAGGTGAAAGGTGAAAGCTATATCTATTTTTTTTTATGTTACTAAGTCGACAAACAAGCGTACGGCTCACCTGATGGTAAGTGACTATCGTAGCCTATAGACGCCTGCAACATCTGAAGCATCGCAAGCGCGTTGCCGACTTTATCCCCAATCCCCCTCCAAGAGCTCTGGTCACCTTACTCACCAACAGGAACACAATACTGCTTGAAAACAGTATTATTTAGCTGTGGTCTTCTGTAAGATCGAAGTACTACCCCGGTCGGGCTGCTCCATATTTTGAGCAGGAAATTTCCTGCTGTGCCCTACCTCAGTTATCTATACATATAGGTACATATATATACAAATTTCGTGTCACGATGTATGTGGGCGAACTCCGAAAATACTGATCCAATTTTTATTAAATTTTGTAGGCGTCTGTAATTTGGTCCAACTTGGGAGATAGGGTAGTTTTTATCTCATTTGGACCCGATAGGTGGCGCTGCTATCAGTATTTTTATTTTTACAAACAAATTTGGTAGCTGTTTTCCGAGCAGGACAACGTCTGCCGGGTCCGCTAGTAGGTATATATCTATATATATAAAAGAGATTTCCACCTATTAACTCATCACGATATTTCTGGAACCATAAGGCGTAGAGACTTGAATTTTGGTAGGAATATTCCTTACGCCGAGTAGACGTCAGCTAAGAACGGGTTTTACGAAATTCCAACCACAAGAGGGGGTTGCGGGGGTTAATAACATATACGGCAAAACAATGTTTGCGGGGTCAGCTAGAAATTATATATCTATTGTCCTTCTCAATATATTTCAAAACTACTTTTGTGAGAAAGAGTATGGATTTTATGATAAACACTGACCTGAGCTGAATGATGTCGGGCACAGCAGGAAATATCTTGCTCAATGTGGAACACCCCGACTGGAGAAGTATTCCAACCGTACAGAAGATCCTAATAATACTGCTCTCAAGAAGTATTGTGTCACCTTAAGTAAGGTGGCCAGAGCTCCCGAAAAGGGTCGGGGGTAAGGAAAACGCGCTTACGATGCTTCTAGTATTAAAGGAGGCTGTTTCCTACGCTAGCTGCTTAAATTTAGTTAGGACGTTTGCTTGTTTGCCGCCTAAAGCATATTAAAATAAATACAGGATAATCTTATCTGAGTTAATAAAACTCTCACTCTATAATTATATTTGTTTAATAATGCTTTATAGTAACTCACTGTGTAAAAAAAGTATAAAGTGGATGAATTTAAAAAAACATTTTGAGAGAAATTCTAACGCATATGTTAATCTGTGTCGAAATCGATTTCCGAACGAGATTGTAATAAAAAAGAAAGTTAATTTTGTCTTAAGAAATCGTATTTGTGTGTAATTATTTCTATCGAAACAATTGAAACTACCGGACCAATATCATTGAATGTTTAATAAGAAAAAATTATATTTTATAAGCAATCTTACGATTCAAACTAGATCAAATAATAAACGATAATGTAACTAATGTAACGCGAATAAAACAACAGGAAAAGGAAAAAAGTCCAAACAGTAATAAATATAACAATTAATAAGCGTTTAGAAGTACGTGTCTTATTTTTAACACATTTAAAGATTGAAGACTTTGACGCTATGAAGATTTAAAAATTATGCAAAAAAACTTTTTTCATTTTCGAAGACGGTGATGATGAGTAATATTCATTTGATAGGAAGATATCTCCATTTCATTTCTAATTTAATATAATTCAATCACGTTTAGACAGGTAAAGATTTCAACGCGAGAGTGTTAACGGGCCATCCAAAATTACGTCATACGAATTTAGCGATTTTGTTACCCCTCCCTTATCACAGATTAATGATCCCCACACCACATTTATGATACCCACCCATCCACTGTAACGTCACATGTTTTGCAATTCTACACCTATTATTATTATTATTTTTTATGTTACTATTATTTATTAAATTAAAAAATCTGTTTCGACATTATTATCATTTCTTTTTGAATCACTTATCAATAAAATTAACATGAATCCAATATTTGTATGAAAAATAAAATTATTTAAAGATGTCAAGATGTTAAATATTTTGGACATCTCACCCATTGTCACACAATGTCACACTTCGTGGACCCCATTTCCCCTCCTCCTTTCTAAAGCTGGGACATAATATCTAGATGGCCCCTAAGAAGCTTTAAGTAATCTTTTTCAGGAAACTATTTTATTTTTATTTTAAGCTATAGCATAGCTTTTATCGCGGGTTTTGAGCACTAACTTTACCAAAATTTAATTCAAATATTCCCGTAATTAATCGTAATATTCTGAAAATATCAATTTACCTTGTTCAAAATGCGTGTGGAGTATGTGGAGTCTGAAACCTAGACAAATATTATAAAGGGGGGTTGGGGGTTAAAAAGTTATTAAAAACATCAAGTAATAAATGAACGACTCCTCACTAAAATCTGTCAGAAAAACAATAATTATACCAATTTAAATAAAATAATATTATAAACTGTTCTTCAAAGTAAAATTACTAAAATAGCAATTCGTTTACCAGTGATTTCAACAGTTACAACAATGAATATTGCATTCAATTTGCATAATTGTCTATTTATACATAACTAATGGATCTGAGATGTGACGAACGGACAGTTGGCAAATAGAGGTGACTCTGACGACCTTGTAACTAGAACTAGGTAGTTGATTCTGTGTTTCAATCACGAGAAATTAGAAATAAGTCAAGAAATAAGTAAGTATTTTCTAATTCAGAAATATCAATCCGTATTCGTATCCGTATCAATGACACATCCAGTTGCGTGTATTTCTGTTAACTTGCGCATAGATGCTTTGGTCCTACCCTACATAATGTTGATTTCTTGTTCTAACTAAGAATTGTTTATGTATTGTATTTGCGATGTACCCAACATAATTTTGAATTTAATTTTAGTCTTTGCAATTTCTCATATAAGTGAATTTTATTCTTTTGAGAAATAAATGATCTTTAACCTTAAAAATATTGATGTATCTCACTTTAGGATATCGCAGTCCACTGCTGGACATAGGCCTCCACAAGCGCCAAAAATGGCGTGAACACGTATGTGTTGCCCATAGTCACCACGCTGTATAATGTACACGTAGATAGAAAAATATAGACGACATTGAAATGATGTTATTAAAAGACTGGTTATGCGTAATGGAGACTTGTTCCAGAATTTTTCGGTGAGGAGACCTACAAAGATAGATATCAAAACTGGAAAGAAATATTGGTACAAATACAAATATCCGTACGGTTTTAAGCATCTACTCACACCACTACACCAGGGCGGTTTTTGTTCTACAACATGTATATTACAGTAACACACAATTATAACATTACGATTTCCAAAAAAAAAAAAAAAATTCACAACTTGTTTTTTTAATTATTTTACCGAGCAAAGTTTTTGCTTATTTTTAGCTGTCGTTTAATTTGTGATAATGGATTTAGTTCCATCGGACCTTAAGAGAAAAGGTCAAAGTTGCGCAGCCTTTGGCGCAATCGTTGACAAATTTGTTTTATTATTATCTATTAAATATTTTGTATCACAAAATTGAAGAAATTTTTAATAACAAAACTATTATTTGGGTATATACCCAAATAATAATTGGGTATATATTTGGGTATATACCCAAATAATAATTTTAGGCACAAAAATACATACATATTAAACTAAAGAACTTAACCTTCATTTTGCACTAGACCGCAGACTATCGATAAAATTAATCGTTTAGAAATTTTAAAGTGATCCCGCAATGAGTTACAGTACGCGCGGCGAGAGTTTGGCTTTGACCGTTATTGCGCAGAAATCAGAAATTGGGTATCAACGGGCAATTAGTGGGGTGCGGGGCGGGTGGGTAGGCGCACGCGGTGCTCTGATTGGCGCTCCAGTCGTTCCCTGCCTCTCGCATCGATACGACGTACCGCGCACTCCTGTTGTACAATCACGTTCACAAGTGAATTGCTATTTTCGTTAATTGTTTATTGTTGTCGATTGTTATTATTTGTTGAGTTTGTTTGTTTAAGTTTGTCAGTTAAGTTTTTTTTGTTAAATATTAAAAAGTGATTTGAAAATGCGTAAAAAAAACATTGTTTTAAAAAGGCAAGCACGGAAAATGATATATGACGTGAATTGCTTTTTAAAGAAAGAAGCTGACGAATGTGTCGATTCATTGAAGCAAATTCGAAGTCAGATTGAAGAAGTTGCTTCTTTACTCAGTCAGTCGGAGAATAACCAAACTATACAGACTATGCAGGTAATGAAAACGGAAACTGTTTCTAAATTAAATTGTGTAGTCAGTAAATTAGCTAAAATTCAAAAACGGACATCGGAGGCCACTAAGACTTCAATTGGAACTGTAAAAAATATCGCAAATCAAGCCAAGAGTTCCGATTTGCTAATTACTTTCAGAACACCTGGAAAAAAACGTCCCAGAGCTAAACCAGTTACGAATATTGATAATTTTGACCAAGGTATTATAAAAAGATGTATACACAATTTTCACAAGACGAATAATGAACTTCCCACCATTGGGAAACTAAAAAAGAAACTTGAGGAAGATATAAACTTTAAAGGGTCAGAAACAAGTCTTCGTGTAATTATAAAGGAGTTAGGATTTCGCTGGAAAAAAACAGAAAACAACCGTAAATTACTAATAGAAACATCGAATATCCGATTACAACGCATTGAATATTTAAGTAAAATAAGAAAATATCGACAAGAAGGAAGACCCATTGTTTATACAGATGAATCCTACGTAGATTCATCGCACTCAACAACCAAAGCCTGGAGCGATGGCTCTACGGAAGGACTAAAAAAAACCATTTCTAAAGGACAACGAGTCGTGATAGTCCACGCAGGATCTGAAGCTGGGTTTATACCAAATGCTTTATTAACTTTTAAAGCCGGCACCAAAACAGGGGACTATCACGACAACATGAATTACGAGAATTATGAAAAATGGCTTAGGACACAATTAATTCCCAACCTACCACCCAATTCTGTAGTGGTTGTCGACAACGCTTCATACCACAATAAACAATGGGATTTAGCACCGTCCTCCAATACCAAAAAAGCCGATATGCAGAATTGGCTAACTGATAAAGACATACAATATGATTCAACAATGCTCAAGCCACAATTGTACAACTTGATAAAAGCTAATAAAGAAAGATTTAAAACTTTTTCAATAGATCAAATTTTAGCAGAAGCAAACCATAGCATATTGAGATTACCGCCTTACCATCCAGACCTCAACCCCATAGAAATGGCATGGGCTACTATTAAACAATATGTAGCTAGCAAAAATGTTAAATGGAATTTACAAGAATGTACCAAACTTATCAAAGAAAAAGTATCCTTAATGGGTGCCCAGGAATGGGGAAAAATATGTAAAAAGGTAAAAGATATAGAAGAAGAGTACGTCAAGAGTGACCATGTAGTTGATTTACTTACCGAGCAATTTATAATTCGCGTCGATGATAATTCCGAAGACGATGATTCTGATGATGGTTATGAAGATGATGATGATGACAACTGCAACCGAGGAAGCCCTGAACCCGGACCCTCAACAAGCAAAAGACGTTGCACAATTTCGTGTCGCGGCAGCACCACTGGACCATGCGGTGATTTCATAGAAGGCGTTAAACCTTTAACTGATTCAGAATCTGAATAGCACTGCTGCTAAGACTTTTTTTTAATGTTAACTTTTGTATTTAATAATTATTTTAAGTTTTCTTTTGTTTGTATGTACCAATTTTACATGTATCTTGGAATAAATAATTTTATTAAAAAACAATTATTTAGAATTTTCATCGCTGTCTCTGTAAACTTTAAAAGGAAATAAACATTTTATATAAGTAAAATAACTATCAATAGTTTTAATAAATGAAGAAGTTTATCTATTTCGTATTATTTTCTAGCATTATTACCACTGTACATGAATTTTGACCCACTCAAATATCCAACCTGGTACATAAAAAAGGAAAAGTATTGTGTGCGTGACAGTACCCATGCGCAGTAATCCCCTCCACCCGAAGGTCAAAGCCAAACTCTCGCCGCGCGTACTGTAACTTTGATTATAAATTTAATTACTTTACCTGCGTCGATTTTTAAAGTTCGCAATATTAAACACTGCACCCGTCAGACACATTGCATATTAGTAAAACCGTACTAAAATTATAATAATATGAAAAGTTTGCCTTGTTTCAAGTGGACTATAAAATTATGATGAAACTAGATGTGCCCCGCGATTTTACCCACATCAATTTAAGAAAAAAGAAGTAGGAAAATATTATATAGCCTATAGTCTTCCTCGATAAATGGGCTATCTAACACTGAAATAATTTTTCAAATCGGGCCAGTAATTACTGAGATTAGTACGTTCAAACAAACAAACAAACTCTTCAGCTTTATAATGAAAAACACTAAAAATATATGAATAAATACATAGATATTGTTTCTTATGAATATAAGATTAGTTTTTTTTTACCAAAAAACTTTGTTTATGCGAGTACTATTTATTATGGGGAAAAAAATTTTTTGTGGCTCTTTAAAAATTTGAAATTTTGTAAACTGCAGTTTTTGGCTCTCCTGACTCAAAAGGTTGCCAACCCCTGGTATAGATGCATTAGATCAAGCCAGATGTAAATAAAAGGCAATAAAAATATTATTAAAAATCTCATTATTTAGAAAGTAATGATTTTCACACCATAATTAATTGATTAGTTAACGGTAAATCAAAGATGTTCAGCTTAGTGTTGCATATCCAAGGCCAATGGTTTCTTTCCTTTTTAATTATAATTATTAATTGATTTATTTCTAAAATACTGGTTTGTCGTAAATGTTTATTTTTGGAGAGAAAAAAAAACAAGAATGAAAAATGAAATAGGTTTATTGGCGCTGTTATTTCATGCAAGATATGACAAAATTTATAATGATTGGTGAGTTTGATAAACTGCGAAGTTTCTTGCCGATTTTTTTCTGCAGAATAATCTAATTTAATCGGTAGTAGCTCCACATTAATATTGTAATTAATTTATTAAAACAAAAATAATTTTGATGACTCAAAAGCGAGTGTGCTTTAGACCATACGACTGAAGTAAAACTTACGAAACATAACTTTCTCTCTTTATATCTTTACTAACTTATATCTCCCTCTCAACTTCCGTTCGCCTCACCCGATCACACTTTCCGTAACGTTCTCGTTACGCATTCACCAGCCTACTCCCCAAGTCAAACGGGCGTAAAGAGGTTTTACTTCAAAAAGCTTTTAAATATATAACTTTGAAACATTGTAACCTTACAAACTTTTTTCAAAAGTTTTACAATTTTTAAATTTTTAGTTAATATTCACTATGGCTATCATGTTTTTACGAAGTTTAAATGTTTTTGACGTTTGTTAATTGTGTAAACACCTTATGGCAAAATAAATTTTTTTATCTTATTACATAACATTTTAATACCGAATATCAACAAATTTCGTTGCTTTAGATAGGCTTTGAACCTAATATCTTCGACACTTGAGCGGCGACCGCAAAGCTTAAGTGGAACTGAGATCGCCACTTATCGCTCCAGTTTAGACTGCTGAGCGAGAACCATCACCACACAACATGGAACAGTTGTTAGTAGATTTCACGTTTCATGAATGTAGAACCCACCGTGCCTCAGAGAGCACGTTAAGCCGTCGGTCCCGTTTGTTATCATGTACACACCTGATAGCGATCGTTACTCATAGTAGGGAATATAATATATCCGCCAACCCACATTGGAGCAGCGTGGTGGATTAAGCTCCTTTCTTCTCCTATATGGGGAAGAGGCCTATGCCCAACAGTGGGATATTACAGGCTGAATCGTGATATTGATCGTGAAATGTAGAACTCTAGTTCTTGTAGTACTGTTATGTTTCATTGAGATAATAATACTAGACGCTTAGCGGCTCTACATTAATTTCCCAAATCAAAAATGAAATCCATACTTCACTACATAGTTAACAAAGTCGCTTCCTGCTGTCTATCTGTCCCTATGTATGCTTAGATCTTTAAAACTACGCAAATGATTTTGATGCGGGTTTTTTTAGTAGATAGAGTGATTCAAGAGGAAGGTTTATATGCATTATACATGCATATATAGTTGAAAAACACTGATAGTTTTAGAGGTTTCTAATGTGATGTCGTAAATAAACACATTTTTTTGCGCTATCACTGCAAAGCTGGCTGAACCCTACGAGATAGATCAAAATAATGTACTACAATATTGTACAACTTAAAAAGATCTACAAAATTTCCGCAATGGTATTATGTCTATCTCTTAGGGATAACCCACAATAACCATTTGTTATCCTTTACTTTTTACGAATAATAAAAGTCAAGAGTAACCTCTAAAAACATGTTTGTATTGTCTAATGACAAAAAAGCTGTGAACGTTGTACATATATAAATACATTCTGTAGTATATTTAGTATCAGCATTTCACCCGTGCGAAGCCGGGGCGGGTCTATAGTATATTATAAAACTGAAGACTTTGTTTTGTTTCCAGTTGAAGAATTATTTTTGTGTTAGATAGTCCATTTACTAAGGAAGGCTATATTCTATATAATATTTTAGTGATCATTATTATACTTATGTGGTGAGAATTATTCGCGCGGTTACAGCTAGTTAACTTTATACTTAATT
Organism: Melitaea athalia; assembly: GCA_905220545.2. Classification (NCBI taxonomy): domain Eukaryota; kingdom Metazoa; phylum Arthropoda; class Insecta; order Lepidoptera; family Nymphalidae; genus Melitaea; species Melitaea athalia. The sequence goes on along the minus strand of HG992189.1, from coordinate 19,067,911 downwards.
TGAAAATATACTTATTATTATTATTTAGTATGCAATTAAACTGTTTGTTTAAAAGTTGGACGACGCGACGTTAGTAAAATAACGTAATTAACTAAACTTAATCGACGTACAGGTCGACTCTGATGTTGCTTTCGACTAGTCTGAAAATTATTCAGTATTACAGCACTAACTTTGTCATGTTTAGTGGAAGAATGAAATTTAATGAGGTGTTATGAATTAAGTTTATATAGAGGTACGTTTATAAATATTTAGTTCATCCAAATATTTTACAATGACGACGTATCAGCATATAATTGTCTAATAGGGAGATAGTGCTAACACAAAATTTAGTAGGAATACTGTTTGTTAATGCAAACAATTATAAATATCAGAAAAGCACACAATGTATGTAATATATATCTTTTGAAGTTTAATCTATATATGTATATATAAAAGAGATTTCCACCCATTGACTCATCACGATATCTCTGGAACCATAAGGCCTAAAGACTTGAAAATATTTGGTAGGAATATTCCTTTCGCCAAGTAAAGGTCAGCTAAGAACGGATTTTACAAAATTCCACCCAAAAGAGAGGGTTGCGGGGGTTAATAACATAAATGGCACGCGTGTGCCATACGGCTCCTGTGCCAGGTCCTCCCCCCACCTCTGCATTAACGAGGTCGACTCTGCCCAGCATACCCTCGAGGTGTGCCCGAGATGGGCGGCGCTGTGTCGCGATCTGACGACAGTCCTCGGAAGGGACTTGGTCTCCTTCTGCGAGACAGTTATGTCCCAGAAGGAGGCTGACGAGCGGGTGAGAGAGGAGGCCGCCGACGTGGCTTCCACCCGCGGACAACGAATGGGGGTGCGTAGGAGGCGCCACTCAATGCGCTTCCAGTAACGCCCCTGTGCCCGTGTCGGGCCGGGATGGGAACCCGGGCCTGCTAGACACGGCGTCGTCGGGACTGTTCAGAGGTGAGCCGGATAGTCCCCATGGAGGAGAAGTCTGGCCTTTTCGCCGAGGCCAGCCTGTCGCTGGAGGGATCCTGTTGCCTGCAGATCCGGGACCCTCCAATTAAAGCGGCTCAGTAACCTCAGTCAGAGTAACCTGGCTGCAGGTAAGTATAGCAATCATAGAGATGGGTGCCTACTATAGTCAGGTACATAATGTAAAATATTGACGGTTTTAGCTTACTACATGTAATTAACATGAGAGGGAAAAGATTTTTTAGAAGAAATTTTTTTTTTATTTATTTATTATTATTTGCAGCAGGCTTATGGTGGCAGAGGTTGTTTTTATAAATTCACAATATTGAAATCAACCTATAAAAAATTGTTTCATCTTATTAACAGATGAGGGAAGATTTTGTTATATTCCGGATCTTAGACCATTACATCAATGCAAAAAAAAAAACTGTTATACAATTGCAACAAAATTAGCTAAAAATAATTTCATTTTTAATTTTTTACCTGTTTACAGTTTTGAAGATGTGTTTCTTGTTATAAACATACTTTACACAATAACGATCCGTTGCAGGACTCTTATTGTTGTGACCCTTGTGTTGGAGATTTTAAAGATATGCTCAAGCACAAACGCCTTGATAACAAAAATCTGTGTACCCTATAGAAATACTAGCTGACCCCGCAAACGTTGTTTTGCCATATACGATATTAACCCCCGCCCCCCCCCCTCTTGTGGGTGGAATTTCGTAAAATCCGTTCTTAGCTGACCTCGCTCGCTGAGTAGTCAGCGAAAGGAATATTCCTACCAAATTTCAAGTCTCTACGCCTTATGGTTCCAGAGATATTGTGATGAGTCAATGGGTGGAAATCTCTTTTATAAATATAGATTTGTCAAATGTAGGGATAGGAACCTCGGTCGTATCAATTGATTGTCGCTGTGACGATTGCAAGCTTGTTCTGTGCCGAATTTTCGCATTTATTTTCTTTATGACTAGGGTACCAAACAATAATTGTTCTTGATAGTAATGTCACATTTCTGCGGTGTGCAAGACAGTCAGTTTGATGTGTGGTTACGGCAGTAAAGAATGTAGCCACCCCCGCTCTTCTCGTGGGTGTCGTAAGAGGCGACTAAGGGATAACTAAGTTCCACTACCACCTTGGAACTTAGAGAGCTAACCGATGGCAGGATAACCATCCAACTGCTGTCTTTGAAATACTAGGTAGGGATCCCTAGTACAAATTTTTTACTTGATCAGTAACAAGCTAATTTTCCGTGAGTAGCTTCATTTTGATGAGACGAACAAAAAGTTTCTCTTCGAAAACTCTCGATTGTGGTAGATAATAGAGTTAGCAGGAGGTAGAGCAGTAGTGAGCGTAAGACCGGGATAACGTACCACGCAATTTGGAGGACAATAGTACCATCAAATTATATAAATATTAAGTAACTAAAAGAAAAAAAAATCAGCTGGTTAGTAATAATTTTTGATGACCTTACGAGGCCATCAACTTGATGACCTTCTAAGGTCATCAAAAATTGACTTTTTTTTCTGATTTTTTTTTTCTTTTATTTAGTTAATATTTATATAATTTGATGGTAATATTGTCCTCCAAATTGCGTGGCACGTTATCCCGGTTCTACGCTCAATACTGCTCTACCTCCTGCTAACTCTATTATCTACCACAATCGAGAGTTTTCGAAGAGGAACTTTTTGTTCGTCTCATCAAAATGAAGCTACTCACGGAAAATTAGCTTGATACTGATCAGGTTAAAAATTTGTACTAGGGATCCCTACCTATACACAGGCCGAAGACGGGCATCAGCGTCTTCGGTGTGACAAAGCCAGCCCTGCGGTCACCAACCCGCCTGCCCAGCGTGGTGACTATGGCCAACACACACGAGTTCACGCCATTTTTGGCGCGAACTTGTGGAGACCTATGCCAGCGGTGGACTGCGATAGGCTGAAGTGGTGATGATGATGATGATGATGAAGATAGTCAGAGCTTCTGGAGAAAATCAGGGCTAGAATCAACAACACGCTTGTCTTGTAGGCGTCCATAAACTGCAGTGACTGCTCATCATCAGGTGGGCTGTACGTTGATTTGCCAAAGTTGTATAAAACAATACCGGAACCGGATTAACAAAGGACAAGCCGGACAAAATGGCCGCCAGACAGTCACGTACAGCAAATATAAACTGTGTAGTCCGCAATGGTATGTTTAAAGTTAGTTTCACGGATAAGACAAATATAGCAAAACGAGAATTCTTCCAAACACTTCTGTTAGAAGTTTCTTCGGTCAATGAACTTTTTTTTAGGATTCCGTAAACAAAAGAACTACATTTAACCGTACAATATTAGTGTTCTTCATATCATTGTATTCATGATTTAAGAGTTTATTGCAGGCAGTCAGTGAATTAAAAAAGTTTTTTTTTCTTTGTATGAAAGCATTATGCTTTGAAAGATTATTATTTTAGTAATAAGCATATGTGGATTTTTCAAATTTCACACTGGTTATGAAACCATTAATACCAAAAATTACTATTATCAGTAATAATTATAAATCGACATCCATCATACCGCCTTCTAAGTTAAAATTTTTATTGAAAAAAAGAAAAAGAATATGTATCACCAAGTGATATTTATAAAATTATAAATATTAGATAGAGAAAATGAATAGAATACTGATGAATCGAGTTAGTCATGCGCTTCAAGGCTACGATTTAAAATCATATAAAAATGATCAGTCACTAAGCAATTATTCTTTTTACTAAAATATTAAAAAAAAAATAGCGAAGTTCAAGTTGAGTTGCATGCAGTGTTGGACATTCTGACTGTATGTTTTGTGTTATCTGTTGTAAAATCTCACTGCTAGGCATAGGCCTCTTTTCACATGTAGGAGAAGGATTGGAGCTTAATCCACCACGCTGCTCCAATGCGGGTTGGCGGTCATATTCCCTATTGCGATCGTTTTCAGATGTACATGATAACAACCGGGACCGACGGCTTAACATACTCTCCGAGGCACGGTGGGGAGACCCACAAGGACTGCACTGACACCCAGACCACGACAAACATCTGTATGGTAAATACAAGTGTTTGTCATATGCGGGGATCAAACCGCAACCGCCAGCGCAACAGCTACAAACCAGTGCTTTGACCGCTGCGCCAATGCGTCGTAATATTTACATTTAACTTAAATACGTAATTAAGATATTTAAACAATAATTCAATGGGAATGCAAATATTGCGCGTCACACACACACACACACACACACACACACACACACACACACACAGATTTGAGAGACGCCGAGACAAAAAACAAATATTAACATCACAAATATTTGCTCTGAACAGATATTATCAAACACCTCTCCCAATTAGAACTGTATAGCCAATACAAATGTTTGTCATGTGTGGAGATCGAACCCGCAACCACTAGCGCAACAGTCACAAACTAGTGCTTTCGCAGTCAATGTTGAAATATCAAGCTTCGCAAAGCGAAAATAATAAACATGGTAAATATCCCGTTTTCGAGTAATTTTTATAAATTAATTATCTTTTAATTTTTTTTTATATTTTTATATGTATTTTCATTAATAAAATTCTTCTTGGACTGTTTTGCCTCGATATGAAAAAACACTTACGCCATGCCATGAGTTGACTGAAAAAAATCTCTTTCAGAGATAGGTGGACTGGACTACCTTTGCCATAAACCTTATTATTATGATATGTTTCTACATGTATTTTTGATTACAATAAAGTATATAATGTCTTTTAAATAACTTGATAATAATAAATAGTAATAGAAAGCATGAAAGCGCCTTCTTAGTTTTTTATTTTTTTAATATTTCTAGATAATTGGGCAAAGGAAAATTTTCGCCAGAACATTCACCAATTTAAATCCAACGCTTAGAATTTTGAGTTTATAATGTTTGTTCAATTTGAAATTACGTTAGACACAAATTATTACTTGTCACGCCAAATTACTGATAACTGATTCATCTATACTTTAAACGGATATTCTTTTTGAAATCTTTACTAAAAATAAATAAATAAACATGATTAAAAAATAAACCAATCGTATTCTCTTCAAACAAATTTTGAAACATTATCGGACATTTAATTTAGAATCAATTTACTGTCGATTGTGGTATCACCGATCGGTATTCTACCATCGGTACCGGATCGAATTGTTTAGCAAACAATATAAATAATAGTGGTCGGAGCGTTGTGACCAGTTCGTCTCGCGGCGTCATCCTCACCGTTCGTCATCTCCGGTGTTTAATTTTATCGGTTATGATATTATGAATAATATCTCGTTTCGAAATGGCGTTTATCTGGATTTTGTTATTAGCCGTGTCCACGACTGACTGTTTGAGTATAGGTGTTAAACAAAATGTGACAAAGCGTCAAGTCGATGGAAACTTCTTTCTAGATTGGGTGCCGTTTAAGAATAAACACGGTGCTGAGTTGGGAGAGTTTATTGATGTAACTAAATCGAAACCTAAGAAGAGGCTGGCGCTACCTATGAATTTCTTAATGAAAGCTGTTGCGGAATCTGAAGGAGATGACTATTACGATAAAGGGCAAGGGGGCAGCGATAGTGACGATTACTATGAAAAGAAGGAGTGGTCCGATCAACATAGACTTGCTAACGCTGTCGAACCTAAGAAACTGATAAATCATACTGATATATCTGATATAGATGGTATTGTTGATATTATTACCAAGCCTAGGGATGATCTTGTTCTTAAAGCGATTCAGCAACGGATAAAATCGCCAAGAAAGAATAGAGGTGATAAACCCAAACGTGAAAATGAAAAAGAAGTTTTACATAATAAAGATTCTGAAGAATTTTCCATTGAAGTGAGTGACAAAAATAGTACAACTGAGAACCTAACTCGGAAAAACGAAGATATTAATCACGAAAAGATTTTAGAGAGTAGTGCAGAAGAGAGCGAGGAAAAAGAAGAGGACGAAGAAAAAGATGATAAAGATGAGGAAGAAAATAAGTACAAAAAAGACAAAAAAAGCGAAAATGTGGAACAACAAGAAGAAAATAAGGATGCAGCGACTAAAAGTGATGAAAAAGAAGATTCAGATGATGAAGAAAGTGCTGTAGATAAAGCAAAAGAAGAAGCAGAAAAGAGCCAAAAACAACGTGAAAGTGAAGCTAGAAAAGCAAAAATATTAAGCACAGTCGATGAATTAAAAGAACGACATGCAGAAGAACAACGTTCGATTTCAGAGAAAATGAAAGAAGAAGAATTGTTTGAAGAGGAGCTAGAAAGAGAATTAGAGAGGAGTGGGAAGAAAAGAGAAGATGAAGACAAATATGCTCATCCTGGCTCACGGTGGAAAAAACTTACTCACGATCTTGATGAATACGAAGATAACGACGCATCATTAGAAGATAAATATAAAATACGTTCATTTAAATCAACTACAACAACGCAACTACCCAGGAAAGCAGGTACACAAAAGCATAAGTCAAACAAATTAGTAGCGAATGGCAAGCTTTCTGTGTTTAGAAACCCGAATTTGTATACCGTAAATGATGAAGAAGATTATTCAACAACAACACCAAAATCAAAAAAGAATAAGTCTCGTAGACCTGAAAAGTTCTCCTCAAAATATACAGCTCAAGACAGCGCAGAAAACGAAAACGTACGTATATCATTAGTGCCTTTAGATGATTCGAAAGAAGGAGAACCCACTCTGTTTTTCCCGAAAAAGAGAAGTGGTAAGCGTAGACTTAAGGTAAAAACAACTACACCAATACCAGATACTATCGCTGATTCAAATGAAGAAACAACTGATTTAACAAAAGAACCACCAAGAACTGATTCTTATGCCGAAATCAGTCCGAGTGCATCGGATGCATATTCTTCAGCATCAAACACAGCTACAGCTGCAACAGGTCCAGAAGATACGGCTCCTTCTGCTTCTGATGTCACCGACACCGCTCCTTCTGCTTCTGATGTAACAGACACCGCTCAAGCTTCTACAGATAAGAAAGAAGAGAAAAAGAACGATGACTACCACCGGGAAACAGGTTAGTTAATTATTTCCTTTTCGACTATAAAATAGGTATATATTTTATGTTGATTTTTTTCTAAAATGTGCTGACAGTAACAAATATAAAAAAAAGAGAAATATTGGAGTTGGTGCAGTCGTTTGAAAGTTATGCGTTTACATAAATTTCGGCAAATTATTTTTATTTATTAGTACACTAGCTGCCCGAACAGACATCGTTCTGTCTGTTATGTTTTTTTTAACCTTCCGTGGGTTTTTAGGAACATACAAAAAAAAATTAGCCCAATTGGTCTAGCCATTCTCCAGTTACGCGCTTAGCAACATTCATTTTTATTATATAGAATTACATAAGAGAAGACGTTTTTAAACTTTTCAATATATCAATAGCTATACGGATTACCTTGATTATATTACATTTTAGCAATCTATCTGATCAAAGTTAAAATATTAATTAGTGAACACAACTCCCAAATAGTCTGATTTTTTATTTAATCATTTGAATTATATCTCGATATATTAAGATTGAATTTTTAGATTTTTTTTTTAATTAATCTTCTAGTTAAAAATTAAGCAGTAATTCTATATCGATATTGGAGTTGATTTCTTAAGAAACGATACTAAGCACGTGGTTTAAAAAGTATGGGCTATATTTATAAAATTAACTTCACATTCATCTATATTACATATAATAAAATGATAGGAAAGTCAATGTATGTCCGGGATAAAAGGAAATGCAGTGTATAATATAAAGAATACTCGTATATATAAATAATAATGAAAACGAATCAGTAAAACAAACAACTAAAGCGATCTGTGTCTCTTCTTGCAGTTAGCGTTATATCAGTGTATTTCTGAGTTCGCTGGCCGGTGCATGCGCTTACAAAGCGGGTAGGAGTTAAAAAAAAATCGGTATTCGATGGCGAGTGGTGTAATTATTGTGGTTTTAATTGTTTATATATTTGTTATTTTAAATGTAATGTTGAAGTATAATATTTTGTATAGTTTAATTGCACTGGACGAGTGACTATGGTTATTATTCACCCTAAACTGGTTGTACCAGGAAGACACAAGTACGCAGGGAATGGAAGTGATATCCTAAACACACGTTTCTAGTTAGGAGTCACCTTCGTTTGCAAACAGCCAAGTTATGACCTTAGTAACGTTGTAAGTCAATAAAATTTTACTACAGTCGTATTGTATTGTATTTCATGGTGTATGGGTTTGTAATATTATTCTAAAAACTGTACTGTATATTTGTAAGCGTCTAAGCGTTGTTAATTGTATACCAATAAATATTATAATTATCAAAAATATATCAAAGTATCAAAATACTAGCTGCTGTGCCCGCGACTTCGTCCGCGTGTAATTTAACAAAAAAGTTATAGTTCAGTTCAGTAAAATTAGCCTAAGTTACACCTTATTACATCAGATATCTGCTAGTAAAAGTCCCGTCAAAATCTGTCCAGCCGTTTCAGAGATTAGCCGGAACAAACCGACAGACAGACTGACAGAGAGACAAAAATAGTAAAAAATGTTATTTTGGTATATGTACCGTGTATAGATCCACATGGATTTAGTATAAAGCGTTTATTTTAATATTAGAAAAAGATCTCAAATTTTATTTATTTGTATAGATAGTGAAACCGTGTGAAACAATTTCGCTAAACAGTAACGCGACCTGCCTTGAGGTTGACTTTCTACTACGCAAAGTCTCTCGCAAGAAGATAATAATCTATACTATATCTATACTAATCTATACTAATATATAAAGCTGAAGAGTTTGTTTGATTGTTTGTTTGTTTGTTTGTTTGTTTGTTTGTTTGAACGCGGTAATCTCTGGTTCTACTGGGCCGATTTGAAAAATTCTTTCAGTGTTAGATAGCCCATTTATCGAGGAAGGCTATAGGCTATGTATCATCACGCTAAGACCAATAGGAGCGGAGTCCACGCCGACGAAGTCGCGCGCAGAAGCTAGTATTTTTATACATCTCGGTAACCGTTTTTAAGGATTGAACTCCTGTCACTTATACGCACACTTTTTTATATTATTTTGTAATACCTTAGGACACATTTTTATCATTTTATCTGCCCGAGTCTATCTCTTCGTACACTTTTCCCAAACAATTTCAATTTGCATCAACCTTTCACGTTCTATATACGTTATGAAATATTTGGGTTCGTGTCGCATCCACGCATATCCATGCCCAGCATTATTTACAGTTAGATTTATAAAATTTGTTGCATTTTATACCTTATTAAAAAGGCATAGCAGTGAACCTAATATTTTGTATAACCTTGTAAATCTAGAAGTATCTAATTTCCTTAACAAGGGCCAGACCCTACTAAAACTTGGCCAATGATAAAAATTATGGATTACCGACCTCAGAGTCAGACGATATTGTAAATATATCTTTTCAGAAAATTAGTAATGGTAGAGTGGACGAATAATACAATTTTTTTACGAAGATACTTGCAAAACAAAAACAGTTTAAAAAGAAGATAAATTAAATTAGCGAGGAAAACCAACAAACAAAAAAAAATTGAAAGAAGAAATTGCTTTTGACCTACTTCGCCCACATCTTATACGTATTTTACTAAATAATTTACTTACATATTTAAACCGAATTTAATACCAAATATCATTATTAGAAAGTTGTTTAACAATAGATAATATTGCGAAATTAATTTCACAAATAAGCTGTCAATACTTACAACTTCAATTAACATAAAAACGTTTTTACAAATCATTAACCTGAACCCAAACCAGCAAGTATCGCCCCATTTCACTGATAGCTAAACGCCTCTCTTAACAAATAGAAGATAGGTTGTAGAATAAGCCACCAAACAGCTTCATTGGGAGTTGACGAATGAATTCTACCATAAATAATCGCTATCAGGTAACAACAATAGGGACAGATGCAGTGGTCATATACCATAGCACTAGCTATTTATTAGTGGCGGGTTCGATTTCCACTAATGTCTAACATTTCTACAGACCGTGTAGATGTTTGCCGTATTTTAGGCGTTTGTGCTTTTATTTCCGGCCCTAGGACTCCCTCTTTCCAGACATAGGAAAAATTATTACGGGAAGCCGTTAAGTGTGAGGAGTTTATTTATATTTGTCCTCTCTGAGGCACGGTGGAAAGACCGACAAAGACTATTTTGATTATTCTTTTTTTATTAATTGAAATCTGGTGTTTATTGTTTTTTTCTTTATGTTACTAAGTCGACAAACAAGCGTACGGCTCACCTGATGGTAAGTGACTACCGTAGCCTATAGACGCCTGCAACACCAGATGCGTCGCAAGCGCGTTGCCGACCCTATCCCCAATCCCCCAGGAGCTCTGGTCACCTTACTCACCAACAGGAACACAATACTGCTTGAAAACAGTATTATTTAGCTGTGGTCTTTTGTAAGGTTGAGGTACTACCCAAGTCGGCCTGCTCCATATTTTGAGCAGGTCCTGCTGTGCCCTACCTCAGTTATATATTGTGTTTTTGTATTTTGATTTGAGGGAGATCTGATTACTAATTTTTGAGTCATATCTAATAATGCGAATATAAATTCCATTTATTTTTGAAAAAAAAACACAATTACTTAACATGTCAAGTTCGAAATTGAACTGTTCATAAGCGTATCCAATGGTTTTCGAATATAGGAACAGAGTAATAGTTTTTCGAACGACTGGTGTCAACTCGGTCGTAACGGTCCGTTTTAAAATCAATTCGCTATCCACGTCCCCGTGAAAGTGAATTTAGAATGTTAGTTTTGTTAACGTCTAGTCATTTAGCTTATTACCTAAAATTAGTGCCGCTAGAATGTTAGGTAAGTCTTTATTTTGTCGTGAAATCACGAATATACTATTCTTATTTTTGTTATTAATAAATTATAAGTTTTGGCAATATTTATTACATCAGTCGTATCAATTCTTAAATTATAGTAATAAAATCGGGAATTAACCACAAAAGCTTGACTAACGTTCTAGAACTTATTTTTATTTATTAAACTTTAGTATACAAGTAAACGAATAATCTGTCATCCCAAAGTGGAACAGCGTGGTCCCATTAAGAAAGAATCTTATTCCCAGCAATGGCATGTTACAGGCCTTACTTATCTATCAGTCAACTTATGACGTTCAAGAAATATGATTTCAATCAAATTGCCATTGAAACAATAAATGCATAAACGCCTCACACGAAATACTTCTCAGAACGGTGAACGCCTGTATCTATCTTATCTTATACTATTAAACGAGCAATTCTTGTATATATATATATATATATATATATATATATATATATATATATATATATATAATATGAATCTCGGAATCGGCTCCAACGATTTTCGTGAAATTTAGTATGCAGGGGATTTCGGGGGCGAAAAATTGATCTAGCTAGGATTCATTTAAAAAAAATGTCGTTTTATCCCTGTTTTTAGGCAATTAAAAAATATCATTAGAATACGAAGCTTAATTTCACTACTGCCATCATAGCTGTAATATCGTAATTAGGAAATCGGCGGGTGTCAAATCGTGTTGACCCTGGTTCGATTCTCAGCCTCCAGATAAATTTTTCCTTTTTTTTTAATTTCACTCGTGATTTATTATTTAAATAAAATTAAAATTAAAATATAAAAATACCGAGAAAAAAAAAATAAAAAAAAAAATGAAAATACCGAGCTAGGCTCGGTCACCCAGGTACTACTAATATTAATAAGAGGTAAAGTTTCTAACTTTGTTTGTTTGTAGGAGGTAATCTTTCCAAATACTGATCCGAGCATGAAAATTATTTCACTAACAGAAAGCTACACTCTTCAGGAGTGACATAGGCTATATTTTATTGTTATTAAACAAAAAATTCAGTGAAAAATAATAGTATATGTAAATAAAGTCTGAGAAATTAGAGCGAGATGAAAACTTTACTATATATTTGCATCACAAAAATAATTAATTAACGCCCAACGAAGTGGGCACGGGTCGGCTAGTCAGAAGTATAGGGGAAATTTTAGGAATAGCAACGATTATTTAACGATTATTACATGAGGGGTACAATTTGAGCGACCGGTAACGCGGCAGCGTCATGACCGCCTGAGAACACCGCGTGACGTTGGCTTTTTTAAATTAGTTTTTTATTAGTACATATTTTAAATTCGTTTTTTTTAATAGTTTTTTGAATTCGTTTTTTTATATTAGTTTGCCAAATAAGTTTCAAGTCTGACTTCTTCTGTTTTTTTATATTAATAATAATTCACAATACTAACACTAAAGGTTGTCGCGCTAATTATCCAGGTTTTCATTTTAATATCCGTGATGGTTGTTAGTATTTGTAATCTGTAACCAATCGATTGTCGACTCAAGGTGTGGTGACTTTTTTTAACTTCAAGTTTACGCTTCACAAATCAATTTTACGTTAAATTGGAGCGTCATTGCAAATATTGAAAGTTACATAGATGCGATGGACGGGGAGAGAGAGGAACCCTTCATTGTAGAAGTACAAAAACTTGGTAGTGCCAATAATGATGGCTGGCCCACAGGTCTACAGCAGCTAGTGACCGTTTATTTAATTTATGAGAACTACCAATATTAATTACATCACTACATATTATAAAACAAAGCCGCTTCCCGTTGTGTGTCTGTCCCTATGTATGCTTATAGATCTTAAAAACTGTGCAACGGATTTTGATGCAGTTTTTTTTAAAAGATAGAGTGATTCAAGAGAAAGGTTTATATGTATAATACATGCATGATATAGTAGAGAAACACTGATCATTTTTGCAACCGTGCGAATCCGGGGCGGGTCGTTAGTGTTTATTAATTTTACTAACATGTTCTTATCATATTATATTAGGTATTATAATTATTATATAGACAGATCACTTAAATGTTTAAAAGAAAAGGAAAATAAAATGAAGAGTGGTAAAATTTGGTATGTCTCTTTTGTCAATGTTTTTTATTTAAAAAAAAAAAACGATGTACGCACGTAAGAAGTTATACTTCATTGGCTAGCTAACTTCACGTTGCTAACTTCTTCATTGACTAGATAACTTCAGGGTGTTGGTTTTTGTGACGGTTGGGCGCGGGCATCGTAAAAATTTACTCTCATCATTTATCTCTCGCCAAAAGGAGTATAACTCCAATATATAATTCGATATATATTGATATCTCCAATAACTTTTTAAGAATAATAAAATTAAAAATAATGTTCACATAGCAAAATATATTATAAAGTTTAACTGAGTTTTAACTGAGGTAGGGTACAGCAGGAAATTTCCTGCTCAAAATGGAGCAGCCCGACTGGGGTAGTACCTTGACCTTACAGAAGACCACAGCTAAATAATACTGTTTTCAAGCAGTATTGTGTTCCTGTTGGTGAGTAAGGTGACCAGAGCTCTTGGGGGGGATTGGGGATAGGGTCGGCAACGCGCTTGCGACGCTTCTGGTGTTGCAGGCGTCTATAGGCTACGGTAGTCACTTACCATCAGGTGAGCCGTACGCTTGTTTGTCGATTTAGTAACATAAAAAAAAAGGTTTATATATGTGTGGATACCACAAGAAAATGTGTTATAGAAAGAAGCTTATGATAGTTTTAAATCGCCAGATGGGTAACAGATTATTTGCAAAAATAGATAAGAAAAGAAATACAAGCTGACCCTTATAAACATCTCACTTTATACCCTTTTAACTTTCGATACTGTTTAAATATTAGTATAGTATATTAGTAGTAGTATATTAATAAGCCCATGTATTATTTTTGACTTCCAGCTAACTGTATTAATGTTTTATTATAATCGGTTCTATGGTTATTAAGTAAAATAACAACTAAAATTCTGAAACATCTGAAGTTTAGAACTCATTTTGTTATGATTAATAGGATATCATTCCCTAATCTTTATTCCGTCAAATTAAAGTTGTTGTCGTTTTAGTTTCAAAAGTTTACAATCTAAATTAATTTCGATACGAAATAGATGTACGTCATTGCTAAATTAATATGACAAAAGTAGATTAAAATGAAACTTAACTATACGAACTTTTTTAATAATACTTTATACAAAATACTGGCCACTAGAACGTTATAAAAAAAAAACAATAAAAGTTCGTTCACCCTGTTTTTTTTACAAACGTTTTCACGGTAACTGATCAAGAGTTAACATCTTTCATTCATAGAATTAACGTTGATTGATTCTGACCGCAGTCCTAATTTAATTTTTACATAATAGTTACATAACAAAATGTATAGAAACTTATAATAAAAACTCGGTTATTATTAAATCTACTATGCTTTTGTCTTCTCTTGTATGTATTTTGTGCAATACAGGTATCCTATGTACTATACAAGAGAATAAAAAAATGCGTACGTACATAGTACACATGTCAGAAGTGAAACTTCTTTAGCAAACTAATTTAAAAGAAAAAACTAATTGAAAAACAAAAATCCAACGTCACGTGGTGTTCCTAGGCGGTCAACTTTTACACCTCATGCGCACTTTAGACCACTGACGCACGACTGAAGCAAAACTTCTGCACAATAGGCCTGCACTGTGTCTTAGATATACGAAACGTAACTGGCTATGAGACAATGAGAGAAAGAAAATGTGTACTCACACCTCTCTCTCTTGCTGCGTTCGCCTCGCCCAATCACACTTTTCGTAACGCCCTCATGGCGCATTCACCAGCTTACCCTCCAAGTCAAGCGTGCGTGAAGGACTTTTATATCAATAAAATAACCGCAGCGGTTAGAAAAAGATTACATCGCTAGAGAGAATTTAAATTATTTAAACTTCGTTATCATACTTTCTTCAATTATTTCCGGATTAAATCGGAGAAATTGCAACGCGTAGCGTTACGAAACTGTGTAAACATTTAGGTTTTCCCTTTTTATTACATAATTAAATGTCTTTAGATATTATATTGTACTTATATAACGCATTCAGAATGTAATATCGCACTACTGGGCATATGCATCTTTCTCCGAGTAGGAGAAGGATTGGAGCTTAATCCACCACGCTGCTCCACTCCAGGTTGGTGGATATTATATTCCCAATATACCCCACTATGGGTAACGATCGCTATCAGTTATATAAGATAACAACCGGGACCGACTGAACGCGCTCTCCGAGGTACGGTGGAGACTTGGAGAGACTCACAAGGACATACGCCGAAACCAGAAAGAAATATTTGTACAAATTCAAATATCCATGTCGAGTGCGAATCGAACCCGCATACTGCCGATGTCAAGGTGCCCATATCGCACACGCACCGCTAAACCACAGTGGTTGTCAAACAAACCCCTCAGCTTTTTAATATTAGTATAGATTAGCTGTGCCCACGACTTCGTCCACGTGGAATACTGACTTAAGACAGCATTTTTGGACATATCTTTTGGGTTATTTTGGATTATAAACACCGTAGTTTGGGTATTTGATAATGTTGTACATGATCAACGTGATTCTTTTAATTAGCGTATTTTTTTTAATTATAAACCGATTGACATGAAACAAACACTGAAATGAAATGAAATGAAAACATTTATTTCGCCATAAGCACACACACTTAACGAAAGTTAAAAAAAAAAAAATTTCATTTACAAAAAAAAAATACTAAACAATAATAAAAGAAATTTAAGGTAGCAAAATATTAATAAAATAAAAATTTATATTTTAACATTGGGTACATTACAAACTTACGTAATGTACTAAATGTTAAGTAAAGCTTACCACAATATATATTAGTTAAAACCGTATCTAAATAAGCCGTTTCCGAGATTAGCGTGCACAAACATAATACATTTACATTTTTATTATATGTACTGATGATTTATTATTGGTTTACAATAAACATACTTCCTATAGTTATATAGTACATTAAAACTATCGCCTGATACTAGGGCGTCTGATAATACGGACTGCAGCTTGCATTATAGACTTCGTCGCCTTCATAAATATTCAGAGCGTATTATTGTTCGAATCTCAGTTAATCTGATGGAATAAATTAAGATGACCGATGGTTTGATGGCTTTTGTAGTAAAAACTATGGGTTTACGAAGTTAATTTACTTGATGGATTTAAAATGGATCTGTAAGTATCGTTATAATGATTGCAGTAACTTGTGTAATTATTTGTATGTGAATATAAATTCCTATTAAATAATATAAAGCTGAAATGTTTGTTAATGTTTTAACCGACTTCCAAAAAAGGAGGAGGTTCATAATTCGATTGTATTTTTTAATGTGTATTACTTCAGAACTTTTGACTGGTTGGACCGATTTCGACGAATTTACCTATTTTTTTTCACATTAAAGCGCGTAAAATGGCGGGACACAACTAGACTATATTAAAATGAACCCCCAATATATAATTGGATAGTTCTTTAGGACATCTCCTTCTCCTACACGGAGAAAGAGGCCTATGCCCAGCAGTGGGATGTTACAGGCCAAATGCGAAATTTATCTGAACAAGGTTTGGTGTGTCTTCTTAATTTCTTATCAAATTTCTTAATTAAAAAAAAAACCAGAGATACGCTGTTTTGAAAGTGGAGGGCTACGCGCTTATGGTGTGTATGGATCAAATATTAAATTTTCTAGAAGAATATAAAAAAACCACGGGAAAGATGTATTATAAGCTATTGCTAAAAAGTCGATATTTTTAGAAACTTAGACTGATCACAGGAATACGACTATTATGTAGCTGTGATCCTCTGTAAGGTCGAGGTACTTCCCCAGTAGGAGAATAATATAGGGAATCCCTCCATATTTTGAGCAAGACATTTTTTGTAATAATAATAATAACATTTATATTAAATAATATTATTGTTATCAAGCGTTTATCTTCAACAGGTGGTGAGAAAGAACACTTCAAGGAACACGATGAAACCCATGAAGAGCACGGGAAGAAGGCGTATGAGGTATGAGTAATGAGGCACTTTACTTTTTTTTAAATTTTAGCAAATAATATTATTTATTAGATAGATTTCTTCTTGTCTATAAGCCAAAGTAAGCTTTTTAATTAAGGTTATTACTTACGAGGACCTAACGTTTATTCATCTCTTGGAATGAGCGTCATGTCAGCTGAATTTTTGCAAGGTCAAATTTTATCTCATTTTAGTGTCAATGTGTTAAAACACATTTAGCAAATTTATACCAGTATATTGAAAAAGAGGTCATCATACATAGAGGCAACATACATTTAAAAAAATACATGTATAACGATGCACGTAACACGTACAGTAGCAGTAACAAAACCGAAATAACCCTACCATTAAGGGCTGGTGCGTCACGAGTGGTTCATGAGATAAAATGTTTATTGATGCTTAAAAACTTTTACTGTGTGAATAAGAATAATAGGCCTTATTCTTTTCGTCGATGAGGTCTTATCAAATACTGCAATTGTGTAAAAAAATTTAAGCATTGAAAAGGACAAAATGATTCAAGTGGAATTAGACAATAATTTTAGTTTTCAAAGTCATTCAAGTCAATACTCCTATATTTAGGGGTTTTTAAAGGCATGGCAGTTTACAAAGTACTGCAACAAACATAGAACAAACATACGCAAAATGATGTATAGGGATGAAATATCGAAAGTTTTCATAAGTATTTAGGAGATCATCAAATCGGTACATTCTCCTGAAATTGAGATGGTCAGCAAATGCTTTTACTCCTACTAAGAATTTGTTATCTACAGGGTTTAACTAGTCAATTTCAACATACCGTTCTTATTAGTAAATCGTAGTATATTTTACTATGGGCGGCTAAGCTAATTGTGAGTTACAGAGACGACTCACTACTTTTAACATAATTTCAGTCTATCGCAATCCACTGCTGGACATAGACCTCCCCAAAGTTTTCTAATTACAATATTCAAATAGACAAAACTTGGCTCTTTAGATTCTAATATTTACAGTTTCACAAAATTAATCAGCTTTGCAGAAACCTTACGGGAGATCACAGCTAAATAATACTGTTTTCAAGCAATTTTGTATTCCTGTTGGTGAGTAAGGTGACCTGAGCTCTTGGGGGAATCGGGGGTAGGGTCGGCAACGCGCTTGCGATGCTTCTGGTGTTGCAGACGTCTATAAGCTACGGTAATCACTTAACATCAGGTGAGCCGTACGCTTGTGTGCCGCTCGCTTCAGCCTGTTATACCCCACTGTCGGGGATAGGCCTCTTTCCCATGTAGGACAAGGATCGGAGCTTAATCCACTACGCTGCTCTAATGCGGGTTGGCGGATATATTCCCTTCTATAAGTAACGATCGCTATCAGGTGTAATAATATATAACAACCGGGATCGACGGCTTAACGGGCTTTCCGAGTCACGGTGGGGAGACCCACAAGGACTGCACAAGCACCTAGACCACGGCAAACATCTGTATGGCCAAAACAAATGTTGCCGTGTGCGGGGATCGAACCCGCAACCGCCAGCGCAACAGCCACAAACCAGTGCTGTGACCGCTGCGCAAACGCGGCGTCGACACTTGTATGCCGACCAAGTTATAAAAGAATTAAGAAAGACTACGGTAACTGTTTACCCTCAGGTGGGTCACCCACTCTACGCTTTTTTGCCACCCTATTCGTATCAAACAAGAAAAAAGAAATTAAGTATGAATCATGACTTTTCAATAAAGGCTCATTGTGATTCCATTCTAATATCGTTGTATGCCGTCCTCGACTGCATCGAGAGCTAATATCTGGACCGGCGGGAACTAATACGTTTCGAATGGACCGTCTGATTGTTCGCATGAATATGAATGAACTCGAATCGGTTGAATAATCAAACATTTAATTGATACATTGCTGTCTGATTCATCATAAATCAAATGATGATTTAAAACAAATATACTGACCGAATATGGCGACTGACACAATTTTACGGTATACTTTTTAAATATATAAACTTACGAGAAAATATATTAATATACATTTTTAGGGAGAGTGTGAACGAAGAGTAGGAATTGAAAAAAGTAAACAATAAATTTTGGTAAACTAAAACTTCGCTAGCTTATTTTCTAATAATAAAAAATACTGAATCGTATAAACTGAGTTATAACACCCCAATAACCCCTTAACGTCAACACATACTCCCACTTTTATAATGGTTATCAAACCTAAAATGACGTGTAGTTATTATATCATACAAGCTTATAGCAAACAGAAAATAAAAGCCTAATAATACATAAATTAATTTGACAAAAGTGACAAGTTCAATAAATTGTATCTATTACGAATAAAATACTATAATGCCTTCGTCAAACTGTACGCGTATTTGTCATTGCGATAAAACGTCAAAAAGAAACGCACTGCTGAGAGTTTCCGAAAGAGTACATAACAGTGTTATGAGAATGGTAGATTAGATCGATCAATGATTCAATAACAGAAATTTTTAAAGTTTTGCTACATATCCACTACATCAATTGTTTCATTTGAGTGTCAAAGCACTGCGTTTTGTGTATTTTATGAACCACACATGATTTTCATTAATTTAAGTTTTTAAGTGAGACTTTTAATTATTTACAATGTCATCATATGACGCCATAATTATGACATTATTAAGATTTGATGACGTACCAACAAAAACAATATCGTAAACATAATCGTGAAAAAAAGGACCTTTGAAATATTATTTAATAAGCTGAATTACGCTGTTTGACACCCATTTACTATAACAACAAACCACAATAAATATTATAGTATTTACACGTTATATAGAGCAGCTTTAGGAATCAAATATGCTGCGTAAAATTGCGTAAAATACGCATCCTGTTCGACCAGAGCCTTACGATTAACAAAAGCAATTAGGGTACAACATTAGTAATTTTCTGAATAGCCCTCGAATCTTCCACGAAGTCATGGGTGTGTCAACAATTTACCCTAATAATATACATAAATATAAAAGCTTGTTTATATACTTAATCGATTTTGTTTTAAATATCGAAGTATATACTTCGCTTGATTAGTCTGAATTTCTGAAAAACATAAAACTCAGTTTAACTTACCTATTGAAACATGCTGAAATGACTATTTATGTCCCACTGGCATAAGATATTCTCTTTCATATTTGAAGAGATTAAATCTTAATGCACTACTCTACTCCATTTTTGCAGTTAAGACCGCGTCAACATATCGTAAAATAAATGTTTGCATACTTGTGATTGTTATTAGTATACTACCTGTGATCCGCGGCTTCATTCGCGTTAATTGTTTTAGCCTATAGTCTTTCACGGTAAATGAGCTATTCTACCCAAAAATAATTTCTTAGTTCTAACCAATAGTTCCTGAGATTAACGCGTTTAAACAAACACACTTTTCACCTTTACAATATTAGTAACGGTTTGCTAGCAAGAAAAATGTGGTATTTAATAGGAAAGTTCAATAAAAAATAGGCTATATGTTACTCTATAACACAGTCTATCTTCTATTGTCTTAAAGCCTCATACAAATCGCTTTAGCTGTCCCGAAAATTAGCCCCGATAAATGGAAAGACAGACAGACAGAAGGACAAAAATTTTAAAATCGTTTGTTTGTGTTTTTGTATCGTGTCAATAACTATATGCACATTAAACAAACAGTTATTTTGAAATCACAGAGAGACTTCAATTTTATTTATATACATATGTATATAGATAGAATTATAGACAATACACATTGTTCTGTGTCTATAAACAATAACACGATTTTGATACAAAAATGTTATTGTATGTAATATGTAAATATTAACCTCTTATATACTTTGTTATTGAAACAATATAGCGATTACTCATTTATTTAATACTTTATTGCGTATATTAAAATTACGTGCAATAAAATTACAATAAACTTAACAGAGTGCAAAGGAACTGAGTATTTCACTGATGTAGAGCTCTGCAAGAAATATCCTGCTCGAAATCTGCTGCAGCTCGACTAGTAGATCTCGACCTTACAGAAGATCACACCTAAACAATACATACTTTCAGTGCTAGGTTCCTGTCGTGATTAAGATGACCAGAGCTCCTGAGGGGATTGGGGGTAGGGTTGGCAATACCTTTGCGATGCTTCTGGTATTTCGTCTATAGCAGGGTTTCTTGAAAAAATTTCTAGTGATGGACCCCTTTAAAAATTTCAAAGAGTCCACGGACCCCTTCCAAAAAAAAAAGAAAAAAAACACAACGATGCTTTACTTCAATCACATTTAATTGTTTGCAATCAAACTTTGCATATAAATTAATAATTAGTAAATAGTGTGACAGTTGCTGCTGCTTATGCTGGATTAGAATATCAAATTGAGGAGCTGTTTTTGGTTACGCGCAAAGTGAAAATATTTACTCACAACATAAATAAGCTTGCCATGGACCCCCAGCTTTCATAACACGGGCCCTTTAGGGGTCCATGGACCACAGGTTAAGAAACCCTGGTCTATACGCTAAGGTAATTGCTTACCATCTGGTCACTTTTTGCCGACTTACTTGTAAAAAATGTCGTCTTAATCAACCTGATAATAATGTTTAACAGACAACACCAGTCTGTAATCATAATAACATCAGAGACACATGTTGCAAATAGATTTAGAATGTAGGTCTATTAAATAATACCTTAGAATATGAGATGTTAATAATAAAATAGAGAAATCTTTTGAAAAATTACCTACCAGTTCTAATGATACTTACCTCAGACGAACAACAGAATCATTGTACCTACGTATTATCTCTCGTTACCCTTGGGATACAAATTCTACGTATCATCAAATAGCAATCAACTCTTAAATAAATATTAGAGACTTTATAACAGTGGATTCGTATTTAGAATATTACTCTATGAAATAAAATATATTGAGGTTTTATTAATACGAGTGAATTATTTTCCGTCAATTATTATTATCTATATAGTAAAAGAAATTCTTTAGTAAAAGTCAAAAAATATAATTAAAATCTAGATATTTTAAAAGTATACGATTTCAAATAGTTCCCTCTAAACAATATTATTCGAAAAATAATAATTTTACGAACGTAACACGAGCGTAATATCGATGTATGTGAGTTTACTCAAGTAATGTTTGAAGTACCTGGGTGACCGAGCCTAGCTCAGTATTTTGATTTTATTTTTTGTTTTTCTTTTTTTTTCTCGGTATTTTTATATTTTAATTTTATTTAAATAATAAATCACGAGTGAAATTAAAAAAAAAAGAAAAAAAATTAATCTGGAGACTGAGATTCGAACTCGGGTCAACACGATTTGACACCCGCCGATTTCCTAATTACGCTATTACAGCTATGGTAACAGTAGTGAAATTAAGCTTCGTATTCTAATGATATTTTTTCATTGCCTAAAAACAGGGATAAAATGACATTTTTTTAAAATGAATCCTAGCTAGATAAATTTTTTGCCCCCGAAATCCCCTGTATACTGAATTTCACGAAAATCGTTGGAGCCGATTCCGAGATTCAAATTATATATATACAAGAATTGCTCGTTTAATAGTATAAGATGAAGTATCGAATTTTAACCGACTTCCAAAAAAGGAGGAGGTTCTCAATTAGACTGTATTTTTTAATGTATGATACATCTATACTAATATATAAAGCTGAAGAGTTTGTTTGTTTGTTTGTTTGTTTGTTTGTTTGAACGCGGTAATCTCTGGAACTACTGGGCCGATTTAAAAAATTCTTTCACTGTTAGATAGCCCATTTATCGAGGAAGGCTATAGGCTATGTATCGTCACGCTAAGACCAATAGAAGCGGAGTCCACGCCGACGAAGTCGCGCGCAGAAGCTAGTAATCTAATAATGAGTTACCTCAGAACTTTTTACTGGGTGGACCGATTTAGATTTTTTTAATCGAAAAGTGGTGCGTGTCATATTGTCCTATTTCAATTTAATCTAAAACTCACAATTACTTTTTGAATTATATCTAATAATGCGTATTTACTTGACTATTCTTTCGTCGACTCACGTAGTATTATACCTTATAACTTTTCACTGGGTGTACCGATATTGATGATTCTTATTTTAATTTAAAGCTGATGCTTGTCTTATATTTCCATTGAAATCTATACTAATATAATAAAGCTGAAGAGTTTGTTTGTTTGATTGTTTGTTTGTTAGTTTGTTTGTTTGTTTGTTTGAACGCGCTAATCTCAGGATCTACTGGTCCGATTTGAAAAATTCTTTCAGTGTTAGATAGCCCATTTATCGAGGAGGGCTATAGGCTATATATCATCACGCTAAGACCAATAGGAGCGGAGTCCACGCCGACGAAGTCGCGCGCAGAAGCTAGTTTGATTTAAATATGATGATTGATTTTTGAGTAATCTTTGATTACCCATATTTACTTAACAATTTTTTCGTCTACCGACGTTGTATTACTTGTCGATGTAATTGAAGTCGGTTTTTTTTTTCGTTTGCGAGTAAACATAATTATTTAAATGAAAGCTAACGAGTACAATAATGAACATCGTGTATTTACTGTAGCTATTTAGCACAATTATTGTGAAAGCTACAAGCGAATTCTTACATCCGCAAGGCGTAACAAGTTTAAGTTTAACTGTAAAGTTCTTATAAGTTCGAGACGAAACTCGTAAGATATAAATGGGTTAACTCCATCATCGATCCCTCACAAGTCGAGACTCGTTTTAATTTGTATAAATTAATTTTATAACTCTCCGACTTAGTTCATTGCAATTTAACATTGTAACTCACTTGATTCTCGAATCAAACTCGTTCAAAACTAACAAAATTTAAAAAAGGAAATATTGACTTTGATGGTTTTAAAAACTTAATAATAATTATTAACAGATAAGAAAAAATGTTTCATTTAACTCAAATTTTTTTCGCAAAAAAATGTATTCATAAAAAAACGAGTGTCCTTTAGACCACACGACTGAAGTAAAACTTACGAAACGTAACTCATATCTCCCTCTCAACTTCCGTTCGTCTCTCCCGATCACACTTTTCGTAACGCTCTCGTCACGCATTCACCAGCTTATTCTCCAAGTCAAGCGTGCGTAAAGAACTTTTACTTTAATAACACACATCAAATCCAGACTCGGAGCGAGTATAGAACTCACTATGCTAGTCATGGCAACGGGCAAGTCGGATGGTTATTTTGTGAATCCGTAATGTCTCCATTGAATGGTATCAAGAATTTTGGTAGTATTTTCCGTTGAATCGTAATTTTGAATATCTGAGCGTAAGATAAGCCAACCCTCCTTTTAAATAATTTTAAAATGAATTCTTAAGTCATTACATAATTTTATAAATCGTAATATTCTTAGCCTGCTCTTAGGTTTTACCTTTTAGTCTAGTAAAGAATAAAACTCTTTATCTGTTCAAGATTTAGAAATTAAAGATTTACAAATACAAGATTAGGTAAATATTGTTTTTATTATTTACACAAAAGTCTACTAAAAAGGATTTGTTAATATAAAACGTATTTTTTTTTCTTCAAATTTAAGAGCTGTTTACAGACTTCAAAATGTATTTATTAATACTAAAGATAAGTTAAATATTGAAAGACACAAAAAGAAACTGAAAAGTCTGAAAAAATTATTTGTACTATGCTTCTTTTCTAGACTTGATCTTTGGAACAAAACTCCTGCTAAAAAAAAACTAAAATAAATAAAGAAAAATTGATCAATCTCTATATTTAATATTTAATTATTGCTTTGTTCTCTTAAATAAATTATATAAAAATGTGATCGATTAATTACCGTACCGGCAAGACTTCTAAGTTGCCAAGTCAATTATACCGTCCTGTACAGCCTGGAATTAATTAGATTGCCAACAATACGTGATGCAGACTAAATTTAATTTAGATATATCAAGCTCGGCCTTCGGCTCAATAGCATATTATTATCTTGTTCTTATAATTTATGTCCAAAATTGTTTTTCCTTTACGGAAAAAATGGTGACGAAAAAAAAAATTGTATTTTCAGATTTAAATCAATTTTATTACTTACAATCGATAAGTTTCTCAATGTCCATTCAGATTTCTTTTCTGAAAATATATATACATACATATAAGTGAGAACGAAGAACCTGTAGATCCAGAGAGATATTTAGTCTCTCTTACGACTTCTCATCATGGGAAAATAATCTTACGCTTAAAACTCATTGTAAACCAATTGGGATTAAGTTGGTTTAATTTTCAAATAATTGAACCCAATTTACAAATAATGTTTTTCCACTAGTAAGCAGTAAAAAAAAAATTAAATATGAAATTAAAATTTATGGTGTAAATTTCACCAAGAACTAACGCACTAAATAATTCTGAAGGAAATTTTGACATTTACGAAAAAAATATTAAAACGATAAAAATCACTTCAAAAAGGAAGTAAAAATTTCTGCCATTTAAAAGTTATTATTTTAAATTAAATTTCCAGGGAGTGCACAAAGACGCCAAGACAAACAAAGGTCACCATGACAAGGAGAACCATCTAGACAAGTATGATGACCACGGTGGTATCGACAAGCACCACCACAAGGAAGATAAACATTATGGCTCCCACCACCACGAGGAACATGGGAAGAAGCATGCGAAGGTATGTCAAGTGTGGCTAGCTGCTGCTACAGCATGTACTATAGTAGCCTATTTTGTCTCACTTCTGGACAAAATATTTAGCCTAAAATGAGAAGAATAGAAAATAACTTCACCATGCGTAGTCTTGACACTTAAACTTATACTCATTACTTGTCAATGCATTAGTTACACTAGCAGTTTGACATCCACTTATGGCAAACATTTGTATTGGCCATACAGATATTTGGCGTGGTCTGGATGTTTGTTTTTGTGTATGTGTGTTTCCGAAAATCCGACAGGAGTAAATCCTACTGGGGGCCGTTGAGTGTAAGACGTTTATATGCCAAATTTGGACAAAATTTGCCCTTAAAATTAGAATATTAGAACTTTTTATTTTATTTTAAAGTTAAGGTTAAGGTTAAAGAACTTTATTCTCAAAAAAGACAATGCCACTTACATGAGAACAACATAATAACAAAAGTAAAACATACATAACGTCATCCTATAAATACTAGTGCTCAGTTAATGAATATTTTAAATGGTTTCTTTGAGAATATATTGTGAAAGCTGAGATTTAAATTCATTTAGAATATTAGAACTTCACTACTCTTAGTTTCCTTATCTCTCTTAAGACATGTATAGTCCTGTATAGTCCTACAATGTTTTTTTCACTATTGGTCATGAGATGAATTTATAGAAACTATTTAGTACTTGTAAATTAGCAATTATACCTTGATTTTGATCCCACATCATTTTCGTAGACAACATTACATCCACTAATTTTTCATATAAAATTCTCCAAGTTAATGAGCTGTAATTTTGTTCTCCATTATGGAAGCTATATCAATGTTAATAAATTCATTAATGTTGATGTTTATGGCTGTGACAGTATTGATAGGGGCGTTCTGGGACATAATTAGTCTGAAATAGGATGCCTAGGTATTTTAAATTGTTACTAACAACAAAAGGCATCAAGGTTGATGAAGAAAAACATACTTTTTGAAAAAGTCTACGAGTTATTTCTTCTATATCAACTGTTGCAGAAATTAGAATCTAAACAATATTTATGAAAAAGTTTTAAAATATTTCAGGCACAGATTACTGAAACAAATCTAAAGTATTACACATTATTTAAAATAAATTACTTAATATTTCTCACATAATTGAATCATCAATACTTAAGCTTTCGGAAGAGAAATTAAAAAAATTAATCTTTTGTGAATATTATTAATGTTTGGCAGAATTTTATTTTTAGATACGACAATTGGTAATATTAAAGTAATTTTTGTCTATAGTATTTTAGGAACGATCAACGGCAATTGTAAAACTACATTATTGATAATTGCAAAAGATAGTTTACAAGAAATATTGAATCAATTGCCAATCGCTTTTACTTGATTGAAAGCTATCATTTAGCCTATAAATGTAGTTAATGGTGCATTTCATCGTTTGCATTTAGTTATGTGTAGATTTAGAATCATAGAATAATTGGAATTTAAGTAAATTGATGATAAGATAGGATGATTGATACTGTATAAATTGTACGTAAATTAGGTTGTCGGAGTAAATTAATTACTATTCTATTAATGAGTTGGTTTCTCTATGAGTTCAACGTTATTAATAGTTAAGACACCATTTATTCTTTTGTCAGTATTGTAGACTATTAAATTTTGGTATTGCCAGTTTTACTAACGTTATTTTACATTCAAAGTATGAAGAATCCGGCAAGCATTCAAAAGGACATAGCACGAAAGGTAGTCACGATATCCACAAGAAAGAGGAATATGAAAAGAAGGTAGAGTTCTTCGAAGAAGAAGGCGATTCAGATGACGAAGAGAAGGAAGGAGGCTATCACAGCGAGAAAGAACACTCATCGGTGAGTAATTTTTTAAAGTGAAACTTTTATTACATCGTCTCAAACTTTTTCGTCTGTGTGTTGCATGTCACGTGACGGTCGGCCGCGCGGTGAGATTGATAAAGCGATTTTTATACCCTTAATGGAATATTATTCCAAAATTTTTTAGTTAAATGTCTATAATGTGAAAAAAAGTTTCACTTTTACCGTAGTTTCATAAAACCACACAAGTTTTTATATTATACAAATGACACGCTTTTTTGAGTTTATTTGTATAATGATTTTTTTTTTTTTTAGTAAAAGTAAACTTCACTGAAAAAGGAAATGAGAGTGAAATTTCGTATTTGTGATGAAAAATGAACAGTATAATGTAAAACATTAAGTGTTTTATTGCGATTAAAAACTCCGTGAAACTTTAAAATAATTTTTGGGTATACTATTGCAATATCTATCTAATATCTAGTACATATAAAAAAATGATAGGAAAGTCAATGTATGTCCGGGATAAACTCAAAAAGTACTGCATGGATTTACTTCAAATTTGGCATGAATATTATTAAGAAGTCAGGTCAGAACATAGGCTACATATTATCACGCTATCACCTACGGGGAACGAGCAGTGAACGCACACAGACGACGTCGCGGGCAGCAGCTAGTTAATAATACGCCTCTCACAGATACACTATTAAACAAACAACATGACAAATCAAAAGAGACAGTTTTGAAACAAAATGTTAGCCGTGTACATTTCATACTCATGCATATAATTTTTTTCAAGTAACTCCAGTCCAATGTCAAGTATATCTCTTGATTGCATAAAGCAAATTATTGGACAAGTGATTACCAGTTAAGTTTCAAATATTATAGAATTATTACCAAATTAAATTTTCCTAAATTAATGAATAGTTAATGTTATTAGAACACCCACGTCAACGCACTTTGAAAAAGTTCTGTTTTATCTTATACTGAGGGTAGTTTAATTTAATTAACTTTTGATATAATACTTTCATGCGGGCTTATTTTTGAATTCCGTTTATATTTATTTGATAAATACTTAAGTAGTTGATAGTAAGTTTTTAAGGTAGTCATTGAGGTAGGTCACAGCACGAAATATCTGCAGTCACATCAGCCAAATAATACTGCTCTCATGTTTTGGTACATTCCTGTCTTGAGTAGAGACAGTGTAGTCTTACTTACTTGACTTGAGTAGTGTCTTGAGAGAGGTAGCTATAGCTCGGGAGCCAGGTTCAAATTCGGTCAATCATTTCCTCTCAATCGAAACTTCGTAACAGCAATAAGGGTATAATTTTCAAACTTCAAAATTTATAAAAAAAATTCCCTTATTCATGTTACGAAGTTTCGTTTGAGAGGTTTTTGGTCATATCAACCTGTCACTGGCTCCCGGTCCACTGGAGCTCCTGGGAAGGATCGAGGGTAAGGTTGACAACACGCTAATTTGCCTGGCGTTGTATACTATATATAGTAACCTGAATCATCAGATGGATCGTAAGCTTGTTTACCACCCTACTTATATTTCATTATCAAAAAAATCAGAATGGACTCAATAGAAATTGGAATTGTGGCTTCTGCTTTATTAAATAATATGAGATGCACGAAGTTTTATAGCCTATTATTAATCATACTGTCGTTTTCAACTATAAAAGTCTTCAAAAAAGAAATCGTCTAAAGATTATGTACCAAATTTAATTGGATGCCCTTAAAGTTACTGTCATAAGTATAATAACTTGCAACTTTCTAACATTTTTTTTTGTATATTTGGAATCCACATGTATTTATTTCGTGTTTTAAATCACTTGACTATTTTCGTAACTAGGTCTTTTAACCTGGTTCGTTTGTGATGAAACAGTTTTCATCAATTTTCCACTTAATGTTCTCAAGGTCACTATTTAGAGACGAAATCATGTTTTCTTAATGATTAATTCAAAAAAATTCGGGTCAAGATTTAAGCAGTTTTAACAAAAAGCTATTAATCCATTAATCCAGTTTCGAAACCAATCAGTTACTGTTTAATGTTTTGTTTTATTCAGAACTTATCTCTTATAAAATAAAAATAAAAAATATTTATTTGGAAAGACGTTTATTACAATATGAAACCCTTTTTGGGAAGTCCTCCATTCTTTTCTCGCTCTTCCATATACATAGGTACTTATTAAATTAAAAACTAATATTATCACTACTCAGTCACAAAAAAGAGTTTATTCACGTTATTTGAGTTTATTACTTTTCTGTGCATGTGTGTGTGTTTGTGTGTTTTGTATATTTTTACGTAATCACTCCAAGTAAAGTCTTCTCATAATTTAGTTTTGTAAGCATTTTGTAAGCCATTCATTAGAGATTTTTTTTATTTTTAAGTATGTAAAGAATATATTTTTAACAAATGGTTTATCTTCTTGTATACGCGAGTCCATTTTAAACATATTGTTGCCAAGCAAATTTAGTTTTAGCAATAGATGTTTCAATTATAATGTTTCATCTTCTTTTTATTTTAATGTTAAAGTCTATACCTACCCGCTGTTTTATGCACATTTAGTATCAGCTGTAATATATATAACCTTCTCACACTCATTATCTTGTTTATAGAGTATAGTTCTTTTGTTTAGAATCGGTAAGATTTACAGTACAGTCATAAGAGTCATAACCATTAACAATCTTATAATAGAGCTTGTTTATCTTTAACCAGTATAATTAAAAATACCTTATTGACTTAGTAGTATTAACATTTTTTGAGACTGTTATTATTTAATTAATTTTATTAGTTTTTACTTAGTTGTATTTAAAATTTTGACGCCTTTAATAATTAATGCTTTATAATTAGAACTTTTTGAATTAAATTCCACACATACAGGAGTTTTTTATTGAGGTAGGGTACAGCAACATATATTTTGCTCAAAATCTGGAGCAGCCCACCTGAGAAAGTACCTCAACTTTACAGAAGATCACAGCTAAATAATACTGTGTTTAAGTATTGTTGTGTTCCTGTGGAGAATAAAGTGGTTAGAGCTCCTGGGAATGACCGGAGGTAGGGTCGACAACGCGTTTGCGATGATTCTGGTGTTGCAAGCAGGTGGGCCCGTACGCTTATTCGCAGACATAATCAGTAATAAAAAAGGTGTGTGTGCGATTCACACACGATAGAAGTGAAACATCTTTGTCAAACTAATTAAAAAAAACTAATTTAAAATTAGCGGCTTGTAGCGCGGCCCGGCCGCACCGGCTCGTCCTTCCCTGTCTTTTTGCCGTTGCTTCCGGTTTGAAATCACAACGATTCTAAAGAAGTTTCACTTCAAAAAAGGAAACCTGACGCAAGGGATTACCCTATTAATGTAGGTAGTCTTCAACACCCGTAATATTAGTGATCAAACTGTTTCTCATCTAGTCGCGGCTTGTTTAATGTAAAACATTGTAAATATTTATGATTGCAAGATCTTAGCTGCCATGTTATATTAGACGATCGGGTCTCAGGCTAAAGTTTTAATTAATTTTCTAGATTAGTTCTTTCTTTATCACTACATTCTTGAATATTTTAATCTTATACACTTATTGAATATTCATTTGATATTATTTTAATGGAATTTTTAATGCTGTTAAAGAATGATGTTGCCTCCTGCCGGGCTTAGCATGCGTACAACGAGATAATCTCTTGACGAAAGAGATAGATAATGTCTACATCGAGTATTTTCTCGATTACCCTAACATGCGCAATACGAGAGACATAATTCTCTTCCGAAGACAAAACGGAACGGAAACGCCATGGTATACAAAATATATTATAATAATATTTATAATTTTAATATATTTCGTTTATCGTAGTCTTTCTCGTCGATAATATTGACAACGAGTAGTTTATCTTCTTAAAACGTCAAAATCACGACAAAATTCGACAAAACTACGATAACTAAAATTTCTTGTTATCTCTTCAATTGTCGTGACGAGAAGAGTATCACGTGCACGCATGTTAGCTACTGTAGACATAAAGAGATAATACGAGAAAAGGGGTAGACAAACTTTTGTCGTGGCGCGCATGCTAGCCCGGCTGGTTACACTAGTGTTCCTTTTTTAAATTTAATTGACGATACGTTGGTGCAGCGCTCACAGCTGTCATTTGTATTGGCCATATAGATCTTTGTCGTGATCTGGGCGTTTGTGCTTGTGTATTGTGTGTGTTTCTGAACCCGCGACACAAGAGAAGATCCTACCTACTGGGGGCCGTTGAATGTGAAGCGTTTATTTATTTATTTATTATTTATTTAAATGTTCATGACAACTGAAATTGAGAAGATTATTTATTTATTATTATATAATAATACGTTCTACAGTCGGCAACCAAGAAATTAACTAATAACTAAAGGACCATTGATGGTCACAAGTCTTCTAGGATCAAACGTTAGAATCTTGATTAGATTTACGAATGATACAGTTTAAATAATTTGTTAACGTAATCTTTAATAGCCTAAAATCTTTTACAATTAGCACGCTTTTAAATATAAAATAAGTTCTAAAATGGGACCAGCAGATCTTTTGACCTGCTCCGTCAATGATAGGTACTTATTAATAAATTACTGTAATATTTTGCTGTATGATATATTAATTTGCTGCCTTTTTGCTGTAATGTAATAATTTGCTGCTTCTTAAATTTATATACTAATAAATTACTGTAAGCTACATAATTTAACCGCCCTGAATTATTTTCGCATATTCGTATATAAACCGTTGGTCGCAAGTTTGATTCTTGATCATAGTAGATAATTATATTTGTACAAATACTTGTTTTTGGGCTAGGTGTGTTCTTTTGTTTTGAGCGCTTTATCACTGAGAGCATGAAAAGCCAGGTCAATGCAGCGTGGTGGATGAAGCTCTGAACCTACTCCTATGTTGAGAAAAGGTCTTTGACAATCAGTGGGACTTTTGCTGGCTAATTTAGTTCATTTCATAAAGTACACAATATTATATAATTAGTAAAAATCATCATTAAATAATATTGTTAACACTTTAATTTTTATTTTATTATACAAATTATTATTATATAAACAAAACTAACTAATCCCTACTAATTTGATAAATGTGAATGTAAATTTGTTTGTTACGATTTCACGCGAAAACTACTTATAAGCGATCATCATGAAACTTTGTACACATATTCTTGGAGGTATTAGAAGTAACATAGGATACTTTTTATGAAAAGTAAAAATTCAATGCGTACGAAGTCGCGTGTAAAAGCTAGTTTGCATGTAATATAATTTTAAACTGAATTGTATTAATGAATATTGAATATTAAAGATAATTTATATTAAACGAGGTTTGTCTTCTTACATTATTCAAAGTTTTAGGTTTATTTTGATAAATGATCGCCTTTAAAGATATTTCTCGTTAGTACTTCACAAACACTGTTTGAACCGTTTCGTTATTAATTGTTATAAAGTTGAAGAGACTTTTGGTGACTTAATATTGTAGTTATCTCTAATTAGAATTTTTTGGAGTTTACTCCTTAAGAATCGATTTTCATATAAGGCCACCCGGTACGAAAAAAATATGAGGAGTAAAATCTACTGAACGAATGACCTCGTTACGTTTCTGTGTGCTATCTGCTACGACGGTACCGGCTACGATGGTTACGACGGTATCGGTTACGACGTTTTCTAATAATGCCATCGATCGATAGATTCATTTATTTACCACTAGCTTCTGCGCGCGACTTCGTCCGCATGGAATAGGATCAATTCTGTCATACATGATTTGTGCGAAACTTTAACCGTTTACGCAGCGGAAGCTCTCAAAAGGAAAAAACCCCGATTTTAAAACATTCTTCATTGGTGCTACGCTCCTATTGGTTGGTTTTAGCGTGATGATATATAGCCTATAGCCTTCCTCGATAAATGGGCTATCTAACACTGAAAGAACTTTTCAAATAGAACCAGTAGATCCTGAGTTTAGCGCGTTCAAACAAACAAACAATCAAACAAACAAACTCTTCAGCTTTATTATATTAGTATAGATTTGATATGGTATTAATCTTTTTCTTAGACTATAAAATCTTTTTTGTGCATATTTAGACAGTCGATCTGAATAAGTAAGCTCCAGTCGTGCGTCGGAGCTGACACACACACTTTTTTTGTTGACTAAAATGAATCACAGACAAATAAAATATAACTGAGGTAGGGCACAGCAGAAAGTTTCCTGCTCAAATAATGTAGAAGCCCGACTGGGGTAGTATTGACCTTACAGAAGGTCACAGCTAAATAATACTGCTTTCAAGCAGTGTTGTGTTCCTGTTGGTGAGTAAGATGACCAGAGCTCCTGGGGGAATTGTGGTAGGATCGGCAACGCGCTTGCGATGCTTCTGGTGATGAAGCCGCTTATAGGCTACGGTAACTTAACACCCGTGGGTCCATACGCTTAGCTGCCACCCAAGGCCATATAAAAAAGAACAAGGTGTTAATAAAAATGCAATCTTGCGAATCCTGGCCAAAGGCCTTTTAAACAGAATACTAGTTTTGTCGGCAACGCTGCTTTGCTATAATTACGACATAACTTACCTACCACGGTAAATACTATAGAAAATCAGTGGTACTCACCATGTCGTAGATAATAAATAATTTGTAAGATTTTCGCACATGTTCATTCGTGTATTACTGGAAAAGAAAATCTTTTCGGTTTTCTTTCTTTACGCATTAAAACATTTTAAAGTTTTTATTAATAAAGCTAGGATTATTTATTTATTTTTTACATCTTCTATACTTACTAATATATTTATTTATTTATTTATTTATTTATTTATTTGTACAAAAATCCACAGCTACATTTTATGTTTCTTAACCAAAACAGAAAATCCAAACACAAGCCAATTTCGGATTTTACATTATTTAAATTACACTTTTTAGGTAGACAAAGTAAACAAAGTTGAGTTGAGGTAGTAAAAACTAAGATAGAAACACAGTTACAATAAAAACAAAAAAAAAATTTATAAAATATCCATGGTCAATAATGTGTGGATGTGTATGTGTAATTTTGTATGGGTGTATGCCTGTGTATTTGTGTGTAAGTGGTGAGTATTTGTGCGTAAGTGGTGTGGGTGGATAAGTGACTGTGTAGATTATTCATACGAGCTGGCAAGTTTCTCTATTACAGCCCTTCTAAAGGAACTTCTAGATGTGGAAAAAGGATCAATCTCAGAAAACAACTTGTTATACTGTCGTGGCAGTCGACATCGAATTGAATTTCCGCTATAGTTTGAGCCGCAAAGCGGAACATGAAAGAGATTCGTGTGTCTGGTACGTCTGCTGGGAGTATTAAACTGTAACATATCTGATGTTAGTTGGATGCAATTAATAGAATTAGAACAAATATCATGTAATAACATCATATCCGCTAGGTTACGGCGATCTTCCAGGGTGAGAATTTTATAGTGAGCACACGAGGTATCATATTTCGAATCCCTATGTCCAGTACGAAAATTTAAATATCGAACAAATTTACGTTGAATTTTTTCCAAAACCTGAACATATGTTACATACTGGGGATTCCATACGGAAGAACAATATTCCAGGAGACTTCGAACATAGCAAAAATAAAGCAATTTTATTGTGTTTATGTTTTTGAATTCTTTCGATACCCGCATCACAAATCCCAGAGCTTTATAGCTTTTATCTCGTATGCGGTCTATGTGTGCAGAGAAAGTCATTTTTTGATCTAACGTGACGCCCAGGTCAACAACAGAAGAAACCCTCTTAATTGTAGCAGATTCCAATTTGTAGATACCGTGATAGTCGGTTCTATTGCGTGAAAAAGTAATGTGAGTACACTTACTTACATTTATAGTTATACGGTTTTCCCTACAATATTTGCTTAATCTATGTAAGTCATCTTGAAGCAATAAGCAGTCTTCGATTGAATGTATTCTCTTGTAGAATTTGGCGTCATCGGCATATAAAATGAATTTAGAGTTCTGGATGCAGTTTCCTAAATCGTATATATATATAGAGTACAATAAAGGTCCAAGCAACGATCCCTGGGGAACCCCGGAATCAATCGTAATAAAATTCGATTTACTACTGCCAACGACAACTGCTTGAGATCGATTGGTAATATAAGATTCGAACCACCGATGCAAGTCTCCACAAATACCCAAAGAAAATAGCTTCTGAAGAAGTATGACATGATCCACGCGGTCGAAGGCCTTTTCGAAGTCTGTATAAATCACATCAACCTGAAAGCGATCACTCATACTTCGTAATATTTCATTTGTGAATACCGATAGATTGGTGAGAGTAGAACGGCCCCTAGTGAACCCGTGTTGCTCCTGCGGAATATCTGTTGAAACAAAAGGATACAAAGCCCTGTAAACAATTTTTTCTTGGACTTTGCTAAACGTATTCAGGATCGAAATCGGTCTATAGTTTTCAATTTTAGTTTTTAACCCTTTTTTGTGTATCGGTACAATATAAGCTTGTTTCCAAATAGACGGAACCATACATTCCTTAAAAGATTTGTTATATAGTATACTTAATGGGTAGGCTAGAATATCTGCACATTGCACAATAAAAGACGGTGGAATCCCATCAGAACCTGCCCCTTTTGTTACATCTAAGGTAGATAAATATTTGTGTACCGTTTCTCTATCCACAGTAATGTTAGTTAACGTATTTATTGAATTTGAATAATTATAAGATGGAGATTCATACTTTTGTAACGGTTTTTGAAACGTTTTTTCGAAAAAATTACTAAAAGCTAAACTAATATCTGCCTCGTTTAGAAGGTTTTTATTCTCGTAAAACATGATTCTTGGATAGTTACTTTTAATTTTTCGTTTACTTTTTATATAGTTAAAAACATATTTAGGGTTCCGTCTGATTAAGTTTTCAGTTTTTGATATATATTTTGTAAAAAGGTCGTTTTCAACTTCTTTATATCTTTTCCGCAGAAGAGAAAAACTATCGTAGTCTACAGGATTACCATATCTCTTCCACTGAGCATGTAACTTGTTCTTTTCTTTAATTATACGTATCAGTGATTTGCTATACCATATCGGGTACTTGTCCTTACCGTGCGAAACAAGTTTTGGAATACATTTGTCTATAATGTCATATAAAATATTATAAAAAATCTGTGTAGCATCATTTATTGGGATATTATTTAAAATTGTATGCCAGTCAAAACTGTTTAAAAGTTGATGAACCACGTCATAGTTTGCTTTACTGAATAAATATTTGTCAGAGCGTTTTACATTAAGGGGTGGTACAATAACATCGGTTAGGTCAACAGACAATGACGGGTGAAAGCTATCCTCCTCTACCAATACATTTAAAGACCTCGCAACATCAACATTAAAATTACTGAAAATAAGATCAAGTGTATTACCACATGAATTCGAAACGGTGTTATACTGCTGTAAATCTAAGAAATTTGTAACATTCAATAGATACCTAGCTGACTCTTGAACTTCAGTTGACCCTTTCTTTACTGTTGTTGGGCCGGCGGGAGTCCAGCAGATACAAGGGAGGTTAAAATCCCCACAGACCATAAACAGATCGTCAGGATTATAAGCTATAATATTATTGAGCGTATCAGCAAAAACTTTAACATGATGACCCAAGTTTTCATCGGGTGGCAAATATATTGTAGCCAGGTGAAGGCTACGCGTTGACTTTAATGTGCGAGAGTCTATGGTTATCCAAACACATTCGATATCATCAAGCTCCCATTCTAGTCGACGGCGAGCCTCGAGCTTACGAGAGGTTAATATTAACGAACCCCCACCTCTTCTACCGTCGCCGCGGTCGTGACGATGTATGTCATTTTGCGAATCCGATAGTTCTGAGTCGAGTATTCCCTCACAAAGCCACGATTCTGTAACGGCAATAATGTGACTGTTAGAACTTATGACATTATTATAAAATTCACGCGTTTTCGTGCGTAGGCCCCTTACATTTTGATATAAAATCGATAATGACGTATCAGTCACCATATCTGAAAGAAAAAGCTCTTAACCTTATAGTCCTTGTATTTATGATAAGTATGTGTGTATATTAATGTTAAACAAAAATGAGTATGATGTATGTATATAAATGAGACTTGTTTAATGTAAGAGTAAGACGTCGTGTTTTTTGACCATGGATAGATAATTAAATAAATAAAATACAACAAACGGATAAAAACGTATGCTATAGTTACATTTATACGATTTTCAACAGATCCGACTCGCAAGAAATAAGCCGGTGCGGAGATGTATCGTCCTTCCTGATGTATATACGACAGTTTTTTGTCCAAACGTACTGATAGGAAAATTCTTTAGCTTTATTTTTACATGTCATAAAGAGTTTTTTGTTGCGTTGCGTTAAGTGTTCATTTACAAAAAAAGATTTACTGTCACCTTTTATACCAATATCAGTCGTACATAAGTTCTTTCTTTTTCGTACAGCAGATAGAAAAGCGTCCTTAATTCGACGGTTTTTAAAACGCACTACAATCGCTCGTGGTTTTCCTCCTGCTGGTCTTTTAGGTTGCACTCGATGAGCAAATTCAAGTTCCGAGGTGGTAAGGGTCAATGCAGCGTTTTCAGCTATTTTTGTCACCAAGTCGGTGACATCTTCGTCTTGGTTTTCAGGAATACCGACTATCTCCACATTCTGTAAACGAGACCATTGCTCATGTTTGCCAAAGTCGTGCTCAATAGTTTTTATAGTACCTTGTAATTCTTTAATATTTGTGTGCAAAGTATGATTTTCCTTTTTTAAAAAATTTATTTCCTCTTTCATATCAGCTATTATTTTCATGGCGTCATCGTATTGTGTTGACATAAAATTAATCGATTTTTCTATCTCATTAAGATTCTCCCTAAGGCAAGTAAATTCTTGAGAGATATAACTTTTAATAGTCGCAGGTAACTCGTTTCTGATGGCTTCCAATATACGCGTTTCGGATTCATTATCCAACGAAGGTTGTAAATCACACGTTTGCTGCTTTGATGTTATTTGTTTACGTCTTTTGTTAGTAGCATCACTGTTTTTGTTATCCATTGTTATTGATATTAATATTTTATTTCAAAGGATGTGGGTAGGACGCCGCGATTGTAACTGTCACTGAGAAATCTTAGAAACTGTTCGATTATTATTAAGTTTTATGACACTTTTCGATTTTATTTAACACAAATTACTAGTCCGAAAGTTAAGGTTGAAATCACTTAAAGTTTTTTACACAAATTTATGCGAAAAACTTGAAAGATTACTATTATATTGATTTTTATACCAGCACGGACAATTTGTCTACCAACTCGTTTGACAGATTCATATATATAAAGCTGAAGAGTTTGTTTGTTTGTTTGAACGCGGTAATCTCTGGAACTACTGGGCCGATTTGAAAAATTCTTTCAGTGTTAGATAGCCCATTTATCGAGGAAGGCTATAGGCTATGTGTCATCACGCCACGGCCAATAGGAGTGGAGTCCACGCCGACGAAGTCGCGCGCAGAAGCTAGTCATATATATTCTCTGAGTTTTGTAAGGGCATAAACACGCATATTCCTAATCCGTACGGTTTTTGTTCTTTATTACTTTCATGCACAGTAAACGAGACACGTGACGTCAGAGGAATATTATCCGTGACGTGAGAGAACGTGCTAAAGATTACTCTTTTTTATTATACCAGCTAGTAGTGTAAATAATTGTGTTTGCTCGCAAACGAAAAAAACCGACTTCAATTACATCGACAAGTAATACAACATAAGTGGACGATAAAATAGTCAAGTAAATACGCGCTATTAAAGATTACTCAAAAAGTAGTCATCAGATCTCAATTAAATTTAAATGAGACTACGCGACTAGTATTAGCTGTAGGTCGACGAAAAAATTGTCAAGTAAATACGCATTATTAGATATAACTCTAAAAGTACTTGTCAGGTCTCAATTAAATTAAAATGGGACCACATGACACGCAACACCTTTCGATTAAATTTTTTTATCGAAATCGGTCCAACCAGTCAAAAGTTCTGAAGTAACATACATTAAAAAAATACAGCCGAATTGAGAACCTCCTCCTTTTTTGGAAGTCGGTTAAAAAGATGTTTTAAGTATTAAGAAGGATGGATGGAAAAAATTCTATACATAGGTACTTTCTATTACTTTTAACTCTTTATAAGTAGTTCGTGGTGGATTAGGCTCAGATCCTTCTCCTAGATGGGGAAAGAGGCCTGTATGCCCAGCAGTGGGATATTACAGGCTGAAGCGTAAGTAGTCGAAAATCTTACATCGTTTATAATTTTAACGGACTTCAAAAAAGGAGGAGGTTCTCAATTCAACTACATATGTATAACCTCATAAGCCTTTTACCAGGTATTTTGATGTTTTTTTTTTTCGAATGTTGGTGTAGTCATGTGGTGCCATTTAAATTTAATTGAGATGTGATAAGTACTTTTGAGTTATATCTAATAACTAGCTTCTGCGCGCGACTTCGTCGGCGTGGACTCCCCTCCTATTGGTCTTAGCGTGATGATATATAGCCTATAGCCTTCCTCGATAAATGGGCTATCTAACACTGAAAGAATTTTTCAAATCGGCCCAGTAGTTCCAGAGATTACCGCGTTCAAACAAACAAACAAACAAACAAACAAACAAACAAACTCTTCAGCTTTATTATATTAGTATAGATGTGTATTTATTGAGATGTGATAAGTACTTTTGAGTTATATCTAATAATGTGTATTTACTTAGCAATATTTTCGTCGATCTACGTTGTATTACTGATCGATGTTATTGAAGTGTGCTGTGTAGCTACGGCACTAAAGAATGTAGCCTCCCCCTCGCTTCCCGTGGGTGTCGTAAGAGGCGACTAAGGGAT
Source organism: Melitaea athalia (assembly GCA_905220545.2). Lineage (NCBI taxonomy): Eukaryota > Metazoa > Arthropoda > Insecta > Lepidoptera > Nymphalidae > Melitaea > Melitaea athalia. The sequence continues at coordinate 19,027,745 of HG992189.1, read as the reverse complement.
AACACAGTTCCACTACCACCCTGGAACTTAAAAAGCCGACGGATGGCGGGATAACCATCCATGCTGGCTTTGAAATACACAGGCCAAAGACGGGCAGCAGCGTCTTCGGTGCGACAAAGCCAGCCCTGCGGTCACCAACCCGCCTGCCCAGCGTGGTGACTATGGGCAAAACACATGAGCTCGCGTCATAATGTCGGGCGCGAACTTGTGGAGGCCTATGTCCAACAGTGGACTGTGAGGCTGTAGTGTGTGTGTGTAGTGTGTTATTGAAGTCGGTTTTCTTTTCGTTTACAAGAAAACACAATTATTGATTTTATCATTTTAGTTATATTATTTTATACTTTATTGAACTGCACACATATTATTATGTTCTTAAACTAAGCCTAAATATAGCTAAATTTTCTGTTATACAATTGGTGGATTTATAAATATACAGGCTGTCCGGTCTCGAGTTAGCGATAATTTAAGGTTACAAAATATACCTAATTTCATCGACAAAAACACCCATATACGGGGGTCTAGCTAGCGAAAAATTAAAATGGCGTCCATTCCGACTGGAGGGGTCCAGTCGGAATGGACGCCATTTTAATTTTTTTAATATTCTTGTAGATACCTCTGCCAAAAGATGCAGATTTCAAACCCTGTATATAGACCGTTCCTTCAGACATCCCAAAACGTAATAAATAATAAATCATACTTTAGTGCAAAATTTCCTAAAAATATTACCATAATAATTTCTTATACCATTTTTAAACTATCTTAAACATTATTAGCAATAAGTCTACTGCTTAGTAAAGGCCTATTAAAAATAGTATATTTCATCTCTGAACACAAGACAATTGTTAAAGACAAAGTCTGGACCGTCTTGATCTTTGTTATTTATCTTTGAGTATAAATGATTAGACCGTTCGATATATAAATAAAACAGAAGACAAAATTGAATCGCTTATTTCATTACCTTATATACAAAACTAGATTCTGCGCGCGACTTCGTCGGCGTGGACTCCGCTCCTGTTGGTCTTAGCGTGATGATATATAGCCTATAGCCTTCCTCGATAAATGGGCTATCTAACACTGAAAGAAATCGGACCAGTAGATTCTGAGATTAGCGCGTTCAAACAAACAAACAAACAAACAAACAAACAATCAAACAAACTCTTCAGCTTTATTATATTAGTATAGATAGACTAGCTGTGCCCCGCAGTTAATTTGAAAGTTTAATTTGAAAAAAAATTAGCCTATAACCTTCTTCGATAAATGAGCTATCTAACACTGAAAAAAATTTTCAAATCGGACCCGTAGTTCCAGATATTACCGCGTTCAAACAAACAAACAAACAAACTCTTCAGCTTTATAATATTAGTATAGATGAAAATATTGTTATATATTTGTTAACGACTGAAAAGTATAGAAATTTGGATATTTGGTGATAACAACAAATTTTTCGCTAATAAACAAAATATCGTTAAATAGAAAAACGAAAATGTTTTGAAGTAAAACTTCTTTCCGCACGCTTGACTTGGGGAGTAAGCTGGTGAATGTGTGACGAGAGCGTTACAAAATCGGGCGAGGCAAACGGAAGTTAATACGAAGTTAAAAGATAGAAAGAGAGGGGCTTACGTTTCGTATATTACTGTAGGGTAGGGTTGCCAACCGTCCTGTTTTCCCAGGACATGTCCTAGTTTTTGTAGTGTCCTGGGACGTCCTGAATAGTTTTTAAGCAGCGTCCCGGGTTTTTAAATTTTAAAATTTGCGCGCCTCTTCTCAAATTTTTACGCTACGAGCAGCCTCACAAAAATTGGGTATTTGACTGGTATTTTTTTATTTATTTAAAATAATGTTTTTAAATATTAAAACACAACGCCATTTATCATTTTTTAAATATCTTAACTAATCTCGGAATTATAAGCTATTTTACGGTGACTATATCTGTCTCTTTCTAAAACGAAATTTATTATGTAGCTTGTATGGAACTGGTGAATTGTGACATCACAATTCTCTCACGCTCTCTCTGTCTAACAGGAAACTTTAAAGTTTTATAACTCATATGTTTCTGGACCGATTTATTTTCTTTTTTTACAAATGTTATTCTTACATGTTACATTTTCGATTACAAATAGTAAATATCAACACCCTGACTACAGTCAAATACCCAATTAATAAGCTTATAATATTAGAATTATACTATAAGTAACCTAAGTTTAAGAAATTTGGTACAAACTAAAGTGTTTGTTTTATATTTTAATAACTAGTTTTGAACTCGTATTTCATCCAAATACTTTTATTAAAGAATGTGATTATTTTAATTAAGAGCGCGCATAATGCAAAATTACCATCTTCTATTTGTTTTGACATGAAAAGTTCCAGACCAAATCTTAAAATAAAAATATATGACAAACTACGTGATATTTGCAAGGGTTGACCCATATCAAAAACATAAAATAAGGAAATTTCCTCGATAAAATAGAATCACGAAGTAACCTCTAATTTTTATATTTTTTCTATTTATACTCGATATGGTTATGACCATTAAGACAAAAATTTGATAATTAATTACATTTAAATATGAGTAAAGGCTATGCCAAGGCATTTAATGTAATTACTTTTAGTTTCGGAATTATATACAAAATAAGATATTTGTCGTTTTTTACATTCGTAATGCGCTCAAAACTATATCGTCTATCGCACTCTGACACGAGGCTTTGTGTATATTTTGTTTCATTGGGCGCGCGGGTGAAATCTGATTTTTTGCTCGCCTTATGCACGCTCTTAAATGCGTCCTGTTTTTTAGCTGAATTGTCCTGGTTTTTCCAACTTCAAATCCTGGTTTTTTAAATTTGAGGTTGGCAACCCTACTGTAGGGGTACAACTAAAGAAGTTTTACCTCAGTCGTGTGGTCTAAAGCGCACTCGTTTTTTTTATATTATTGATTATTAACTAGAATTATTAAAAAAAAATGGTTTATAAATCAACTGAGCTAATTAACATCCCAATACTGGGCTTAGGCGTCTTCACTATATATGAGAAAGATTGGGGCTTTACCGTAGATTCAGAGAGCAAGCATAAATACCAATGTATAAATAATTAACTACCTTCTAACAGGTCATTAAACATTAAACACTTCACCAGTAATAATTAATATTCGTATTATTTTCAGGGCGGACACTTCAAGAAGGGCAAGCTCGACGCCGGGTACAAAGGGCACTCACGGGGCGAGAAAGGAGACTTCGCCAAGGGCGGACACGGTGATTTCCACAAGGTAGCTTTCATTTCATTAATTTTGATCGACTTCAAAATGAAACTCTCTATTTGTATTTAATTTTTTTTTATCATCTATTAAATTTGAAAGAAATAGACAGTACTAATTGTTAGATATATTTTTTATTTTTATATTATAAATCTGATTTGTCCACCTATTTATCCTACTTTTTACGATTTTGAAATCAGCGCAGATGACGTTTTATTAGTGAAGTTTGAAAAGACTATAGTTGCATTTATTTTAAAAAGAATAATTTTATGACAATCTGTTTTAGTGTAGGTATACTTAACTATAGAACAAAACAAAATGTATAAAATGTAACTTATATATATATCCAGGGCCAATATGTATAGTGTATCGTTAATAGGGTATGGACACCAGAACTTTTCCGTGCATGCAATGAAATAGTAAGAAAACAAAACATAAGAAGCACTTGAAATAGGTTTTTGTACAAATAATAACAAATATCTTGTCTTCGATTTGATACCTATTGAATCTATATCAGATCCTTGAACCGGATCTTTTAATGAGTTGTATGAACATATCCGTCTGTGTGAAGGTCGAATTGTCTGGATAAAGACTCGCTACATCCCGCATTCTTTATTCTGTCATCAAGTATTACAGATGTTTACTAATAACGATTGTGAAATAGAGCACAAATCACCAAAAATGCGTTATAGAATACTAGCTGTTCTCGCAAACGTTGTTTTGCCATATATGTAGTTAACCCCCGCAACCCCCTCTTGTGAGTGGAATTTCGTAAAATCCGTTCTTAGCTGACCTCTTCTTGGCGAAAGGAATATTCGTACCAAATTTCAAGTCTCTACGCCTTATGGTTCCAGAGATATCGTGATGAGTCAATGGGTGGAAATTTCTTTTATATATATAGATTATGCATGCATTTTTATATAGAACTTGCTGACCCGGCGAACCTTGTAACGCCTAACAGTCGATTCTTTAAATATTTTTAATACTTATCCTTCCAGAAACCCCTCCACTTTTTTAAGTATTATTACGTATGGGAATATAGAAAATTGTTGTTTTTAGACTTTTCCAGGCAATTTTTTGATTATTCTCTCCGTAAGAACCATCCTCGTATTTCAAGGAATATTATAAAAAAAGAATTAGCGAAATCGGTTCAGCCGCTCTCGAGATTTGCTCTTAGCAACACATTCAGCGATTCATTTTTATATACATAGAGAGAAAATGTATACTAGACTTCTTCTGGATGATAACATTATCATATGGCCAAAGAAAATTATCAAGAGCAAATAAATAAATTTCAATACATAGCTAGTTATATTAAAATAAAAATCAGAAGTAATACCTAAAAAATGTAACCAAAATTCATTTTTCAGGGTCACAAAGTCTCAGGGGGTCACGACTCTCACGTGAAACACGGTAAAATTCACCACAAGACAGAAGGTCATGACAGTGGTAAGCAGTGGGTCTACCACCACGGTTACCCCCCCAAGACTGCCAACTTGGTCATCATTGACAGGCGAGCTGATGCCTACCAACATGGACCGCGATACTTTGGATAGGTCATTTGAAACAATTATTGTATAAATAATAAAACAATTTATAAACCATAAATCACTTTGTCAAACATTTGATTGTCAGTTTTGTTTCGCGTGTTCGACAAACAATTATTCATTTGATGACGCTACATATTGTTAAAAATGTTTCAGGCCGTCATACTAGCTTATGCGGTGCCATTTTAACGATGCTGATTGCTGGGTATGTCAAATTGTGACAGGTACCTATAGTTTTTTTTTTCTTCATAAACCCGTTCTTCATAATTAGACAAATTAAGGGTTTTTAAAAAATCTATTTATTAAAAAAAAATTAATATTTTGTACTGTATAATATTTAATACTAATTAAATTAATATTTCTAATAGAAATGTAAGAAAATCGACTATAGATTGACTATAGATAGTTTTATTTTTTGAATCGTGATATTAGTGTATAATTAATATAAATAAATTACTAGTGATGTGTTTATTAACAAATATAACGTTAAGTTTTTTTACTTATAAGAAACATCGCAGCTCGTATTTATTTTTAATATTAATTTTAAATCTTTATATTTACATTTTATTTGTACTTAAAATTGTAGTAGTTTAATATTACTCTTTCTGTAAATTGTTACGTTTTTCTATAATAGTTATCTATTTATGGATACGCATAATTGTTTTTAATGTAATTTTTATATATCTCCAAATATTGAACAAATATTGTTAACACAGAATTAAATTATTTTGACTCCAAATTAAACCGACGTCGAAAGTCGTATTATAATGAAAAATACCGCAGAAAAACGGATCAAATGAATATCAAATTCTCGACGATACTACATGCATATTAAATATTTATTGTAATATGTTGTTTATTCTCTTGAAGAAAATATTTGTATTTTTACATTTTTAATGTAAAAAATTTAATCATATTTAGCTTTAAGTGTAGGTAATAGTGAATTCATATTTATATATTTGTGATTTATTAGTTTTAAATATAATAAAAATCTTTGATTTAATTTGTTATAATTGTACGTTTAATTTGTAAATAATTATTTTTGTAAAGTGCTCAAACATAATAAAATTAATAAATAGAAATTAATGGAATTTTATTTAAGTAACATAAGTATATTTAAGTAACATTATTGTATTACTATATTGTATAACACAAATTTATTTACAAGTATAATTATATAATCATAAATTTAGTGTTATGACATTGTACTTATATTAGATCAAAGATAGAATTAGAAATGAGATTATCCGTGAGAGAACGAAAGTATAGTTCGCGCCATATAAAAAGAACGCTGAAAGAAACTGTTTGCGCATATTTAATCTCGCACACTAAAGTACTAGGCCTATTGTTTTATTTTTGAATTAACCTTTCGCTCGCGGTTTTGTATAATGGTTATTGGTAGGTACATTAAAAATATAGATAGACCTCATACCACCATATAGACCGATAAATCGCCTTTTCGCAGCTTGAAGGCCAGCGTTCTTTTTACGTGGCGCGAACTATAACCGACATAACCCACAGAATTAGCAAGTTGAAGTGGCGGTGGGCTGGTCACCTGTGTCGCAGGACCAATGGCCGTTGGAGCAGACGTGTCCTGGAGTGGAGACCGCGTCTTGGCAAACGCAGTGTGGGACGTCCTCCGGCCCGTTGGACTGAAGATCTACGTAAGATTGCCGGTGCAGGCTGGATAAGGATTGCGGAAAACCGGGATGTCTGGCGTGAACTTGGGGAGGCCTATGGCCAGCAGTGGACTGCAATAGGCTGAAGTGTGTGTGTATATTAGTTACGTATGCCCGTTAAATCCAACGTCACTGAACCCACACTTCTTTATTATTTTTTTTATATTCTTTATAATAAATTCCTTTCACATGGAGAAAGAGACCTATGCCCAGCAGTGGGACGTTACAGGCTGAATCGTTATTAATGAAACCCTTAACCAGCTAGTAAAGATTTTTGAATTAATTAATTTCACTGAAAAAAAATTTACTATCTTTTTCATTGGATTTCCTCAAAAAATATATATATCACTCCTAGGTAGGAACATTTTCATACCGTTTCGTTGTAGTGGTATTATTACTGTCGAAAAAATCATAATAAATATTCAAAGCAGACTGTGATACAATAATCTAGTCATCTAGTAACCTACTTCATTATTTAAAAATAATCATGTGTATGAACTTCGGAATCGTATCGTGTTACTGTTACAGTTTAACGTTCGCAAAATCATAGCTGTAGGTTTTTATTGAAGCCTTTATATAAATATTATGAAGAGTAATAATGCGTCTGTGTGGTCGGTGTGGATGGTAAAAATTACTTCATATTCCGTTACTGGAATATCAGAGAATCCGATGCTGGACCGATGAGCAAGATAACATTTTTCAAAATCACTTCAAGCAAGAGAGAGCCTTCCGTTTAAAAATATTGTAAAAATATAAAGAAAAGTAATTATACCTATCTATACTAATATTATAAAGAGGTAAAGTTTATAACTTTGTTTGTATATACGGGGTAATCTTCGCAAATACTGATCCGATCATGAAAATTCTTTCGCTAACAGAAAGCTACACTATTCAGGAGTGACAAGATAAAAGGAAAAAGATAAAAATATATAAAGATTTTAAATCAGCAGGATTTGAACCTGCGCTCTCTGACGTGCCGTGTCAACAATTCAATCTAATCAAGCATTATTATTTGCCTTAGAAATTAGTTGGTGATTTTAAAACATTTATATTTATGTGATTTGCTGAAAATAGTGAGAGTGTATTGGAACATATCAAATTTCACCGTACCCTTCTTATGTGAAATGGATTATAACGCCCAACGAAGTGGGCACGGGTCGGCTAGTATTTTATAAACTGTTTTCCTTTACACTATACATGTAATTTTAATATTGTCTTTATTGAGGCCGAGCTGGACAGGAAACTTCTTGATTAAAATCTGGAATAGCTGACTGGAGACCTCAACCTTACACAAGATTATTTTACTGCTTTCAATTATGCTGTTGTTAAATTATAGGTACAAATTTCGTATTGTTACACGATATTATTTAGCTTTGGCTTGTTTTTTTCAACAAGCTTTCTTACCAATACTACCTTTTCTTTTTATACCAATTAACTTTTTCTGCTTTACAAAAACAGTAAAGTTTATTTCCTGCTGCTTCCTCAGTTAAAGACCAATGAAAAATCAAACAAATAGTTCGTTTTATTTGAATATATGAGACACAACTTTACCTTTAGAGCATATCCGTTAGCTGTGCATATGAGCTAGGTACCTACCACGTTTTAATATTTTATTGAACTATATTTTTTTAATTCCCAAATTGAGCAAGGTTGGAAAAAGGATAAAAGCCAAAAAGCGTGTTTACAAACGAAGTAGCGAGTACAGCTTGTTTGAAATATTAAATTCATAGCATAATTATAAATTCAAACAGGTTGGTTACATCTCGTTAAAACCGTCCCCATAGACAACGGCACATAAGAAATAATGGAGTGCCATGAAACTCGAGTTTTATTTCGAAACCAAAGCCTTACACTTGGGAAAATACTGCGTTATATTCGTACTCCCGCTGTCTCTTAATATAATTAAATTCTGTACTGTAAACAATAACTGAATGTATTTGAAAGGATTTTACCGGACCGTAGTTTCAAGTTTAAAGATCTTTTGTTTTCTTTTTATAGATTTTATCTCTTAGTCCAGTCATTTCATCCGAAAAAAAGGCAAATAAAAGAGGATGAATTTGCGGATCTATTTTTTTGATATGTTGTAGGGGATACATATTAAAGCTTAACTTGAGTTTTTCGACCAAGCTTTCCTATGAGCTTTCGCCGCCATCTTGAAAAAAGGGGTTAAATTGGTTTCTCGGAAATAGCTCGGCTATCCGATGAAATTCGAAAATTTTTGTAAGACACTTTTTGTAGCTTTTTTTGTGCTCTACAATAAAGTCTTGACCATTTTTAGCGTGTCATGCATCGTTATCGAGATATCGATCGATAAAGTCAATAGGACACAATTTTTGTTTTTGCTATTTTTTTTGTTTGGGTCATAATAAATATCAAAAATTGTAGAATTCAAACTTGTAGAGCATATTCAGACCTACAATTTCCTTCTTGGATTTTTTTATGTTGGACAAAAATTACGATGTCCAGCGCACCGCAAAGTCGGTGAATCAAGCTCGCGTCAACGCTCAGCGTCGAGCTAGTTAGTACTAGTAACTAGTTATTTTTGTATATATAAGTTTCTACGTTATAGTACTTTTTAACCGACTACCAAAAAAGGAGGAGGTTCTCAATTCAACTGTATTTTTTTTTAATGTATGTTAGCTCAGAACTTTTGACTGGGTAGACCGATTTCGATCAATTTTGTTTTATATGAAAGGTTTTACGTGTCATGTGGTCCCATTTAAATTTAATTGAGATCTGACAAGTACTTTTAGAGTTATATCTAACTAGCCGACCCGTGCCCACTTCGTTGGGCGTTATAATCCATTTCACATAAGAAGGGTACGGTGAAATTTGATATGTTCCAATACACTCTCACTATTTTCAGCAAATCAGATAAATATAAATGTTTTAAAATCACCAATTAATTTCTAAGGCAAATAATATTCTTGATTAGATTGAATTGTTGACACGGCACGTCAGAGGGCGCAGGTTCAAATCCTGCTGATTTAAAATCTTTATATTATTATATTTTTATCTTTTTGCTTTTATCTTGTCACTCCTGAATAGTGTAGCTTTCTGTTAGCGAAAGAATTTTCATGATCGGATCAGTATTTGCGAAGATTACCCCGTATATACAAACAAAGTTATAAACTTTACCTCTTTATAATATTAGTATAGAAGTATAGATAATGCGTATTTACTTATTTAGTTGACTACTTTTTCGTCGACCTACGTTATATTATACCGCATAACTTTTTACTCGGTGTACCGATTTCGATGAATTTTTATTTTAATCTAAAGAAGAAAAGAAAAGATAGAAAAAGAAGAAATACTTGTCATGCAGTTTTGTTTAAATTATATCGAGATCTGATTACAACTTTTTGAGTAATCTTTAATAGCGCGTATTTACTTGACTATTTTTTCGTCTTATTACGTTGTATTACTTGTCGATGTAATTGAAGTCGGTTTTTTTTCGTTTGCGAGCAAACACAATTATGTTTGTATTATGGTTATGAAGTAGTTATGTGTTATTATATATATTTTTAAATGTTTATTTACAGTTCAATATTTATATTAACATACATAATTATAATTAAAAATACAACAATATTAAACCGACACTTTTTAGTATATACTTCAACGCGAGACAGTAACATTAATCGTTAATAATCACTCGTCAACTATCTTAATTAATCCTAAACAGTAAATTCCAAGTAGTATTTTGTATTAAAAAAAAAAATTGAAAAACCTGTCATCCGTTTTGACGAGTGTGCTTGCATTTTTTTTAATTACAAAAGTTTCTTGAGACAATCTTTTATTCATTTTAACGTGTGTTTTGTACTGTTTTTCGCTCAAATGTACTGTACAACCTTTTTTTACTGCACAAACAAATTATTTGTTTAATAAATTACTTTTGTGTTATCCTTAATTTGTTGCTCTATGTACTTATTTTTTATCAAATCAATTTCCTGAACAATTTCCCATTCGATTCGACATGCAGATACAACGAGCGAGCAGCTCGCTCGACGCTGAGCGTGGATTCACTGACTTTGCGGCGCGCTGGACATCGTAATTTTTGTCCAACATAAAAAATCCAAGAGGGAAATTGTAGGTCTGAATATGCTCTACAACTTTGAATTCTACAATTTTTGATATTTATTATGACCCAAACAAAAAAATAGCAAAAACAAAAATTGTGTCCTAAATTTTTGACTTTATCGATCGATATCTCGATAACGATGCATGATACGCTAAAAATGGTCGGGACTTTATTGTAGAGCACAAAAAAGGCTACAAAAAGTGTCTTACAAAAATTTTCGAATTTCATCGGATAGCCGAGTTATTGCCGAGAAACCAATTTAACCCCTTTTTTCAAGATGGCGGCGAAAGCTCATAGGAAAGCTTGGTCGAAAAACTCAAGTTAAGCTTTTCTAGGTATCCCCTACAACATATCAAAAAATTAGATCCGCAAATTCATCCTCTTTTTTAAATGTACGTAATGACTGGACTATCTATAGATATTTCTTTGTAGGTATTAGTACATAATTGACGTGTTAGCGCAGCGGTCACAACATTGGCTGTTATGCTCTCTGTCGCGGATTCTCGCTCATGACAAATATTTTTACAGGACATATAGGTTTTTGCCGATATCTGATGGGAAATGGTGGATGTTTACTGTGTGTGTTTTTGATCCCCGAAAAAAATATTAAACACAAAATTACGCCACTTTAAAATTAATCATTTATAGGTCAAGTTCATATTGCGAACTGATATAACTATGTAGGTATAATTATGTAAGTAGGTATATGTAGTTAGCTATCACATATGATCATAATAACAAACTGCAATTGATTCTTCAAATTTTTTTAGTAAAGATTCTTTTTAGTACAGAAATATGCAAAAAAAAATCGAACAGATAGAAGAGAGAAGAGCTTTAAGAAATAATGTAAATAAGAGAAAATAATTAAAAAGCTATATTTTAGTTTCTATTTCTATAATAAAAATTATGAAAGTACGCCTTTTATGTCAGTTGTAATTTCCCCTGGGCGTGATGCGCTGACTTGCATTGAAACATCTTAAGGCCCGCGTCCATTAGGCTCGCCGAGCAGAGTCGAATCGAATCGCAAAAAGTCGCCTACTATACATTTTCTATGAAACTGCGTCCATTAGCGACGCGCCGCGGCGCGCCGAATCGAATCGACCGAGGGAGTCGCACGACTCTTAAGCCCGCGTCTACTAGCTGCCGAGCAGAGTCGAATCGAATCGCAAAAAGTCGCCCACTATACATTTTCTATTAAACTGCGTCCATTAGCGACGCGCCGCGACGCGCCGAATCGAATCGACCGAGGTAGTCGCTCGACAAGCGACTTTCTTCGTTCGATTCGGCGCGCCCCACTCTCCAGTCGCAGTGTTGGCAACTTTAAGGATTTTCCCCTAAATTCAGGGATATTTTGCAAATAGCGGGAAAGTTTTAGGGGAGACATTTTTAGGGTATTTCTTTGGGAATTTTAATCGTCAGAACGTAATATACTTTAGTATAAAAAATTATTAAAAATAACATAGAAACAAAATTATAAATAATAAACATACAAAAGCAAAGTATACAAAATAATTGGTTTTCTATTTTAAAGTCCTTTGAAAAATAAAAAATTAATAAAAATAAATATGTCTTTTTTTTAAATAACTTCAATTAGGTTAGGTTAGGTTTAGGGGATTTTGTTTTTAATTTAGGGGCTTTTATTAAAGGATTTAGGAAAAAGTTTTTTCAAGAGTTGGCAACACTGCCCAGTCGACGCGGAGAAGCGGATGCTCGCCAACGTATTTTTAATTAGGTAGTATCAAGTTTTAATACGTTTAAAAACTTATAAAAATCCTAGCTTCAACAAAAATGAATGAAGAATTATTAATATCACTGGTCCAACAATATACAGAATTGTTTAATCACGAAGATCGACATTATCACGAATTCACGATGACCTGCGTCGGATGAATATATGGGAAGAAAACGGGAGAACTATGAATGAAACTCGGGAGTTTTGTTTTATTATTAGTGAAAATATTTACCTATTTATATTTATTTATTTAATTATTAAGGTTTGCTAGCAGTTGTTACATTTATGGTACATTACAATATTAATTTTATTATTGACTACACTTCCATGTATAACCATATTAAAGCAAACACGACATGCAAATAGGTATCCTGTTATAGAAGAAAACTTGATCAAACATTAGCAATAACTCAGAAAAGAAAATAAAGCATAAAATATAAAGATGATAATATACCTACCTATTTCTTTTTAAAATTTTTAGTGCCAAACAGTAACATAATTATTATGAGAGATATATTATTGTAAGAGAAATAATACACTGTCATACAATAACACACATTCAACAAGATAATATTCCTTCCTTATATATCCTTATATATATATGTATCTTATATATCTATATATATCTACTAATAAATAAAATTATAGTGTCTGTTTTTAATATTAAAATAAACGCTTTTTATTAAATGCATATGGATCTATACTTACACGGTATTTATATAGATACCAAAATAACATTTTTTACGATTTTTGTTTGTCTGTCTGTCTGTCTGTCTGTTTGTTCCGGCTAATCTCTGAAACGGCTGGACCGATTTTGACGGAACTTTCACTGGCAGATAGCTGATGTAATAAGGTGTAACTTAGGATACTTTTATTTTAGATTTTTTTTTATAACTGCGAACTGAACAATAACAGTCGCGAGCAGAGCTAGTATATAATATAACCTTCATACTTTTTACAAACTATGATGCTGGAATCCTCTCCTGGGAATATTTGTTTTCCATGGAACGGAGCCTGCATTAGACAAAAAAAATCTGTTTAATTTCTCTCGAATTTCGAATACGGCTACTCGTTACGTATTCTCCTCTTCTTTATCAAAAAGTATTTGAAATAAAAACATCTCTTCATCTGAGCTGTCCATGATGCAAACACGTCTTAATTTCATGAAGAGTTGGAGACGAATGAACAATTCGATTCGACGCGTCACAGATAGACGCACAGGAATAAATGCGATTCGCTTCGATTCGACGCGCTTCTGATGTAGTCGACGCTAGGCTTTACAATGCGTTTGCAGTAAAAATTGTTTTTAATAAGTAGGTATTCATAAGAAATTCATAAGAAAAAACAATACAAAACAGATACAGCAGGAAATTATCTCTACTTACGTAAACACCCAAACTTTATACATTTTCAGCATGATTACCTCTTTCGTATTTCTATCAAAAAGATCTTGTAGTGACAAATCTTAATGTCAATGCCTCCCCTAATGTTCGCCACTTCGTAAAGTTAATTAATAGTGCTGAAATATTGAAACCATAAAGTTTAACAATAAACCTTGGTTAATTTATTATTTACGTACGTACACCTACACATCAAACTTATCAATATTAATTATATTTTACAGAAACTTACCGGACTTGTTGACAAGCCCGTGGGCACAGTTTAACTTTGACTCTGTTTTCTGTTCCGGAGGTTGTCCGGTCTAGTTTGGGTCTAATATGTAATAACATATTATTATATTCTAATTATCTGTATATATATACCTACATTTAATTCAAACTTCAAACAAACATGTAACCATATCAGCCGGCTGTGACCTACAGGACAGACATAGTTTTTGAAGTAAAACTTTTTTACGCACGTTTGACTTGGGGAGTAAGCTGGTGAATGCGTGACTAGGGAGTTACGAAAAGTGTGATCGGGCAAAGCGAACGGAACTTGAGAGGGAGATATAGATAGTAAAGATAGAAAGATATACTTCAGTCGTGGTCTAAAGCACACTCGTTTTTTTACCTCTGGAACTGATAACTCTGTTATGTTAACAGATAAAAATACATATTAATGTATTAAAAGGCATTATTGTAAGTCGTTCAAGGGTATGGTAATTAGAAAGCGATACACCCAGTGACGCCAATGCGTAGGGCTCTCTGACGAGACAATTTCCCGCGTGGGATGAAATTCTTCGTTGATAATGAGCGACAGAGTTTAACTGCCATTGCCTTGTCGACGATCTCGGATAGAGAGACTGAATGAGACAAATAATACATAATTATTTGTCAAAAGTAAAAGTTCTCATCAGCATGCAATGCATGCTATATTTTTAGACGCTGTATTTCATGCAAGATACTACAAATTTTGTACTAAAATACAGTTTTAATATTTATTTTCTATTTAATACGCCAACCCGCAGTGAAGTAGCGTGGTGGATTAAGCTTCGACCCCTCTCCTATACGGAGAAACAGGCCTACGAGTATGTCAAGCAGTGGGATGTTTTATAAGCAATATTTATTTATAAATTTATTTATTTATTCTTTATTGTACACCACATAGCGTAATTTAATACAGAATTGTAAATTAAAAAGGATAATGCACAATGAGGCGGCCTTATCGATTTCTTCTAGTCAACCTTAGGGTTAGGCTTAAGATAAAGAAAAGAAATAAGTAGTTACACTAGTAAACGTAGATTAAACAGAATAAGATACAAATAATAGGTATAATAAACTATTAAATTTAGTTTATTATAGGCTAAATAATATAAAGTTGAACACGTAAGGCGCTTCTAGAAGATCTAATTGCGTTTAAACAAAGGCAAAGAGCACGCAGGAGCGGAGATGACTGGTTGATGATGGCGCTCTGAGCTTCCGGCAGCCATTTCGACTGAGAAATGAAATGTAGCTACGTCGAGACGGCTCGCTGGGTTCTATGATCGTTTTTATTTATTAAATTGATAGACCTTATACTTTATTAAATAAATAATAATCGATCAGTAAATAGTAGATAATATTATGATTGTATTGACATGATTTTTTTTATACTCAACATCTAAAGACTCGTAGTTGCCTGTGAATTTTTAAAACATTTTAAAATTTATTGCTTACCAACTGTGCCCCGCGGTTTCACATGCGTTAATTTTAAAAAAAGTAGCCAATAGCTTTCCTCGATAAATGGAATGTCTAACACTGAAAGAAATTTTCAAATCGGACCAGTAGTTTCTGAGATTAGCGCGTTCAAATAAACAAACTCTTCAGCTTTATAATATTAGTATAGATTCGCGTGCGTTTATTATTATTGTAGAACTTCAGCGTTGAAAATTTCTCGATCATAAGAACCGAATAGCCTATTCCACTATTTGGCCTTTCTAGCAAGGTTGGTCCATCGCAGGTTAACGGATGATTTCTCTACTACGATTATTATTATCTTTATTAGGTGTTGTGCTCTGATACATTTAAAGGACTCGCAAGTAAGCAGCAGAAACGTATATTTACCTACTGTTCACTGTGTAGCTCACGGGGGCGGGCGACGGAAGGCATCGGGGGCACTAGCGACCGACGACGGCGACGGTGCGAACGCAGCGATCGCGTATTCGATTCTTATCCACGACACCGAGCCATCACTATTAGTCTTTTACCCACGTGCGTCGCCGAGCCGTCCATTTAACTTTGTACATTTTTAAATTTAATACTAGCTGACCTGGCAAA
The DNA here is from genome assembly GCA_905220545.2 of Melitaea athalia. Lineage (NCBI taxonomy): Eukaryota > Metazoa > Arthropoda > Insecta > Lepidoptera > Nymphalidae > Melitaea > Melitaea athalia. Next base: position 19,011,761 of record HG992189.1, on the reverse strand, counting down.
CTTCGTACCGCCTTATTTTTTTTTCCTAAAACATAATAATTACATGTATACCTATATCAAAATAAAATATGGCCTATCTTTCAAGTTGGATCAAACTGCACACACACCGCAAATTTGATTAAAATTGGTATTGGGCGGACAAACAACGTGACGCGTAATTTAATACTTATAATTAATTATACTAGCTCCTGCTCGCAACTTCGTTCGCGTGGAATAGTTACTTTGGACTAACGCTAACATTATACCGCGACTTCGTTTACGTAGAACTTGCGAAAATTTTACTGTTTACGCAGCGCACGCTGCGTAAGCCCTCAAAGGGAAAAAATCCCCCGATTTTGAAACATTCTATTCCATTGGTGCTCCAAATTTTAAAGTGGGAGGAAATTACTAAAAAAACTTTTTTTTCTCCATGCGAACTGCCCGCCCCACCCACAGAGTCGCAGCTGACGGTCACGAATATTCATAATATAAATCCCTAATGCATTTTACGAAGTTTCGATTGGGAGGAAATAATTGACCAAACTTGTACCTGGCTCCCGGACCATAAGTTCAATTGATTGTATTTTACACTTACTATTCCATTGACTTATTATTCCTCATCACTTAACTTTTAATTTAATATTTTTCTTAAATGAAATCAATTCAATAAATTATTATTTCCAGCAATACATGACTATGTAAGATTTATTCTGATTTTATATTTAAAAAAAAAATTAAATAAAAAAACTTTTCCAATGTTTTGTTTAGCAACTTTAATAAACAGAAATGAAATTACTTATGTACTCTTTTGATTAAATCTCCCAAAATATTATCCATGAAAACCAACCAAATCTTACTATCCATGTAAGATCACAGCTAAATAATACTGTTTTCGGGGGGGGGGGGGGGGGGGGGGGATTGGGGATAGGGTCGGCAACACGCTTGCGATGCTTCTTGTGTTGCAGGCGTCTATAGGCTACGGTCTTACCATCAGGTGAGCCGTACGCTTGTTTGCCGACCTAGTGACATTAAAAAAAAAATTAAAATTTCTATCAAGGTCAAACACGCGTCCTTTAAAGATGAGGTATAGGTAAGGTATAGGTAATAATAATCAAACATGAAATTTAAATAATTTTATTCACTTACATTTATGTAATATAACATGCATTCACGTATTCTCTAACACGTAAAACAAGCGTCATTTAGCTACAAAACAACTTCGCTACCTTAAGTATACGGTCAATAAATAAAAACGTAATATCAAAATTCTTAAAGACCTTTTGTTTCTTGCTTATGCATATGCTTTTGCAATCTGCATATGACATTGCATATGCATGTACCATATTGATTTTGTGAGATTATTAATAGTCAAAATATAAACATCTACAAAAATAAATATTTATTAAGATATGATAAATAGAAAATTATAAACTTTTTTTTATATCAAAGCAAGAAACAAACAGCATCTAGAAGGCCAACTAGGATAATATTAGTTTATCAAAATTCACAAAAGATAATCGAACCGTCAAACTAGCAAGCGGCGCAACAGTGCCGCAACAGTCGCGCAACTAAATCGCCTACTAGTCTATATTTTATGGCACATAAAAAATAATTAACATTCAACTGTGAGAAGAAACAACCTCCAAAACGATCAACGTCTTATAAAAGCTTAATTACGTGTACAAATTATTTATTTTTTATCAATTATTAATTACTAAACTACACTCGTGCTACGATTATTTGTTTTTTTTATTTTTTTATTATTATTAATAATATAATAATATCAAGGATTTTTACATGTGCATGTTTTTTTTACAACTATCTATGCGACACGTACTAGATGTAACTACAAGTGATTTTATACTCTATGGCCATAAAAATAAGTTACAAAATCGTTTTACTATCGTTTAATGACCGTGTCGCGTTATACGTATGTATCACTAATTTCTAAAACCTACGATGACTTCCATGCGCTGTCTTGTGCCTTTCGTAATTGTAATATCATTTTATATTTAAAAAAAATACACTTTCAAGTCCTAGGCCAAATAAAGCGACTTACAAATAACAATTAAAAGGCAAGTAATAAATCACGTCACAATTGTAAATAAAATCCAATAAATAAAATTATTATTGAGTATTGGAATGGACAATTTTCTTGTGAAAATGTCTTTTAAGAAAAAACATACATACATAATAAATTACAAACGAATGCAATTTCGAAAGCTAATTTAAAAATACTATACCGATGTTCCTATAATATCAAAAAAGTGTGTGTACTTATGTACGCACGTAAGAAGTTATACTTCATTGGCTAGCTAACTTCATGGTGTCGGTTGTTTGTGACGGTGTGCACGCGTATCGTAAAAATTAACTCTCATCCTTTTGCCCTAACGCGCCAAAAAAGTATAACTTCAAAAATTAATTATATCAATATTCGAATTAAAAATATCATAATACAAAATAAATACTCTTAGAGGTGTCAAATAATAACCCTAAATGAAAATCTCTAATTAAAAAAAAAATACAAACATACCTTATAACCTTATTAATAAAACTATTTAGTTGACACCCCTATTAAGACATTTATTAAATAACACAGAAAAATCTGTACGAAAACATACTTTATCCTAAACAAATTCATTTAATTGCACGGTTATTACACTAAGATCACAATAATTTTATATATTAAAAAAAAAAAAAAAACAAACAGATCTAATAGAAAAATTCGATTGCGCGATTCCCATTTTGATTCCCATTGACAAAAAAGTGATACTTACGAGCAAAAATTTTTAGACACAACTAAGAAATTTGTCAAAACTTTGACACTATTAATTAAATACTGTGTCAAAACTTTGACGTGAATAAGCAACGTGCCTAAAGTATTTTTGACATAAATAAGTTATTTGTCAAAATTATCACACATTTGAGTAATGTCAAAAATTTGACACAAATAAGTAATTTGTCAAAATTTAATTTCTAGTAAGTCACAGATACATAGTTTACAGAAAGGCCGTATTTTAAAAAATGCGATGAAAAACTACGCGAATTTTCTTACATATATGTTTAAGCATATTACAGTTTATACATCAATGTAGTTAATTACTCGTGGTTCTTACGACTAATCGAAAAATAAACACTGTACAGACGCTTCGAGACATCTCAACGCGGCGATGTGTGCGTCAAACTTATATCGACAAAGTAACGAAGTGTGGGTACAAAAAATAATAATAAATAATTATATGTAATTTAGTAATTTATTCACATTAAAAATAAAATATTTATTTTTATTTTTATTACTAAACGAAGCGTGTTGCTCTTTCGACGTCTGTCATGAAACTGACATAAAAAAAAAACAAATTTTGTATATTCACATACACACGCACACAGCGACGCATATAGATATATTGAAATGTCTATATTTATTTTTATATGCAATATTTATTTATAGTTTAAAAATACGAATCGTATCGAATTAACAAACGTGTCTAAACATATTAAATTTATATTTTTCACGTATTTGGTTTTTTATCGTCTCAGCCTGTGACTGCTTCTTTGTCACCTTTATTTTATGAATGTTACCTAATAGTATATATATAGCTAGCATAGCTAGGATTACCTGTAGTATATTCATTTGAACTTGAGACAAAATGTAAACAATTAACACAATGTTTCTCAAACTTTTATTTCATTGTTTTTATTTTCTGTTTCTATTAATATTATATTGACAAAATATTTCATAATATACAGTAAAATTACAAAATATATTCACTTCATCAATTATTTGTTTACATTGTATCTCACGATTCCCTGAATAGTGTATAGATAATCGAAGTAGTCACATAATCTAGGTAGTCATATTGATCTTTGAATGTTTTTCATTATTGTTTTCTAATGTTTACGCGAATTTCACTCATTATAATGAAACAACTTTTTCTAATTTTATCGCGGTTTATTAAGTTTTTTAAAAGCCCGAAGTTTCGCATACTTTACAGCAAGAGTCACGGTTTTTTATTATACTTATGATCAAGTGTTGTAATTTGAATTAGTTTTTGTCATTATTTTTACAAAATAGACCGATGTTATGTTAAATTTAAAATCTGTCTAGAAAATGTATGTTTGCTACTTTATTTTGTCAAATTATTTTACGTAACTTTTATTGTAGATATCTTCAAAACTGTATTTCGAAGTTGTTTGTTTTTATTATATTTAAATTATTTAAATATTAAAATAACTCAAATCGAATGCAATTTTCATAATTGCTTCTGGAAATTAAGAATCAAAGAAGTGCATCAGTGTGACGAATTAAAATCGAAACCTCTTAAAATTTTACATTTTGGTCTTTTATTTATTTAATGTAAAACTTTATTTTAACACTAAGTTTATATTCCGTCAGTTTGTGAACTAGTTGTGTCAGCTATAAGTTAACTCATCTATATTTTTAGCCTCTTTCGAAATAAAATAAAATTTTCTTACTTTGATATATCTACATGTTTACATTTAAAATTAGTAATTAAATATTAATACTGTTGTTTTGACATTATTTAGCTAAAGTAAAGCAAGTGATAATTAGGCTTATTTAGCGATTACTTATGTTTATGATTAGTTTGAGCACTTTAAGCTTTGTGACCTTTATTCAATGAAAGGTATTATAAGTGCAGCGACAAAATTGTTGTAGCAGTCGCTATCACAAAAAATATATATGCCGTTACTGTCACCTGTCATTTTGACATTTTGTAATGGTCGCTAAATGTCATTGCGTCATTTTTAATGGTCGCTAAATGTCATTTCGTCATTTTTAATGGTCGCTAAATGTCATTTCGTCATTTTTAGTGGTTGCTAAATGTCATTTCGTCATTTTTAATGCTCGTTACATGTCATCGCGTTATTTTTAATGGTCGCTAAATGTCATTTCGTCATTTTTAATGGTCGCTAAATGTTATTTCGTTATTTTTAATGGTCGCTAAATGTCATTTCGTCATTTTTAATACTCGGTACATGTCATTTGGTCATTTTTAATGGTCTATAGTATAGACTCTATACTAATAGCAATATAACAGTTGCACAAGAAACTCAAGAAACTTAAATCAAAATGAGCGCAGACAAATACAATAACGATTTTTTTTAAACGATTACCTAAAAACAAGGGCCTTAGTAATGACTACTTAGTAGCATTTTAAGATCTGATATATTATATAAATAGACGATAACGGCAGAGCTTAATTGAAAACTGATATCCGCCAACATCAGTGGAACAGCGTGGTGGATTAAGCTCCGATCCTTGTCCTACACGAGAAAGAGACCTACTCCCAGCAGTGAGATGTTACACAAATTGGATTTTTTATTGAAAAAAAAAATGACATGTTTTTGTGTATGAGAATAAAATTCCGGCAATTTTATCGACATGGCGCAACTTTACGACTGACCCTGTTTCAGATCGCCTCGTTTACACAGTCAGGATGTGACATATACTAGAAAAAAACTTGATTTATTATTTTATGAAAAAAAAAAAACTAGTGTTTTAGACCACACGACTGACGTAAAACTCCTGCACAATAGGCCTGCACTGTGTCTTAGATATACGAAACGCAACTGGCTATGAGAGAAAGAGAGAGAGATAACGCTCGCACGCACCTCTCTCACGCTCCAACCGCCTCGCCCGATCACACTCACCGGCTTACTCTTTATAGGGTGAGGCCAAACGAGCGTAATTTTGTAAATTGTGAGAGAGTGCGAGCAAGCATTCTCTTTCTCTCATAGCCAGTTGCGTTTCACCCACACACCCTTAGTTAAGTTTAACTTCAATACAGATGTTCACATCTTTACCCTTACTTAAGTTTAGCTTCAATACAGTTCTTCACATCCCCCACCGCTCACACAGACCAGCTCCCCCCCGCCCTATGTGATGAGGCGGGGCGCGTGCAGGCCGCTCAGGCGGCGGGCGAGCGGCGGCCGGTGGCGCGGCGCGTCGTCCGCCCGCGGCGCCCAGTCGTGCAGGCGCGCCGCCGCCGCCAGCCGGTGCGTGAGGCGGTGCGCGATCGAGAACCCGCCGCTGCCCTCCAGCTGCGTCAGCACTATTATCACCTGTCTGCGGGATAAATACATTAATAATACATAGTACACATGTCACAAGTGAAACTTCTCTAGAAAACTAATTGAAAAAAAATCTAATTAAAACAACAAATTAAAAACAAAAAAAAAATTAATTGAAAAAAAAAAATTGCGTCTACTTATGTACGCACATAAAAGTTATACTTCATTGGCTAGCTAACTTCACGTTGCTAACTTCTTCATGTCGGTTATATTCGTAACAGTGTGCGCGCGCATCGTAATAATTTACTCTCATCGTTTTTCCCTAACACGCCAAAAGAAGTACAACATCAAAGAAAAAATTCAATATTCATTATCCTACCTGTGTAAAGGCGGTACAGAATCGATAGTCTTCAGTTCACCACGAGTGGACACTACATTGTAACTCTCCTGACAGTCACACTTTACGTGTATCCACTTGTCCGTGTGTCTGTTCTCTACCATCACCACAAGCCCCGCCCAACCCTGAAATATAATAATCAACAATATATCATTCGATTCAGCCTAAAATATTTCACAACTGAGTATAGGCCTCTTTCTCCACGTAAGAGAAGGATTGGAGATTAATTCAACACGATGCTCTACTGCGGGTTGGCGGGTAACGATCGCTATCAGGTATTTATGATAACAACCGCGACCGACGTTTTAACGCGCTTTCCAAGACACAGTAGAGAGACATCCAAAGTGGAAAGAAATATTTGTACAAATACAAATATCTATCCCTAGCGGGAATGAAAACCGCGAACCGTCGATGTTTTTGGCGCCTAAACGTATTACTACACCAGAGTGGTTGTTTACAAAAATATGTCATATTTACATAATTACGCAATCTATAGGCCGTCGGAGGCTAATTCGTAATGGGAGAAAAACTAGACCCCTTAGGGGCTGTCTCCACGAGCGAGATAATCGCGATAATATCGAGATAGTTTAAATATTTTAAGGGGCTGCCCTTAATATATTTAAATTATAGCAATAAAAAATCTAATGATCCCGCACAGTTCTCGTTGAAAATAGAAATTATCGAAGTGATTACGCATATATTACTTTATGTTTAGTCTATTTTAGTTCAAAACAAAATATAAATATATTATTATATCCTATCCTTATCAATCAACACAACATAAATTTTAGAAAAGTTCTTACTTCAAACCTTACCTTAGTCAAATAATACGCCGTCATGCCCTGTCGACCTTCGTGCCTTTGACCTCTAGCCAAGGTCAATCCAATAATGGCATCAGCCAGGATATGAGGGTGGAGCGACGGTCGTTCCACGGTGAGCGGTTTGGAGGAATGTGCCGCCAGGACGTGTCTGGGCCAAGCGGAACTGTCCGCCAGCTCCAGGCCGGTGTGCCAGTGGTTGAAAGCCAGGCACACTACGAGGTAGAAGCCCTTCTCTAACATCTTATGACAGCCGACGAAACCTCGGACCTGTAAGACCAAACATCTATATATTAATACGTGAAGCAAAACTTTGTACCCCCTTTTTTTTTGAGGAGTATGAAATTTCGCACATTTATTTTTTAATTATGCATAAAATACATTAAATGAATACAATTGAAAAAAAACATTACACACACTACCATGTATTTGACACACACGAATATTCTATATACTCTTTTGTTTATTTTTTATATAACTAGATCGGCAAACAAGCGTGCGGCTCATCTGATGGTAAGCGATCACCGTAGCTTATACACGCTTGCAAAACCAGAAGCATCACAAGCGCGTTGACGAACCTATCTCCAGTTTTCCCCAGGAGCTCTGGTCACCTTACTTACCAACAGGAACACAACATTGCTTGAAAACAGTGTTATGTAGCTGTGGTCTTCTGTAAGGTCGAGGTACTACCCCAGTCGGGCTGCTCCATATTTTGGGCAGGAAATTTCCTGCTGTGTCCTACCTCAGTTAAATTAAATAAAAATAATGTTCAAATATTGGCTTTTGGTTGAATTTAAATAAATTATGGGCGAATTGGACCACTGGGCGGACCACTAGTTTAAAAAAATCGCCTATAGCATAATCGTTATACATGAAAGACATGGGCGTTATACAAAAAAGACGAAAAATTTACTAGAATAAGTCAGTCAGTTTTTTAAACTAGCGTAATAAATACTTTTTTCTTTAAGATTGTTCCACCATTTTCAATTAAAATTGACATGCAGTAAATCGAAAATCTGGACAAACAAAGAGTTTTCATCATTCTAAAGTTCTGAAATTGTTAAATCAATCAATAATAGACCAAGGAGATGCCTTTATGTTAAATTACTTTAACCTCAAAAGAAATCCGTAATATTTCGCTCAAATTTATGCATTTTAGTCACTTTTCAAATGATTGGTCGATATGTTCTATAGTAGATATTCTGTACTATAGTATATCTGTACTATAGTACAGGAGCTCAAGAGGCTAGATAGGGGTTTTCTCATGTTAATGATGAAGGTACTCAACAAGGCGCACGGTTTCACGTCTTATATAATTCTGCCACTCTATTTCCCAAAATTCCTTCTTGGGCTCCCCTACTATGATACAAATTTCATATAAACGTAGTTTTCTTCTGCTGTGTAGTCACGGCAGTAAAGAATATTGCCACCCGTCCCGTAGGTGTCGTAAGAGGCGACTAAGGGATAACTCAGTTCCACTGCACCTTGGAACTGTTACAGCCGACGGATGGCGGGATAACCATCCAACTACTGGCTTCCAAATACACAGGTCGAAGACGGGCAGCAGCGGCTGCGGTCACCAACTCGCCTGCCCAGCGTGGTGATTATGGGCAGATCAAATGAGTTCACGCCATTTTTGGCGCGAACTTGTGGAGGCCTATGTCCAGCAGTGGACTGCGATAGGTTGAAGCGAGTGAGTGAGTAGTTTTCTTAAGGTAAGTGCATACATACTTGTCTTTTACTATGAGCTACAAGTTTCCCAACTTGCGCGCTTGGGCCAGACTTAGTTCTGAACACAACAACGCACAGGTCTAGCTGAGATCGCTGACTTTTGGCTGAATTTCTGAAAGGAAATATATAATGTACTTTTGAGATTGTCATTCAATTGAAAATATATATTTGCTAACATATTTTTTTTCTTTGTACACGAGCTTCAACAGAGGCCAGACCATTTTGGCCATTGATTAGGAAACAAATAAAATTATAGGTTATTGTATACTTAAACACCCAGATTATACTCTACAATAAAAAAAGTAACACAAAATCTAACAAAAAAATATATATTTTGACTACATATAAAACTCAACACTTGTATGGTACAGTCTATGGTTGAGTGACAGATGACATGTGATGGAAGGTCACGAGGGAAACCAAAGCCAATGAAAGTCGATCTAAATTTATTAAAATTATTTTGAGTAGGTATATATAGGCATACAGATGTTTGCCGTGGTCTGGGTGTTTGTGCAGTCCTTGTGGGTTACCCCACCGTGCCTCGGAGAGCACGTTAAGCCGTCGGTCCCGGTTGTTATCATGTACACCTGATAGCGATCGTTACTCATAGTAGGGAATATATCCGCCAACCCGCATTGGAGCAGCGTGGTGGATTAAGTTCCAATCCTTCTCCTACATGGGGAAAGAGGCCTATGCCCAGCAGTGGGATGTTACAGGCTGAAGCGTATGTCATCCTAGTCTCCGAGTGTCTGGTAGGTACGCACCTCTGGCCCTCCTGGAACAGCGTGAAGTCCACCTCGGTGGGCTGCGTGGCGGTGAGCAGCAGGCACGTGAGGTGGCGCGTGGACGATATCTCATCCTAGTCTCCGAGTGTCTGGTAGGTACGCACCTCTGGCCCTCCTGGAACAGCGTGAAGTCCACCTCGGTGGGCTGCGTGGCGGTGAGCAGCAGGCACGTGAGGTGGCGCGTGGACGATATCTCATCCTAGTCTCCGAGTGTCTGGTAGGTACGCACCTCTGGCCCTCCTGGAACAGCGTGAAGTCCACCTCGGTGGGCTGCGTGGCGGTGAGCAGCAGGCACGTGAGGTGGCGCGTGGACGATATCTCATCCTAGTCTCCGAGTGTCTGGTAGGTACGCACCTCTGGCCCTCCTGGAACAGCGTGAAGTCCACCTCGGTGGGCTGCGTGGCGGTGAGCAGCAGGCACGTGAGGTGGCGCGTGGACGATATCTCATCCTAGTCTCCGAGTGTCTGGTAGGTACGCACCTCTGGCCCTCCTGGAACAGCGTGAAGTCCACCTCGGTGGGCTGCGTGGCGGTGAGCAGCAGGCACGTGAGGTGGCGCGTGGACGATATCTCATCCTAGTCTCCGAGTGTCTGGTAGGTACGCACCTCTGGCCCTCCTGGAACAGCGTGAAGTCCACCTCGGTGGGCTGCGTGGCGGTGAGCAGCAGGCACGTGAGGTGGCGCGTGGACGATATCTCATCCTAGTCTCCGAGTGTCTGGTAGGTACGCACCTCTGGCCCTCCTGGAACAGCGTGAAGTCCACCTCGGTGGGCTGCGTGGCGGTGAGCAGCAGGCACGTGAGGTGGCGCGTGGACGATATCTCATCCTAGTCTCCGAGTGTCTGGTAGGTACGCACCTCTGGCCCTCCTGGAACAGCGTGAAGTCCACCTCGGTGGGCTGCGTGGCGGTGAGCAGCAGGCACGTGAGGTGGCGCGTGGACGATATCTCATCCTAGTCTCCGAGTGTCTGGTAGGTACGCACCTCTGGCCCTCCTGGAACAGCGTGAAGTCCACCTCGGTGGGCTGCGTGGCGGTGAGCAGCAGGCACGTGAGGTGGCGCGTGGACGATATCTCATCCTAGTCTCCGAGTGTCTGGTAGGTACGCACCTCTGGCCCTCCTGGAACAGCGTGAAGTCCACCTCGGTGGGCTGCGTGGCGGTGAGCAGCAGGCACGTGAGGTGGCGCGTGGACGATATCTCATCCTAGTCTCCGAGTGTCTGGTAGGTACGCACCTCTGGCCCTCCTGGAACAGCGTGAAGTCCACCTCGGTGGGCTGCGTGGCGGTGAGCAGCAGGCACGTGAGGTGGCGCGTGGACGATATCTCATCCTAGTCTCCGAGTGTCTGGTAGGTACGCACCTCTGGCCCTCCTGGAACAGCGTGAAGTCCACCTCGGTGGGCTGCGTGGCGGTGAGCAGCAGGCACGTGAGGTGGCGCGTGGACGATATCTCATCCTAGTCTCCGAGTGTCTGGTAGGTACGCACCTCTGGCCCTCCTGGAACAGCGTGAAGTCCACCTCGGTGGGCTGCGTGGCGGTGAGCAGCAGGCACGTGAGGTGGCGCGTGGACGATATCTCATCCTAGTCTCCGAGTGTCTGGTAGGTACGCACCTCTGGCCCTCCTGGAACAGCGTGAAGTCCACCTCGGTGGGCTGCGTGGCGGTGAGCAGCAGGCACGTGAGGTGGCGCGTGGACGATATCTCATCCTAGTCTCCGAGTGTCTGGTAGGTACGCACCTCTGGCCCTCCTGGAACAGCGTGAAGTCCACCTCGGTGGGCTGCGTGGCGGTGAGCAGCAGGCACGTGAGGTGGCGCGTGGACGATATCTCATCCTAGTCTCCGAGTGTCTGGTAGGTACGCACCTCTGGCCCTCCTGGAACAGCGTGAAGTCCACCTCGGTGGGCTGCGTGGCGGTGAGCAGCAGGCACGTGAGGTGGCGCGTGGACGATATCTCATCCTAGTCTCCGAGTGTCTGGTAGGTACGCACCTCTGGCCCTCCTGGAACAGCGTGAAGTCCACCTCGGTGGGCTGCGTGGCGGTGAGCAGCAGGCACGTGAGGTGGCGCGTGGACGATATCTCATCCTAGTCTCCGAGTGTCTGGTAGGTACGCACCTCTGGCCCTCCTGGAACAGCGTGAAGTCCACCTCGGTGGGCTGCGTGGCGGTGAGCAGCAGGCACGTGAGGTGGCGCGTGGACGATATCTCATCCTAGTCTCCGAGTGTCTGGTAGGTACGCACCTCTGGCCCTCCTGGAACAGCGTGAAGTCCACCTCGGTGGGCTGCGTGGCGGTGAGCAGCAGGCACGTGAGGTGGCGCGTGGACGATATCTCATCCTAGTCTCCGAGTGTCTGGTAGGTACGCACCTCTGGCCCTCCTGGAACAGCGTGAAGTCCACCTCGGTGGGCTGCGTGGCGGTGAGCAGCAGGCACGTGAGGTGGCGCGTGGACGATATCTCATCCTAGTCTCCGAGTGTCTGGTAGGTACGCACCTCTGGCCCTCCTGGAACAGCGTGAAGTCCACCTCGGTGGGCTGCGTGGCGGTGAGCAGCAGGCACGTGAGGTGGCGCGTGGACGATATCTCATCCTAGTCTCCGAGTGTCTGGTAGGTACGCACCTCTGGCCCTCCTGGAACAGCGTGAAGTCCACCTCGGTGGGCTGCGTGGCGGTGAGCAGCAGGCACGTGAGGTGGCGCGTGGACGATATCTCATCCTAGTCTCCGAGTGTCTGGTAGGTACGCACCTCTGGCCCTCCTGGAACAGCGTGAAGTCCACCTCGGTGGGCTGCGTGGCGGTGAGCAGCAGGCACGTGAGGTGGCGCGTGGACGATATCTCATCCTAGTCTCCGAGTGTCTGGTAGGTACGCACCTCTGGCCCTCCTGGAACAGCGTGAAGTCCACCTCGGTGGGCTGCGTGGCGGTGAGCAGCAGGCACGTGAGGTGGCGCGTGGACGATATCTCATCCTAGTCTCCGAGTGTCTGGTAGGTACGCACCTCTGGCCCTCCTGGAACAGCGTGAAGTCCACCTCGGTGGGCTGCGTGGCGGTGAGCAGCAGGCACGTGAGGTGGCGCGTGGACGATATCTCATCCTAGTCTCCGAGTGTCTGGTAGGTACGCACCTCTGGCCCTCCTGGAACAGCGTGAAGTCCACCTCGGTGGGCTGCGTGGCGGTGAGCAGCAGGCACGTGAGGTGGCGCGTGGACGATATCTCATCCTAGTCTCCGAGTGTCTGGTAGGTACGCACCTCTGGCCCTCCTGGAACAGCGTGAAGTCCACCTCGGTGGGCTGCGTGGCGGTGAGCAGCAGGCACGTGAGGTGGCGCGTGGACGATATCTCATCCTAGTCTCCGAGTGTCTGGTAGGTACGCACCTCTGGCCCTCCTGGAACAGCGTGAAGTCCACCTCGGTGGGCTGCGTGGCGGTGAGCAGCAGGCACGTGAGGTGGCGCGTGGACGATATCTCATCCTAGTCTCCGAGTGTCTGGTAGGTACGCACCTCTGGCCCTCCTGGAACAGCGTGAAGTCCACCTCGGTGGGCTGCGTGGCGGTGAGCAGCAGGCACGTGAGGTGGCGCGTGGACGATATCTCATCCTAGTCTCCGAGTGTCTGGTAGGTACGCACCTCTGGCCCTCCTGGAACAGCGTGAAGTCCACCTCGGTGGGCTGCGTGGCGGTGAGCAGCAGGCACGTGAGGTGGCGCGTGGACGATATCTCATCCTAGTCTCCGAGTGTCTGGTAGGTACGCACCTCTGGCCCTCCTGGAACAGCGTGAAGTCCACCTCGGTGGGCTGCGTGGCGGTGAGCAGCAGGCACGTGAGGTGGCGCGTGGACGATATCTCATCCTAGTCTCCGAGTGTCTGGTAGGTACGCACCTCTGGCCCTCCTGGAACAGCGTGAAGTCCACCTCGGTGGGCTGCGTGGCGGTGAGCAGCAGGCACGTGAGGTGGCGCGTGGACGATATCTCATCCTAGTCTCCGAGTGTCTGGTAGGTACGCACCTCTGGCCCTCCTGGAACAGCGTGAAGTCCACCTCGGTGGGCTGCGTGGCGGTGAGCAGCAGGCACGTGAGGTGGCGCGTGGACGATATCTCATCCTAGTCTCCGAGTGTCTGGTAGGTACGCACCTCTGGCCCTCCTGGAACAGCGTGAAGTCCACCTCGGTGGGCTGCGTGGCGGTGAGCAGCAGGCACGTGAGGTGGCGCGTGGACGATATCTCATCCTAGTCTCCGAGTGTCTGGTAGGTACGCACCTCTGGCCCTCCTGGAACAGCGTGAAGTCCACCTCGGTGGGCTGCGTGGCGGTGAGCAGCAGGCACGTGAGGTGGCGCGTGGACGATATCTCATCCTAGTCTCCGAGTGTCTGGTAGGTACGCACCTCTGGCCCTCCTGGAACAGCGTGAAGTCCACCTCGGTGGGCTGCGTGGCGGTGAGCAGCAGACACGTGAGGTGGCGCGTGGACGATATCTCATCCTAGTCTCCGAGTGTCTGGTAGGTACGCACCTCTGGCCCTCCTGGAACAGCGTGAAGTCCACCTCGGTGGGCTGCGTGGCGGTGAGCAGCAGGCACGTGAGGTGGCGCGTGGACGATATCTCATCCTAGTCTCCGAGTGTCTGGTAGGTACGCACCTCTGGCCCTCCTGGAACAGCGTGAAGTCCACCTCGGTGGGCTGCGTGGCGGTGAGCAGCAGGCACGTGAGGTGGCGCGTGGACGATATCTCATCCTAGTCTCCGAGTGTCTGGTAGGTACGCACCTCTGGCCCTCCTGGAACAGCGTGAAGTCCACCTCGGTGGGCTGCGTGGCGGTGAGCAGCAGGCACGTGAGGTGGCGCGTGGACGATATCTCATCCTAGTCTCCGAGTGTCTGGTAGGTACGCACCTCTGGCCCTCCTGGAACAGCGTGAAGTCCACCTCGGTGGGCTGCGTGGCGGTGAGCAGCAGGCACGTGAGGTGGCGCGTGGACAATATCTCATCCTAGTCTCCGAGTGTCTGGTAGGTACGCACCTCTGGCCCTCCTGGAACAGCGTGAAGTCCACCTCGGTGGGCTGCGTGGCGGTGAGCAGCGGGCACGTGAGGTGGCGCGTGGACGATATCTCATCCTAGTCTCCGAGTGTCTGGTAGGTACGCACCTCTGGCCCTCCTGGAACAGCGTGAAGTCCACCTCGGTGGGCTGCGTGGCGGTGAGCAGCAGGCACGTGAGGTGGCGCGTGGACGATATCTCATCCTAGTCTCCGAGTGTCTGGTAGGTACGCACCTCTGGCCCTCCTGGAACAGCGTGAAGTCCACCTCGGTGGGCTGCGTGGCGGTGAGCAGCAGGCACGTGAGGTGGCGCGTGGACGATATCTCATCCTAGTCTCCGAGTGTCTGGTAGGTACGCACCTCTGGCCCTCCTGGAACAGCGTGAAGTCCACCTCGGTGGGCTGCGTGGCGGTGAGCAGCAGGCACGTGAGGTGGCGCGTGGACGATATCTCATCCTAGTCTCCGAGTGTCTGGTAGGTACGC
This sequence comes from Melitaea athalia, assembly GCA_905220545.2. Taxonomy (NCBI): domain Eukaryota; kingdom Metazoa; phylum Arthropoda; class Insecta; order Lepidoptera; family Nymphalidae; genus Melitaea; species Melitaea athalia. Next base: position 18,996,544 of record HG992189.1, on the reverse strand, counting down.
ACCTCTGGCCCTCCTGGAACAGCGTGAAGTCCACCTCGGTGGGCTGCGTGGCGGTGAGCAGCAGGCACGTGAGGTGGCGCGTGGACGATATCTCATCCTAGTCTCCGAGTGTCTGGTAGGTACGCACCTCTGGCCCTCCTGGAACAGCGTGAAGTCCACCTCGGTGGGCTGCGTGGCGGTGAGCAGCAGGCACGTGAGGTGGCGCGTGGACGATATCTCATCCTAGTCTCCGAGTGTCTGGTAGGTACGCACCTCTGGCCCTCCTGGAACAGCGTGAAGTCCACCTCGGTGGGCTGCGTGGCGGTGAGCAGCAGGCACGTGAGGTGGCGCGTGGACGATATCTCATCCTAGTCTCCGAGTGTCTGGTAGGTACGCACCTCTGGCCCTCCTGGAACAGCGTGAAGTCCACCTCGGTGGGCTGCGTGGCGGTGAGCAGCAGGCACGTGAGGTGGCGCGTGGACGATATCTCATCCTAGTCTCCGAGTGTCTGGTAGGTACGCACCTCTGGCCCTCCTGGAACAGCGTGAAGTCCACCTCGGTGGGCTGCGTGGCGGTGAGCAGCAGGCACGTGAGGTGGCGCGTGGACGATATCTCATCCTAGTCTCCGAGTGTCTGGTAGGTACGCACCTCTGGCCCTCCTGGAACAGCGTGAAGTCCACCTCGGTGGGCTGCGTGGCGGTGAGCAGCAGGCACGTGAGGTGGCGCGTGGACGATATCTCATCCTAGTCTCCGAGTGTCTGGTAGGTACGCACCTCTGGCCCTCCTGGAACAGCGTGAAGTCCACCTCGGTGGGCTGCGTGGCGGTGAGCAGCAGGCACGTGAGGTGGCGCGTGGACGATATCTCATCCTAGTCTCCGAGTGTCTGGTAGGTACGCACCTCTGGCCCTCCTGGAACAGCGTGAAGTCCACCTCGGTGGGCTGCGTGGCGGTGAGCAGCAGGCACGTGAGGTGGCGCGTGGACGATATCTCATCCTAGTCTCCGAGTGTCTGGTAGGTACGCACCTCTGGCCCTCCTGGAACAGCGTGAAGTCCACCTCGGTGGGCTGCGTGGCGGTGAGCAGCAGGCACGTGAGGTGGCGCGTGGACGATATCTCATCCTAGTCTCCGAGTGTCTGGTAGGTACGCACCTCTGGCCCTCCTGGAACAGCGTGAAGTCCACCTCGGTGGGCTGCGTGGCGGTGAGCAGCAGGCACGTGAGGTGGCGCGTGGACGATATCTCATCCTAGTCTCCGAGTGTCTGGTAGGTACGCACCTCTGGCCCTCCTGGAACAGCGTGAAGTCCACCTCGGTGGGCTGCGTGGCGGTGAGCAGCAGGCACGTGAGGTGGCGCGTGGACGATATCTCATCCTAGTCTCCGAGTGTCTGGTAGGTACGCACCTCTGGCCCTCCTGGAACAGCGTGAAGTCCACCTCGGTGGGCTGCGTGGCGGTGAGCAGCAGGCACGTGAGGTGGCGCGTGGACGATATCTCATCCTAGTCTCCGAGTGTCTGGTAGGTACGCACCTCTGGCCCTCCTGGAACAGCGTGAAGTCCACCTCGGTGGGCTGCGTGGCGGTGAGCAGCAGGCACGTGAGGTGGCGCGTGGACGATATCTCATCCTAGTCTCCGAGTGTCTGGTAGGTACGCACCTCTGGCCCTCCTGGAACAGCGTGAAGTCCACCTCGGTGGGCTGCGTGGCGGTGAGCAGCAGGCACGTGAGGTGGCGCGTGGACGATATCTCATCCTAGTCTCCGAGTGTCTGGTAGGTACGCACCTCTGGCCCTCCTGGAACAGCGTGAAGTCCACCTCGGTGGGCTGCGTGGCGGTGAGCAGCAGGCACGTGAGGTGGCGCGTGGACGATATCTCATCCTAGTCTCCGAGTGTCTGGTAGGTACGCACCTCTGGCCCTCCTGGAACAGCGTGAAGTCCACCTCGGTGGGCTGCGTGGCGGTGAGCAGCAGGCACGTGAGGTGGCGCGTGGACGATATCTCATCCTAGTCTCCGAGTGTCTGGTAGGTACGCACCTCTGGCCCTCCTGGAACAGCGTGAAGTCCACCTCGGTGGGCTGCGTGGCGGTGAGCAGCAGGCACGTGAGGTGGCGCGTGGACGATATCTCATCCTAGTCTCCGAGTGTCTGGTAGGTACGCACCTCTGGCCCTCCTGGAACAGCGTGAAGTCCACCTCGGTGGGCTGCGTGGCGGTGAGCAGCAGGCACGTGAGGTGGCGCGTGGACGATATCTCATCCTAGTCTCCGAGTGTCTGGTAGGTACGCACCTCTGGCCCTCCTGGAACAGCGTGAAGTCCACCTCGGTGGGCTGCGTGGCGGTGAGCAGCAGGCACGTGAGGTGGCGCGTGGACGATATCTCATCCTAGTCTCCGAGTGTCTGGTAGGTACGCACCTCTGGCCCTCCTGGAACAGCGTGAAGTCCACCTCGGTGGGCTGCGTGGCGGTGAGCAGCAGGCACGTGAGGTGGCGCGTGGACGACAGCGGCGGCAGGATGCCGGCCAGGCGCACCTCGTGCCAGCCCACGCGCACCTTGCAGATGTCGATGCAGTCGAAGTATCTGGAAACACGAGGGCTCTATTGGTGGCTCCGTCGACCACAATAGTCTTAAGCTAAAGTTTTTTTGCAGTGAAACTTCTTAAGGCACATGAGGGGTTAAATTTGAGCTACCGGTAACGCGGTAGCATTAGCGACGGTCTACTGACCGTCTTACTTAGTACTTGGATGGGTGGTGGTTATTCGAAGTTCAACGAAAAAATTCGAATAATTGGAACAATTCGCGACTTATCAAAATATCACTGGATTTTCTTGCAATTCCACTAAAAGTACACCCGTTTACGTCCCTTATTTACAAAAAAATCGATGATGGGGGAAACACTCACTTGAGCACGTCATCGAAACTAATCCAGAAGACGCCCTGATCGCGCTCGGCAGCCGGTGTTGCAGTGGGAGGCAGCGCCCTCCGCAGGGCTTCGGTCCAGCGCGGACAGTTAGCCGCCCAGGCGCCTCTCCACGTGTAGTGTCCCCAGGGGTTTCGTAGGCGCAGTAGACGCAGAGGCGGACTGCCGCCCAGTTCAGCCACGTCCAGCACGGAGTAGGCGTGGCGAGGGCGAAGCCCCAGGCGCTGGTACTCGTCCTCGTCCACCTTTAATTATTTGGTTACAAATCATTGACAATTGACAGCATATCACACAATACAATTACATAGGGGGGTTTTCCATTGATCACGTCAGGCTCAAAAAGTGACGGCGTGGGGGGTTCGAAAAAACATTAAAAATTACCACAAGGAGGGGGGAGTTCTACATTGAAATATCACGTGTATTAATTTTTCGTTAAACAAACAAGTTCTAAACCAAAAAGTAAAGTAATCAAATTGTGCGTGAATTTAAAAATATTATTCTGAACATTTCAGTATACCAATATATAATATGCTGGTCACACCAGGTCGCGGTCCAGCTGCTCCGACTCGCACGTCAGAGCACACAGCCCTGAGTTACCTTCATGTTGCCGCCGCCGCAGCTGGCCCCCATGAGGAAGCAGGCCTGCCGCGAGGACAGCAGCTGCGCCCACACCAGGTCGCGGTCCAGCTGCTCCAGCGGCGCGCCCGCCCCGCCCGCGCCGCCCGCCTGCAGCGACACCGACTCGCACGTCAGAGCACACAGCCCTGAGTTACCTTCATGTTGCCGCCGCCGCAGCTGGCCCCCATGAGGAAGCAGGCCTGCCGCGAGGACAGCAGCTGCGCCCACACCAGGTCGCGGTCCAGCTGCTCCAGCGGCGCGCCCGCCCCGCCCGCGCCGCCCGCCTGCAGCGACACCGACTCGCACGTCAGAGCACACAGCCCTGAGTTACCTTCATGTTGCCGCCGCCGCAGCTGGCCCCCATGAGGAAGCAGGCCTGCCGCGAGGACAGCAGCTGCGCCCACACCAGGTCGCGGTCCAGCTGCTCCAGCGGCGCGCCCGCCCCGCCCGCGCCGCCCGCCTGCAGCGACACCGACTCGCACGTCAGAGCACACAGCCCTGAGTTACCTTCATGTTGCCGCCGCCGCAGCTGGCCCCCATGAGGAAGCAGGCCTGCCGCGAGGACAGCAGCTGCGCCCACACCAGGTCGCGGTCCAGCTGCTCCAGCGGCGCGCCCGCCCCGCCCGCGCCGCCCGCCTGCAGCGACACCGACTCGCACGTCAGAGCACACAGCCCTGAGTTACCTTCATGTTGCCGCCGCCGCAGCTGGCCCCCATGAGGAAGCAGGCCTGCCGCGAGGACAGCAGCTGCGCCCACACCAGGTCGCGGTCCAGCTGCTCCAGCGGCGCGCCCGCCCCGCCCGCGCCGCCCGCCTGCAGCGACACCGACTCGCACGTCAGAGCACACAGCCCTGAGTTACCTTCATGTTGCCGCCGCCGCAGCTGGCCCCCATGAGGAAGCAGGCCTGCCGCGAGGACAGCAGCTGCGCCCACACCAGGTCGCGGTCCAGCTGCTCCAGCGGCGCGCCCGCCCCGCCCGCGCCGCCCGCCTGCAGCGACACCGACTCGCACGTCAGAGCACACAGCCCTGAGTTACCTTCATGTTGCCGCCGCCGCAGCTGGCCCCCATGAGGAAGCAGGCCTGCCGCGAGGACAGCAGCTGCGCCCACACCAGGTCGCGGTCCAGCTGCTCCAGCGGCGCGCCCGCCCCGCCCGCGCCGCCCGCCTGCAGCGACACCGACTCGCACGTCAGAGCACACAGCCCTGAGTTACCTTCATGTTGCCGCCGCCGCAGCTGGCCCCCATGAGGAAGCAGGCCTGCCGCGAGGACAGCAGCTGCGCCCACACCAGGTCGCGGTCCAGCTGCTCCAGCGGCGCGCCCGCCCCGCCCGCGCCGCCCGCCTGCAGCGACACCGACTCGCACGTCAGAGCACACAGCCCTGAGTTACCTTCATGTTGCCGCCGCCGCAGCTGGCCCCCATGAGGAAGCAGGCCTGCCGCGAGGACAGCAGCTGCGCCCACACCAGGTCGCGGTCCAGCTGCTCCAGCGGCGCGCCCGCCCCGCCCGCGCCGCCCGCCTGCAGCGACACCGACTCGCACGTCAGAGCACACAGCCCTGAGTTACCTTCATGTTGCCGCCGCCGCAGCTGGCCCCCATGAGGAAGCAGGCCTGCCGCGAGGACAGCAGCTGCGCCCACACCAGGTCGCGGTCCAGCTGCTCCAGCGGCGCGCCCGCCCCGCCCGCGCCGCCCGCCTGCAGCGACACCGACTCGCACGTCAGAGCACACAGCCCTGAGTTACCTTCATGTTGCCGCCGCCGCAGCTGGCCCCCATGAGGAAGCAGGCCTGCCGCGAGGACAGCAGCTGCGCCCACACCAGGTCGCGGTCCAGCTGCTCCAGCGGCGCGCCCGCCCCGCCCGCGCCGCCCGCCTGCAGCGACACCGACTCGCACGTCAGAGCACACAGCCCTGAGTTACCTTCATGTTGCCGCCGCCGCAGCTGGCCCCCATGAGGAAGCAGGCCTGCCGCGAGGACAGCAGCTGCGCCCACACCAGGTCGCGGTCCAGCTGCTCCAGCGGCGCGCCCGCCCCGCCCGCGCCGCCCGCCTGCAGCGACACCGACTCGCACGTCAGAGCACACAGCCCTGAGTTACCTTCATGTTGCCGCCGCCGCAGCTGGCCCCCATGAGGAAGCAGGCCTGCCGCGAGGACAGCAGCTGCGCCCACACCAGGTCGCGGTCCAGCTGCTCCAGCGGCGCGCCCGCCCCGCCCGCGCCGCCCGCCTGCAGCGACACCGACTCGCACGTCAGAGCACACAGCCCTGAGTTACCTTCATGTTGCCGCCGCCGCAGCTGGCCCCCATGAGGAAGCAGGCCTGCCGCGAGGACAGCAGCTGCGCCCACACCAGGTCGCGGTCCAGCTGCTCCAGCGGCGCGCCCGCCCCGCCCGCGCCGCCCGCCTGCAGCGACACCGACTCGCACGTCAGAGCACACAGCCCTGAGTTACCTTCATGTTGCCGCCGCCGCAGCTGGCCCCCATGAGGAAGCAGGCCTGCCGCGAGGACAGCAGCTGCGCCCACACCAGGTCGCGGTCCAGCTGCTCCAGCGGCGCGCCCGCCCCGCCCGCGCCGCCCGCCTGCAGCGACACCGACTCGCACGTCAGAGCACACAGCCCTGAGTTACCTTCATGTTGCCGCCGCCGCAGCTGGCCCCCATGAGGAAGCAGGCCTGCCGCGAGGACAGCAGCTGCGCCCACACCAGGTCGCGGTCCAGCTGCTCCAGCGGCGCGCCCGCCCCGCCCGCGCCGCCCGCCTGCAGCGACACCGACTCGCACGTCAGAGCACACAGCCCTGAGTTACCTTCATGTTGCCGCCGCCGCAGCTGGCCCCCATGAGGAAGCAGGCCTGCCGCGAGGACAGCAGCTGCGCCCACACCAGGTCGCGGTCCAGCTGCTCCAGCGGCGCGCCCGCCCCGCCCGCGCCGCCCGCCTGCAGCGACACCGACTCGCACGTCAGAGCACACAGCCCTGAGTTACCTTCATGTTGCCGCCGCCGCAGCTGGCCCCCATGAGGAAGCAGGCCTGCCGCGAGGACAGCAGCTGCGCCCACACCAGGTCGCGGTCCAGCTGCTCCAGCGGCGCGCCCGCCCCGCCCGCGCCGCCCGCCTGCAGCGACACCGACTCGCACGTCAGAGCACACAGCCCTGAGTTACCTTCATGTTGCCGCCGCCGCAGCTGGCCCCCATGAGGAAGCAGGCCTGCCGCGAGGACAGCAGCTGCGCCCACACCAGGTCGCGGTCCAGCTGCTCCAGCGGCGCGCCCGCCCCGCCCGCGCCGCCCGCCTGCAGCGACACCGACTCGCACGGCGCGCCCGTCAGGGTACACAAGCCTGAGGATACGGACCACTCCAATGAATTCCTATCTAACAGCCAATCTGGAGTAGTGGTGCGTTGCCAAGTAGGCGCCTAAGCACTGACGGTTTGCGGGTTTGATTCCAGCTCGAGATGGATTTTTATTTGAACTAAATATTTTTTTCCGGTTGTTTTTTCCGGTGTCAGTCGTTTTTGGTCTCCCCCACCGTGCCTCCGAGAGCACGTTAAGCTGTCAGTTCTGGTTATTATCATATACACCTAATATAGATCGTTATTCAGTTGGGAATATATCCGAAAACCCGCTGTGGTGCAGTGTGGTGGACTAATCGCCGACCAGACAGAAGCCAGCAATGCCCAGCAATGGATGTCACAAGCTGAATCGTAATGAATTTATATTTAAGCCAGAATGATCAATTAATATACCAATCAGTCACAGTTCTTATTCAAGCTAACAGCAAAATGTTATAGTGCTCAGTGGTTAAGAAAAAGTATAAATGCGGATATATGTGAGAGGAATGCTCTGCCACTACACAAAAGATAAGGTAAGACAATGACAGATTTTCAGTGAGTTGGCAAAAATTTTGAGTCTGCAAAAGTGTACCTTCAATTGCTCTCCCGGAAACCAAAGCTTCATAACAACCATGTAATTTAGCTACAGCTTTTTCTATCAAAGGCACCCACAACTGTTTTCTTTTGGCCTGAAAAAGAAAACATTCATTTTTAACCGACTTCAAAAAAGGAGGAGATTCTCGATTCATCTATATTATTTTTAATGTGTTACTTCACAACTTTTTAGTGGTATATCGATTTAAATGATTCTTTTTATCATCGAAATCTTGTGATTGTCTTCTCGTCTTCTCTTTTTTTTCTCTGTTGTCTAATCTCATTTAATCTAAGCCTACAAAATCACTGAAAACAGCTATAAATAAAGTCATCACCTGCGAGTAAACCAGATGTCCCTTCCGGTTACAAGGCAGCAGATCGTCCAAGGTCACAGTCAGCCACCGTCCATCTTTACACAGTCGTAGCTGGTAGGCGCCACGCGAAGGTTCAGCGCGGAGTAACACACCGCGAACCAGCGCCGATCGCTCCGCCAACACCGCCAGCGCTGACAGCAGCCAGCAGTTGCCCAGCACGCCTGTAGATATACATGTAGCGTTGAGACAGGGTAGAGTTAGGGTTCCAAGCAACTTTGTAACCCCCTCACCCCTCTTGGTGATATATGGTGATATTTCAGACCCCTCCCTCATAACTGATATCGCGTGTATTTTGATACGTAGCATACTGAGAACATTTTTTATTTATTTTATATACAGGTATAATCTGATTCAATTTTGGAAACTTAAGGTTCGCGATAAAAATGTCCAGGCAGCCGTGAAGGCTGTGTTGTTGTTGTGTTGTTGGTTGATTTTGTGGTATAAAATCGGGCGTTTAACGGCCTTAGCCAGCGCGCCACCGAGAGATACTCACCCTGCGAGATGTCGGAGGGGCGCGCCACTGAGAGACACTCACCCTGCGAGATGTCGGAGGGGCGCGGGTCGCGGAACACGAGCCAGGGCAGGCGCGGGTCGGCGTCCACGTGTATCTGCTGCGGCCTCAGCCAGCGCGCCACTGAGAGACACTCACCCTGCGAGATGTCGGAGGGGCGCGACACTGAGACACTCACCCTGCGAGATGTCGGAGGGGCGCGACACTGAGACACTCACCCTGCGAGATGTCGGAGGGGCGCGACACTGAGACACTCACCCTGCGAGATGTCGGAGGGGCGCGACACTGAGACACTCACCCTGCGAGATGTCGGAGGGGCGCGACACTGAGACACTCACCCTGCGAGATGTCGGAGGGGCGCGACACTGAGACACTCACCCTGCGAGATGTCGGAGGGGCGCGGGTCGCGGAACACGAGCCAGGGCAGGCGCGGGTCGGCGTCCACGTGTATCTGCTGCGGCCTCAGCCAGCGCGCCACTGAGAGACACTCACCCTGCGAGATGTCGGAGGGGCGCGACACTGAGACACTCACCCTGCGAGATGTCGGAGGGGCGCGACACTGAGACACTCACCCTGCGAGATGTCGGAGGGGCGCGACACTGAGACACTCACCCTGCGAGATGTCGGAGGGGCGCGACACTGAGACACTCACCCTGCGAGATGTCGGAGGGGCGCGGGTCGCGGAACACGAGCCAGGGCAGGCGCGGGTCGGCGTCCACGTGTATCTGCTGCGGCCTCAGCCAGCGCGCCACTGAGAGACACTCACCCTGCGAGATGTCGGAGGGGCGCGACACTGAGACACTCACCCTGCGAGATGTCGGAGGGGCGCGACACTGAGACACTCACCCTGCGAGATGTCGGAGGGGCGCGACACTGAGACACTCACCCTGCGAGATGTCGGAGGGGCGCGACACTGAGACACTCACCCTGCGAGATGTCGGAGGGGCGCGGGTCGCGGAACACGAGCCAGGGCAGGCGCGGGTCGGCGTCCACGTGTATCTGCTGCGGCCTCAGCCAGCGCGCCGCGGCGCCGGCGCCTTCGCCGCTGTAGTACAGGGAGCGCGGGGACGCGGGGAACGTGGGGTCAACGTACATCTCTCCCGTCTGGAAAAAACATACACCCTTTTATTTATTTATTCAAGCATACAAAAAATAGGTAGTTATGCATAAACCGTCCACACTTGAGCCTATCACAGACCACAGCTGGACATAGGCCTCCCAAAGTTCGCACCAGACATCCCTGTATCCGCCATCCTCATCCAGCCACCATCGGCTTCTCACCATCTTACGTAGATCGTCAGTCTAGCGGGCCAGAGGGCGTCCCACACTGTGTTTGCCAACACGCGGTTACCACTCCAGGACACGTCTGCTCCAACGGCCATCAACTTGCTAGTTCTGAGGGCCATGTCGGTTACTTTCGTTCTGTCGCGGATAGTCTCATTTCTAATCCTATCTTTGAGAGAAACCCCAAGCATAGCCCGTTTCATTGCAGGTTGAGCGACTTTAAACTTGTGGACCATTTCCTTCGTCAGTGTCCACGTCTCAGCTCCGTTTGTAACAAGACTTGTTTTCAAGCACTGCGGAATCTTTGAAGTAAAGACTCGACGAAGCCTGCTAAACGCCGCCCAGCCCAACCGAATTCTCCTATCGGCCTCCTTCTCGAAGTTGTTGCGGCCTAGTTGGATGGTATGGCCTAGGTAAATATAATCCTTAACAACTTCGAGAAGGGTACCATCGACCGATACCGGTCTTGGTGTGACTTGGTTGTTAAACATAACTGTCATTTTGTCCAAGTTCATACTGAGACCGACTCGTCGGGAGGACTCGTTTAGGCCGGCCAGCATTTGACCTAGCTCATCCAACGTCTCCGCAAAGATGACGATATCGTCGGCGAACCGAAAGTGCGAGATGTATTCGCCGTTAACGTTGTTGCCTCATCCACCCAATCCAACGTCTTAAAGACACTATCTAGCGCAGTGGTAAACAGTTTTAGCGACAGTACATCGCCCTATCTTACCCCGCGACGAAGGAAAATAGGTCTCGTTCGCTGGTCCTGAATATGGACGGTCATGGATATCGATATATGATATCTTTGCAGAGAATCCAGGACAGCCCAGGTCGAGCAGAGTCAAAAGGTTTCTCGTAGTTCACAAATCCCATACAGTTCAGCTGATTATACTCTTCAGTCTTTTGTATAATCTGCCGAATAGTATGGATGTGGTCTGCGGTGCTGTAGCCATTTCGAAACCCAGGCTGCTCTGAAGATTGGAATTCGTAGCTCAGAAGTGAGATCGGTCTGTAATTCTTCAAGAGACTTATCGCCACTTTAGTAGAACAGTACCGCAACGCTCCTAGGCCTCGCCTCCAGAGTGGCACCTCGGTGAATGACGGAGTTAAATGTTTCACCTGGGCTTTTAGGACAGGTCGCCCTGCGGCCTTAAGAAGCTCAGTCGTAACTCCGTCATCCCCCGGGCCATCCCGTTTTTAAGCTGCTCGAGCGCCGTACTAATCTCGTCGATTTCGATATCCGGCATTTGTTCCGAAAAATGGCGCAATAATGGTGCACGCGGATCTTCGGTGTCCCGAGTCTCAGGCTTGTGTGCACTCGACGAATACAGCTGTCCATAGAATTTCTCAACTTCTTCTCGGATCTGAGGATGAGAGCAAACGGTTCTGCCATCCGCTGTTTTGAGCTTCGCAAGAAGTCTTCTTCCCAATGGTCTTTAGAAAACATTTGACCCCCTATTCTGCTCTCTAAGAGTTGTAATATCTCTCGCATTAGAGCAGCGGAGTTCTCTGCGTACAAGTTTCCGTTTCCCCTCAAAAAGAGCCTTCTGTTCCGGCGAAGCTGCTTGAGTAGCGGGCATCTTGCACCTACGCCGCAACAGAACCAAGGGTTCGGGAGAAATGGTACGAGATCCCACTGCAAATTAGTGTATGCATAGAGGTTTTGCTAAAAACAAACTTTTTATTGATTATGATTAGGAGAATATAATTATATCGACCAAGCTGCCCATCAAAATGTGGCCGCTAGTATTTTTAATTAAATTTTTGTTAATTGATTTTGTTAATTTTGAATTGCCACTGCCCTCTAGTGGATAATAAAGGTAGCTCATAACGTTATACGATAGTTAGAACCAAAAATAATGCCATCTTTCGTTGAAAATTGTAAATATTTAAACGCGTATTTATGTAACGGTGCGTACGCGTCGTTGTTGTAACGAGAGATGGCGTTATTTTTGGTCAAGACATAAAAGTATCATTAGAAGTTCACACTTTTTCATGTAAATTAATTACGTAGGGCAAATTTTTATTAAGATTTCAAATTGTGTAGACACTAAAAAAAACATTGCCATAAAGAGTAGTCACATCAGTAGATACGAGGTCAAGAAGTAGGTATCATTGAAAGAACTTTGAAAATACATAAAAATCACACATTAATTTAATTTAATTTAATTTAATTTATTTATTTTGTGTCAGACATAGTCCATATTATGTTAGTATTAAAAAAAAAAACAGCTTATATCTAATGTTAGTAAATTAATATAAATAAAAATCAATACAAATAAAATCAATAAAAATAAAAATTATATTAATAATATAATTTTTGTTGAAGTAAAACTTCTTTACGGACGCTTGACTTGGGCAGTGAGCTGGCGAATGCGTGACGAGAGCGTTACGAAAAGTGTCATCAGGCAAGGCGAACGGAAGTTAAGAGGGAGATATCAGTTAGATGGAGCTAGAAAAGTTTTACTTCAGTCGTGTGGTCTAAAGCACACTCGTGTTTTTTTTTCTAATCAAAATGTTTCTCACCGCAGCACATTGAGCTAAAACTTCTTGCCACTGCGTCCAGGCATGGCTTTCCTCCCTTAAACGGAGGATTTCCATTGGGGTGCTTTCTTGACGCTCACCATCAGATCCTTCCGCTGTGGATAAAACAATTGACAGTAAAAAAAATTGCGTGCGTACAAAGTACACACGTCAGAAGTGAAACTTCTTTGGCAAACTAATTTTTGAGTTTCGTTTATATTTATACAAATCTAAAGCTTTAGATCTCCGTTCCAGCGCCATCTAGTTAGTTTGCAATGTAATTCTATCGATATTAATGTAACAGCCTTTGTAGTTTCTACAGAACACGTTAGGTGGCCAACCTTTGTAGTTTCTTTTTTTTCTTCGTGGCTCGTGACGCTATTATTATTATGGCGTTTCATCCGTAAAAATTTTACCCCTCATGCGCCTAAAGAAGTTTCACTACAATAAATATCAACATAAAAAATGCAATAGATTCACTGACCGGGAAAGAAAATAGAAACAATAATAAAAATGGCAAAAGCGAATGATCAAAAAGAGGGAATAGGGTATGTAAATCCTGCTCAAAATCTGGAGCAGCCCGACTGGGGTAGTACCTCGACCTTACAGAAGATCACAGCTAAATAATACTGCTTTCAAGCAGTGTTGTGTTCCTGTGGTAAGGTGACCAGAGCTCCTGGAGGAGATTGGGGGGAAGAGTCAGCAACGCGCTTGCGATACTTCTGGTGTTATAGGCGTATATAAACTACGGTGATCGCTTACCATCAGATGGGCCGTACACTTGTTTGCCGACCTAGTTGAATATGAAAACAATAATTGTGTTTGCTAGCAAACGAAAAACCGACTTCAATCAATTACATCGACAAGTAATACAACGTAAGTAGACGAAAAAAATTAACAAACATACTAGTTGTCACTACGATTTTCGAGGGTTTCCTTCGATTTCTCTGGGATTCCGTCATCAGAACCTGGTTTCCTTATCATGGTACCACCCTTGGGTCTTTTTTGAATTTGGTTAAAAAAGGGGCTATAATTGATAGACTTACGCGAATCATCATCGTCCAAACTGGGCTGGTCTGGCGCGGCGGGCAGTAGCCTAGTCTTCGGAGACTGGCACATGTCACACGCTAGCGCCGTACCGGGATTTACGTATGTACACTCTGAACACGGCCATTCTGTCGACTCTCCTCTGTGGAATCGAGAAATTTACCTAATGTTAAAAAAAAGTGTGTGTGTCAGCTCCGAAGAACGACGGGAGTTTACTCATTCAGATCGACTGTCTAAATAAGCACAAAAAGGGTTACTAGTCTAAGAAAAAGATTAATACCATATCAAATGGTAAATAAACTAATCAAATAACGCCATTTATCTATTTGAGATGGCGTTATTAGAAAACGTCGTTACGCCATCAATCAGAACCCTATTCAATTCCGATAGATGGCATAAATAACAACGTAACGAGGTCATTCGTTCAGTACATTTTACTCCTCATATTTTTTTCATACCGAAAGCCTTATATGAATATCGCTTCTTAAGGAGTAAACTCCAAAAATTGTTAAGTATCTCAAAAAAAAAAACGAGTGTTATTTAGACCACACGACTGAAGTAAGGCTTCTTTAACTCCATCTATCTTAGATCTCCCTCTCAACTTCCGTTCGCCTCGCCCGATCACACTTTTCGTAACGCTCCCGTCACGCATTCACCAGCTTACTCCCCAAGTCGAGAGTGCGTAAAGAAGTTTTACTTCAAATATATTTTTTGGTTGTAAAAATATCAAAGTCGGCTAAAAATCATCAATTTGGCTTACTTGTGTTCTGGTGGCGGTGTCTTGTGTCGTGAAGCCCTCCGTGGTGCTGGAGTGTGTCTTGATGGACTTCGACCGGCTGGAAAATTAAAACCGTTGTCTGTAAATTATTACGATCTTCAATGTAAGGTTTTTTTTTAAATACTGCGATTGTATAGTCTAAGATTTCCAGTATTTTGCGGGGACATTTCCACCACTGTTGGGCAAGGTATACCGTCTTCTATTGAGGATTAGGATAAGCTTAATCCGCTTACACACACAAATTAAAGTGTGTACATGTATTAATATTGTTACGAATAAAAAAAGCACAAAGAAACTAGCGCCATCTAGCGTCAACCAGTAAAACCACTCAAAGACAAAGACAACATGAAACCCTCTACTAAATAAATGAAAAACGGTCTCAAATAAATGTTTTCTTTCTTCTTTCTTTCTTTCTTTAAATACTAGATGGCGTTAGAGGAACTACTGTGAAACTTTATAGAAGTATAGTCTCGAAAACCGGATACATGCGCGAACTTTCCAGAATGGTCTGGTACTCGTCTCGGCCGATATAAATGGCCGCAGGGAGGCGAACGAGTTAAGTTCAGTTTGAGCTACCTTCGAGGCGACTTCGAAGTGAAAACTAGTGATCAAGATACCAGCGAAACCTACGACATTGGCTGCGACTTAGGACATCGTAAGTACTTAGCGTTTAAACCTAGTGCTTTGTGTTGAACCTAGTGCTAGTGAATAAAGTCTCCAAAAGAGTCAGCAGGTCTTTCTCTCCAAATCCTTAACACGTAACAACTGGTGTCAGAAGTGGGATTTGGAGATGCCATTGACTCCGAGAGAGAACTTCAAGGAGGGCGTCAGGACAAGGGCACAACGAGCTGCGGAGGCCACACCCACTGGAGACCAAGCTCCGCCCAGTGTGGGCCAAGCCCCGCCTACCTGGCCCCGCTCACTGACCACGCCCCTCAGGCTCCGCCTACTCAGGCTCGGCCCCCGCCCACTTTGACTCGAGCTCCGCCCACTGGCTCCACCCACCTTTCCACGCGTACCAGAAAGGCCACGCCCACCAGCGGTACCGTAGCTTCTACAGACCCTCAAGTGGCTCTTCAATTAGGAAGTTTAATTGAATTAATGGAGGTGCAAAGGGCTGAAATTCAGGCAATGAAGGAATCACACGATCTCAAGCTCGGCGCTTTGCAAGAATCACAAGAGTAACAAAAAGACCTCTAAGAAAAAGCACTTTGGGCTATAAAAGATGTTAGTGACATGGTGGATTAAGCTTCGAAAAGATGTCGACGAAGTGAAAGAACGAGTTACCGATACCGGGTTAGGATTGGATGTAAATTTAGGACAGTTTCTTATCATGGCCATTTTGTTGACTCTATCAGTTGAACACAGATTTCTTCAGGACGTTCATCTTAACCTTTAGTATAATAATTATAGAAACCAAATAACACTTTACTATAGAGACTAAAAAACCAGAAAAATCTCAACTTACCACTGACTCCGTGATTCGTGGCTTCAGTAGAAGATCCGGGGACCCCATGTTTAGGTACTGGTGGCGTCTTGCACGCTAGACACAAGGTAGCCGAGAGCGGGTTCCGTAATGTACACGAACTGCACGACCTTTGTGAAGAGATTAATTTGTTAAATTGATAGTTTTTTTTTTTTTTTTTGAAAATTTGAGCGACCGGTAACGCGGCAGCATCATGACGTTCAGTACTTGGATGGGTGACCGCCTGGGAACACCGCGTGAGGTTGACTTTTTTTTTCAACTAGTTTTTTTTTGTATTTTATATTCGTTTTTTTCAATTCATTTTTTTTTTTTTTTAATTAGTTTTTCAAAAACTAAACTTCTTTACGCACACTTGACTTGGGGAGTAAGTAATGCGTGACGAGAGCGTTACGAAAAACGTGATCGGGCGAGGCGAACAGAGAGAGAGAGGTGCGAGCACACATTTTCTTTCTCTCTTTCTCTCATAGCCAGTTACGTTTCGTATATCTAAGACACAGTGCAGGCCTATTGTGCAGAAGTTTTAATTCAGTCGTGTGGTTTAAAGCACACTTTTTTTTCATTTAAAATTATAATCCACAGGCTCCAAATTGCCACTGACCATTATTAAAACCATGCATTACGCTTTTGGTTGGTGGAAAGGTGCGTAGGCTCAAAATTCTACTGATTAAGTTTTATGCATGATATTTTATTCTAAGTTCAAGGTTAAAAACTAAACTCAATATACTTCTCAATAGTTTCATCAAGTTTTGTGTTTTACTCATTTCCTAGTAGCATATTTTGATAATCTCAATCAAGTATGCATCTGAACCATTATTTCTTCAGCAGTTTTACCATTTTATGATAATTTTGATGATATTGACTAAATAATCGACAAACATCGCTCTAATTTTCCACTTCTTTCCACTTTTCCTCTATATAAGTAACACAATAAGAAGTGCTTTGCTCTCATTACATTACACTACTTAAATGTCTCTTTTTTTTGGTTTTGGTATGAAAACCAACCAGACCAAAAATCAGACAACCTACCACAAGGACCAACTAAGATCTGACAAAAAATTAAGCAATTATCTTACCAATAAGCGTGGGGCGAAGGCCTAGAGCCCGCACAGGCGGCACACGTGGTCGATCCCGAATCATTCACAAGCGTACAGCGACCACACGACCACGTACTGGCCTCTGCTTGGTTTTGTGCTGTCGTATCTAAAATAATCCAGAGAATATTGAATTCAGACACTTCTATTGAGAGATCTATCTCGTGGCGTCTACGCCACGTTGGCGCAACGGCCACAGCACTGGTTTATGGCTGTCGCCATGGCGGTTGCGGGTTCGATTTTGGTTGGTGGTTGCGGATTTATGGGGAGGGTAGCAAACTTGAAAACACTCTTGTAATTTATTTAAAAACCGAAAAAGACCTCATCAGCAAAAATATTCGCTTCAGCCTGTCATATTCCACAGCTGGGCATAGGCCTCTTCTCCATGTAGGAGAAGGATCGGAGCTTAATCCACCACGCTGCTCCAATGCGGGTTGGCAGTTTGTCATATGCAGGGATCGAACTCGCAAACGCCAGCGCAACAGCCACAAACCAGTGACTTTTGCGTTAAAGTCTGCAAAAATTTACAATGCAGAAAACATATTTAAATTCAACGGTAAACCAACCGCACAACTAATAACTAACTTACCAACGGCAAACAAAAGTTCGTCGCTGTTAAGGTCATGGTCTAACGAAGCGATCGGGACTGTCAACTTTTTAGGAGGCTCGTTGCGATTCGACTCCGGTTTCGTACAGCTTGCTTCTGACGATGAATTGTTCCTGAAAATGAGAAGCACGATACTTAGTTTACTTTACCGCATCTTTTATTTGTTGAAAACCTATCAAAACCTTTTTAGGCAGTCAATATTTCACTCTATATAATAAAAAGTATACCTTTTCTATTTTTCCAAATTAATTGTCTTTCTATGTGTGTGTGTGTCGAGTTACTATAAACTAAAAAAAAAACGACTAAGCTTGTTAGCTTTAGCTAGCACTATTAGCAAATATAACCTATTTACAAAACATTTCTCTCTCACTCTCATTCACTCCGATTTCCATTCAGCCGCCCGTGCTTACGAATATGAGTAATCAGGAGTTACTTCTAAGCATCACCACTCAACCAACCAACCTTTACACATATTCCCACTTACGCCTCCTAATTTATCTCCAACCTGCTTCACCGCTTACCTACTTTTAGTCTTTTAGAATCTCCTGATCAATGATCTATGCTTCTACCTGATCATATTACCCACCTGCTCCTCGGCAGCTTCACTCAGGGGGAGGCGATAGCGTGATCTAAAATTCATAGCCACCTTCCTACCTACCCATATCTCTCGTACCCATCTCCTACCTACCCATCTCTCACCTTCGTATGTCCCACCTATTCATCTCCCACCTACCCATCTCTCCTACCCATTTTCCCCCAACCCACCTCTCTCCTACTACTCACCTACTTCTCGGCTGCTCCCGCTCAGATGGTGGGGCCAGAGTGACAGCGTGAGGCGGACGCGCACTACGACATACATCGCAACGCGCTCCCCACGCGTTATAAGCGAACCAACACTCGCTGCACTGCCACATACGAGTCGCGCCTGACTCACGCCTATAATACAATTACACAAGTCTTACTATCTCACAATGGTATATTTTTGTACCCAATAATTGGCCATTAGAACAATCTACTAACTATACAATGGGTATCTTTTATTTTTGGCCGAATTTTCGTCAAAGTTGGGATCGGGCTAGTCATGTCATCAGTCTATTGTCATCAAATTGACCTATATTATTTTCAAATACAGCATGGCTATAGTGAAATGGAAGCATTTTATCACAAAACGGTAGAACGTTTCATCATATTAGATGATTTTTGTTCCACTCGATTTGCAAACCTTAAAACGAAATTCATAAAAATATGTAATTAGTTACATTTAAAGTGTTGTTAGTTACGCTTCTGCATAAAACCGAAATTGACTAAAATGCCGCATCGAGAGAATAGGAATGACATTATTTTGATTACAAGATGGATAAAAGATTAGGGCACGTCTTATCACAGCTTCTGAGGCATTAAACACACTGATTATCATACCAGTATTTCGACATAAAACTTACATTTTTAATGAGTGATACATATTTTATACACTACCTAATATTAGTAAAATAGCAAATTATATTGGTTTTACAGCGCGTTTAAAACTGTCAATTTTGTTTCTACATAATATACGGAGAGATTAAGATTTCTTGTTCTTTGATGATAAGTGCCCTAAAAATATGTAGGTCATTCGATTTTAGATTAGATTTAGAGAAATACTTTTATCGATCCTTCGAAACATATCCGCAAAAGTGCCAATCTTATTACGATGTAATATTTAACATTCGCAGGGCACGATTACCATATCAAAGAAAAGGGTAACAGAAATTACTTACGAAGTTTGTTGCTGAATAGAAGGCACTTTAGACGGATCCCGAGGGTTATGAGACACTTTGCCGACAGAGGGCAGCATATTAAACACTTTCCCAGACTCTTTACTCGCACCTATATGGGAGGTCCTTAAATTACTTTCAACTATCGGGGAAATACAATTTTCCGCGCCTAAAAGTTCATCGATCCTTGCGTAATCACCATCGCCTATATCGTTAGAATACAATACTTCATTTTGGGAATTACTCATAACTGTTTTCGTATCTTGCACTGAGACGTAAGAGTACCTCGTGCCATTATTATTGACTTGCAATTGAAGGTTTAGGTCTTTATATTTGCCTTTGTTTGGCAATGCGTATATAACACCCTCCGCATTAGTGTCCCAGCTACACTCCTTGTCTATTAACTCAGAGCTTTCATCGGATTTTCTATCGTCTCTGCGGTCTTCAGGTTTCGTCAGCGTCCCGCAGTAACCAGCTAGAGATTTCTGGTAATCGTTAAGACTTCGTCTACTGGATATGACTTTTCCGACTGGTCGATTTTCATTCGTCTGTTCAGAAAATGACCTTCGGTACGTCGGTCGAGTTTCCGGCGAGTTTTGAGCACTTATCGACCTTTGGAAGGAATCGCCCAAGTTTGTACCAGTTTGTGGCCAATCTGGAACGGTGATCATAATACCACCAGAAGATGGCAACGAGGTCGCTCCATCTCTGTTAAAAGTCTCATGTCTTCCCAAAGTCGTTACACTTAAACCTCTTGTGTTGGAAATTCTCGACAAAGGGGATATTCTTGGGGACAGACAGGCTTCGCAGTGCGTTCTGATCCCCGAATTTTCAAGGGTACATTTACTGCAAGCCCACTTCTTCAAATGCAGACCTCTGCTGTGTTCTCTCTGATATTCTTTAACGTAGTTCAGTTCCCAATTAGATTTGCTTTCATTACACTTCTTGGGTCGCCTCGTGACCGTGTGGAGACTTCTCAAGAAAGATTCTCTTGGATTGTACGAAGACGTACCGTATCTTTCCGAGACCAGCAAACTAGTCGGTCTGTTTATAGTACCTCTAGTTTCTTCGACGTTCCACCATTTCTGTTGGGAATTGATCACGGAACCGTGTGACAGAGATCTGGTGACCCCATGGGCGTGATCAGTTATCTGCGTCGGGGACAAACGCAACGACTGCACATCAATATTCAGAGGACGACCACCGGAATAACTTGACGAAGGCTTATACGAAGGGACTGCTAAGGTGTTGGATCTTATCATACTGTGGTCTGGAAAGAAAAAATACAATTATTAATAAATTGCTACAATATAGTAGACGTATATAGGTATGTATAGAAGAATTGTATACCTTGGTCAGACTTATCTTTGTCAGTCATCCCTGAAGCTTGCTCCTCGTCATCGGACAACCTAAATAAACGAAATTTTATTATTATAGTTCAATATTTTCCAAACAGTTCGATACATTACTATAAAAGCAATAAATGTTGATGAGTGTTTTGCTAAAAATTGATAAACATGTGATAATATGTTTATCAATTTCCTAACAGTGAAAGCAGAAGTTTCGATATCATCGACAATACTTCGGATAAGATTACTGAAATTGGGTAATGAATCATCGGAAATGAAACTAATGTTTTGATTGTTATCACATTTAATATTTTTATAATTACACTAGCTACCAAACGCGTGAAGTTTAAATAGAAAAAAAACTCTCAATACGGACTTAATCACCTACCGGTATGAAATATACTTTACGTTACGACCCACGTATTTTCAAAACTATCAAATATAAACAAAAAAAAACCTAAAAATCTATTGAATCGTTACGTAACTAGAATAATTATTTTTTTATTTGATTTTTTTCCTATTATATCCAATTACTGGAAATAGGCCTCTTTCTCTACGATGAGAAAATCTCTATATGAGAAGGAATGATAGTTTTTTTTATTATCATATCAAAATTTTCGATCCAGCGGGATTCGAACCCGCTCCCCCGACATACCGTGTCCGGTGCTCTAGCCGTTAAGCTAAGGATCTATGTCCAGCCAAATCGAAATTCTTAATATGATTCTGAAAACACAAAAATAAAAATAATACGAATTAGGAATGATAGTATTACAAAGTGATAGAATAGTTAATACTAGTGTATATAAAGTGATCTATAAATAACATCTAATGGATAAACCTGTAATATGAAGAGACGATTAGCGAGGCGAACATGTCGACGGCAATGAATATTAATTATGACAGGATTAGATTACTGGAGGGGAAATAATGACGTGCCTATATGAAATATAGTACTTTGAAGTTCATCTGAATTTTAAGCCTTAATCTTCTACTTTAATAACGCGATACGTTGTTGGCAGAATAAATTATTACACAATGTTCATGTCTAGGTAACTTAGGTAAGGCCTCGTTTACGGAGACGCAGAGCGTAGTGCGTAGCGTGTGGCGTGGCGGAACGCACTAAATTCAAACGTAGGGCGTTGTATGAGTGCGTTTACGGAGAAGCGATTTTACACGCGTTCATTTTCATACATTTTGACACACGCGAGAAGCTACGCCACACGCTACGCACTACGCTCCGCGTCTCCGTAAACGAGGCCTAAGGTCTTTATGATATACTGAGTATGATGTAGATGTATGAGTAATAAACATACAGTAACTATTCTGGTGTAGCTGATCGTGTAGTCGCCGCCGTCGTAAAAAAATCACACAAAACGGTCGCGGGATCGATTCTAACTTAGCTATCCTAGAGCAGATATTTGTATTTGTACAAAAATTTGTTTCCGTTCTGGATGCCTGTTTCTGGGTCGCCTAACCGTGCCTCGAAGAGCACGTTAAGCTGTCGGTCCCGATTGTCATCATAGATACCTGATAACGATCGTTACTTATATTGGGGAACTAGCTTCTGCGCGCGACTTCGTCGGCGTGGACTCCGCTCCTATTGGTCTTAGCGTGATGATACATAGCCTATAGCCTTCCTCGATAAATGGGCTATCTAACACTGAAATAATTTTTCAAATCGGCCCAGTAGTTCCAGAGATTACCGCGTTCAAACAAACAAACAAACAAACA
Source organism: Melitaea athalia (assembly GCA_905220545.2). Lineage (NCBI taxonomy): Eukaryota > Metazoa > Arthropoda > Insecta > Lepidoptera > Nymphalidae > Melitaea > Melitaea athalia. The sequence continues at coordinate 18,974,597 of HG992189.1, read as the reverse complement.
AACAAACAAACAAACAACCAAACAAACAAACTCTTCAGCTTTATATATTAGTATAGATATATCCGTCAAACCGCAGTCGAGCATCGTTGTCGATTAAGCTCCAACCCTTCTCCTCCAAGGAGACGATCACGATTCAGCCTGTAATATGCCACTGTTGGGCATAGGCCTCTTCCCCATGTAGGAGAAGGATCCAAGAAGAAAGAGGCTTATATCCTGCAGTGTGATATTACAGCTTGAATCAATCATTGTTTAATATACGGATGATTAATGAACCGTACTTAGAACATAATTTTACGCTGATTTATCGTTATTGGCTCCATAAGGAAAATGAGAAATGTTGCAAAAAGGTAAATAATCGAATCCAATGTCACACACAAAAAAAAAACGAGTGTGCTTTAGACCACACGACTACTCTACTTCGATTTCTACCTTCACTAACTTATATCTCCCTCTCAACTTCTGTTCGCCTCGCCCGATCACACTTTTCGTAACGCTCTCGTCATGCATTCACCAGCTTACTCCCCAAGTCAAGCGTGCGTAAAGAAGTTTTACAAGTAGAATAATTTACATAATTAGATAGTTGTAAAATACCTGTAGACGGGCGCATGAGGCGCGATCTTGTCGCAGGCGGCACAACGCCAAGAGGCGGAGACGTTCCTGAGCCCGCAACAGCAACGCCAAGCGCGGCTGGCCAGCGGAGCTGACCCCACACTCGACCATCCGCTACAACAGTATCAAAAATTTACATACATACGAAAAGTAAGGTTCCTACATTCGGTCCTATATCAAAACGAATGATGTTCTGAATATCCGTTAGTAAAACGAACCGTGAATGATTCGAAAAGAAACAAAAAATAAAACACCAGCACAGCCGGAAATTTCCTGACTAAAATATGGAGCAGCCCGACTGGGGTAGTACCTCGACCTTACAGAAGATCACCTATCACAGCTAAATAATACTGTTTTCAAGCAGTGTTGTGTTCCTGTGGTGAGTAAGGTGGCCAGAGTTTCTGGGGGGTAATCGCTTACAATCAGGTGAGCCGTACGCGTGTTTTTGTTATGTTACTAGGTTGGCAAACAAGCGTACGGCTCACCTGATGGTAAGACCGTAGCCTATAGACGCCTGCAACACCAGAAGCATCGCAAGCGCGTTGCCGACCCGATCCCCAATCCCCCCAGGAGCTCTGGTCACCTTACTCACCAACAGGAACACAATACTGCTTGAAAACAGTATTATTTAGCTGTGGTCTTCTGTAAGGTCGAGGTACTACCCCAGTCGGGCTGCTCCATATTTTGAGCAGGAAATTTCCTGCTGTGCCCTACCTCAGTTAGCTGTGCCCTACCTCAGTTAAATTTAGTGTTTTCCGACCTAGTTATATTAAAAAAAAAAAAAAAAAAACAATTCACACACTATTAACGAATACGTAACGAAGTAGCGTTGTTAAGGTAGGGCTTAGCAAGAAATGTCTAGCTCAATTATGGGACCTAGAGAAACCACAACAACCTGGGAAGTATAAGGAACTTGTAAAAGATCACATCCATATGACAATACTCTCAACTAGTGCTGTGATCCTTCATCATCTTTCTTCTTCCTTGATCATCATCATCTTTCTTCCTTGATTTAAGTATGTACCCAGAGCTCTTGAGGGTGCACTGTGTTGATAGCGTGATCCTATTCTCCTATTGTTTCGATTCAGCCTATCGCAGTCCACCGCTGGACATAGGCCTCCACGCCACGTGTTGCCCATAGTCACCACGCTGGGCAGGCGGGTTGGTGACCGCAGGGCTGGCTTTGTCGCACCGAAGACGCTGCTGCCCGTCTTCGGCCTGTGTATTTCAAAGCCAGCAGTTGGATGGTTATCCCGCCATCGGTCGGCTCTATAAGTTCCAAGGTGGTAGTGGAACTGTGTTATCCCTTAGTCTTGCGACATCCACGGGAAGAGAGGGGGTGGCTATATTATCTACTCCTGTAACCACACAGCCATTCCTCCTATTGTTTAAGGTGATCATAAGCTACAGTAACTGCATACCATCGAGGGACGATCGCTTGTTTGCCACCCTAGTCCTATAAAACTCCCCAACTACGACACTACTAACGTCTCGTTCTTATAAGCTAACTGGGCTTATTATTGTTTACTAGAAAGCAAATTAGTTTATTATAGGAGCCGGCCATAGCCGTCCATTTCGGCCATTTTCGCCAAATACACCATTGACAACGGTTTTGCTTTTCATGAAATCTCAGTACTAAATTAACAACTATAACAATAAATTTAAGTCCATTAAATGTCACGGGCAATAAAAGATAACATTACATATTGAAATACGATACTAAAGTCCATTAGTACAAGTGTAATCAAGCGTATCGTCTAGAAAGTGTTTTTTTTACTAATAAATGCCTTACCTACTACTTCCCCTAAACAAGGAGTCCGGAAACAGACGCAACATATGTTCAAACACTCAGACCGTGACAAAATGGGAAAAAATAAGTCTACATGGCTGTTACAAAGACCTTTACCTATTGGTCATATGCGATAACATGTATTTATGGCTTTCTTAAATAAAATTAATATTTTATTTTTAGTTCTGAAAACAATATAGTCTGTAAATTATTTAAAAAAAAAAAGATTTAAATATCTGTAATTTTTTTAAAGTAATATTACATTCTAAATAACCCTGCTTGGGTTAAAAATATTGAAGCATTTTGAAAATTTAAATAAACATAAATAATAATAACTTAATAGGATCATTGTACATTAAGTCATAGTCTATTACTAGGGCAGACAAATAATGCATCATTTAGAATACAACTCACTTCTTTACTATTTAATAGTTTTTTTTTTAAATAACATAGTACATAAAAATATATAGAACATATAAATATGTATATCATAATATATTGTATTACACCTTACACCCAGATTCTAACACAAATCGAACCCACAAACTGCGGAGCAAAATGCAGGTCTACACTAGAAACTGCACCATCGGGCTAGTCAAACATGTTGGCATATTAAAAAATATTTACCAAATTTCTTGGTTTTTACTTTTTACATAGTAATACTATTTAACATTTCAAATATGTATTTCAGTGAAAGGTGCAAATTAATCACCTTTCGTGGTCAATGACCTTTTCTTTTGTAGTTCTTTGTTCATAAAACCTACTATTGGCCTTATTACTGTTAATATTATGTTAAATTTAATATGCAAATTGTAACGCTGTTGGTTTTCAAATTACAAAAAAATAATGGTAATAAAGATGTTGATCCCAGTTGTTATCATACACACCTGATAACTATTATTACTAATAGTCGGGAAGGTTTCCGGCTTCCGCTGAGAGATATGATGAATTAAGCTCAAGGCTTTCTTCAATATTAAGAAAAAGGTGTTTGCCTAGCAGGGGGACATTACAGACTGATTTATTTCAGTTCTTAGCAACACCAAAACAAGTATGTCCAAACAAACTTACTCTATACACATTCTTTGTGAAATGAATTAAGAGCGTGCATAAGGCGAGTAAAAAATCAGATTTCACCCGCGCGCCCGATGAAACAAAATATACACAAAGCCTCGTGTCAGAGTGCGATAGACGATATAGTTTTGAGCGCATTACGAATGTAAAAAACGACAAATATGTTATTTTGTATATAATTCCGAAACTAAAAGTAATTACATTAAATGCCTTGGCATAGCCTTTACTCATATTTAAATGTAATTAATTATCAAATTTTTGTCTTAATGGTCATAACCATATCGAGTATAAATAGAAAAAATATAAAAATTAGAGGTTACTTCGTGATTATATTTTATCGAGGAAATTTCCTTATTTTATGTTTTTGATATGGGTCAACCCTTGCAAATATCACGTAGTTTGTCATATATTTTTATTTTAAGATTTGGTCTGGAACTTTTCATGTCAAAACAAATAGAAGATGGTAATTTTGCATTATGCGCACTCTTAATAAAAGAACTCAATTAAAATGTTGGTAAATATAATTTCTTTTTTATCAATTTAGCCAAGGTTCTGTATGAGGAACCTTTAGTAATATTTATAATCTAGATTTAAAAAGAGTTTATCATATCTAGATGAAGAGATGGCTACTATGAAATCTAGACTAACTTAATGGGCCCCGTAAACGATCAAACTTGTTTGTCAAACTTGTTTGATCAAACTTCAGACCGAGAGTTTTTTTTCCTCCGGCTTTTTTTTCTCTCGGCCTACATTAGGGAAATTGTTATTTATTGTAATATTTAATAAAGCCGAGGATGAAGTAGGTAGATAATGTCTCGAGACATTATAACTTAATATTTTGACTAAGTTAAGGCTGCTTATAACACTGGGTACATTACGTAAGTTTGTAATGTACCTAATGTTAAGATAATTATAAATTTTTATTTTTTATTGTTTGATTTTTTGCTGCCTTAACTTTTTGTTATTTTTGTTTAGTTTTTTTTTTTTTGTAAATGATGTTATTTTATTTTTTGACTTTCGTTAAGTGTGTGACATGCACCTTATGGCGAAATAAATGATTTTGATTTGATTTGATTTGATTTGATTCATGTTTTCATATAACAAACACATCAAACAAGCCCGCACACGATCAAATAATTCGAGAAACACGTTTGTCAAACAGAAATTTATATGAAGTTTGATCAAATACTTATTTGATCGTCTACGGGGCCCTTTAGATTTAAACTTACTTTCAAGTTTAAGTTTTGGAAGAGACCAATTTGAAGGTATATAAAATATTTGACAACAAAGAAGCTCATATCCCCAATTACAGTATTTATTTATGTTACTCACGTATTTGAAAAGTTAATTGGGAAAATTTAAAATTATTATTGAAAAGGTATGTACCTACCTATATAATGACTGATAATGAAAAAATGATTGGTGAATGGTTGATATATTTTTTAAAGCTGTGAGTGCCTCTTTTCTGGTCCGTTTTGTGGGAGACCATATGTATGAGATTGTAATATCTCAAAAAGAAACAATTTTACCATTTTGTGAGATATTTTGTGTATAAATATTAATTTTTTTTTAAATTATATTTTTAACTTATTTAAGTACTACTATTAATATTACTAAAGTATTATTACTATTAAAAAAGCAAAATAATACAATTAGGTACATATTTAATTGTTGTTTTAAAAATCCCCAATAGGGAAAGGCCAAGGGCTATAATAATCCATACAGCCTGGTCTGAATTTATACGTTTCAATCCGGTATCATTAGGTATCTATACTAATATTATAAAGAGGTAAAGTTTTTAACTTTGTTTGTTTGTAGGGGTGATCTTTGCAAATACTGATCCGAGCATGAAAATTCTTTCACTAACAGAAAGCATAACTATTCAGGACTGATATAGGCTATATTTTATTGTTATTGAACAAAAAATTCAGTTAACAATTATAGTATATGTAAATCAAATCGGAGAAATGCAAGCAAGATGAAAACTTTACTACAACCTATATATTCGCATAACAAAAATAATTAACACCCAACGAAGTGGGCACGGGTCGGCTAGTATAAAGTAAAATAGGAAATACAAACTTATATTTTACAGATTAAAAATATATTCTCCAAAAATTAAGTACTATTTTCATCTATTTTTTATTTATGAATGAAGATGAAATAAATTTAAATTTTTAAAAACACTTCCCATTAACAGCAAGTAATACAATAAAATTCACTTACATATTAAAACATTATCTTCACTACTCACAAACAAATGATATAAAAAACATATTAGTTCTAATAGTTAGCTTTTGTCTTATAAGTAATAGTTACGATAGACGGATAGAACCAACTATACATTACATACCTACACTCATTGTGGCCGAGCGAAAAACATCATTTTCATTAAAATAATGACTAAGCCCCGCCACAAAATGCAAACCAGTCGACAATTCCGATAATGAACTACGAATACACACACGCAACTACTAAATACAATGGTAATATAACCTAAATATGGACTGGGAAAATCGATAATCTTTGACACAAGCAACAATGAAATCAGACGTCAATAATTTCGTATAAAACATACCTTTTGAAAGTGCTAGTAGTCGGTATAACGATAGCTTCGGATCCGGGAGTTGTTCCACCGCTTTTTTCTGTCCGTGAAGCGTATTCCGACGACGAATCACCGGTATAATAACGTTTTTGTACAACACTGTCATGATCAGACACTCTTTTTATACCACATTTTAAACACTTTACACTCTCGGTAGGGTTGATTTGACCACACGTCTGACAATGCCATTGCAGCACCGATGCGATTGAACCCATTTTAATTCACACATGGCTATGTGACCATAACACTGCGTCGTTTTTATGGAAACAATATCGGACATAAGAAAAATGAAAACAGCTGATCCACCATGTTGTTTCAGTTGTTTGTGTATAACTTTTTTTAAGGGAATGTTGCCAAATACAACGTTATTTGTTGTTCTTATATTGTTTATTTGTTTTACAGCAATGAAGAGGATATATTGAACAATTATTTCGTTTATTTTACTTTATTTCAATCTCTTTCCAATAAGATTATTGTAATACATTGATACATTGTTTTTTTTTACTGAATATTAAATATTAATGCGCTAACTAGCGTCATCTACATCATATTTTGTGCTCTTTAATACTAAACGAATGTTTTTGTAGTACACGCTGCTTTCCAAAGATGGCTCTGTTTACCTTTTTTTTTTAAATTACATAGGTAAAAGTTCTGATTACGTTTCTTTTTAACAAAAAAATTACAAGTAAAAAAACAAAAAAAAAAAAAAACAAACTTTTATTTGAATAAGCTGAAATGAATAAACTAACTTTTCCTTCAAAGTCTTACTACCAATATATCTAGGTAACGTTATTACACATTTTATATAGTACCTATAATAATACTAGCAATACAACACAGTTTCACCTGCGTTATTTCTCCCGATCCCGTCTTAATGTTGGGATAAAACAAAGCCTTTAAATTATTCTGGATCTCCATTCTGATAGTTTTTGCGTGAAAGATTTAAATGATTTTAATATTTATTTATTTATTTATTTAACAGGTTTACCTACAGTTATTTACATTAATATAACTTAAAAATAATTACAAATATTAAAAAATTAAATGTAATAACTACTTACAGGTAAACACCACATGTATAACAATAAAGACATAAACATAAAAATCGGCCAAGTGCGAGTCGGACTCGCACACGAAGGGTTCCGTACCATTGACTAGGTACATTGATTGTAATAACGGGCAAAAAGCGGCTAAAAATAACGTTTATTGTATGAGAGCAAAAATAGGTAAAAATGACGTTTTTTATATGGGCGCCCCCCTTAAACATTAATTTTATTTTAATTTTATTATTTATTATTAAATTAAAAATACAACTGAGTATTTTGTGAATATTTCAATTGCCTACCTGTTGCCATTATTAATATCGAGCAAAAAAGGGCAAGAAAATCGCGTTTGTTGTATGGGAGCCCCCCTTAAATATTTATTTTATTTTGTTTTTAGTATTTGTTGTTATAGCGGCAACAGAAATACATAAATTGTGAAAATTTCAACTCTCTAGCTATAGCCGTTCTTGAGATACAGCCTGGTGACAGACGGACGGACGGACGGACGGACGGACGGACAGCGAAGTCTTAGTAATAGGGTCCCGTTTTTACCCTTTGGGTACGGAACCCTAAAAATTACACAATTAGCAAACTTAAATAACTAAAGATAATCAAAACTAGAGACAAAAAATAATTGTGTTTGCTCGCAAACGAAAAAAAAGCGACTTCAATTACATCGACAAGTAATACAACGTAATAAGACGAAAAAATAGTCAAGTAAATACGCGCTATTAAAGATTACTTAAAAAGTTGTAATCAGTTTTCGATCTAATTTAAACAAGACTACAAGACAAGTATTAGCTTTCGACTAAAGTAAGAATCATCGAAATCGGTACACCGAGTAAAAAGTTATGCGGTATTTCAATTAAAACAAAATTGATCGAAATCGGTCCACCCAGTCAAAAGTTCTGAGCTAACATACATTAAAAAAAAAAAAAAAAAAAAAAAAAAAAAAACATACGTGTCGAATTGAGAACCTCCTCCTTTTTTGGAAGTCGCTTAAAAAAACAAAAAAAAAGACATTTGACGGTACTAGACGATAATAAAATTACAAAAACGTTTTCAAAGACTGTTTATATATTTTAACACATTTCCACGATAGGAATAGATGGAGACAGCGTGAAGGTCAACCAAGCCACTACAGCCGTTTATAAATTTAGATATACGTGGCACAATATATTATTTTTAGAGACTCAATTAAAATAAACAAACATAACTTCAATAGGTAATTGTTTCTTCTGTGTACAGGTGCTGTATCTATATACATGTAGCTAGGATCAAGATGAATTAGAAATACTAAAACAAATGCGGTCCTTTTACGCGTAGTACACGGTACACGAATAACTTGTTCTCTTAGTAGTCTGTGCACGAATAAGATTGATCGTTCAACACCTATTTCAACACGCGTTAGTTCATTGCTTTGTTTTTATCGAGCATTTATACTTCTTTTTTTTTACATTTATACGTTTAAAATAGCCTAAAAAAACGATCCGTTAAAAACCTCGATATCGACGAAAAAACGTCAATAGACGGCGACGTTTTCTAATAACGGCATCGATCGATCGATAGATGGCGTTATTTGATTGGTTTATTTACCATTTGATATGGTATTAATCTTTTTCTTAGACTAGTAAGCCTTTTTGTGCCTGTTTAGACAGTCGATCTGAAGAAGTAAACTCTGACACACACACACTTCTTTTTCTATTTTGATTTTGGGATATAAGGCTGAAAATGTCACTCCCATTATTGAAAAGCATAAACACATTTAAAGTAATTTATTAATAATCTCTTATAGGAAATGAAATTTTAAAAATATTAATAAGTATATATGTGGGCTGACTCTTGGAGATGAGCTGGTAAGGACGTAAACAAGGAAAGCTCACTTGGTGAGGAATGTTGGCGTGGCGCGGAGCTGAACCGTCGACATCATGGCGTCGATGGCGGTGGCGATGGGCTGAGTTCACTGGTTATGTTCGGCACTCGTTTTACACTTAAATTACTTATGTTTTATGCTAGAAGGCCGGCCGGCAATATAGAGAATTACTTTAAATGTCACACACTGTAGTTCATGTTGATGAGCGGATGACTTCGGGCGCGCGCGCCGAGATCTTGAAACGAAGTGATTAGATTGAATGAACTGTCAATTGTATTGACAAGAATGACAGCTGCACTTGTTCAATCGTCGTGCCAATCTGTGGCGCGAACATCCTGGGAGGGCCCCGGCTTCTTGGGGGCCTGAGTAAGCACCTCCTCCTGGGACGAATACAGCAGCAGCCTTGCTTTTCTGAGCACAGGTCTGTGCATACATTGAGGGCTGTGTCCAGATCCACAGCTTTGTGTCGACTCCATCCGTTGTGTTGTGTAGTTGTTTCTTCTCAGACTTCATTGGAGCGGAGACCGTTGTGTTCTTGCTTAAGAAGGCGAGCAGGGAGAGGTCAAGTGGAGTGGGTCTGAAGGGTATGGAGGTAGGATCCAGTCACAGTGTCCCAGGGAGTAGTGAGAGAGGTACCTTGTATGAGCGGATGAGAAGGGAGCGTCATCGTTCGACAGCTTGGGCTGAATGGACGTCATTAAATGACAATATGAGCGGATGGCGGGTCGATTACCCGCGCTGAGAGTCCAATGGTTGGACATGAGAGGAGAGTCATTATGAGCGGATGGCGGGTCGATTACCCGCGCTGAGAGTCCAATGGTTGGACATGAGAGGAGAGTCATTGAGGGACTGCATGAGCGGATTATAGAGCCCAACCCCCTTGGGGGTAGGGCTGTGAGCTGACCGGGCCCATTAACCGGGAATCAAATGTGAATTATTGCATCATCATTTAAAGCTGAACATGAGCTTTCTTTGCTAATGAGAATTCGATGCGTGAGCTGACCAGGATTATTAGTTGGTAATTGAATTTGTGAACGTGTGTACTGACATAATGAATCTGTGATACCTATACTTGAGCTGATTGTGAATGGTATACTAAGAGAATGGGTGTATGCTTCCAGTGTGTGACGATGTATGAGTGAGAATAATTATATTTAATTAATTAACTTGTGCGTACAATGTGTGTTTAGATATGAGAGAATGAAATTAATTATGCTTGGATAATGCGTTTGTCCCTACAGTGTGTGACCAATGTGAGAAAATGAGAATGATTAAAATGAGAGAATGAATTTGTAGTTACAGTGTGAGTATTGTGGTTAAATGTTCTGAGACCTAGTGCTTTCTTGTGCGGCGTGTGCCCACAAGTGTTGTGGTTCGTGAGCTGGGCGTGCACAGACGCCCATCTTCAATTTATCACAATTAATGTGCAGAGAAAATAAAAAAAACCAAACGAATGTGAACTTGTGCCACAATATGCTATGAGTGTATCAATAAAAAATATATGAGTGCCTTAATAATTATGTATGCGTGCGTGCCACAATACGTTGTGTATACTTACAAAATAATAACTGTGTGCTTGCTATCATATGTGACCAATCCGAAATGTACTATGTTATAATATGCGACTAAGGCAAACAACGACCAAGATACTTGAGCTGAATAAAATAGATATGCGACCTAAATTAATTTGAAATAAATCAAAGTTAGTTAACTAATAATAGAATTAGTAAACAATTCTTACAACGAGAATATCACAATTTACTACCACGTATTTGTGACGAGAATGAAATTATAATGATAATAAAAGGAATTAACGGAATAATAAAACTAACTACTTATTTAAATGTGAAATGTGAATTATGTATGATATTGATTTAACGTTAATACATTAGAACTGCAAACCACTCGCCGTTAGGTGGCGCAAATAAAAAATACCTTGTTATAGTTGAGAATAATAATTGAGAATCGCAAGCCGATCGCCGTCAGATGGCGCAGAAATAATATTTCCCCTTTTGTTAAGTTGTAAGCTATTTGCAACTAGATGGCGCAGATAACATATTTTTCAATAAAGTTGTGAGCTGAGTGGCCATTGTACCGCTAGATGGCGCAAATCATATGCTGAGTGCAATTACTGTGAAATGTGCTTGTGCTATTCGCTGTCAGATGGCGTTGTCGGTTGGCTGCGATATATATTATAATTATGCAAATAAAAGCAACCAACGGAATAATAAAACTAACTACATACTTATGAGATGATTAATAATAATGCATATTGAAGAGAGACAACCCGATATAATTTACTTCTTCACCAGAATAATGTAAGCAATGTGATTTTACGACAAAATGGCGCGCGATGTATGTATTCGCTACGAAAACGAATTACGACATAATAATAACCAAAGACAAAAGAAATATGTAATACGAAAGTGCGGATGTAAGACAACAAAAAATGATTATTCCGTGGATCACTAAATACCAAATATGTAACTACTATAATAATATTAAGAATGCAATGCTAAAAACCCATATAATAAAAACCCAGTAAAGACACGTAAACGAAAACGGTCTATTTATCGAGCGGAAGGCGACATACTATTATTAAATTAATTTCTCCGTTCACTATTATAACGAATAAGTTACTACTTATAGAACTTTATATATTTTACGACCTTAAAACGCTGTAGCAATTATAAAAATCTACAATACCACGCACAATACAAAAGAAAACTATATATTTGAGATTTAATATTATTAAGTAATCAATAAAATATTGCATAAATGCATAAACGCTTGTCGCTTTGCTTTGTACTCATTCAATGACCCATATCGAGAATATGATGAAATCACACATTTATTCTTCAAATACGAAAGTCGAAACTTTGTTACCAATTCTACACACTAACGAAATAATTATAAATTATGAGAGATTTGTACATTGCATAATTATAATATTTAATATTGTACTGAGATTTAAGAGTGATTTTAATAATTCTGAGATTAAAAGAGTTCTGTTTATGTATATAATTTGTTATAACTGTTGCGAGTTGAATGTCGTTGCAAGGTCGTGTACTGTGTAATGAAGTTGTGGTATGTCGCTAGGGGGCGCCACGTATCACAATGCAATATTGAGCAGAATGTAACTTTTATATAAACGTTTATTACATTATAAACTTAAAATGATGCAATTAAACACTTGAAAATATGGGACATTATTATGCAAAACTTACACGAAAAGTATCGAACTTATAATATTATGTTCGAACGCGATAGGTTATGATTAAACAATAGAAAACTGAGATGCAAGCTATTTATTATCAGATATTAATAATAAAAGATGCATAAATGAATTTTAATGATTGGGCTGATACATTTTAACTGGATACTTAGGATATTTTACGTATTTTACGAGATTTTAATATTTTATTTTTTGAAATGTGGGTACTTGAAAGTTAAAAGACCGGGTGTGGTCGAGCTAATTTTCTTGGGTTTTAGGGACTATTTATCCATAGGGGGATGATTCGAAGGACCTTAAGAGAATTGAGAATGAGAGCAGTGGACTGTAAAATGTTCATACGGCAGGAGCCGGTAAAATCCGGGTCGAATGGAACAAAAATGTGGGCGCGAAGCCCACATCGAGTGTTGGGCTGACTCTTGGAGATGAGCTGGTAAGGACGTAAACAAGGAAAGCTCACCTGGTGAGGAATGTTGGCGTGGCGCGGAGCTGAACCGTCGACATCATGGCGTCGATGGCGGTGGCGATGGGCTGAGTTCACTGGTTATGTTCGGCACTCGTTTTACACTTAAATTACTTATGTTTTATGCTAGAAGGCCGGCCGGCAATATAGAGAATTACTTTAAATGTCACACACTGTAGTTCATGTTGATGAGCGGATGACTTCGGGCGCGCGCGCCGAGATCTTGAAACGAAGTGATTAGATTGAATGAACTGTCAATTGTATTGACAAGAATGACAGCTGCACTTGTTCAATCGTCGTGCCAATCTGTGGCGCGAACAATATACGTGTTTCAAATCTTCCGGAGCTAATACCACATTATACTTATTTAAGTACCTACTTCAAATTCAAACAAACTTCTAACTTCAGTTTCATACAAACTTTAATTTACATATTTTATTTGACCCAATTGGGAAACCAATTTCCAAACAATCGTTTTTGGGGTTCCGTGCCTCAAAAGGAAAAAACGGAACCCTTATAGGATCACTTTGTTGTCTGTTTGTCTGTCAAGACGAAAGGGAATCAAACCTACAGGGTACTTACAGTGAACTTAGAAACATGAAATTTGGTACGAAGCATCGTCTTATAGCACAGATAAAGGAAAAATTGCGAAAATCACTAATTTTTAGTTACATCATAATATAATAGAAATGTTTTTAATAATTTTTGCACGGAACCCTCGGTGCGCGAGTCTGACTCTCACTTAGCCGGTTTTTTTAAAATAATCTTTACAGTAAGGGGGCGTTCAAGTATTACGTAACGCCAATTTTGAAGATTTTTGCCCCCCCTCTCCCCCATGTAATGTGCCGTAACGTTTTCCTGTATTCAATTCTCCTTGCCCTTAATGATAAAACGCCGAATATCTAAATGTGGTATAATAGAACAATTAATAACAAAAGTTTTCTCTGCGGAATATCGTACCAAAATATATTATTGTGGCTGGCACTTTTTTCATTAAAGTGACAAGGCCAGGTGATATTAAATATTTTATCGTGCTTATTAGTTATTACTTGACACGCTTTGAGTCTTTTAGAAAACTTTTATATTATTCGATAGGTATTATTGTTATGGAACATTGGCTAACAACCCAGCCTTCACAATGGGTCGTACATAGTGACTGATGGGACATGAATAGTGACAATTTGTAGTCTATCCCTAATTAAAAGAGATTTAAAACGTTTTAAAGTAAACGTAGTAAACTAAAATAGGCGTATGGAAACAAACTCTATAACGTCATATTTAGTTATTTATAATATTACTGGCTGACGCCGCAAACGTCGTTTTGCCGTATATGTTATTAACCCCATTAATCCCCCCTCCCCCCTAATAACTCAGGGGTATGAAAAATAGATGTTGGCTGATTCTCAGACCAACCCAAACTTTCATAAAAATCGGTCCAGCCGTTTCGGAGGTGTATTGTACCGTGATTGTACCTAACTACCTTTGTGACACGAGAATTTTATATGTAAGATTTTTAATTAATTATAGTCTTAAATATGAAGGTACATACACCAAAGAGTAGCAATTCGAAAAAAAAAGTATATAAAAATCATATATGTATTTGTATTTAGTGAACAAAAATTAGATAAAAGTAGACAAACTACTTAAAAATCTATACAAAAAAAAACCCCAAGCTCAACAACAAGTACCTAATTCTGTAAAAAAAATCTAACTGTAATTTACCTAGTTTTAAGCATCATCAAATTTGTTTTCTAAAAATGTAAAAAAAGTGTGTGTGTACTTATGTACGCACGTAAGAAGTTATACTTCAAGCTAGAGTATTAAAATACTTCCAAAAAAACCTACCACTTAATAATTAGACAATTAGTCCACAACGCCATCTCTTAGAAATGATAAAGACTACTTTCTTGTCTGCAAAACTAGCGGCATCTATTCATGCATGCTTGAACTACTTCGTATCCACACGCGCATTGTAAAAATTTACTCTCATCATTTTTCTCTAACGCGCCAAAAGAAGTACCTATAACTTCAAAAAACTAAAAAAGATAACTAAATCTTTTATATTCTAGTACAAAACGTCATAAATCATAATAATATGTTAAACAGTATAATGATTAAGCCTTGATCCGTCGAGCCACTGAAAACTACAAAGGTTTTCCTCCGCTTTTCCAGATTTTCAATTTGGCTTAACGTGTAAATCTTATCACGTTGAAGAAAAACGAAACATTTTAACAGAAAACTACTCGTAAAATGATTTGATCTCGTACCTTTGTTTATTTGTAACGGATTATTTTAACCGACTTCCAAAAAGAAGCTTTTCAATTCGATTGTATTTTTTAAATGTATGTTACCTTAGAACTTTTGACTGCGTGGACCGATTTCGATGGTTTTTTTTTTAATCGAAAGGTAGTGCGTGTCATGTGGTTCCGTTAAAATTTGATTGAGATCTGACAATTACTTTTTGAGTTAAGTATATGTAATAATGCGTTTTTACTTGACTGTTTTTTCGTCAACCTACGTTACATTATACCGCATAACTTTTCACAGCTGAGTGTCCCGATTTTGATTATTTTTGTTTGAATATGATCGAGATCTGATGAGCACTTTTGGAGTAAAGCCGGAATTATATTTGCCTGACGTGTCGTGTCGTGACGCGTCAGAACAGAATCGGTAGCATACATTTTGTATGAAAACGTTTACATTTATGTGTCATGACGTGTTGTGATGGTTCCTACAAAATGTATCTTCTGACGCGTCACGACACGACACGTCAGACAAATATAATTCCGGCTTTATCCTAATAAAAATTAAATTATAAAAAAAAAAAAAAACCGACACAATAACCTGAGTTCGCTTTAAAAAGTAAAAAATAATGAAAGAAACTCAATCTTACAGTACCTAAGTATGTACGAGTATTAATAATTTAAAAAAAAAAATCCGTCGATATACCTAGATAGCCTTGATAGTAATATTTAGGCCTCAACAGCAGTCGTTTTTTATACAACTAGGTCGGCAAACAAGCGTACGGCTCACCTGATGGTACGCGATTACCGTAGCTAACAGAAGCCTGCAACACCAGAAGCATCGCAAGCGCGTTGCCGACCCCATCCCCAGTTCTCCTCAGGAGCTCTGGTCGCCTTACTCACCAACAGGAACATAGCACTGCTTGAAAGCAGTATTATTTAGCTGTGGTCTTCTGTAAGGTCGAGGTACTACCCCAGTCGAGCTGCTCCATTTTTTGAGCAGGAAACTTCCTGCTGTGCCCTACCTCAGTTACTTTACGTCAAAATAATAAAAATATTTCAATTTCTTTTCAACAATGAATGGAGATCGTATAATTTTGGCGTTGACAAGATTGTACTTGTATATTTTTTCCCTCACTTCGCTACCAATACTTCACCCTAAATATACCTATTGCAAGCAACAATAGCACTTAATGTCGCCGAACAAATGAGGCAGTTTTTTTCCTCATAATAAATTTGGGAGTGAGCAGAAATAAATAAGTATTAAGGGTAATGTATAGCGAAGAGGACGGAGATAGATGATTGATTTTTTTTGTGATTATTTAACCGACTTCCAAAAAAGGAGGAGGATCTCAATTCGATTGTTTTTTTTTTTAATGTATGTTAGATCTGAACTTTTGACTGAGACTGGACCGGTTTCGATAAATTTTGTTTTAATGAAAGGTATTGCGTATCATGTGGTCCCATTTTCATTGAGATCTAACAACCACCACTACAGCCTATCACAGTCCACTGTTGGACATAGGCCTCCACAAGTTCGCGCCCGACATTATGACGCGAACTCATGTGTTTTGCCCATAGTCACCACGCTGGGCAGGCGGGTTGGTGACCGCAGGGCTGGCGCCGTCGCACCGAAGACGCTGCTGCCCGTCTTTGGCCTGTGTATTTCAAAGCCAGCATGGATGGTTATCCCGCCATCCGTCGGCTTTTTAAGTTCCAAGGTGGTAGTGGAACTGTGTTATCCCTTAGTCGCCTCTTACGACACCCACGGGAAGAGAGGGGGTGGCTACATTCTTTAGTGTCGTAACCACACAGCACATCTAACAGAGATCTAACAAGAATTAGAGTTATACCCGCGTATTTACTTGACTATTTTTTCGTCTACCTACGTTGTAGGTATTACTTGTCGATGTAATTGAAGTCGGTTTTTTTTTCGTTTGCGAGCACACACTATTTAGACACACACGAACACAATTATTTAGATTAAAAATATACGTTTTTCTGACAAATTGAAACGTTTTAAGGCCGGTGTATTAAGTGATATAGTCTCAAAGTCTAGAGCTGCTGTGAAGCTAAAATATTCTTTACATCTCAAATTTTTTTTGTCGTTTGGAATCAAAACACTTGGACTTAGGAACAGCAGTGAAAAAACATTTAATATATTTATCACCATTAATCAAAGTTGCCATGATGATAGGAAGGCAGCTCGTTTTTTGCTTAAAGAATCGACATAGCGGTTCAGCGGGGAAATGATGCGTTTTTGCCTTCATAAGTAACTAAAATGACACACGTACTTGTTCATAAAATACACATGTTTGTGATAATTATATTAAAAATAATCTTCTATACCAGAAAATGCTACTTAACTATTTGTAACCGTAGTCTACCTATAGACGCTTGCAACACCAGAAGCATCGCAAACACGTTGGCAAGCCTACCCCCAATCCCCCTAGGAGCTCTGGATGGGACCCCCAGGAGCGCTGGTCACCATTCTCAACTCAGTAACACAGCACTATTTTAAAGCAGTATTATTTAGCTGTAATCTTCTGCAAGGTCGAGGACCTTCTTGTTCTGCCCTAAATCAGTTAAAATTCATGGAAACCAATTTTTAAACAAAACTGCAAAAAAAATTTACATTGGTTCATTTTATTCTTCAAATAAAAAAATGGCAGCGCATTAAAAGCGTTTTAAACCTTTACATCACAAAACTAAAGCGCTTCACCATTATTTACTTTCCATTGTGCAAACGAATATTTGTTTTACAAAGGAAGCATATAGAATGAAATAGTGGGAAATTCAATGAGTGTCACAGTGCGCCGTGTAAAAATAGTCGAATTGAAAATGGCGAACGTGGGGCAGCGATTAGAGGCATCTGGGTCGAAGATTTATCCTAACGTTTGATGGATAGCGCCTATGACGTGGCAAATTTGATACATATTTTTTAGAAACGGAATTTATTTAATGTCGTTTAAAGAATATATCAATCACTGGATTTTTATTCAGTGCTTGTTACATTTTTGGGCTGATTTCAGGTTATCGATAGTATTAATCAGTGATTTTGTGTAATGTGTGTGCAGTAGTCAGTAGTTCAGTACAACTAACAAAGCACACAAACACACACATTAGTACTTAAGAAATCTTTTTTAAATGTGTAATTTTAAAGCAGTTTATATTGAGGCAGGGTACAAGAGGAACTATCTTGGACAAAAGTATTTCTGTGGTCTGTGGTTCTTGTGGTAAGTAAGGTGGCCAGATATAAGGTCAAGGGAAGGTGGCAACGCGCTTGCCATGCTCTGGTGTTGCAGGCGTCTGTAGGCTACGTGTTGTTTACCACCAGGTGGGCCGTAAGCTATTTTGCCGACCTAGTCGTGTAAAAATTTTTTTTCTCAATTGATATTATTATTATAAACTAGCTGACCCGGCGAACTTCGTACCACCTAACAGTCGATTCCTTATTTTTTTTAATACTTATCCTTGCCGTAACCCTACTACCCTACCCCCCTACTAACACTTAAATGTTATGGTATGGTATTAAAGTTAAAATTGACTTTAATAATTACGAATCTTTTTTAAGGGAATATAGAAAATGTTTGTTTTTAGACATTTTCAGGGAATTTTTTAAATTTTTCTCTCCGTAAGAACCATCCTCGTACTTCAAGGAATATTATAAAAAAGGAATTAGCGAAATCGGTTAAGCCGCTCTCGAGATTTGCGCTTAGCAACACATTCAGCGATTTATTTTTATATATAATATAGAGATAGAGATAGAGATAAACATATATGATTAAAATATTACTAATTTCAAGATTCTTTAAATATTTTTTTAGAATTTGGAAAATCAGTTAAATAATATTATTTTGATAATGTCAACAATGCGCGATTGTGAAAATCGTATTTCTTGTATCACAATAATATATTCCTTTGAAATGGTCTTGGCGACGGTTCAGTGGAGCCTTTGAAGAAAATCGCGTTTCAGAACGATTGTGTCTAAGCTGTTTGCCTGGATGTAGCTCTAGGCCGAGATATTGGTGTTCAAGGATTGAGTTCAATATTGGATTATTACATTTTATATAATAATAAAATTCTAATATTTTGTTGAAAATTTTGTACTTAACGCTATTTGTATCTCATATAGAATAATAATTAAATATTCACACTGTTCCAACAGATATTTCAATAATTAAAATTCTAACGCTCAACCAAACCAACTAGGGTATGAATCCCATGTCAGGGGGTTCAGAAACCACAAACATCTGTATGACCCATACATACAAACATTTGTCATGTTTGTCACTAATATTGTCTATAAACATAGCGCTAAAGTTATTAATGATTTTCAAAACTTCAAAATCTTCATAATGACAACTTGATGTTTATTTTTTTTAAATATTTTGTATTAAAAATATATTATTCGATTCAGCCTGTAATATCCAACTGTTGGGCATAGGCCTCTTCCCCATGTAGGAGAAGGATCGGAGCTTAATCCACCACGCTGCTCCAATGCGGGTTGGCGGATATATTCCCTACTATGAGTAACGATCGCTATCAGGTGTACATGATAACAACCGGGACCGACTGCTTAACGTGCTTTCCGGGGCACGGTGGGGAGACCCACAAGGACTGCACAAACACCCAGACCACGGCAAACATCAGTCTGTACAGCCAATACAAATGTTGTCGTGTGCGGGGATCGAACACGCAACCGCCCGCGCAACAGCTAATCGCAATCCATTGCTGTGGCCGCTGCGCCAGCGCGGCGGAAAAGATATTAATTATTACCTAAAGCTTATTATTCAGTGCAAGATTACATAAATGATAAACATATTGTGTTGATCTAGTGACAGTGTATTTCATGCAAGATATTAACAATTTAATATTACTTACTGGTTAATGGCTTACGATTCAACGGGGAAATTCTTGCCACCATTTCACTCGGGCATGATTTAGGTATATCGCAACTATCTGTAAATATTTAGTTTATAGGTTCAATTGTAAATATGTATAATATTGTAAAATTTATAAATAAAAAATTGTCAATAAAATTATGTTACTACTTTTACTAGTATAATGATAGCCCAGAACGAGACCCTAAAATCAAAAACTAGATTTTAAGAAATAGCTTAAACTTTAATAAATTATTAAAACTATTTCCCCCATATTGGGATAAACGTTGCAACCGTAAACATTGGAATATCGGCCGTGCAGGGAACTGAGGCGCTGGGGAAATGCAGGTAATGCAGTTCCTAAATATTTGGGGTTCTGAAATTTATGGCATCGTAAAAGTCCACTGTAAACCTCACAAACTGAACTCCAATGAAATCGAGAGAAAAACGATTGAAATAATCTATTATTGATATAATAAGTTAAAATGTTTGATTATTATTATCATATCAGTTCATCCAACATTTCATTATTTAGTAATAATATTAGATATAAGATTTACTGTATTAGCTACTGGTTGTCCATAAACAAATAAAATAAAATAAACACGGGGAAGAGGCCTATGACCAACAGTGGGATATTACAGGCTGAATCGTATCATATCAGTTAAAAATTTTGAAATGTACATTAGGTATCCTTTTGCAGTTTATTATTTGGGTCTTAAACTTAGTATTATTGTTATTATACAATCATCTGTTTTTGAGTGATCCATGGCGTGAATTTCAACTTAAACTTTGTTCTGGTTTTGTGGTTTTCGACGTTGCCAGTAGAGCAGAGATGATTTCGTCAATTACACGTGTTAGTCAGTAGTCACACACACACGTCTCACATATTATTTATGTTGGACAAATCCATTATGATCAGTTTAACGGAGTCATTAACTTTGTTATTATCTATACTAATATAATAAAGCTGAAGAGTCTGTTTGTTTGTTTGTTTGTTTGTTTGAACGCGCTAATCTCAGGATCTACTGGTCCGATTTGCAAAATTCTTTCAGTGTTAGATAGCCCATTTATCGAGGAAGGCTATAGGCTATATATCATCACGCTAAGACCAATAGGAGGGGAGTCCACGCCGACGAAGTCGCGCGCAGAAGCTAGTGGCGTTGTAAAGAACACGTCAAAGTAAAGCTGGTCCATTTTTGAGCAGAAGATTGGAATAGCGATTCAATGAATAGTTGTTACATTTTGGCTACCATTCCATATGGACATAACTTTACCAAATGTGCCTGTCTATCAATATTTTATAACTTTTTTAATTTTAATTGTTATCACGTTAAATATATCGTGAAAAGATTATAAATGATCATCTTTATTACAAACTAGCTGCCCGGACAGAGTTCGTTCTGTCTGTAATTTTTTTTGTTTGTTTTTTAGTATAAAAACCTTCCGTGGGATTTAAGGAACATACAAAAAAAAACAGCCGAATTGGTCGAGCCATTCTCTAGTTATGCGCTTAGCAACATTCATTTTTAATATATACTAGCTTCTGCGCGCGACTTCGTCGGCGTGGGCTCCGCTCCTATTGGTCTTAGCGTGATGACACATAGCCTATAGCCTTCCTCGATAAATGGGCTATCTAACACTGAAAGAATTTTTCAAATCGGCCCAGTAGTTCCAGAGATTACCGCGTTCAAACAAACAAACAAACAAACAAACAAACAAACAAACAAACAAACAAAAAACAAACAAACAAACAAACTCTTCAGCTTTATATATTAGTATAGATATCACCCCATCCCGGCTTCGCACCGGTATTTAACAAAAATTTCAAAATATTTTTTTCCCTAATTTTTTAAAAATATAATATACTTAACCTATGTTACCCACGGATAGTGTAGCTTCCCAACAGTGAAAGAATTTTTCAAATCGGTTCAGTTTCGAAGCATATTCAATGTAAACAAACAAACAATCAAATCTTTCCTCTTTAAAATATTAGTATACATAGTACAAAGCAAAACGTGATCTTCGTTCACATAATTATAATAGTCGAGGAGAAAACATAATATCAAATTGAATATAGGTGACACAGCCAGGGATATAGTTATAAAATACTCCAGAAAGTTCTATCCGAGTTAATGGGCACGTGTAATGGAAATCCTGGAGTAGTATGCGGTAAATCGAGCTAAAAATTACATTCGGGGCGTCTGAGAATGTTGTGAGAATAATATGAAACTGGACGTTTTCTGGACATTTACCAGCTATGAGAGGTAAAAGATTCCACTGATTTATATAAGTGAATTATTGTGAAAATAATTGTGTTTTCTCGCAAACGATAAAAACCGACTTGAATTTATATCAACAAGCTATTACTTGTACTGTGTAATAGACGAATATTGACGAAATTGATTAGCCCGTTGGCGCAGTTTGTAGTGACCCTGCTTTTTGAGTCTGGGTGATTTGTATTTATAAAAACTATGATAAACGCTTCACACTCAACAAATATATTTTATATGTATTATTTATATGTTACCTGTACAAGTAACAGCCGACGGCAAGCTGTAGGAACAGATGTTCGTGTGTGTATGTTAAAACTGCACACCGAAAAAATTGTTAATTAACACGTTCGCTGCGTTGTGAGGTCATATTGGCTCATAGTGAACTTTCATGTGGTGCGGCGCGCAAAATAGCGTTCTTTCCCCTGGTGCGGAAGGCATAACTTTGTGTATTTCTATCGTAGGAATTTTTTTTAAATACCATTGTTATTGCCACTTTAACGTGAACAATCCAGTATTTTGAAATACTCGTGAGTCAATTTGACCTCACCCGCACCTAAAGAAAAAAGTTTCACCCTGGTGCGGTGTGAGGCCAATATGACCTACCGCTCCGCGCACCTCACACCCGCACTGAACGATGCGCTCGCGCCATTTCGTGCACTCAGTGTTGTGCCACGCTATCGACAGTTAAGACGTCGCGTCGCTTGAAGCCATTTTTCTTCCATAGCTTTATACAATAAATCCTACTAATTACAATGAAATGCTTAGGTTTTTGGGAGTCATCATTGTCTTGATCATCATAGTATTTTTGTTTGCCATGCTTCAACGAAGAACACAGGGAAAGTTTTCAATGTCAAGAATCATAAATTACGTTATATTACGTACCTACCTACTAACCAAACGATTGAAACGCGCTGATTGATTCAAGAAACCTAAAATTATGATTAATAATGATTATTTTATAACACTTAATAAAACACTTTACAAATACATACACTATTAATATTGTATTTTAATTTTAAAGCCTCTTAAAGTTAGTTCATACAAACAAATACAGTAGGCTCAATAAAATTTTGGGAAAATTTATCGAGTGATGTACAACAGACGTGTTTCCCATCACTAGTGTTTTGATAACTTCAGTGCGTTGTGTGGTCAAACGGACCCCACAAATTGTTTCTCTTTTAGACGCTAAACGAAACAAGCGAGCTAAAAACGCAGCTATGTATATATTGCTTGGTTATTGGTCTTTGATCTCAATATAAAATATATTCAATAATTACTATCACCATTGAGAAAAACCTATATCAAGAGAGAAGTGAATGAGGGCTTATTTGACCTCACGACGCGCTGAAAAAAAGTCCTCTATGGGTCAATATAACCTCATGACGCACCAGCAAAAAGTACACTAAAAATCCTTACGCAGTGAACGTGTTATATGCGCATTAATAGAGATAGGAATAACTCAAAAAGTTCACGCTAGATATTAGTTAGTAAAATTTTATTAATTTGTGTGACCATACAAAAATTACCAGCATTCGATTATAATTTTTTTTATCGAAATCGGCACACACAAACGTTGAATGGTCTCATTTTTTATTTTTTTTATTTTGTGTGATTCGCGGGCAAAAGCTTAGTCAACGATAAAAACAAACCCATAACAATCGAATGTAAGACAATCAATCTTGAGCGTATACCCGAGTCGCAGTTGTTTCGCAATTTATAAAGGTCGATCTATCCATCTTGATCCTTGCATGAAAAACACCTGTAGATTTATTGCTACCATCAACTGTAAACATAACAATCTTGATCCTTTCATTGTTGGGATTTTATAAAGGGTTTTTATTTATTCATATAGGCATAGCAACAGGAGTAATCAAATTAATAATAATTATTATCTATAGGTATTTATCGCATACAAAACTTTGTAAAATTTAGAATAAATAATTATATTAAAGTATAATACTCGAAGCTATACAATAGGAATACTGATTAAAATATATATTGCTATGGACTGTTTATCTAAAATCATCTGTATCTATATAAAAATAAAAGATAATAAAGCTGTGACGACGCGTTGGCGTAACGGTCACAGCACTGATTTGTGGCTATTGAGCTGGCTTGGGGGTTCGATCACCACACATGACAAACATTTGTATTGGCCATACAAAATCGGTACACACACAAACGTGAAATAACTAACGATATCAAAAACAACAATTCGACTAGGACAAGTAACATCATTAATGCGTTCAAAAAACTAGAACCTAGTTAGACTCAATAAGATTAATAATCTTCTATAATTATATTAAAACGTGAAGTAAAAACTTTGTACCCCTTTTTACGAAAATTGTGCGGACGGATGAGTGTGAAACCTACAGTTACCTATAGATTATGTAGAGAAGGAGTATAGAATGCTAATATTCTTTAAAATTATGCATAAAAATATATTAAATCAATAAAAAACATTACTCACACTACCATGTATTTGACACACACACGCATACTATTATACTTTTTCGTTGATTGTCAGTCTGTAGTCAAATTGAAAAACTTCAAAAAAAAGGTTATTTATTTTCATTATTTTTTTTATTTTCTATAATTTAAATTGTTAATTATGGTTGAATTTCGAACTCTGCGCGACCACTAGTATTATTATAAATAATAAAATAAATAAAGCCTTTATTCTCTGACCATTTTGTTACTTATTATACCTCGCGCGTTATTACTTGGCACGACTGAAGTTCGCGCAGAAGGCTGCGCAGTAACATTTTTTAAGGGACCGGGGGGAAGGCGATTTTGGCATGAGACGCATGCGGGGAGGCTAGGGATTGACCATATGTAAACACAATCGACCGTTTAATCAACCGAATTGCGCAATCGATTAGTTTTATTTAGGATTTATTGATTTTTGTTTATATAAGATATTAAACGTATTAGATTTACGAATATAGTTAATTTTGTCGTTAATAAACGAAATTTCGACATTAATTAAAAAAAAAAAACTACAAAAATCAAATTTTCTCAGTTGAAAGACACGATTTACTTGAATATCAGTTATCTATTAACGACTACACTATTTGAGAAAATTTAAAACCTCCTTTTAAAATTAAAAATAAATATATTTTTATGACTTAATTTTAATCGATTTCAATAAAAATCGATTAAACAACACCTTATTGCACATCCCTTTTTGCTTACTTCATACAGCTTCGTGTTTTTTCGGAAATGCTCGGATACGGTAATCTGTCTCAGTCACACGTTAGTATTCGTGCCACTATCTCTGTCTTGAGCACTATCGGCTACAAAAGTTTTCGTTTCTAATGTTGTTAATTTTTATTATTAGTATTACGTATTAGTAATTAGTGTTATAGTATTCAGTTTGTTTTATTTAGTTTTAATTGTTTTATCTAGTGTTAGTATTAATTTTGTTTTATTTAGTGTTAGTATTAAGTGTGTTTTGATTTTGGGATTTTCCCCCTCAGCGACAGTGATTAAATAATAATTAATAATAAGCGTAAATATGTGTTAAATAATAATAATAAGTGGTAATGTATATAAAAAGTATTAAGTGTAAATATTATTTATTGTGTTGTTTGTGATAAAAATCTAGCTGCCACTATCGAAAGGTAAGGTATTGAAATTGAATTTTTAATATAAAAGTTATTTTTGCAGCATCTTAAAGTGCTATGATGTTTATTTTATTGGTCAATGTATTAGGGAAATTTTATTCGTACATTGATTTATAATAAAAATAAAAATTGGTAATGACAGTTTTTTTTCGTGAGTGTACATGCGCAAAAGTTCGCAGAGCCTATGTTCAAACGTGCCAAGTTATTTCGCGGGTACTGTAGACTATTTTATTGCACGCGTCACACGCTTAAGCGTGTGGGTGTGCTTTACTATCGAAAGACGGCTCTGTGTCGATTTTCCAATTTCGTTAAGTTAGGCACTGAATTTAAAAAAAAAGGATGCTTCGGAAACTAGACATGTTAATCTATACAGTCAGCGTATATTTTCTTTAATTTTGTTTAATATATTTAACAAAAAAATGTAATAAAAAAATGGACTGAATTTAACTGAGGTAGGGCACAGCAGGAAATTTCCTGCTCAAAATATGGAGCAGCCCGACTGGGGTAGTACCTCGACCTTACAGAAGACCACAGCTAAATAATACTGTTTTCAAGCAGTATTGTGTTCCTGTTGGTGAGTAAGGTGACCAGAGCTCCTGGGGGGGATTGGGGATAGGGTCGGCAACGCGCTTGCGACACTTCTGGTGTTGCAGGCGTCTATAGGCTACGGTAGTCACTTACCATCAGGTGAGCCGTACGCTTGTTTGTCGACTTAGTAACATTAAAAAAAAAAAAAAAAAAAAAAAAAAAAAAAGTCCGTTGGTCTGTGCCCTTTCGTTGTCTTCACGTTTTAGAAAAATATAAACAATTATTAGTCGGTACTATTAAAGACAAGATAATTTTCTATTCCTAAGCTTAGCATGTACTGGGATGAATAACTCTGACCCTATTATATACCGCTTTATTCAAATACATAATCCTTTACACCCAAATCTTTCGGACAGTTCAGACACATCCCAGATCGATATAAAGCCACTTTGAGCTCTGCCCGTCTGTTCAGACATGGATTATACATATGGCAATCGCTAAATCCCACACTTGTAGAGTTTAAGTCGCTCTTGAGACGCTGCTACACGTACAGACGA
This sequence comes from Melitaea athalia, assembly GCA_905220545.2. Lineage (NCBI taxonomy): Eukaryota > Metazoa > Arthropoda > Insecta > Lepidoptera > Nymphalidae > Melitaea > Melitaea athalia. Next base: position 18,947,799 of record HG992189.1, on the reverse strand, counting down.
ACTCTCTTGGATGTAGACATTTGATATATTGAAAATATATCAAAATAAAACTCGTGATGGAATTGAAGTTTGCCAAGTGATATCTCAACAATATTGCGTTAAATTAACGTAATGACATGAATGTTTTTGATTTTGGGTGTTTATTGTTATTAATAAAATACGATTTCCCAATTTTTATTTGTTTTTTTTTCAGTAGAAAATTCTTGATGTTTTATGTCTTACGGTATTTTCAGTTTTTCAAAAATTGATGCTGTGTTGCCAGTGCAGTTAATTTTATAAAAAAAGTTTCAATAACTGAGTGTTTTAATAAAATTGCATAGATTATACTTAAATGTATGATAAATATATAGGTATAAATATATTTGAATTTTTATTCTCATTCACACGAATAGCGCCCAATAGCATGAATGTTAATCAATACCTTTTATGTAGAATGCAGAATTTAATTTAGTTTTGATATTAATCAAACGATTCACATGCTATTAAAATATATCGTTTCTAAAGAATAATTACGTTCATTTAAAACAATATTTTAAATATATTTTATTTTAATCTATATTTATTATGTAAATATTATGAATAAAATATGTTTCGTAGAATCTCATTTCATTGATTTTCCAATTTGTATACAATAATAATAATAATTATTGTTTAAAGTCAACAATTATCTTCATTTCATGTTCAACAATACATACCTTATACATATGTAACCATATCTATACTAATAAATAAAATTGGAGTGTCTGTTTTTAATATTAAAATAAACGCTTTTTACTAAATGTATATGGACGTATACACGGTACATATACCAAAATAACATTTTTTTACAATTTTTGTCTGTCTGTCTGTCTGTTTGTTCCGGCTAATTTCTGAAACGGCTGGATCGATGTTGACGGGACTTTCACTGGCAGATAGCTGATGTAATTAGGCGTAATTTAGACTACTTTTTAGGGTTCCGTACCTCAAAAGGTAAAAACGGAACCCTTATAGGATCACTTTGTTGTCCGTCTGTCTGTCAAGACCCTTTTTCTCAGAAACGCGTGGAGGCATCAAGCTGAAATTTATACTAAATACTCAGATCTGCTGCCTCTTAAAGCTGTGAAAAAATGAAACTTCTAAGCCAAGGCAATCACAAGATACAGCCGTTTATGCTGCAAATTTTCGACACTCTCAAGGGAATCAAAACCTACAGGGTACTTCCCGTGAACTAAGAATCTTGAAATTTGGTACGAAGCAACGTCTTATAGCACAGATACAGGAAAAATTGCGAAAATTGTAAATTTTTAGTTACTACATATAAAAAAAATATTTTAATAATTTTACACTTAATACCACTTTTCTCATAAACGCGTAAAAGTATTAAATTGAAATTTATATCAAATACTCAAGTCTATAATACCTTTAAACTGTAACAAAATCAAACTTCTATGTCAACGGTATCAAAAGAAAAACCAAGTTAAGCCGCATATTTTCATCGAAAATAGTCCGAAAGGAATCAAAACCTACAGGGTACTTCCCGTGAAGTCAGAATCTTGAAATTTGGTACGAAGCAACGTCTTATAGCACAAATACAGGAAAAATTGCGAAAAGTGTAAATTTTTAGTTAATACATATAAAAAAAATATTTTAATAATTTTACACTTAATACCACTTTTCTCATGAACGCGTAAAAGTATTAAATTAAAATTCATATCAAATACTCAGGTCTATAATACCTTTAAGCTGTAACAAAACCAAACTTCTATGTCAACGATATCAAAAGAAAAACCAATTTAAGCCGCATATTTTCATCGAAAATAGTCGCAAAGGAATCAAAACCTACAGGGTACTTCCCGTGAAGTCAGAATCTTGAAATTTGGTACAAAGCAACGTTTAATAGCACAGATACAGGAAAAATTGCGAAAAGTGTAAATTTTTAGTTACTACATATAAAAAAAATATTTTAATAATTTTACACTTAATACCACTTTTCTCTTGAACGCGTAAAAGTATTAAATTGAAATTCATATCAAATACTCACGTCTATAATAACTTTAAGCTGTAACAAAATCAAACTTCTATGTCCACGATATCAAAAGAAACAGCAATTTAAACCGCATATATTGAAACTAGCAACTGACAAGGGAATAAAAATCTAAAGAATACTTCCCGTCGACCTAAAATCTTCAGGTATGAAGCAACGTCTTATAGCACAGATACAGGAAAAATTACGAATACATTAAATGTATAGTTACATCGCGATCACAGAAAAAGTATGTGTAATGTTGTTTATTTCTGCATTGTTTTTCAATTATAAAACTTTGCAAAGTAATATTTATTTACTAACTCTTTTTGCACACCAATACACAAAAGAACAATACATAGAATTTATAACAATAAACTTGCATCAATTGCAACAGGCGGCCTTATCGCTAACACAGCGATCTCTTCCAGGCAACCTTTGGGCAGAGGACTTGCATATAAACTAGGGAAGGGCGTAAAATTTTGTAAAAAAAGGAACAATATAAAATAAAAATCAGATATAAATAAATAACTATATAACAATAGATGCTATATTTAATGACACATATGTACATATAAGTTTACTCATATGTATACAAAAATATATAAATACATACATACATACGTATATACACTATAAGCAAATTGATAGATTAAGACGAATGACATAACAACATAACGTAACTTCATGAAAAATAATAAATAATAAAATAAAGTTGCTTAATATAATTTAATATGATAAGTACATTTCCTTAACAAGTTTTTCAAATGTCATTAAAGATTGAGCGCGGTAGACAGTGGCAATAAGTTCCAAAGACGATAAGCTTCAATAGTGAAAGATTTAGAATAAAAGGAAGACGAATGTGAAGGTATCTTCAAAGTTAGGCTATCATTTAAGCGAAGAGGTACATATTATATATTTATCTTTAACGCCAGCGTTGATTCTAGACCAGAATGAAGAAAGTTCTTCAATATGTATTCGTAGCCGGCGACCATGCAAGTAACTATGAAACCAGTCAGACACCTTAGGAGATATGTTAAGAGAACCAAGTATAGCTGGTAGTAAGTCAAAACCAACAGTATTGAAATGATTAATGAAATCAAGTAATATTAACACTGTAATGAGAATCCTAGACATTAAAAAATATATATGTTTAAACAATAGCAGACAATAATAAAAATAAATTTAGGAAAACATGTTTTATACAAACTTGAAAACAGGTACAAAGGTCAAAAAGGCTCGAATTTAATTACAAAATAAATGTTACATCATCTGTGGGACTATTTAAATAAATAAATAAATAATAAATAAATATCTACTATATATAATATGGTTCAAATTTAATACTTAATAGTAATAAAGTATTTTTGAACCAGATTTCTAAATAGTAACTAAAAAATTTGTAAATAAATAACTTCGATAAAAGAACTTTCTTACCAAGAGACAGGTCAAGGAAAAAAGGGAGACCAATTAAAAGGTGGAGAGATATCTTCAACCAGATAATTATGTGGACCGCTGTGTATACAGAAAGAACGGGAAAGGGATACATGGAAATGTTTAGGAGAGGCCTACGCCGCAGAGGCGACTATTACTATTACCAATATTAATTAAGTGATGTTATAAACATGTAGACGAGTTAATTATACGAGTATAGAATAAATATATACATAGATTAATATACATACATATGTTTAAACTAAGAATACTTACGCTAGTATTAATTGAAATTTTAATAGTAATAGAAATAAAGGCGATTTTTATTTTATTTATTTATTTTATTTTATATAAATTAAAGGATTAATGAAAAGATAAAGATACCTTTGTCTTAAATATATGCTCCTCCAACTTTCCATATTGTAATGTTACGGATTTCATTAATTAGCAGCAAAATACCATAACTTTTACTTATACAGGGTGTCCCAAAATTCAACGATAAGCCGACACGGGAAGATAGACCTACCCATGACTACTTGGGAAAACAAAAGAAAAAAAATATATTTCAATTTTTTTTTAAGTTACAAGAAAAAAAAACGAAATTCTTCAAAAATTTAGACCTCTTATGATCATTTTCACTACCATGACCACAAATTTTTAAATATTTCTTTTTTTTTCTTTTTATAGGCAACCTGAATAGCATTGCTATTTACCACAATCCTTAAAAATTCCAGAAGGTCTCTAGTTTTTTCATAAAAATCTTTCAAAGTTATTGTTTTCCCTAAATTTTTTTAAGATTTTTACTTTTAGTCAACTTTAACTCATCGTGGTGTAAAAAAAATTATGAACACTACTATGGCATGTTTTTTCAAAAGTTGGCGCAACTAACCAAGATTCTAAAATGGTATAATACGCTAGGAAAACTAACCATAAAAAAATAATATGCGTACTAATTCAAAACAAGAACCAAATTAAATAAATTGTAGTTTACAATAATCACTTTTAATACGTGCCCAAAACGGGTTCTAGTTACAATTTCGTGAAATTTGAATGGGTTAGAGAGAAAGGTAGAGAGTTATTTCAAGAGACAGATGAATTTTTTTTTATTGAATAACTACAAGGAAGGTAGAGAATCTGTTATTATTCTCAGTAACTCAGTTCAGTTTGCTCTGCTCATTTGTTTACTTCACACCCTTCCGTCTTAAACTGACGTGGCACTTTTACGTACACAACCATTTTTGGCTTGGATTTTTGGACTGGAATCGATCTGCAAACTTAACTGACCTGATATTATTTTGGACTACGATTGTGTGTATTATGATTTGGAGTTCTGGCACATTTTGATCTGTTTAGCGTTTATTATGCCACAATCATACACACCACAGGATTACGCTAATATGCACCTCATCTACGGAGAATGCCGATGCAATGCTAACGCTGCTAGCAGACTGTATCGAGGAAGGTATCCAAAAGATCAAAGATATCCTGATTATCGAGTGTTTATCAATGTGCATCAAGAGTTTTCGGAAAGTCGTATGCCATCTAGTAGGCGAAACGTTGGAAGACTTAGATTAGATCGTGATGAAGAAGTTATCAATGAGATAAAAAATGATTCAACTACTTTGGCACGTGCCATAAAAAAAGCTACAGCGATCCCGAAAAGTTCTCGTAACGCCACAGGCTTCACCCATATCACTACAGGCGCGTGTAGACGCTATTACCGTGGGACTATCCACTGCGAGTCACATTTTGCCGTGTGATGTTACAAAGGCACAGGGGAAAATCCCCAATTCCTAGACAAAATTCTATGGTCGGATGAATAATTAAACATTTTTCATTTTTCTCTTTTTAACGTAAATATCTCTCTATCTTTCTCTCTCTAACTTCTTAGGCATGTATAACCCCATTCAAATCCCACGAAATTGTAACTAGAACCCGTTTTGGGCACGTACTAAAAGTGATTATTGTAAACTACAATTTATTTAATTTGGTTCTTGTTTTGAAATAGTACGCATATTATTTTTTTATGGTTAGTTTTCCTAGCATATTATACCATTTTGGAATCTTGGTTGATTGCGCCAACTTTTGAAAAAACTTGCCATAGTAGTGTTCATAATTTTTTTTTACACCACGATGAGTTAAAGTTGACTAAAAGTAAAAATCTTAAAAAAATTTAGGGAAAACAATAACTTTGAAAGATTTTTATGAAAAAACTAGAGGCTTTTTGGAATTTTTAAGGATTGTGGTAAATAGCAATGCTATTCAGGTTGCCTATAAAAAGAAAAAAAAGAAATATTTAAAAATTTGTGGTCATGGTAGTGAAAATGATCATAAGAGGTCTAAATTTTTGAAGAATTTCGTTTTTTTCTTGTAACTTAAAAAAAAATTGAAATATATTTTTTTTCTTTTGTTTTCCCAAGTAGCCATGGGTAGGTCTATCTTCCCGTGTCGGCTTATCGTTGAATTTTGGGACACCCTGTATATACCTGCAGGTTTGTACGGAACCCTCGGTGCGCGAGTCCGACTCGCACTTGACCGGTTTTTATTTTTTATAACTGCAAACTGAACAATAACTTTTTTGGTAAATTACACGCGGACGAAGTCGCGGGCACAGCAGCTAGTATATTATATATTTCATTTTGTTTAACTTTGTTCTTTATTCGCAAAAAAAGAATGAATTGTAAAATTATTTCATCGTAAAACGAACGAATATGCAAACGTATTAGCTTATAACAAAAAATGTTTGTTCGAACTGAAACCTGGCGTAATTGTTTAGGATACACGAGGAATTTTGATATTGTGTGGAACGTCTAAAGGTGGGTTTAGAACTTTAGACCAAACGAACAAAGAGCTAGAGCTAGAACAAGAGCATTCTTTCTTGATCTTTATGTGTAAACGAAAACTCGTATTCATATATATAACAACGAAAGAATGCTCTACGCCTGTTTACACTAAAAAAATTTGATATAGTGGGGATAGATAATAAGTCAAAAAGTTGAAAATTCTCAATTTGACAGTATTTTTTGAGTATGTCGCCTCCTTACCTTTCACAGGTACATTGATTTCTTTTATATTCGAAAGCTGTTGCTTTTATACCTATGTGATCCTATTTTAATTTCATATCTGAAAAGTAATTTTTTTAAATATAATTAAGTTGGCAAACAAGCGTACGGTACGGCTCACCCGATGGTAAGCGATTACAGAAGCATCGCAAGCGCGTTGCCGACTCTACCCCTAATTCCCCCCAGGAGCTCTGGTCACCTTACTCACCAACAGGAACATAACACTGCTTGAAAGCAGTATTATTTAAATGTCATCTTCTGTAAGGTCGAGGTACTACACTAATCGTGCTGCTCCATCTTTTGAGCAGGTCCTGCTGTGCTCTACCTTAGTTAAAAGTTTTTGAGCTATCTCTAATAATGGGTATTTAATTTACTTCGTCTACGTTGATGATGTTCCTAATTTGTTACATGTCGATGTAAATGGAAGTCTTTTTAAAGTTTCTCCTCTAGTGCGTTAGGAAAAAATGATGAGAGTAAATTTTTACGTAATTAAAATTATAGTTACATATGAAATTTTGTGAAAAAGAAAAGCTTTAATAAAAAAATACAGTTTTTAAGATTTGTTACTAACACAAATGAATCTTTTGTTACTTAATTTGAAAAATAAAATAAAACAAAGAACGTCATTAAATCAACCGCAGCGCTGATGTCAAAATTTGACAAAAAAATCCGTGCCAAATGGTTCATGCTACACGAGTTTCCGTATCTATTTATCCCTCAAACATTATGAAACGCCATTTTGAAATGTTACGCCAGACGCCATCGCCATCTTGTTAACCTTTTTTAAAATGGCGCGATTGTGTGAAAGAAGCTATTCCAACTTCAGGCGGAGCCACTTAACGTTCACATTTTTATGAAAATATGGTAATTGAATTGTTATGATGCTTACACGTTTGAAGTTTGAGGATGGGGATTTGAAAACTAGGGAATTTCTAAGTGATTCATTTGCAATATTTATTTCTTTTAAATGGTAATTATTTTTAATTTTCACGTTTAATTTGATGCAAATGTGTTTAAAAATTAAAAATAGTGTGCTTGGTAAAAAATGACAGCGGTAATCCATTGTCTGCAGGTTTTTTTTAATGCAAGTACCAACTTTTAGTTTGTTATTCTTTTGACCCTTTGCATTTACCCTGCTTTGCCTGCTTTGCCCTCAGCACTTTGCATTGACCCTGCTTTTGCTCCGGAGGTAGGGAGGTCTATTACCACCCCAAATCCCAATACTTATTTATACGTGTATGATTTTATTAATACATACTGATAATAACGAACACAAGAAAATATCCCATTTTGTGCAGTTGTACGGAAGTAAGTTGTTAGTTGTTTCGGCGATTCCTTAGTATATGCATTCTTCTTCCTCGTTCCCTCAATGATGAGCATCGCGACCACGAATGGTATCTCTCCATGGAAGGCGATCGTAAGCAGCATGTGTTGCACGGTGCAAGCTGCCTCCCATTGTATTTCTTATGACATCTGACCATCTTGCTGGTGTCCTCCCTTTGGCGCGTTTCCCTTCAACCTGACCTACCTTAGTATTTGCATAGATTAAAATAAATATATAATATCTTATAATGTAAAATGGTAATTCCATCATATTTTTTTTGTTTTCAATTCATTGCAAATTAAATTAGTATTAAAATATTTAAGAGACAGTTTGTTTATACATATGAGAGCGGTCAAAAAATACTTTTGTCTTAGACATTGGTACTATTGATTCAGAAAGGCTAAAGATACAGTGTGCTGTGTGGCTACGGCATAGAATTTAGCCTCCCCCTCTCTTCCCGTGGGTGTCGTAAGAGGCGACTAAGGGATAACATAGTTTCACTACCACCTTGGAACTTAAAAAGCCGACCGATGGCGGGATAACCATCCAACTGCTGGCTTTGAAATACACAGGCCGAAGACGGGCAGCAGCGTCTTCGGTGCGACAAAACCAGCCCTGCGGTCACCAACCCGCCTGCCCAGCGTGGTGACTATGGGTAAAACACATGAGTTCACGCCATTATTGGCGCGAACTTGTGGAGGCCTATGTCCAGCAGTGGACTGCGATAGGCTGAAATGATGATGATGATGATGAAAGATACATTACGTATTTACGTTTGCTTAAAATATTTTTCAAAAGAATATTTATAAAAAATAAAACTGAACACACGCAAAAGCAATCAATTAAAACCTCCACAAACGTTTCACATTTATCTCGTAACCGACGTGACAAAAGAGAATTCCATTTCACACACCGTCAGACGTCTACACGTCATTCATAAAAAAAAAGTAAAGAAAAATCTCGGAAACAATACACATTAACGGCAGGTGTTGTTAATTAAGGCGACACATGCGAGCTGGCAACCCGCCAGCCATCCTGCTGTGCCATTAATTGCACGATTAAATTAGTCCTATGTTAAACGCAGAGTTATATACACCGGATCGGCTGGGGCCTTAACTTAATACCAAATGCGGAATATGTTTTCGTCATGAATATTTAATGCAGTCTCATACCCACTTTTTGTGCACCATAACACTAAAGGTTTGGCTTGGTAAAGGCCAAGGTTTGCTTAAAAACCAAAATCATCATATCGAGAATTTCGACCCGGCTAGATGCGGATCCATAGCTCAGTTGGCAGAGCGCTGACACGGCACGTCAGAAGGCGCGGGTTCAAATCCCTGCTGGATCGATAAATTTTGATATGATTTAAAATGTTTACCATAACACAAATTTGGTTCTGCCTCCCAAATTCTCCTACATGGAGAAAGAGGTCTATGCCTAGCATTGGGATGTTACAGATTGAATAGTGAGCGTTGTAAATATATAGTGGAAGAAATCATTTTGCGCGATCTTGGCTTAGTGATCAAAAATTACCAAAATGTATTGTTGCAAATGTAAATCATATTTATATAGTCAATTACTAGCACATGCTAAAATAATTCCTTTTATTTACATTACCGCTATTACCTAAGAATCATATTCATACACCACCAGTACACCAGTAGCTCACAATAATAAATAATACCGCTATTACCTAAGAATCATATTCATACACCACCAGTACACCAGTAGCTCACAATCTATACTTATTATAAAAATAAGTCCCCCGGCCGCGTCTTTCTGTCATCCTGTCTGTCTGTCTGTCCTCCTGTCTGAACGCGATAAACTCGAAAACTACGCTACGGATTTTTATACGGTTTTCAACAATAGAAAGAGTGATTCTTGAGGAAGGTTTAGGTATATAATTTATTATGTTTGAATGTAAATTAGCAGAAATACGGCGATAAACGTTGAAGAAGTCGTAAAAAATCTCGCCAACGGGGAGCTTTCCACGCGAACGCTGCGTAAACTAGCAAAGATATAGTTGTATAATGTACTAGCGAATTCAAAATCTATAAAAATGCTACAAAAAAGTCCGCGATAGCATATCTCTATCTCTTAGGGTTGACTTACAATAACCACTTTTATGTTCAAATTTTTAATTAAAAACATTAGGTTATTTTTAAAGATATTTTCTTTAGTTCAGTATTAATCCTTATCCAAATTAATATGATATTTAGCTTAGGCATTTAATGCAGATTAAAATTGCCCTTTACACTATATCAATCAGATAAATAGTTTTTGAGATATCATCGTTAGAAGTAATTAGCAGCGAAACATTTAATGCTCGGCGAGCTAGCGTTCTTTCCTTGAGATGCCTACGGGCGGCGCGGGCGCGGGCGAGTCCATCCCCTCTGCCCCGCATCGCTCGACCGCCTGCTCATGCTAATAAAGGAAATCAAAGAATATCAAAGATCATTTTTTATCGAACTTTTTTTTAACTTTTTTGTTAAATTCCACGCGGACGAAGTCGCGGGTACAGCTAGTAATAAATAATTTATTTGAAATATAGTTTATTAGATAGTGTATTTTCTACATAATGGGAGTTTCTTTGGTTGAATGAAACCCCGAAAACGATGCAAATCTTATTTTTTTGCACCTAACAATCTATCTATACTAATATATAAAGCTGAAGAGTTTGTTTGTTTGGTTGTTTGTTTGTTTGTTTGTTTGTTTGTTTGTTTGTTTGTTTGTTTGAACGCGGTAATCTCTGGAACTACTGGGCCGATTTGAAAAATTCTTTCACTGTTAGATAGCCCATTTATCGAGGAAGGCTATAGGCTATGTATCATCACGCTAAGACCAATAGGAGCGGAGTCCACGCCGACGAAGTCGCGCGCAGAAGCTAGTACTAATATATAAAGCTGAAGAGTTTGTTTGTTTGTTTGTTTGAACGCGGTAATCTCTGGAACTACTGGGCCGATTTGAAAAATTCTTTCAGTGTTATATAGCCCATTTATCGAGGAAGGCTATAGGCTATGTCTCATCTCGCTAAGACCAATAGGAGCGGAGTCCACGCCGACGAAGTCGCGCGCAGAAGCTAGTATTGAATATATAACAATTAAACAAAGTGATGTGTTTATGCAGACGCCAACAGAGTATGCAGTAAATATTTTATATAATATTTCAAACTAAATTTCGCCTATTTTAATCAGACAATCATACGCATTTAGCCTGTAACACAGTGGGAATGTTGGGCATAGGCCTCTTTCTCCGTGTAGGAGAAGGATTGGAGCTTAAGCGCTGCTCCACTGCGGGTTGGCGGATATGTTCCCTACTGTGAGTAACGATCGCCATCAGGTGTAAATGATGACAACCGGTACCGACAGCTTAACGTGTTCTCTGAGGCGGTATGGGGAGTCTCACAAGGACAGAAATCCAAATTGAAAAAAACATTTTTACAAATACAAATATCCATACCGAGTGGGAATCGAACGCGCAACCCGTCGGTGTTTTAGGCGACTACTCCAGAGCGGTTGTTGACAAATACAATCATATACGAAAAAGATTGCCTGAATATGCTTTTATCATGTGATCCCCATCTACGTTATTTGTAAACATACATTATGTTTCTAGAGATGACTTTGTTCTGAAATTATTTTCGTCTCAAGTCTTAAGTTCACTAACCTTTCTGACGAGTTCGTATCAAGGAAATCACATGTTATTTGCTCTGTGCAAAAAAAATAGGCATCAAAATAGTTAGACCGCAGCAGAAAAGTTGAATATATTTTTCCTAAGAAGCCATTTTCTAGATAAAAATATTACGTTCATATGTTATTCGCTGAAAAGATGACCGAGCAAAACTTCGTCAGAGAAGCAACGGTAAATTGTCAGGTGATATTTCAGATAAAATTACACAGAACTATTCATAATCCTTTACGCTCACGATACCTTTGAGTCGACTTTTGATGGAACTTAGCGAGTCGACTAAATCCATTTCCGTGCATGGATCTTTGACGCAAAGCGTTCTAACCCGTAGGGGATACTTGAATTTCGTACAACTTGAGTGTAAAGAGATGTAGACATATGAATTTCCAACAAAAAGACTACGGAATTATGCAAGATAATGAATTCTATTGAATTTAAAAAGTACTCTTTGTGAAGTGAATAAGCATAATAATCTATGTATGTAAAATCGTTAGGCCAAAAACCACTGGACGTATAAAGATGAAATTTGGCAGAGAGGCAGTAGATGTATGCTAAAAACAGATTTTTCGATAGGGCCAGATTAAAGAAGATTAAGCTCTAAGGGCTGTTACAAATTTGTATGAAAGTTCTCTTAATTTTTTATGCTGTAAACTTGAAATTTGGCAGGAAATTATTTAATCTATACTAATATATAAAGCTGAAGAGTTTGTTTGTTTGGTTGTTTGTTTGTTTGTTTGTTTGAACGCGGTAATCTCTGGAACTACTAGGCCGATTTGAAAAATTCTTTCAGTGTTAAATAGCCCATTTATCGAGGAAGGCTATAGACTATGTATCATCACGCTAAGGCCAATAGGAGCGGAGTCCACGCCGACGAAGTCGCGCGCAGAAGCTAGTATTTAATAAACGTCTACTTAGAACTAATCTACGACAAAGCAGCATTAAGAAGGTGTCTTGAAAGATTTTATAAAAGTTCCTAATTTTTTGTGCTGAAAGTTTAACGTTCGCTTAGAACGGATTTTGTGACAGGACCGGCTTAGGTCGGATTGGACCGCTCTCGGACTCTCGTTTTACTCGTTTGTGCTACAGGCTTAATAGTCCATTGAAAAGTTACATTTGGGGTTGCGTTTGTCAGAGGACGCAATTTTATTTTTTAGATACGAAGGGGGGGCTAGTCTAATGTTAAATCCAAGTTTGTGGGTTTGTAGTCCTTGTGCAACGGCCGCCATCTTGGAAAAAGAGGTTCAAATGGTTTTTATGGTTTATCTGCCAAAATATAAGTCTCACAAAAAAAATTATTTAACATTTTTTGTTGCAAATAAAATTATCTACAACTTATGTTCAGTAACTTTTAGTCGTAGAATCATAAATAAAAAAGTTATAAGTGAAAAACCATAAAAATTTAAAAGAAAAAAATTTATTTGTCGATAAAACTTTTTTTCTAATCATTTTACAAAGAAGTAATATCAGACCATTTTTATAGATAATATTTTAAGGAACAATTTTTATGAGAAACATTTTTAAATTTATTTATTATTTAAGGTTTTACGGCGCTGCGAAACGAATACTATTCTTCAAGTATTTGTAACTTTATACATGAATACTCGTATATTTTGCCATAATTTTTAATCACCTTGTTATTTTTTTATGATGATCTTTTTAATTATTGATAGTAAAATATTGTTAATATATAAATAATTCTTGATTTGACACTCAACCTACGAGGTGGAGTCTGGAGGCGCGTTTTCTTTACGCGCGTGATTTTCTAAATCACAACTACTCTGTCCTCAGTCTTTTTGATGGACCAAGCTGCGGCTCAGCGGCTGGTTCGCTTACTATATTAAATACTTGAGGAGAAACCGGAGAAGGAAGTTAGCAAGAAGTGTGAAGTGGTTTTATGTGCGGAGACCTTATTGCTATAACTTGCTGTTTCTCCATGCTTTTACACACAATATCAGGTGCTTACAATATGGGTAAACTCAAATTTCTGAAAACCCTGGAGAAACATCTAGAGTTAGCAAGTGGAACGGCATTGTTCCTCAACAAGAGAGTTGAACTTGCACTGCTCACTATCATTGGTGAAGGTTTTTTTATCATTATTTATGGTGAGACTTGCAGCAAAATAATGGAGCTCTCGAAATTAATTGAAGAAAATGATTTACACACATTTTGACATTTACGCCACTTTCTTCTTCGGTTCTCACTCAAGTATTTAATATAGAAAGCCAACAGCCACTCGCCGCAAGATCGAGGACAGTAGTTGTGATTTAGAAAATCACCGTGGATTATGCCTACTGCGGATACCACAAAAAAAAAACGCGCCTCCAGACTCCACCTCGTAGGTTGAGTGTCAAATCAAGAATTATTTATATATTAACAATATTATACTATCAATAATTAAAAAGATCATCATAAAAAAATAACAAGGTGATTAAAAATTAGGGCAAATCATGAATATTTATATTTATATTCACATATTGTTATGAATACTGAAGAATAGTATTCGTTTCGCAGCGCTGTAAAACCTTAAATAATAAATAAATTTAAAAATGTTTTTGATAAAAATTGTTCCTTAAAATATTATCTATAAAAATGGTCTGATATTATTTTTTTGTAAAATGATTTTAAAAAAAGTTTTATCGACAAATAGATTTTTTTCTCTCAAATTTTTATGGATTTTCGCTTATAGCTTTTTTGTTTATGATTCTACGACTAAAAGTTACTGAACAAAAGTTGTAGATAATTTTATTTGCAACAAAAAATGTCAAATATTTTTTTTTGTGTGACTTATAGTTTGGTAGATAAACCATAAAAACCATTTGAACCTCTTTTTCCAAGATGGCGGCCGTTGCACAAGGACTACAAACCCACAAACTTGGATTTAACATTAGACTAACCCCCCCTTCATATCAAAAAAATAAAATTGCGTCCTCTGACAAACGCAAGGTAAGCCCAAAAAAATGTAACATTTCAATGGACTATAAAATTTGGCGGGTAGATAGTTAATAGTTAATAAACGTTAGCTATGAACGGATTTTGTGATAGAACTGGATTAAGGTGTTCTAAGGACTCGAAGAAATTTGTACGAAGGTCTTTTATTTTCCGTGCTGCAAATACTACAAATTTATTATAATGGAGGTCCAAGAAGAACACACTTTAAACACATATACCTATAAAGGCGTCAAATAGGGGTCGAAAGTTTGTATATTTGTCACACAATCCGTCCGTCTGTCTTTTTTTAAGTTGGACCATAAATGTACTACACAAAGGTTATGAATTATTGTAATACTAGCTGCTGTGCCCGCAACTTCGTCCGCGTGGAATTTACCAAAAAAGTTATTGTTCAGTTCGCAGTTATAAAAAAAAAGTAGCCTAAGTTACGCCTTATTACATCTGCTATCTGCCAGTGAAAGTCCCGTCAAAATCGATCCAGCCGTTTCAGAAATTAGCCGGAACAAACAGACAGACAGACAGACAAAAATTGTAAAAAATGTTATTTTGGTATTTGTACCGTGTATAAATCCATATGCATTTAGTAAAAAGCGTTTATTTTAATATTAAAAACAGACACTCCAATTTTATTTATTATTGTATGTATGTATTGTATTATAATGTTTATTCACTACTTTAGCCCCTCTATGTACATACATAATTTTTATTAATTTCTACACGAGCGAAGCTGCGGGCAACCGCTGGTTTAATATTCATTTATTTGTGTCAACATATTAAGGAAATTTCGTTAAATTGTTTTCCAGAAATTAAAAAAAAAACTAAAATTTTTATTTGGGACTTTATAAGACATTTATTTTTTTTATCTATTATTGAAAGAAACAAAAAAATTAAAATTTTTCTTACTCAGATAACAAAAGATAATAAAAAAATTTGATGACCTTACGAGGTCATCAAGTTGATGACCTCGTAAGGTCTTCAAAAATTATTACTAACCAGCTGTTTTTTTTTTATTTTAGTTAGTTAATATTTATATAAAATGATGGTAATATTGTCATCCAAATTGCGTGGTACGTTATCCCGGTCCTACGCTCGCTGCTGCTCTATCTCCTGCTAACTCTATTATCTACCACAATCGAGAGTTTTCGAAGAGGAACTTTTTGTTCGTCTCATCAAAATGAAGCTACTCCCGGAAAATTAGCTTGATACTAATCAGGTGAAAAATATGTAGGTACTAGGGATCCCGTACTAATAGTGTCAGTATTTGACTAAAAGTGACCTCGTAATGTCACACATATGCTCGACTAGCGGAATCGGCGATCACCATCAAAACATTGTTACGGCTGCCGCGCACTCGCCTTAAAAGTGAGCTTAATTTTTGCCTAGAATGGCCAAAAAACTGTAAATAAGTGCAGTAAGTAAATATAATATTTTATTTAAAGAGATAAAAACCCCTCATGTACTATAATTCATTCCCCCCGCACAGCTCAGGGCGGTCAAACGTAACTATTTTTACTCTCGCTTTAAAAAATCTTAATTGTTGTAAAAAGTTGCCTTTTTGAACATTAAATTACATTGTTGGATAGCTTGTCTTGTGGGCTTTACGTTGCACTATTTATTTCTACAATCGAGCAACAGACAAAGAAGATATCACAGTTTTATTCAACAACGGCTGCATAACATTTGAACTAACATCTAAGGCGCTTGAGTCACCGGTCAACGGACTCGAGCAGTGCATCGCGACGGTGTCAACGACCGGCCTTTGCTCGGTAAACTTCGTGTCATCAAGGACGTTCCGACGGCCTCCGACATCCTTGCTCGGAGTCGTTCGGTGCGGCGGCGGCGGTGCAGTGACTGAGAAGTAACTATATTCTATACGGCGTTTGCTATATACGGCTTCGTGAGTACAGCTGTTCTGCTCCTTGCTTTTTTTACACTTTATATTTATTTATATTCCTATCTCCACTTCATTGGAATCAATTAAACACCGTATCATAGGATAATCACTACAATGCTTTCCTCTATCAAAAGAACCCCACCTAATAGTCCAGCGCTGTCTCATTACGCCTCTGGTCCTAGTTTAACATTAAATACCTCTAAGGACCATAAAGGTGATGACGATACTTCAAATATTACCCAAAGGAAGAAAAAGCGTAGTGATAATGATTGGGAACGAATGGAGGAAATGATGAATGAGATGAAGGGTATGTTTTCCCAACTAGTATCACAACAAAGCCAACAAAACAATAAAATTGATTCCTTACACTCGGCTCTCGACGAAATTAGATCCCAAAATGCTATCATAAGGACTCAAAACGCTGAAATACGCACACAAAATACTGAAATTCAGAATACTATTAAATTTCTCTCTGATAAGTACGATGATGCCATTCTGGAGATAGATAACTTAAAAAAAGAATGCAACAACAATAAAAAAACAATAAAGACTCTGGAGGGTAAAGTTGACTACTTGGAGAAACATATTAAGGCGGCTTCCTTAGAAATTAAAAATCTTCCGTCCACAATACCAGAAACTCGAGAAACGCTTACTAACTCAGTTAAAAAAATTAGTAACATCGTCAATCAACCGCTTAATGGAAATGAAATCCAGAACATCTTTCGATTAAAGAATAAGACAGACTCTTTGGGTACAGTTATAGTCGAATTCACATCTCCAAAACTTAAAGAACAGTTCCTGAGCTCAACTAAATTATTTAATAAACAAAATACGAAAAACCGCCTTAATTCAAATCATGTGAATGAAAAAGGTCCCAAACAACCACTATATATCTCGGAAGTTCTCACTACTATGACGAAACGGCTACACTACCTGGCAAGAGAGTTCGTTAAAAGCAGTGAATATGAGCAATGCTGGACTGCCAACGGCAAGGTGTACGTACGAGAAAAGGACGGAATGCCCGCCCGGCTTATAAAGTCCGAAGAAGATCTTTCGCGATTACGAAAACAAAAGTGACTAGTCTCGTTTATATTCCTATCATTTATGTTTCTTAAAGTCATGCTAGCTTTCTATGTACTTATTAAATTGTTAAATATTTTAGGTAACAATAAACTAACTTACAAATACAAACATACATACAATAAAACTATTTACAAAATACATACATTAAAATATACATTATATTTATTTTACATTATTGGATTATATTCATTACATTACTACAAATACACACTGCAAACATTTTACAAACAGTCCATACAATACATATTATCTACACTCATAAGAACAAATACATACTACCCTCAAATTATAAAAATAATGATTCTCATTACTAATAAAACCAAACTCTTCTCACTGATTATAAGAAATGATGATTCTTTGTTGCGAATAACTGTGATTTGTATCAACATTTTCATTTATTGTTGGTTTCTACTAAAGATATTAAATTTCAATAAAATAAAACTATTTAAATGTAAAATTATAATAAACTATAACAAAATTCGATTCAATACAAAATAATCTTAACAATATAGACTCTGTCTCCGTGTCTGAATCTTCAACATGTGACTTGGACCATTGTATCCCACCAAACTTTAAGCCAGCCCATTCACTGAAAGTCCTAAGTCAAAACATACGAAGTATTACAAAAAACATGCCAGGTTTTATGACCATACTGGCTAGGACAAAAATAGACTGGGACATAATCGCCTTAACTGAATGTTGGTTGTCTAATACACAAAATATTCCTGAGTTACCGCAGTACAATGATTTTAAGACAGTTAATAATCGTACACAAAACGAAGGTGTAGTGGTTTATATACACAAAGCACTGAGGGTCATGGTGGTGGAGCCCACTTTTCTGGATGCTAATTGTCTTCAAATAACAATTGACTCTAGTACTGTTCTACTAGTCATATACCGACCTCCGAGCTATAGAGACACTACCAACTTTTTGTCCTCCTTAAATGACATACTAACAAATATAGCTCATTTTAAAAATATTATAATTACGGGAGATATAAACATTAACATTCACCAACAATGCCGGGATACAATCAAACATAGTTACTTAAATCTATTAGCATCGCATGGCCTGCTGCCTGCCCATTCCTTGCCCACTCGACAGAATGCTTGTCTTGATCATTTTATTCTTAAAACTGGGCTACCTGCTTCAACCTTGGTCGCACATTCTGCCTTAACTGATCACGACACAATCTTATTATATCTTGCAAAAAAATTAACTAAAACCATAGTAAAAAAAGTTGTTGTCCGTGTTAATTATGAACAGTTAGATGCGCATATGATGAATCTTGACTTTAGCGAAGTATACAAGACGCAAAACCCACACGATGCCGCTCTGATAATAATAAATTTGATTAAAAATTTGATTGATTCAAATTCTAAAGCAGTTAAAATTCCTAATCGAAAAGTTATTATAAAACCATGGATTACTCCTGGTCTGCTCCGATGTATCAGACACAGAGACGCCTTACATAAGAACCTCAAAAAGGCACCAAATAATGAGATCTTGCGAATCACTTTTTCTAGGTACAGAAATTTTTGTAACAGGCTATTAAAAAATATTAAATTGGATTATGACAGACAAGCAGTTACCAATGCAGGCAGAAACCCAAAACAAATATGGTCAGTAATAAATAACATATCAGGCAGAACCAAAAAAAAAGAAAATACATCTTCTAATTTGTTGAATGCACTGGCCACACCGGATCTCTCGATAAACTTTGTTAATGATTTTTTTTCAAACATTGGTAAAGAGCTTGCGGAAAAGAATATAAACTCACAGAGCGAACCACTTAACACCTCAATAAAGAATATAAACCCGCAATCAATGGTTATGTTACCAACTGATGAGGAGGAAGTCGCTAGGCTGTTAAAATCACTCCGTAGTGACTGTGCAATGGGTTGGGACAACATTACCAGTAACATTTTAAAAAAACATGAGTCCATTATAGTACCGCCTCTAACCTACATTTGCAATCTTGCCCTCTCTACAGGCAAATTTCCTAAGGTTTTCAAGAAAGCCATCATACACCCGATCTATAAGAGTGGGGATGGAGGCTGTGTCAATAATTATAGACCAATAGCCGTACTTCCTGCTCTCTCAAAAATACTAGAGCGGATTATGAATAGCAGGCTTATTAGTTTTCTGGAAAGAAACAATCTTCTCTCACCTGCACAGTTTGGCTTCCGTGCGGGTAGATCCACTTCTGATGCTGTAAATGAACTTACCAACTTTATAGTATCGGAGATGGATGGGGGGCAGAAAGTCCTGGGTATATTTCTTGATATTGCCAAAGCATTTGACACAGTTTCTGTACCTCTCCTTATCCGGAAAATGGAAAATCTGGGGATCAGAGGTGTGCCTCTATGCCTCTTTAGAGATTATTTGAGTGAGCGTACTCAGAGAGTCAAAATAGACGAATACGTCAGTGACGAGCGTACACTGACTTATGGCACGCCTCAAGGTAGCGTACTTGGACCTACTTTATTTCTAATTTACATTAACGACCTGAGTATGCTCACTCTCCCTGGTTGCAAAATAATCAGCTTTGCCGACGACACTGCTCTCTTATTTACTGCTGATACATGGGACGAAGCTTACAGGTATGCTCAGTTGGGCTTCAATACTGTCTCGAAGTGGTTACGTAGCAACCTACTGACCTTAAATAGCGCGAAAACCACTTATATCACCTTTTCCCTCAAAGGCATTGTACCACAATCTACTACTCACGCCATACAAGTCCATTCGTGTCCTGAGCCACATAATACCACATGCGACTGCACGTGCTTACAAAAAAAAGAGACTGTAAAATACTTGGGGATAGTGATTGACAATAATCTTAAATTTGACGAACATATAGATGCGATTAGTAACAAGTTACGAAAACTTATATATGTTTTTAAAACTATAAGAAACGTCTTGGATGCTAATCGATTGAGATCTGTCTACTTTGCCCTCGCTCAATCGGTCCTGACTTATTGTATCACATCCTGGGGTGGTGCGCCGAAAACTAGACTGATTGACCTGGAGAGAGCACAAAGAGCTATCCTAAAAGTATCATTGTTTAAGCCATACCGTTACCCCACTGCATTGTTGTACAAGGAGTGCCGCGTTTTAACGGTGCGCCAATTATTTATACTCAACACCATAATGAAACAACATACACTTCTTGAATACCACCCGGCACTGTCAGACGCCAAAAGGCGGTTCAATCCTGTGCAATCTAGTAAATTTTCAACAAGGTTCTCAAGGAGATTCTTTTGCAGTTTAGGTGGCTTCTTGTACAACAAAATTAATAGATGTCTGCCAATATTTAACCTAACTAAAAATATGTGTAAGCGAAAATTAACCGACTGGTTACAGAACTTGAATTATGATGACACTGAGGAGATTCTTTCTGCCCTAACTTAAGTATTTATAACATGCATACACACACACACACACACACACACACACACACACACACACACACACACACACACACACACCGACTAATCCATATCTTATGAATGGTATAAAATATACTAAGCTATACATGCATAATATAAAATATAACAAGCTTAGTTATTTAAATACATAAATTTTCAATATCATAATATTATATTGTTTAAAACAAAATTGTTAATGCCCGTTATTAATGATAATTGTAATGTACTTTCTTTATTAAGGGGTGGAGACCTGGTGTCCTGAAACACAGGCCTCGAGCCTAGCTTAGGCACCAGTCTCCCACAATATTAATGCTCTTATTATTATATAACTGTCAAATGTTTATGTTACAATATTGTGGTGAGAAAATAAATAAATATTATTATTATTATTATTATTAATTCTTTTTCTGGATTTTTCCAAGAACACGAGAAAATCTTGTATTATTATTAAAAAAGTACACACTTCGAAATAGTCCATTCATCGAAAGTACAGATCTAACAATGAAATCGGTGACCTGTGCGAACTATTTGTTGTGGCAAGTTGTTACTGAGACCGCAGGCAGGAGACATTTTATCGCATAAAATTGTTGATGGATTTTTATAACAATATATTTTTATTTTTTTATTTTTATGTAAGTAGATCGGCAAACAAGCGTACGTCTCACCTGATGGTAAGCGATTACCGTAGCTCATAGACGTCTGCAACACCAGAAGCATCGCAAGCGCGTTGGCGACCGATGAGCTCCTGGGGGGGATTGGGGATAGGGTCGGCAACGCGCTTGCGATGCTTCTGGTGTTGCAGGCGTCTATAGGCTACGGTCTTACCATCAGGTGAGCCGTACGCTTGTTTGCTAACCTAGTTACATAAAAAAAAACCTTACCCCTGATTCCCCCCAGGAGCTCTGGTCACCTTACTCACCAACAGGAACACAATAACTTTTTTTTTTCAATTCATATCATCTCTCAATACCATGGTTGACTGGTAGAGATATCTTTAGGAGATAATTTGGCACTTGCCAATTTGTTATGTTGTAATGAATTTAGCGTCTGAAGCGTCTGAAGTCTGCTGAGTATTTCACAACTTCGCTACAGATTAACTTCACCGCTGACCTGAAAACAATCCACCTTTTAATTTACAACTTGAGAAGCGGATGCACCTTATTTTTATGTAGAAAAACCACATTAAATAGACATGACTTATTTCAATTACAACTAGAAAATATTCTACAATTTTCCACCATTGCTTTTAAAATGATTGGATTAGTATGTAGGTTGTAAGTCTTAATTAAAAAACTCAGATATATTAAAATGATAATTAATGTTTGTCTATTGCGCGATCGGTTGTGGGTTCGATCCCCGCATTTGTCTTGGCCATACAGATGTTTGCTGTGGTCTGGGTATTTGTGCTTGTGTATTGTGTGTGTTTCCGGACCCCCGACACAGGAGTTCCTAATCCTAGTAGGGGCCGTTGAATGTGAGGCGTTTATTTATTATTTTGTTATGTTTTGATTTTGTCACAGTCGATTGATTGATTGATTCAACCTGTAATATGCCACTCCTGGACATAGGCCTCTTTCTCCATACAGGGGAAAAAGCGGATCTTACTCCACCACTCTGCTCCATTGCAGGTTGGCGGATAATATTTTTTTATTGGCAAACAAACAAAATCAATAGTAGATTTGAAAACAACATTACACTAACACATATTTCAAACACGTTTCCACTGATAATTACATATATCTAGCAATAATATTTGTTGCAAAAAAAATGGAGTAAGCTGGTGAATTTGTGACGAGAGTGTTACGAAAAGTGTGATCGGTTTAGGCGAATGAAAGTTGAGAGGGAGATATAATTTAGTGAAGATAGAATGAGAGTAATGTTTTAATTCAGCTGCGTGGTATAAAGCACACTCGCTTTTTTAAATGAAAGATTAATTTTTAATTATTTTTAAAGCTTCCACTTTTAAATATATACGAAGTACTATTTTAATTTTACGCTATTTTTATATTCCATTAAAATAAACACCGCAGGATGGAATCACTTTGAACATCACTGTTCTAAAGTAAACAACTTCTCTATTCTGAGAATACTATTTACAAAGTAGAATATGTAACACAATACACTTTTATTAAAACGTTTTCAAGTTAATTACTCATACGTATAAAGACTTAGCTTTGTTTTAATGACTGACATTATAAGACACAGGTTGACCAGCTAATATATCTGTTTGAATTACATTTATATAGCATTTAAATTAATGAAAATATGAATAAACTAGTGCTTTCAAAATATAGGTTTTGTAGATTAAGTATCTACTAATTTTTTTTTCGAAGTTTTAAACCAATTTTAATTTAAAAGGTATTTTGCATTACACAATTGCTTGATTGATTCATCCTGTAATATCCCACTGCTGGACGTTGGCTTCCTTTTCTATCCAGGAGAAGGGACGGAGCTCAATATATCCACATAATTATGTTATGTATTCTCTACTATGAGCTACTATGAGCAACGATCGCCTGTAATATTCCACTGCTGGACATAGGCCTCTTTCCCCATGTAGGAGAAAGATCAGAGCTTAGTACCAGAACACCACGCGTCTCCAATGCAGGTAGGCGGATATATTCCCTACTATGAGTAACGATCGCTATCAGGTGTACGTGATAACAACCGGAACCGACTGCTTAACGTGCTCCCCGAGGCACGGTGGGAAGAACCACAAGGACTGCACAAACACACAGACCACGGCAAATATCTGTATGGCCAATACAAATGTTTGTCATGTGCGGGGATCGAACCCGCAAACGCCAGCGTAACGGCCACAAACCAGTGCTGTGACCTTTGCGCCATCAGGTATTATCGCTATCAAACCGATAGCTTGGCGTGGCAACGTGGTGTGAGCAAGGACAGACACAGCACAGAGAAAAAATATTTGTATAAATGCAATTATCCATCCCGAGTCCCGAGAGAGCCGAAACCGAAAACCATCGGTGTTTTTACAACTATACACGCACCACTACACCTGAGCGGTCGTTTTTTTAGATTAAGTACGGAAATTTTAAAATCTATTGTTTTCTTTTGTGTACGCGAATTTCACTTATTATAATGAAACAACTTTTTTTGGATTTTATCGCGGTTTATTAAGTTTTTTAGATGCCCGACGTTTCGGATACAGCAACCATGGTCACGGAAGGACTTCTTAAAACTTTTAAAATTTTATAAATTCTAGATATTATGATTATACATTTGCTACTTAGAACTGGCCGAAACTATTTTATTCTGCGGCGGAAGTTGTCATTAGTAGAAAGTTTCAGAACGTTAGGGGACTGGTGGCGTCTGTGAAGTTTGTTCGTTAATACATTAAGGATATTATCAGGGCTTTTGTGATCATAGGAGATTTATATATCAATTATTACTACATTTATACCGGTATATTTTACACGTGCACATTATGTAATATTAATGTTTTTTTAAAGTGAAACTTCTTTAGGCGCATGAGGGGTAAAAATTGAGCGACCGGTAACGAGGCAGCGTCATGACGGTCAGTACTTGGATGGGTGACCGCCTGGAAACACCGCGTGACGTTAGCTTTTTTTTTTCAAGTAGTTTTTATTTGTATTTTAAATTCGTTTTTTCAATTCGCTTTTTTTTATTAATTTGCCAAAGAAGTTTTATTTCATGACTAGGGGAGCAACCAAGCGAACGGCCCACCTGATGGTAAGTGGTTATCGTAGGCTATGGACGCCTGCAACACCAGAAGCATTGCAAGCGCGTTGCTGACCTTACCCCCGACCCCAGATCTTGCTACCTCATTCAAAACAGGAACACAAGACTACTAGAGAGCAGTATTATGTAGCTGTGGTCTTTTGTAAGGTTGAGGAACTTCTTTAGTCAGACAGTTCCAGAATTTGAGCAGAATATTACCAGCTGAGTCCCACGTCAATATACTGATGATGCGAGTATTCTATTACTGGTTTTTATGGCACACTGGCGGCACATAAATCATATTTTTAGTGCTGACAATATGTAGTTCTATCTTCTATCTTTTGTCACTATTTTGTTATGTCGTATACCTCGCGCCATGTAAAAAGGACACTGAAAAAAACTGTTTGCGCATATGTAATCTCGCACACTAAAGTAGGCCTATTGTTTTATTTTTGAATTAACCTTTAGCTCGCGGCTTCGTGTAATGGTTATTGGTAGGTACATTAAAATATAGATAGACCTCATACCACCATATAGACCGATAAATCGCCTTTGCGCAGCTTGAAGGCCAGCGTTCTTTTTACGTGGCGTGAACTATACAAAAGTTTAAGATTAAAAAAAATAAAATAGTCAAATTTATTCACAGACCATTTCTGAACAATTTGTATTTAGATATGGAAATTTTTTATTGATATTTTGCTATGCAGCCGAAAACTATTAGAGGTCGGTCCCGGTTATTATCATGTACACCTGATAGCGATAGTAGGGAATATATCCGTCAACCCGCATTGGACCAGCATGGTGGATTAAGCTTTGATCTTTCTCCTGCATGGGGAAACTCTGATCTTTCTCCTGCATGGGGAAAGAGCCCTATGCCCAGCAGTGGGATATTAGAGGCTGAAGCGAAGCGAAAAGACAAATTTGCCTAGCAATAATGCGTGTGTGGAGCAAATATATGACAAAAACCACAAAAACATGAGAGAAGGCTAACATTTACCTAAGAGTAAATAGAATCTGTTATATGCCTGTTTTAACTACGCTATATATTGTAGGAGTAGGAAGTCAGCCTTTCCGCAACTTTGTATTAAGTTTTGTCCGGACTTTACTCAACTTGTTTACTTAATTTTGCCTGTCTACTCCCAAGAGAATTAATGCTCATAGGCAAATAGTATTTGAAACTTACGACTTCATAAGTATACGCAACTAGTTATATTTAAAACGGAATTAACGGTGTTTGTTTGTTAGTTATTTTGAGGTTTCCACATTTCGGTAGTATTACAAGTGCCATTGTCAAGGGTGCTAATATTGTCTACCTTTAGTGAGAATGAAACTTTAAAAAAATTTACATTACTTACATACCGATAGCAGCGCCACCTACCGGGTCCAGCTGAAATAAAAACTACCCTATGTCCCAAGTTGGATCAAATTACAGATTGGAAAAATTGGTTCAGTATTTTCGGAGTCTATCGTTAACATACTTCGTAATACGAAATTTTTATATATTACATACTAGCTGACCCCGCAAACATTGTTTTGCCATATATGTTATTAGCCCCCGCAACCCCCTCTTGTGGGTGGAATTTCGTAAAATCCGTTCTTAGCTGACCTCTATTCGGTGAAAGGAATATTCCTACCAAATTTCAAGTCTCAACGCCTTATCGTTCGCCGTATAGTTCCAGAGACATCGTGATGGAGTCAATATATGGGTGGAAATCTCTTTTATATAGATATAGATAGTCTCAAAATCTGGAGCAGCCCAAATGGGGAAGTACCTCAACCTTACATAAGATCACAGATAAATAATACTGTTCTAAAATAGTGTTGTATTCCTGTATTGAGTAATGTAGCCAGAGTTCCTGGGTTGGATTTGGGGTAAGGTCGGCAGCGAGTTTGCGTTGTTTCTGGAGGTGCAGGCGTCTATAAAAAATATAACATACATATAACATACACAAATAATATAAAAAATCAGAATATGGAACTAATAAACATAAAACCAACGCCAATACAAGCGGCTAATGCAATTAATAAGTATTTTGTAAATATAGGTAGAGACCTTGCCCAAAAGATTAACCCCCATGTAGACGAAAACTATGAAGAACTTTTAAACGTAATTCCAACACAATCACAGTCGTTTGTTCTCATGGAGACAGATAATGCTGAAGTAAATTAAATCTTGATGAGTCTTAAATCTGACAGTGCCCCTGGTTGGGATAATATATCCACCAAATTCCTAAAACATATAAAAAATGAAATTATTCCCATTATTACCCATTTGACAAATCTCTGTTTTAGACTTGGAGTTTTTCCTGTTCCACTAAAATGTTCTCTAATAACTCCAGTATACAAGGGAGGGGAGAGAGACAACATAAGCAATTATAGGCCCATTTCAGTATTACCAGCAATATCTAAAATTATAGAAAAATTACTCAACAACAGGTTACTTATTTATTTAGATAAATTTAATATACTATCTCTTTCTCAATTTGGGTTTAGACAAGGGAAATCAACAGAAGATGCAATAACGGCCCTCACTGCGATGGTAACAAATCAACTCGACAAAGGAAATAAATGTTTGTCTATTTTTTTGGATCTCAAAAAAGCTTTTGATACTGTCTCTCTTCCCATCCTTGTACATAAGCTGGAAAAAGCTGGAATTAGGGGGAAAGCACTCTCATTATTCAGGGACTATCTTTCGGAAAGAAGGCAAATGGTCAAACTAGGTGAATTTGTAAGTGAAAATGCTACTGTGACATATGGCGTCCCTCAAGGAAGTGTTTTGGGCCCTACGCTATTTCTTTTGTACATAAATGATCTGTGCAACATTCAGATAAAACAAGCGAAGGTCTTCTCTTATGCAGACGATACTGCGATCGTCTTCACTGGCAATTCTTGGACAAATGTCAAAGAAAGTGCTGAGCAAGGTATGACTCTGGTAAGCAAATGGTTAAAAAGCAACCTGCTTACACTAAATACAGCTAAAACAAATTATATTTGTTTTTCAATAAACAAGCAAACACAACCTGATAGCGACCTTAATATAAAAATACATACATGCGAAGACTTGCAAAACAGAAACTGTAACTGTCCTAAAATAGATAAAGTTGAGTGCACGAAATATTTGGGAGTTATAGTGGACCAAAGATTATCATGGTACCAGCACCTAGAAAAAGTAGCGAGTAGAATCAGAAAATTAATTTTTATATTTCGTACATTACGACATGTGATTCCAAGTCCGGATAAAAATGATAAATTAACATCAAGAAACATTCTTACGGAAATATATGTCGCTCTAGTCCAATCAATTCTAATTTACTGTATTCCCATTTGGGGAGGTGCACTAAAAACAAAGTTTCTAACGCTAGAACGAGCTCAGCGAGCTTTAATTAAGGTTATGTATTTTAAAAATGTAATGTTTCCTACGGACCAACTGTATGAACTAAGTTGCTTACTAACTGTTCGAAAGCTTTATCTATTGCACATAATTTTGAAAATGCATAAATCCCTTCCCTATGACCCACAATTAGAAAATAAAAGAAGGAAATACATAATAGCACGTACCCCAGGGACTAGAACTTTATTTGCTAGCATTCAATATGAGTCACGTTCATGCTTTTTGTATAATAAAATAAATAAAATATTAAATGTATACCCAATGCTATATTATGAGTGTAAGAAAAAAATTAAAGAATGGTTGAAACCACTCAGTTATGAGGAAACAGAATCTTTTATTCAGATCGCGAATCAGTGATAGAAAAGCACATAAAATTAACGAAAATATGTACACTACACATCATACCCATATACAGTGAACACAAATACGTAATAATAATGCATCCATCCGAACGCACACCACGCACCTCACACAACTCACCTCATACAGAACTACATTTAGGCAACTTCAATGAGCACAAAAGAACAAAATAATTGTCATCACATTCTAAAACTAATAACTTTTTTTTAAATTTATTTATTTGATTTTTAGTTTTGATTATTATTAATTTTTACTATTATGCTAATGGAAGAGCGGAGTCTCCTGGTACAGGCAACAACATGCTTAAAAGGAGGCTCCAATCACTAGTGGATTTTTGTAAGAAACTTTTTAATAAACAAAATTATTATTATTATTATTATTATTATAAGCTTAACCGCTTAGCAGTGAACAGTCGTATAAAAAAAGGTTCTCAAAAGAATATTGTGTGAACAAAAGCTAAGGGTAAAGTCAAAAGGCTAAGTCTAGATCGTGTCATCACTGAAATTAGGCCATCTACGTTGCTTCAGAGATTAAGTTTTCATCGTTATGTAGATTTAAAACTGTACCACATTCAGGCTCGGTTGTCATCGGCTTATAGTAATTAACGGGTGTGGCCCTCCATAGGGCTTTGAAATGTCCGATTTTGTTTGTGACAAAGGTCATAATGATTTTAAAAGTAGGTAATGCCGTGGTATTTTTTATAATTTTTTTAAATGTTAGTAAGTCGACAAACAAGCGTACGGCTCACCTGATGGTAAGTGACTACCGTAGCCTATAGACGCCTGCAACACCAGAAGCATCGCAAGCGCGTTGCCGACCCTATTCCCAATACCGATTATCATGAAACTTTATACACAAATTCTTCGAGGTATTAGAAGTAAGGGTAACAAAGGATACTTTTGATTCCTGAAAAAATCAATGCGAACGAAGCCGCGGGTAAAGCTAGTAGCATATAAACAAGGATTTGTATATATATATATATATATATATATATATATATATATATATATATATATATATATATATATATATATATATAATGAATCGCTGAATGTGTTGCTAAGCTCAAATCTCGAGAGTGGCTAAACCGATTTTGCTAATTCTTTTTTTGTAATATTCCTTGAAGTACGAGGATGGTTCTTACGGAGATAATTTTTTTAAAAATTGTCTGAAAAAGTCTAAAAACAACACTTTTCTATATTCCTATACAAAAGATTCGTAATAACAATCAATCGACTGTTAGGCGGTACGAAGTTCGCCAGGTCAGCTAGTTCATAATAAAATTAGAAGCAGATTTAAATTATTCACATATCGTGGAATAAATATCTTTAACACATATAGACGGTCATTTATTCCTTAGTAAGACAAATTAGTAGCCGTCACATTTTTTTTGCTCAATCTACATCTAGATTTCTAGGTAATACATATTCATATACTTAAATAAATACATATGTGTATTACACCCAGACTTGGTTTAGGAATCGAACCCATATCAATTACCTACTGGAGCAGAGCAGATATACTGAAATCGGCGCGAAGATATTCTAGTATAGACTTGTTCACGCCTATTCCATGGCTCGATACGTGAAACGCTTTAATCCCATGGGCCAGTCAACCGATACGTCCGAAATTACATAATTACGACGAAGGAATCCACTTATTTGTCAAATATTTAGATTGTATAGTCTTGTGTAGTCCTTGTGGGTCTCCCCAACGTGCCTCGGAGAGCACGTTAAGCCGTCGGTCCCGGTTGTTATCATGTACACCTGATAGCGATCGTTACTCATAGTAGGGAATATATCTGCCAACCCGCATTGGAGCAGCGTGGTGGATTAAAATCCGATCCTTCTGCTACATGGGGAAGAGGCCCATGCCCAACAGTGGGATATTACAGGCTGAATCGTGTATTGATTCACACTTTCGTTATTTAAGGTAGACGAGTTACGTGGTTTTACGTGGTTACCGTACTTACGTGTCTATGATCTTGATAGATCCTGCTCGGCCGTTTTCAGCTGTGAACGTACAGTTTTACAGCCTCTTTTGTTAGATAGGCTTATTAAATTAAAAAAACCTGTGTGGTTTTATGAAACCACGGTAAAAGTGAAACTTTTTTTCACATTATAGACATTTACCTAACTAAAAAGTTTTGGAATAATATTCCATTAAGGGTATAAAAATCGCTTTATTAATCTTCACGTCACGCGATCATTTTAAAAAATCAGTGAACTCTTGACATTAAAAAACGTGTGTGCTTTAGACCACATGACTGAAGTAAAACTTCTTTAGCTCCATCTAACTTATATCTCCCTCTCAACTTCCGTTCGCCTCGCCCGATCACATATTTCATAAGTCATAACGCTCTCGTAACGCATGCACCAGCTTACTCCCTAAGTGTGCGTAAAGAAGTTTTACTTCAAAAACTACTGAACTGATTTAATAAATTATTGGGTTGTCTGGAAAAAAATGGCTAAATAGCCATAAGTCCGCCCATTGTACTTCACAGTCTGTAAATGTCTTTAAATGAGTTTAATGTTTAAAATGTAGTTGTGGTGTACAATAAATTGTAGATAAATAATATAATAAACATTGGTACGTAGATAGCTGGTTATACAGAACTAGCTTCTGCGCGCGACTTCGTCGGCGGTGGACTCCGCTCCTATTGGTCTTAGCGTGATGATACATAGCCTATAGCCTTCCTCGATAAATGGGCTATCTAACACTGAAAGAATTTTTCAAATCGGCTCTGTAGTTCCAGAGATTACCGCGTTCAAACAAACAAACTCTTCAGCTTTATATATTAGTATAGATAACGCATAGGCTACTTTTTATTTCGACATTTTCACGAGATCAGAAATTAAGCAGGTGAAAACGCGAGGCGCAGCTAGTAGCACATAAACGCAAATGTATAAAGAAATATATTATGTCGATGTAATAAAAAAAAACAAACATGAAAAATCGTCTACGCTGACACTGCCTGGTCTATATAAGAAAGATAAAAAAATGGAAATGTACAGTTATAAAAAACATGATGTATATAAATGGTATGTAAGCCCGTCAGTGTCGGACCATGTCCTAGCTTTTCTGAGCAATCTGGGTACTGCTGGCCTGAAGTACCAATGTAATAAAAAACTGCTCAAGAATAAGCAATAAAATTCTAAATGTTTGAAAAAAGGCACTGGAAATTACGAGCCGGTAGATTTTGTACAAAACCTGATAGCGATCGTTACTCATAGTAGAGAATATTATATCCGCCAACCCGCATTGAAGCAGCGTGGTGGATTAAGCTCAGATCCTTCTCCTACATGGGGAAAGAGGCCTCTGATCAGCTATGGGATATACACACAGTTGAAACGTAGCGAAAGCGTAGCGTAAGCGTAGCGTAAGCGTAAGCGTAGATGTTGTATAATTTATATTTACACTAGCTGTGCCCCGCGGTTTCACCTGCGTTGATTTGAGGGAAAAAATGCTTTCCTTTTTTTAATAGTATAAGATTTAATTAGCTTGATATATTTTCCTTAGTTTACACTAAATAAATTTCTGAACGCATGCATAAATATTTGACCAAAGAGTATAATTATAACCACTACGTTTTATATTTGACAACCAATATATATTATGTCAATCCGTTTTCATTACTGACATTATTATACATTTTTAAAATGTAAAATACGCCACTATCCGTATATTGTGGATATATGTTGTCGATTCGAAACCTTTATTTAAATACGTTCTTTAATTTTTTAGTTTGTCGCCGCGGCTATACGCGGCGTACACAGACGACGTTCCCACGCTCCGAGGACATCTTCGGGAGGGGGAGGAGGACGTGCTGCTCGCCCTTTACGCGGACGACAGTGCGTTCTTCGCGTCGTCCTACCATAAAATCGTCGCCACCAATAAGATGCAGCGCTTGCTGGACCTGCTACCGGAGTGGCTGGATAAGTGGAGGATGGCCGTCAACGTGGGGAAGACGGCCGCTCTACTGACCGGCGGCTCTAGGCCGCTACGCCAACTCAAACTTCGAGGACAGGACGTAGAGTGGAAGACCTCAGTTAGGTATCTGGGGTGCCACATCGACCGGAGGCTGCGCATGGTTCCCACCGTCAACCGGGCGGTGAACCAAGCAGCGGCGGCCCGGTCGATGCTCCGCCCCGTGCTCACCTCAAGATTGCCCCTCAGAACCAAGCTGATGGTCTACGGTGCCTACGTCCGCTCGCGCCTGACGTACGCGGCCCCGGCCTGGTACGCACTCTGTTCCGCGAGCCAGGCCAGGAGGCTGCAGGTTCAGCAGAATCGCTGCTTGCGTCTGATAGTAGGAGCTCCGAGGTACGTCAGAAACGACGTCATCCACAGAGACACCAGGACGCCCACCGTGGAGGAGTATGTCCGCAACCTAGCGCGCACTATGTTCGCTCGCGCGGACAAAGGTGCATGCGTACACCTCCACGGAATTGCCCCGCTGCACGCAAGACCGCCGGACGGGCGTCCATTACCTCGTGAGCTCCTGCTGCAGACGCAGCAGAACACCGACGAAGGTGACAGTGGCGACGAGGAGGACGACGCAGGGGAGACTGCGCAAACAACCCGAAACTAAAGACTACCGACTAGGGAACAAGCCCATAGGGTAACGCTCACTTCGGTGGGCATATCCTCGGCCCATTGGGCCGAAAACAAAGCACCCGGCAGTGGGTACTGCCGGTGAGGATAAGCCCGGGCAAGCAGGCATAGCCTGGATACCCGCACCCAGACAGGCCCTCGGACCTGTCAGGAAGAACCACACACTCTTTAATTTTATCGGAGAGTTTACCATATCGACGGGATGAACATTAAATGTTTGACAGTTACGAAACACGAACATAGTTCAATACAAATTTTCATTCCCACCTTTCAACCTCTTACACCCTTTTATTCGCATTAAAAAGTAGCCTATGTCCTTTCTCAGACTCTAGACTATCTGTATACCAAATTTTATTTAAATCTGTTCAGTAGTTTTGGCGTGATTGCGCGACAGACAGACAGACAGACAGAGATACTTTCGCATTTATAATATTAGTATGGATTATACTCTATACAAATAAATAAAATTGGAGTGTCTGTTTGTAATATTAAAATAACCACTTTTAATTAAATTCATATGTATGTATAATTGCATACACGGAACATATACCAAACTAACATTTTTTTATAATTTTTGTCTGTCTGTCTGTCTGTCTGTTTGTTTGTTCTAACTGTTCGTCTGTTTCGGCTAATCTCTGAAACGGCTGGACCGATTTTGACAGGACTTTCACTGGCGGATAGCTGATGTAATAAGGAGTAACTTAGGCTACTTTTATTTTAGAAATTTATTTATTTTATAACTCTGCGAATGAACAATAACTTTTTTGTTAAACTCTACGTGGACGAAGTCGCGGGCACAGCTAGTAAATAAATAAAAATGTGTGAAGGTGACAATGTAGCGTGTACATTGTAACACGTTTAATATTCCAGGCGCATTTCAGTAGTCTCTAGAGATCGTACAATATGCACTTGAGCCGTATTAAAAATTAATGATGCATATAACTGCATTATCGCAGTTGCGAAAGATTCTATATATATTGACATAACCTATATAACATATAAGTATATATTAGGAATATTTAATAAATGAATTGGTTTTTATACTATTTTGTCGTTCTCGGATATAAAAGGCTTTATAATAAATATATTACAATATCTATTTAACATAATACTATCTATGTATCTAGTCTATACTAGTCTATTCGCGTTAAGAAATAGAGAGAGTAATAACTACTTCGGGGATTGTAGTTTCGATTCCGGCCTTGGGTTTGAATGTAATATATACCAATTTATTTATTGATAAATGTATTATTGTATTTGTATTAGTTGACTATTTTCTATGACTCAGGTATTATGTTGTCTAACCTAGGGACAGACGACCGTGTGTATAGAAAAGGTACATTTTTATGGAAATTAAATAACGTCTATAACAGTCAGGGATGATGAATTTTTCTACTGCTAAAATAAATCCCCTTAAAAACTGCAAATAATATCACTTACTTTACCTCTTTATTATAATTGTGTATATATATGTATAAAGACCACGACTGATTTATCAACGCCCAGCCTAAAATCTCTAAAGCTCGACAAGATAGTTCAGTTTTAATAAAACTAATTATGTAATGCTCGCACAAAAAAGTGCCTTTACATTTTCAATATAAAAAGTCAAGATTAATTTCAACCTTATTATTTCATCATTAATATGTAAATAAATATTTATTTTAGTGTAATTAAAGAAAATCTAAATAAAATTAAATGATGTAAACTTATGTACACACAAATTTTTGACCAAAATCTATATATTAATACGTGAAGCAAAAACTTTGTACCCCTTTTTATGAAAATTGCGCGGACGGAGGAGTATGAAATTTCGCACACTTATAGTTTATATAGATAAGGAGTGCAAAATGCTATTTTTTTTAATTATGTATAAAAAATACATTAAATAAAAAAGCAATACTTACTAAGCATATATGTTGATTTACATTATTTTATAATTCAACATAAATGCTTAGTCTTAGTAAGTATCGAACATTTTAAAAATATTTTTAGCCATATTTTAATTGCAATTTTTTTTCAATATTTTCCTTACTCGTAATAATCTTAATCCTTATCTTTACCTTTATTAATTCTTTAATTTCTTTTTTTACTTTATTTCAGGTTCCTTAGGAGTTAGTTAATTGCAATTTTTTTTTCAATATTTTCCTTACTTGTGATAATCTTAATCCTTATCTTTACCTCTATTAATCCTTTAATTTTTTTTTTACTTTATTGCAGGCTTTTCAGGTTCCTTAGGAGTTAGGGGAGGGCAGATCGCTTCACCCAAGCCGCGTGCAAAGTAGGCGCACGGCTCAAAGGGACGACCTGTACCCTTCAAAAATAAGGTCGCCCAGTGGGCATAGCCGAGAGTTACCAAGGCCCAATAATTTCCTTACTCAATAGATTGAGGCACGAAGTCATATAATCTACGTTTTTCATACATACCTCTACGATGAACGAAACTATAGCGCGATTTAATATACAGGCAGCGCCATCTAGTGACGAGTCTTTGAAACATCACATACTATATGTCTGAGCACCTAATATGTTATTGCTTCTGCATAATGTATAGAAAATAATATATGTATGTATTCGTTCTTCACAAATAAAAGCTGGTGTACCTACCACTATAAATGGATTTCTTATGTTTCATTTTCAACAATACTATATTTTGGCAATATAGGCTACCGTCAATATAATTTATTCAAAAAAAATATTCAAAATAGTTACTATCTCAGACATAAAATTAATATTTTTTAATATTTTACTTATCACTATTTAACTAAGGAGTTCCTTGATAATTCTTCTCCGTAGAACATACTTTCCGAATCGGGTGGTAGCTTTTCTTTTTAACCGACTTCAAAAGAGGAGGAGGTTCTCAATTAGATTATCTTTTTATATATATATTTTTTTTATGTAACTAGGTTGGCAAACAAGCGTACGGCTCACCTGATGGTAAGACCGTAGCCTATAGACGCCTGCAACACCAGAAGCATCGCAAGCGCGTTGCCGACCCTACCCCCAATTCCCCCCAGGAGCTCTGGTCCCCTTACTCACCAACAGGAACACAATACTACTTGAAAACAGTATTATTTAGCTGTTTATTTTATTATATCTAGTACCTTTTGAGTTATCTCTAATAATGCGTATTTCCTGAACTATTTTTTGTCTACATACGTTGTATAATTGTATAACTTGTCGTTTTAACTAAAGTCAATTTTGTTTCATTTAGAAGCAAACACTATTATTAACTACTAGCATTTCGCCCCTGTAATATTATACATGTAGTATTTAACAAAAATTTCGAAATAAAAAAATTTCCTAATTTTTTTGAGAATATAATATAGGTAGTCCATCCATGTCACCCGCGGACAGTGTAGTATGCAGTAGTTTCTGAGCCTATTCAATGCAAACAAAAAAACAATCAAATCTTTCCTCTTTTTATCATTAATATAGATAATTATAAAAATTAATTAAGATAATTAAAATTTTAATTTGTAAGGTGACAGTTCAAATGTTCTTTTGAAGACTATTTGAGTAAAGTAATATTTGTTTTTTGATTATAAGTGGCATTCAAGCTTAGTATCTTATTAATTTGAGAGTAAAGTTATTTAACAAGAAATTATATTTACTTTTTAATCTATACTAAAATTACAAAGCCGATTAATTAATTTCATTGGGAGCGCTAATCTCGGCAACTAGGACCTCGAATTGAAAAATTCTTTTAATGTTGAATGATCCATTTATTGACTCTATGTAAAGTGACACTATGATCAATAGAAGTTGAGCTTCAGGGAAAAATGCCGGAAAACGTCGGAAGCATTACAGACATACAAAGAATGTTTATAATAAAATATATAATCCATAGATAACGTTTTGTAATAGGCATTACAAACAACTAATAATAATAAAAAAGCACAAAGTGCCGTGTGGCTACGGAACTAAAGAATGTAGCCACCCCCTCTCTTCCCGTGGGTGTCGTAAGAGGCGACTAAGGGATAACACAGTTCCACTACCACCTTGGAAGTTAAAAAGCCGACGGATGGCGGGATAACCATCCATGCTGGCTTTGAAATACACAGGCCAAAGACGGGCAGCAGCGTCTTCTTTGCGACAAAGCCAGCCCTGCGGTCACCAACCCGCCCGCCCAGTGCGGTGACTATGGGCAAAACACATGAGTTCGCGTCATAATGTCGGGCGCGAACTTGTGGAGGCCTATGTCCAACAGTGGACTGTGATAGGCTGTAGTGGCTTTAGTGTGTGTGTGTGTGTGTGTGTGTGTGTGTGTGTGTGTGTGTGTGTGTGTGTGTGTGTGTGTGTGTGTGTGTGTGTGTGTGTGTGTGTGTGTGTGTGTGTGTGTGTGTGTGTGTGTGTGTGTGTGTGTGTGTGTGTGTGTGTGTGTGTGTGTGTGTGTGTGTGTGTGTGTGTGTGTGTGTGTGTGTGTGTGTGTGTGTGTGTGTGTGTGTACAAACAATAAATGAATGTAATACAAGTCTTACATAAAAAAATAATATTGTGAGGACAAGGTTCATACTTATAAAATAGTGTGTGTATGTGTGTGTATGTGTTTTTTCGTTGCGATTTTTTTCTATCAACGATGGTCACGGTCTCGTGGAAAAGGTCGTAAGCGCCATACAAAACGCGTCGCTTACGCGTTTTAGCAGTAAAGTATTCTATCTCATTCTCTCCTATACATTTATGTGTTTCTTTCTTTATCGTGACACATTTTCGTTTCATCGACTTTCAAATCACAACTATTCTAAAGACATTGTGAAGACTTGAAAGACGGTCTCTTCAATAAATTTTTTTTAAATATGTATGTATGCATGAAGTTCGCCGTGTCAGCTAGTCTGTACACAATCGAAAAAACAATTCTTAAAGTATTTTTGTTTACCCAAATTGTACACGAACCTTATTTATATAACTTTTATCTGCCTCATCTTTCCGTTTACTTCTTCATAATATTTTACAAACGTCTATAAAGACAAGCTGGTTCCAATTTTGTCTCCTTTGTTAATAAATTCTACCCTAAGGGTAAAATGGGGTATCAAAATCATTCTTTATTTTGGGTACATTTTTTTGTCGATTGTAATAATCTTGAAATATTTGTCGTTGAGAATGTCTAATCATATGTGGCTTTAACTCAACCTTTATCAAACAGTTCAGGTAAATATATGGAGTCCTAAGTATTTTTTTAGATTAAAACTAATATTGTTTATAGTCATTGTTAAAATTTATCATTTACTGTTATATCAAAGTTTTTTGAAGTGAAACTTCTTTAGGCGCATGGGGGTAAAATTTGAGAGAAAGTGTGACGCGGCAACGTTGGGCGCGGTTAGTACTTGGATTGGTGACCACCTGGGAACACCGCGTGACGTTCTTTTTTTTTCAATTAGTTTGACAAAGAAGTTTCTATAACTGAAAAGAAAATACTATAACTGCCATGTGTACCTAGGTACGTTGTACGCACGTTTTTTTTATTTTATATTATGACTATAGTTGCAAACGCCACAAGCATCGCAAGGGCGTTGCCAATTTTACCGCTGACACTCCCCAGGTACTCTATTCACTTACTACTCACCACAGGAACACAACACTGCTTGAGAGCAGTATTATTTAGCTGTGGTCTTCTGTAAGGTTGAGGTACTTCCCCAGTCTCCAAGATTTCTGATTTTCTGCTGTGCTCTAACTCAATATAGAAAATCAGACGCCCTAATATTTTTATGTCTGAAAAGCTGTTGTTGAGGAAATAAAAATCAGGAATAATGCAGCTATCTATTGGTGAAAGAGAGTCGGTTCAGTAGTTCCTGGGATTGCGCACTACACACTTAGAAACAAATACACAACTTTACTGCTTTTTGAAGTGAAACTTCTTTAGAATCGTTGTGATTTCAAACCGGAAGGCAACGACAGGGAAGTTCGCTTGCTGACTGGGCCGCGCTGCACGCCGCTAATATTAAATAAGTTTATTTTTTTAATTAGTTTACCACGGAAGTTTCACTTCTATCGTGTGTGAATCGGACACACACCATTTTTAATATTAGTAGGTACGCCAAAAAGTCGCTAAGTATTACAAAGCAAATAATTTCAAATTTAGTAATTCTACGTATAAACATTTGGTAAATCATGAAATATTTAATCAAAAATAAATAAATATGACGTTTTAATATATCTTATTTTCATATATTTCGTGTTCAACATCACTTGACGGAAATAACTCAAATAACCACGAAACGTCTACAAGGAAAATATTTTAAACCAATTTCCTCGTGACGCCGCGCGACGTTAAGTGAGATGTGACGTCACTCTTGTGACATGTTTCTGCATGTTTTACTTTATCGAAAATCACTAGGTTTTGGTCCTGACTTCGTTGGAGTAGAAATTTTTGTTCTGCCCCATATTATTGTTATGCTACAAAATTGAGCAAATGTTCACCATGTATGCCGTACTTTTGAGAAATACTTCTTTACGCACGCTTGGCTTGGGGAGTAAGCTGGTGAATGCGTGAGGAGATCGTTACGAAAAGTGTGATCGGGCGAGGCGAACGGAAGTTGAGAGGGAGATATAAGTCAGTGAAGATAGAAATAGAGAGAGTTACGTTTCGCATATTACTGTAGGAGCTGAAGAAGTTTTTTTTAACTTCTTCTCCGCTGACTCGCTAACTTGAGGGTATCGGTTTTTTGTGACGGTGTGCTCGCGCATCGTAAAATTTTACTCTCATCATTTTTCCCTATCATGCCAAAAAAATTATAGCTTCAAAAACTGTATTTTTATACGAACATATCTATTCTATATATTAATACGTGAAGCAAAACTTTGTACCCCTTTTTACGGAAATTGCGCGGACGGAGGAGTATGAAATTTCGCACTATTATAGTTTATATAGAGAAGTAGTGCAGAATGCTAATATATTTTTTAATAAAACATTAAATTAATAAAAAAAGCATTACACACTACCATGTATTTGACACACACGCATATTATACTACTAGCTGTGCCCCGCGGTTTCACCTGCGTTGATTTGAGGGAAAAAATGCTTTCCTTTATTTCAATAGTATAAGATTTAATTAGCTTGATATATTTTCCTTTGTTTACACTAAATAAATTACTGAACGCACGCATAAATATTTGACCAAAGAGTATATAACCACTACGTTTTATATTTGACAACCAATATATATTATGTCAATCCGTTTTCATTACTGACATTATTATACATTTTTAAAATGTAAAATACGCCACTATCCGTATATTGTGGATATAATATGTTGTCGATTCGAAACCTTTATTTAAAGACGTTCTTTAATTTTATCGGAGAGTTTACCACATCGACGGGATGAACATTAAATGTTTGACAGTTACGAGACACGAACATAGTTCCATACAAATTTTCATTCCCACCTTTTAACCCCTTACACCTTTTTATTCGCATTAAAAAGTAGCCTATGTCCTTTCTCAGCGTGCGTCCACACTGCATGCGCGGTGGCGAGCGCGGAGGCGGTTGCGGCGGCGGAGGCGTATGGTGGCCACAGTGACGCGCGAGCTCATGTAGCGATTTGACGTATATCAGGGGTTGCAAACTATGGACGAGGATTTATTATTTTTACTAGACAGTCCAATCTTGAGATGGGAGGTGTTGAACATTAGATGTTGTGCACGAAATAAATAAAAACAGAAATAAGTGGTGAATTTTTTAATTTATATGAAAAATTGAGATTATACCCTACAAAATTCGTATAGTGTATACTGCCATTTTACCAAAAGCAATATTACAACTAATACTCGTCCATCCGATTATTTTCTATTTGACAGTTCAAGAAAATTTGAAATTAATGACCACGAAGTATAGATACAAAGAGTCCGGACGTAATGTTAAACGAATTGTCTCAATTTAGGGGACAGAATTTAATTCTAATTTTAATTTTAATTTCCCCACGTAAAAAAAGGTATAAACTACAGAAAGCGAATACATAATTATATAGCGACAAGACTGAAATGGTTTGATACCCCTGCCACCCGCGCATTAGATCGCTTGTTGACTAGGCCCGTAGTGTGGACAGAACGCGCGGATAGGAATGTTTGAAAACTACGCTCGTTGTATCGCTCAGTCGCTTCCGCTTTAGCCACTGCAGTGTGGACGCAAAAAAGACGCGTTTCATAATTATGTTCGATATTTCGCGCCCGCCGCCGCCACCGCGTTAGGCTCGCAGTGTGGTCCTAACCTCAGACTCTAGACTATCTGTATACCAAATTTTATTTAAATCTGTTCAGTAGTTTTGGCGTGATTGCGCGACAGACAGACAGACAGACAGACAGACAGACAGAGATACTTTCGCATTTATAATATTAGTATGGATTTTGTTGATTGTGAGTTTGTGGTCAAATTGAAAATTTTAAAAAAAGGTTCTTTATTTTCATATAATTATTTGGTTTTCTTTAATTTAAATTTTATAATTATGGTCGAATTTCGACCTCTGGGCGACCACTAGTATTATTAATAAAGAAAAAGTATGACACATATGAGTGTATGATGAATGAAGTCGGCGACATTAGTCCGGTGTAATAAAGGCAGTTGTTGGAGCTTATCAAGGAATCCGTTCGTAAACTTCGAGAACTGTTTGATTGGCTGATGGCGCTTGGTTTACATCGAAGCGTCTGGACTGACTTATTGTATTACATTTTTTTCTTTAAACACTGTTTATAATACAAGAACAGATATTATTTAGGTATTGTACGCCGAAAGATCTAAGATTCCAAACTAGAAACAACCTTCACCCATCTTTTTAATTGACAAACGTATGTATATAATCGAGTTGTAGTTGTAGGTACATATATGATCGGGTTGCGAATATGATTATATTCGCAACAAAACAGCACTCATTTTGATGTAAGATTTATTTATAACATATGGGTGCAAATAACTAGTGGCAATATGTTTATACCTGCCAACCCAGTAAACCAAGAAAATATAAAAGACCACCCAACGTTTGCATATTGTATACCATGCTCTGGCATTTTTATATTTATACCAAAAGAAAATGTACACTAAACTTTTAGGAAAAGAATACGAAGAGAATAAAGCGCAAAGGTTTGTTGACAAACAATAGCAACAAATCATTATAAAAATATGAGAATACAGCAAATTTCGTTAATACAATACTTTGATAATGTTGCAAAGAACCGATGAGTTACAACGGCAGATGACAACAAATTTAGTCATTGAAGGCCACTAATGATTTAATAATTCAAAAAATATTGTTTTGACTACTATTGTTTAACTGTTAACAATTCAACTCAATATTCTTATTATTCAACTCATTTTTTTTGTAATTTTACAGTCAAAATGAAATATTTACAAAAAAAAAAAACTACAATGTATTTTAATAGAGAATATTTTGCTCTACAAAAGAATATACTGAAGTTGATCTCTGCCCACTTATTTCACAACCAAATATTTTTTTAAATCTCGTTCTAGTTCTAAAATGATGATTTTTGACTTGTGTAATATGTCACAGGAGGCGCAGATTATTCCAGTATTGAATCCTACCAGAAAACATCTGTCTACAGCTTTCTCCAAGTCCTTACACAAAAAACTTTTAGGTCCTGTTCTCCTCCTGAACTTTATAATGTTCGTACCTTATTATCACATCATCATCTCCCTGCCCTTGTCCTATTTATATAGGATCGGCACAACATGTTCTCCTCTTCCTCAGACTCATGTTGTAAGTGATTTGACATGTTATTTTTTACGACCGGCCGCCTGCCTGACTTCAACCCTCCTTGGGAATACCTTACCTCATTATCACATATTTAATTAAATTAAAACCACCATGTAAAACCAACCTTAGTCATATATGAACAAAAGCCGGCCGCAGCTAATGTTGATTCAGTCGAGTCTCCTGATTAATCGGATTCTATAGGTTTAGGTATTAGCGAGTGGATTAACCTTTTTATTCATTGTTTAGTTACAGTTACTTCTTATTTTATTATCTTCAGCAATAATGTTTTACTTAAGCTATGTTTCACATAGTTTCCTTCAAATGCCTCATTAAGCCTCTCAGTCACTTTGTAAGTTTAATTAAGTTTTCCTTTAAATACAATTTTATAATATGACTATTGTAAACTTAGAAAAATGTATCTAATATATAAAATTCTTATCACTACATATTATAAAACAAAGTCTCTTCCCGCTGTCTGTCTGTATATATGCTTAGATCTTTAAAGCTACGCAACGGATTTTGATGCGGTTTTCTTTAGTAAATAGAGAGAAGGAATCCAGAGGAAGGTTTATACGTATAATACATGCATAATAAAGTAGAGGAACACTGATAGTTTTAAAGTTTTCTAAGGTGATGTCGTAAATAAACACATTTTTGCGCTTAGATTGCAAATATTTATTTTATATTTAGTATCAGCATTGCACCCGTGCGAAGCCAGAGCGGGTCGCTAGTATATTATATATGATATTTATTTTTATTTATATAGCTTATTATTGTGTATACATTTGTCAATTATGCTGAGCACAGCTGCCAAAGCGGAACAACATAATACTGAATTGGCTTTGAATGACAGCTAATTTCTATCGCCGACTTGATGTAAATCCAATTTTCCCCAAAAT
This sequence comes from Melitaea athalia, assembly GCA_905220545.2. NCBI lineage: Eukaryota > Metazoa > Arthropoda > Insecta > Lepidoptera > Nymphalidae > Melitaea > Melitaea athalia. Next base: position 18,904,271 of record HG992189.1, on the reverse strand, counting down.
TTGCGAATACGAAATTATATTACATGACGTTCGAGAGAAAACATAACAGCAAATCAAAATATACTTAAACATTTCACATGCAAGAAAATTCGTAGGATTTTTTTGGCATTAAAACAACTTCTCTGTGTGAAGAGCTTATAGTTTGAAAAGCTAGGGATTATATTAGGGGCTATTGGCACTAAGAATACTAAAATTGAATCGATTGGCAAATCAAAATGAAGAAATGTCAAAAATGAGAAAATCAGAATGTTAAAGTAATTTAAGCCTTATATAAAAGTGCATTAGACACAATACTGAGGTGAGCAGGAAATATCCTGGTCAAAATATGGACCAACTTGTCTGGGGAAGTACCTCGACCTTACAGAAGATCAGTCAGTCAGTCTATTGCAGTCCATTGCTGAACATAGGCCTCCCTTTGCCTACAGACAATCATAGCTAAATAATACCGCTTTCAAGCGGTGTTCTGTTCCTGTGGCGAGGAAGGTGACCAGAGCTCCTAGGGAGGACTGTGATTAGGATCGGCAACGCGCTTGTGATGCTTCTGGTGTTGGAGGCGTCTATAAGCTATGGTAATCGTTAACCATCAGGTGAGCCGTAAGTTTGTTTGCCGACCTAGTTGTATAAAAAAAGAAACAAAAAGTACCACGTATGACTTTCTGAAAAACACAAAACCTTTTCAAACCTTCCAAAATAAAAAAATGTCTCTTATGAAACAATAATCCACGTCCCATAAAAATTAAAACGTAATACGCAATTCGAGCCCTACGTTCAAAAAGCACTTATTATAATGCCCCGAAACCCGTCATGCCCCATTAATCAAAAACTATGGAACAAGAAACAGCCCCGGACCGTGTGAATAAAAATGATTTAACATTTAATTATGCCCCACGCATGATTTAAACCGCCGACTTATTAATAACTTCCTTTCTGTGGGACACACGAATCTCGAAAGCTGAATGTGACAAAAAATATATTATTTTTTTGTTATTTCAAAACTTTAACTCTGATTAAGACATTTTTAGTAGGTAACCTCGCAATTTTAGTGTTCAGTTAATAACTGGGTTTTGTTTTCAAATAATTTAATTGCATTTGTTGTGTTGTGAAAATAAAACCGAGTTCAATTAATTACAAAATTAAGTACATCCACCAGTGATACAATGTAGGTGGACGAAAAAATGGTCAAGTAAATGCGCATTATTAGAGACTAGCTTTTGCGCGCGACTTCGTCGGCGTAGACTCTACTACTATTGGTCTTAGCGTGATGATACATAGCCTATAGCCTTCCACAATAAATGGGCTATCTAACACTGAAAGAATTTTTCAAATCGGTCCAGTACTTCCAGAGATTACCGCGTTCAAACAAACAAACAAACAAACAAACAAACAAACAAACAAACAAACAAACAACCAAACAAACAAACTCTTCAGCTTTATATATGTAGGAATCAGAAGTGAGGAGTAGGACGGATGGCCTGGTTAATTCACAATGTAATTTAAAACAAGCTAGTTATACAGATTAGTTAATTCAATGGACTCACCGAGCGGGTATCGTGTCTATCGCGTGGTGGAGTGACACAACTCAGAGTCAGTGGCCGGGACTTGTGACCCGAGTGTAGGCTTAGGGCAGCGCTGCCTCACAATGCGCATTGGCACTCGCCTCCACTGCTCGAGTTGCCCAATAAGTAACAATTAATTCGTGTACACAAACTAACCCTTACAAGAGTCGAGGTTAAGCTACTAGCAGGATGCACAAGTGCAACGTGCCACGCCAGAGCCAAGACTGCCTGAGCCGCGGTTGCACCGTTCGTTTTATGCATGACAGAATGACTCGAATAATAGAATGATGTAGGGTAGGTGAATATCGCAGGTACCGACATTAATAACTATCTGTATTGATTCCCCGACACGGCCATTCTGACGTGCGCGCGTCCTCGCGCGCTATTTATTACAACCTTAGGTATTTTTAATCAAAAAAACAAAATATCGCTCGACTATCCTGACAAAAATCTATTCAACATCTTAATATCTGGTCCGGTACACCCTTTGGACTAGAAACAATTGGTTTCAGTTAGTAAGTCACTCAGTCACACCAGTCACATTTAATAATTATGGTTATCATCATAATCATTACAGTCATATCAATATGGTAAGAATCACTGATCTAGGTTTAAAATATGAAAACCCCTATAGTTCAAACATGCTGGTCTAAATCGTCACCCACTATAGCAGGTGAGATTCCTGCAGCGCATCACTCATCATTACAAACAGTCTGGTCTGAGTCGTCGCCGTCTAAAAGCAGGCGAGACTCCTACAGCGTTACACTCATCATTACAAACAGTCTGGTCTGAGTCGTCGCCCACTAAAAGCAGGCGAGACTCCTACAGCGTTACACTCATCATTACAAAAAGTCTGGTGTGAGTCGTCGCCCACTAAAAGCAGGCGAGACCCCTACAGTGAATCATGGATCGTCTCCCACAACAGCAGAAGAGACCATACTAATGTAAAACAGGCTGGTCGGAATCGTCGCCCACAGGCGAGACCTCTACAGCGTAACATGGATCGTCTCCCAGAACAGCAGGAGAGACCTTACTATATTTTTTTCTTTCATCATCTCTTCAGTAATGGATCGTCTCCCACAACAGCAGGAGAGACCACACTGGCCCGCATTGTTTGTCTCTTTATCTTTTTTTTTAAACATCTCCCTTTTTTTCACTCCATTTACTATTCATCTCTTAAGTACTTTCGTTAGCTCTGTGAGCATTAGCTTGAATCATAATGTCAAAAGATATTGTACAAAGTCAGTATTACAGTCGGCACACACTTACAGTATCGCAGTAATTGGCAGTCATTGTATCAGTTGACAGTCATAGTATCAGAATCATTCTGGGATTACTTCCATTAAACCGAAAAATTAACTAATTATTATAAGAATAGGCCAGTATGGGTCAGTGTGGGCCTTGTTTCTCCTTAATTAATTAATAAACTACAAATCTCAGAGTCACATTTGCGAATAGTAATATCTTGTCCAATAATAATATGAGGACAGGTTTACATTGATGTTTTTTTTCATGAACTAAAACTACTACATGAACTAAAATTACTAAAGGGCCTTGATATTTCGGATCAAGTTTTTGTAACAAAACAAAATCACCGATAGGATATTAAAAAGCCTAGCTGTCTCTATGAAGGAATTATCGAAATCATATAGTTCTATTTACAACCCTTGCTTCCCAATGTTACTCAATAGTTTTTAGCATAGATGGGAACATACTCGTATAAGACTTTTAACAGTTACCTACAACGACTGCCTTAAAAATGTTACTCACGCGTTAGTGTCGTTTTAAAAAGCTTTGTTAATAAAGTCTAAATCAACTTAGAAAATCACATACCTGTCTACTTATTTATTTAACAAACTAGCTACGTAATTACAGAGTACAGTAAGAATTTTTAATAGTTACCTACTCATAAATAAAACTATTAATCTGAGGTTACCTACCTACAACTATTGTTGTAATAGGTTTACGATTGTACCAATGTGTTATCAATTAACTTTCTGTAATTTAAACGTTCTTAAACAGAACACCTAAAACAACTTATAAACAGTTTAAATAAATCAATCAAAGGTAGAAAAGACTAAAACCCTCAATGAAACAATCATTTCTTACTTCTAATCTATAGTTCACAATACACACTTTTAACTATATCGAATTAATTATTATTACAGTAATCACTTATACGCCACGTAATTGAAACTACGTAAGACTAATCAGAAAATTAGTATTAACTATTCAGAAGAGGGCGTCTCTAATTTTACGCTCTTTCGGTACTTCGACAAATAATATTAGCTCAAAAATATCCGTTGCAGAGGGTAATCGGAAATACTCAAGCTAAGACGATATTAACACTTTATCACAATCAAGTGGGTAACCGCAAATATAATTGTCCAGAGTCATGTACCAACGTCAATCAAACCCTCAATAACCAATTCATTTTTTACAACACTAACAACTATGTAAGCCACCCTTCCAACCAGCAATTACTCTTGCTCCACAATCCACGTGTATCCCTCTAGGATCACGTCACAGTGTATCCCTCTTGGATCACACAGTCATCACAGTGTATCATCCTCTTGATGACTACACACTACAGTCTTTAGAGTGCTTACATCAGTTTTCTGTCACATCACTAAGATGTTCACCATTATGATCGTCATCTACATTAAACTCAATTGGTAGATGAACTTCTGGCATCTTCCTTAAGAGCGTGCATAAGGCGAGCAAAAAATCAGATTTCACCCGCGCGCCCGATGAAACATAATATACACAAAGCCTCGTGTCAGAGTGCGATAGACGATATAGTTTTGAGCGCATTACGAATGTAAAAAACGACAAATATGTTATTTTGTATATAATTCCTAAACTAAAAGTAATTACATTAAATGCCTAAGCATAGCCTTTACTCATATTTAAATGTAATTAATTATCAAATTTTTGTCTTAATGGTCATAACCATATCGAGTATAAATAGAAAAAATATAAAAATTAGAGGTTACTTCGTGATTATATTTTATCGAGGAAATTTCCTTATTTTATGTTTTTGATAAAGGTCAACCCTTGCAAATATCACGTAGTTTGTCATATATTTTTATTTTAAGATTTGGTCTGGAACTTTTCATGTCAAAACAAATAGAAGATGGTAATTTTGCATAATGCGCACTCTTAAACGACTGTCGCTACGACTACCGCGACGCTCACACTACTATTACGCTCATGATCTGACATTGTGTCTGAATCGATACAAAAACTGAATCGCAAAATCTATTAGCAAAATTAATCACTACACAACTACCTACGTATCACATCACAATAAAACTAAATTCAACAAATAACCGGTAAATCGAATTACGTAATCGAACACTGAACAAAAACCACTTGTACACCGATAAGAATAAAACAGAACGACCGAAAAGAACTAAAATATAAAATATCGATGTACCCACTAATCAACACGAAATATTGCAACTGACTATCGGCGCACGACTTTCGAGATGTGGGTCGTTAAGGTTGCATCCCACTTCTGATGTAGGAATCAGAAGTGAGGAGTAGGACGGATGGCCTGGTTAATTCACAATGTAATTTAAAACAAGCTAGTTATACAGATTAGTTAATTCAATGGACTCACCGAGCGGGTATCGTGTCTATCGCGTGGTGGAGTGAGACAACTCAGAGTCAGTGCCCGGGACTTGTGACCCGAGTGTAGGCTTAGGGCAGCGCTGCCTCACAATGCGCATTGGCACTCGCCTCCACTGCTCGAGTTGCCCAATAAGTAACAATTAATTCGTGTACACAAACTAACCCTTACAAGAGTCGAGGTTAAGCTACTAGCAGGATGCACAAGTGCAACGTGCCACGCCAGAGCCAAGACTGCCTGAGCCGCGGTTGCACCGTTCGTTTTATGCATGACAGAATGACTCGAATAATAGAATGATGTAGGGTAGGTGAATATCGCAGGTACCGACATTAATAACTATCTGTATTGATTCCCCGACATAGATTAAGTATAGATTAAACTCAAAAATTACTTCTCAGATATCACTTAAATTTAAATGGGACCACATGACAAGTACCAGCATCATCATCACCATCAAAATGTCCACCAAAAAGTAATGACACATAAAAAGTACTAACAAACATTTTTATTTAAAGACGGTTAGAAGTAAGATAATCGGAAATATGCTTAGAATATTTTAATATTGCGAAAAAAAATATCAAAATATAGAGCTTGTTTTTTTTGTCATGTCCTATAAGTCACTTTAATTCAACATTAGAACGAAAGAAAGAAACGCGTTTATTTAGGACATCACACGAATCGCAGACAGTTTTTACACAAAAAGAATAACAGCAGTATAAATATACAGTTGTTTGATATACTTTGTTTGATTGTCATATATTATTTTTGTTGGTTTTCATTTTCAAGACATTAAAAGTTGTCGTCTTTATTGATTAGAGCTGCAATAGTCATAAAACAAGAACATTTAACTGAGGTAGGGCACAGCAGGAAATTATTTGCTCAAAATATGGAGCAGCCCGACTGGGGTAGTACCTCGACCTTACAGAAGACCACAGCTAAATAATACTGTTTTCAAGCAGTATGGTGTTGCTGTTGGTGAATACGGTGACCAGAGCTCCTGGGGGGATTGGGGATAGGGTCGGCAACGCACTTGCGACACTTCTGGTGTTGCAGGTGTTAGAGTAGAGAAATAAAAATGTAAATAAAAGCAATAAAAAAGAATTTATTTAATATTTATACTTTATTAATCTAAAAATATTATCTGATCAGTGAAATCAAATTAAAGTTATTTGTTTTTAAAAGTGAAGCTACCACCGATTCGGAATGTTGATTCTGCAGAGAAGAATCGGCAAGAAACTCCGCAGTTACTCTTTTGAAAATAATGTTTTTGGTACAAAATTAGTAATACATAATTATCTTGCATAAAATACAGCGTCAATATAGATTATTATACTAGTATACACTTATTCATTACATATTTAACAAAATATCAATAATACTTATCTTTTCTATTCCCGAGAGCTCCGCACCGGTCGATGTCTCAAACAAGAATGAACCAATCGAGTCGGGACACTCGTTTTTATAGGCGACGACAAACAAGTATGACACATACTTGTTTGTTGTCTAACGTTTAGACACTATATTCATTTATTCACTTAATTTAATATTATCAAATTTTATATTACATTATAAACTAACTATGGATTTATATAAAAATATGAAATAATCTGACACGGCCATACTGACAAGTACTTCGTTCTCGAAGTACAATCACAAAATCAATCATTGATTATTAATTACATACATAATACTTATAGGTACATTTGCTTACTTAATATCATTAATCGTTTTATAGCTGTAATCAATAATAATAATCAGACCTTACTGTGCAGATCAAACACCCCGCAGTCGCAACGCGTCATCACCTGCAGCCAGTGAATATCATACAACAGCTAAGGTTTCAATTTATCCAGACCCTACTGTGCAGATTAAACACCCCGCAGTCGCAACGCGTCATCACCTGCAGCCAGTGAATATCGTACAACAGCTAGGGTCTTAATATATCCATAATCCATAATAATACAATCATATTCTAAAGTAATAATTACAATGAATCTTCTACAATCATATTCTAAAATAATAATTACAATAAATCTTCTACAACAACATTTTGCTCAGACCACTCTCCAGGCCATAGCCAAATTTTTTGCAACTATGTGTTATGTTTCTTAAATTTCTAATGCCCTTTAATGAGAATCTGTCATTATCGAATATTTATCAAGTCGCATATGGCCTTAATTTACATATACGGTACCTTCTACGCTATAATCTATGTTATCTCTACGTATTTGGTCAAATCGGTCTTTAAATTTATCAGTCAGTCAGTCAGTTCAGCCTACTGCAGTTACGTCAATGATATTATGATCTTGTATCACCTCATCTAACCGAGCTTGTATACACGGGATGTTAGAGTTTCTACCAATAAGCAACGAAATAAGTGAAAAGCCAATTGATTGCTGTACAGTAGTGTTCAAAGAAAGTTGGACTTTCCACACAACGCTCGGCCAGTCTGACACATCGGTACCAGTCGCTATCATATCATACCTAGGGTAAAACAACTGAAAACACTCAACGAAATACTTATTTCTCACTTCAAATCTATAGTTATTCATTCACAATATACACTTTTAACTACATTTAATATATTATCACACTAATCACGTATACGCCACTTATCGAGCAGCAACGTTAGCCGCACAATAATTAAACAATAATTGCTTCTTTACTTACAAATTATCATATTTACAGAGCAACATACCCTCCAATACATGACAAAGATGGCGACTGACCAATCATAAAATTAGTATTAACTATTCGGAAGATGGCGTCTCTATCTATATGCTCTTTGGATACTTCAACAAATAATAATCGCACTAAGCACAATACAATCTTATAAAATTATTAGAAGAATAAATTTAAATAATAGGTAACAGTAATTACTAGGTAACTACCCTCCAAAACAGTTAATAAAGATGGCAACTGACTAATCTTAAGTAAATATTAACCATCGGAAGATGGTGGTGACATTTTTGTACTGTTCCGGTATTAAACGAATAAACAATAAAAGTATAATATTAATACAAAAACCAATATTTTGATAATTGTCAGAATTAAAAATTTAAATGCCAACACTAGTTTGCCATTCATTAAATAACTGTCACAACTGTCTTGAACAAAACTTAGTTCCACGATTGGTTATTATTAAGGATGGCGTACCGTAATCCGTTAGCGAACTTCGTAAAATCTCGAGTAGTTCCTCGATTCCCTTTGTTCTCAAAGGCTGCTGTGGCGGCTTGCTGGATGCTGGTCCACTTGAATTCAAAGCCAATTTTCTGTATGCTCGATACCAGTCTTCAGCACAATTATCGTTTTTCCTTAGGTCGACTAGGACAGCCCATAACCTGCACAACTGAAAAAAAAAATCACACATATTATTGTAGGTGAATTTGGGCGAAAATCCCACTTCTGATGTTAGAGTAGAGAAATAAAAATGTAAATAAAAGCAATAAAAAAGAATTTATTTAATATTTATACTTTATTAATCTAAAAATATTATCTGATCAGTGAAATCAAATTAAAGTTATTTGTTTTTAAAAGTGAAGCTACCACCGATTCGGAATGTTGATTCTGCAGAGAAGAATCGGCAAGAAACTCCGCAGTTACTCTTTTGAAAATAATGTTTTTGGTACAAAATTAGTAATACATAATTATCTTGCATAAAATACAGCGTCAATATAGATTATTATACTAGTATACACTTATTCATTACATATTTAACAAAATATCAATAATACTTATCTTTTCTATTCCCGAGAGCTCCGCACCGGTCGATGTCTCAAACAAGAATGAACCAATCGAGTCGGGACACTCGTTTTTATAGGCGACGACAAACAAGTATGACACATACTTGTTTGTTGTCTAACGTTTAGACACTATATTCATTTATTCACTTAATTTAATATTATCAAATTTTATATTACATTATAAACTAACTATGGATTTATATAAAAATATGAAATAATCTGACACAGGCGTCTATAGGCTACGGTAGTCACTTACCATCAGGTGAGCCGTACGCTTGTTTGTCGATTTAGTAACATAAAAAAAAAAAAACATTATTATTTGTTTTTATCGTATACTCTGTTAGCAATAAATAAACTATAGCGTTTAAAAAAATATTGGTATCGAGCAACTTCGCGGGATACAATATATCATATGAAGTCATTTGTGTCATCCCGTTGTAATTAACGGTCTTAAGAGCGTGCATAAGGCGAGCAAAAAATCAGATTTCACCCGCGCGCCCGATGAAACATAATATACACAAAGCCTCGTGTCAGAGTGCGATAGACGATATAGTTTTGAGCGCATTACGAATGTAAAAAACGACAAATATGTTATTTTGTATATAATTCCTAAACTAAAAGTAATTACATTAAATGCCTAAGCATAGCCTTTACTCATATTTAAATGTAATTAATTATCAAATTTTTGTCTTAATGGTCATAACCATATCGAGTATAAATAGAAAAAATATAAAAATTAGAGGTTACTTCGTGATTATATTTTATCGAGGAAATTTCCTTATTTTATGTTTTTGATAAAGGTCAACCCTTGCAAATATCACGTAGTTTGTCATATATTTTTATTTTAAGATTTGGTCTGGAACTTTTCATGTCAAAACAAATAGAAGATGGTAATTTTGCATAATGCGCACTCTTAAAATTAAATGTTTACATGGGTGTAGCGCTCTTCATCACGTAAATCTGTTTTTAATAGTTAAACCCATATTACCGCTTTGATTTATGCGTTTAAGTTTAGTTCACTATTAAATATAGAAAAATATATAAAATAAAAAAGTGTGTGTGTACGCACGTATGTACGCACGTAAGAAATTATACTTCAAGCTAGAGTATTAAGATACTTCCAAAAAAACCTACCCCTTAATAATTAGACAATAAGTCCACAACGCCATCTCTTAGAAATGATAAAGACTACTTTCTTGTCTGCAAAACTAGCGGCATCTATTCATGCATGCTTGAACTACTTCGTATCCACACGCGCATTGTAAAAATTTACTCTCATCATTTTTCTCTAACGCGCCAAAAGAAGTATAACTTCAAAAATATATATAAAAATGAATGTTGTGTGAATGTTCTATAAAGAATCGTAAACTATGCATTTGATCATGTCACGATCTTCAGCACAGTGTTGTGAATGAGCCCACAAAGGTTTCTGAGTTGGTACGACAAAAAATAAGTACAGCTACATACGTAGAAAAGTAAAAATTAATCGACCCGAAGACCGTTCTGGTTTAGTGGTGCGGGTAGTTCAGTAAAACGCTGAGAGAAAACGCAGTAAACAGCTGGAGACTGATTTTCTCTCTCGAGGCATATTTTTGTATTTACACAAACATTTGTTTTCTATCTGGATGTAGGTGTTTGTGGTACTCTCCAATGTGCCTTGGTGAGTACGTAACGTTGACCACCTGATGGTAAGTGATTATCATAGTTCAAGGGTCTCCAAGCTTTGAAGAATTAGAGCCATAATGATTTTTTCAGTATATTCCAAGGGTCAAATCAGTTAAGATTTTTTGCTCTTCACTATATTTTTAGCAAGAGTCTAGCTATGACATTTTAATTAATTATTAGTTATTGTAATAAGCAGACCAGACTGAGTGGCGAACATTACAGGAGGACTAGGCCAGCAGTGGACTTCTCAAGGCTGATGTATGGATGGAATATGCTTAACTTTAGATATTTAACTTTTCTGCGTCATCATTACTGTTGCTAAGTTTTAGCAGCCGCGGGCCAGATTTGGGCCGCGGGCCGTGGTTTAGAATCCCCTGGCGTAGCCTATGTATCTCTACCACACCAGGCGCAACTTGCAGTTGCATTATGATGACTGAGTAACACAACACTACTTTGAAGCAGTATTATTTAGCAGTGATCTTTTCTAAGGTACCTACTTACCCAGTCGAGCTACTCAAAATTAAGCAAAAACTGCTGTACCTTACCTTATTACAAGCTAATATTACATAACCTTCTACAATAAACAGAGAACCATTTGACTAGCCCGTTGGTGCAGTTTGTAGTGACCCTGCTTTCTGCTCCGGGGGTTGTGGGTTTGATTCCCACCCCTAGTCTGGGTGAAATATACATATTTATTTATAAATTTATATATGTATTATTTATAAGTATATTTATCGAGAAAAAATATATATGTAGCTAGACCAATCGGCTGTTACCTATAACACAAGCATTAAGTTGCTTACCTTAGGAACAGACGACCGTGTGTGAAAAAAATCCCTCATATTTATAATTATTGTAATTAATCAAGTCGATGGTTCACATGGCATTGACGTGGTCTAAGGAAACTCATTTGAGTAATGATTTTACAATGATCATCATGTATCTCTAAACGCTAATTAAAATTTAAGATCGAGCGCATTTAATAGTATAATAATAAGTCACTTCAGAATATATTCTCTTTATACTAATAGAACAGTTGGGCTCTTTGATCTAATATTAACGGGGCCCCATCGCTCTAGTATTGCTGGATTAGTTACTGTTTGAATCAACTTAGAATAATCCCTGGAGTCAGTTTAAAATAAAGGCCATTTAAACATAGATTTGAGCAACCTATTACGCAATACTAAAAATAGTTAGTAAAATATTGATAAAATCTTTTTTTTTGTAATTTTACTATATCTATGTATACTAATGAACACTTTTTTTATACAAGTAGGTCGGCAAACAATTGTACAGCTCACCTAATGTTAAGGGATAACCGTACAATAATATGTTGGTAATTACTTATCGTGTAAAAAAATATGGATGGACAGAGGTCGCTATTAAATATGAAGAAATAAATCTTCAATTAGCGCTAAAATTAGAAGTTTCATAATTATTAATTTGTGTGTAGCCTTGCCCTTATTTCAATACATTTCAGAATAACCTTTAATTCCGTTTTCAACACATAATCAACCCAACAACAGCCAAGTTTAACAATCAACTGCGGCTGGTGGAGTTCGGTGAAATTTTTAAATCGCAATACAAAACTTCAACGGTAGTTTTTTCTTGTGAATAAACACGAGAACATGCTATCAACTTTGTAGTTTCGTTAACATTAGCTCCGGGGCTCAGCGCACTGCGGTTAACTAGTTAGGGATGTGCTTGTTATTATATCGATAATAGTCGATAATAGTATTATGATTATTTTGATGTATCGGTGCGCGTAGTCGCCTAAAAAGCTACTCCTGGATAATCTCCCCACGATATCTTAGAAATCACGTTAAGCTATCGGTTTCGATTGCTGTTAGAGACACCAGATAGTAGGTAATCGTTAGGTACTCGTGTTAGCGAAAATATCTGCCACTCCGTAGTGGAGCAACGTGGTGGATTGAGGTCTGATCCTTCTCCTAACACAAAATAATGGCCTAAGCCCAGCAATTGGACGTTACAGGATAAATCACTCAATCAATAAATAAATTATTACAATCATCATCAGTAGAATGTAACAAAGTTATCATTGAGTGATATAGTCTATATAAATCTATATAAATATCTAGTAGACGAAAACATAAAATACAAAGTACGATAATGTAGTTCACACAAATATACAATTTTTGATATTTTAGGTATCTAGAATAATCTTTTTAAATGAAGATGGTTATTTTTATTACTAAAATTATTCAAAAACGGGATATTTACCATGTTTTTTATTTTCATTCGTAGATAACGTCGAATAATCGAGCTCCACAAAATGAAAATAAAAAAAACTATCTCGTTTTTGAACAATTTTAGAATAATCTATTCCGGTATATGTACCGGAATAGATTATTCTAAAATTAGTTGATTAATAAAAGAAGTTGAACTACTGACAAAATATTTATAAAAACAATACAATACAATTAATGTTAAAAATAATTAATAAAACAGACATTGTCAATACGACTGAAATCAAATTACCTTTTCACAAGAAAATGTATTTTATTTTCCGCTGTTTCTCGCAAACGTGATTTATACAGCAGTTTTAATAAAAATATAAATTTAATTAAGTTCTTGATGATAATTAGTAAAGTCTCCCTTTCCATTTAAATGGTTTTGAAGAAATAGTTAATTAGACATAATCGTCGTTTGTTCAAAACAATTAAGCTATGTTTAACAAAGTATTCGGTATCACAAATCACAATATATTAATAAGACTATTAATATTTACTAATGTTAATATACCTCATAACTTTTTACTGGGTCTACCGGATTCTTCTTTTAATCGAAAGCTAATACTTTTCGTGTGATGACTACTTTTTGTGTAATCTTTAATAAAACGTATTTATTTGACTTTTGTTTTCCTACGTTGTATTACTTGTCGATGTAATTGAATTCGTTTTTTTTTTTAGTTTACGAGCAAACACAATTATTAATAGCGTAATGTTATCGATAAACATTTACAAAGTTATTTCCCATCACTACACGTGTATCTCGATTCGCATGTTCAATTCCGTTGCACCTCTCGCCCGGGGGGACAGCCGACCGGAAAATTTGGACATTGCCTTGTTCAAATGCTCCTTAGCTGGAACTTTTCAGAAAATCTTTACTTAAAGAAATCCACATGTCTTTCTTAACAAAATAATGAAATAAAGTTGAACTTTTCGTTTTGTATCTACTTTTCTATAGGACGTAAAATGTTTTGATATTGAATTTATATTATTATAATACGATGTTATATATTTATATATTTCTCTTTTAAAGAAAGGCCTCACGCTCGACGGCCTCCACTAGGATTTATTCCTGTGCCGGGGGCTTGGAACCACAGACACAATACGCAAGCACAAACGCCCAGACCACAGCAAACATCTGTATGGCCAAAACAAATGTGAACCGTGGGGATCGAATGCGTATCCCCTACCGCCAGCGCAACAGCCATAAGCTAGTGATATGATCGTTGCTCTAACGTGTCGTCAAATAATTACATTACTGCTATAGATAATGTCCTACAATATTTTTCTGATAACGTAATTCTGTGTCTATTTATACAGCTAGTTTTTGTATACATAAAGTTGTTATGAGTAGAGAAATGTACGATTTACGATTTGTTGTAATTCTTCTTGGCTGTGTTTTTAGAGGCGAAAGACAATTCAAATTTGCTGGTATTTTGCTGAGCTGTCGAGCAAGTATTCCGCTGTCCTATTATATCAATATGAATGGATATATTCCAGCAATCGAACCCATGATCATCGGTGTTTAGGCGACTACTCATACGAGAGCGTACCTATGTCACCACCAGATTGGTACACTAACCGCTAAAACGATCCCTTATTATTCTGCTCAGATCGCAAACTTCAGTTTTGACTTCAACATGTGATCAAGATCAAACAACTCATATTTCATGTTTGATCAAACAAAATGTTATTTATCAATATATCTTCTGCGCGCGACTTCGTCCGCGTGGAATAGGATCAATTCTGTCATACTTACATGATTTGTGCGAAACTTTAACCGTTTACGCAACGCAAGCTCTCAAAAGGAATAAAACCCGACTGCCTCCTCTCCTATTGGTCTTAGCGTGATGATATATAGCCCATAGCCTTCCTCGATAAATGGGCTATCTAACACTGAAAGAATTTTTCAAATCGGACCAGTAGATCCTGAGATTAGCGCGTTCAAACAAACAAACAAACAAACAAACAAACAAACTCTTCAGCTTTATTATATTAGTACAGATTCTGCAAGAAATTTTCAACACATAAATTAAATCCACTCGTCTTTATCTACTTAATAGTCTAATATATAATAATATTCTTGAATCTGTTATAACTTTGAGTCTTTAGTATAAGTTTAGAATTTATGGTAACTGAATATTTTTACCTAATATCGCTTACCTACATAGTATAAAACAAAGTCGCTCTCCGTCTTCGTCAATCTGTTTCTATGCTTTCTTCTTCAACTAGGCAACGAATTTTTATGCTGTTTTCACTGTTATTTAAAGAAAATTTATACCCGAAGATTTATACTCACAAAACATTATTATTAAGAATTTGTATGGTAGGGAAAATTCCATGTTTTGTTGTGAAGCCGTAAAAAAAACGATTTTTCGGGAGCTTACATTGCTTACGCTGGCTAAAACATATGAGATACATCAAAATAATGTTCTACGGAATTGTACATCATAAAAAGGTCTACAAAAAAGTCCGCAATGGCATATATATATCCCCTAAGGTTGACTAATATTAAATTTTTTATCTTTAATTAATTTATCTAAAAATATTATTTTATTTGCAAAGCTAATGCCTCCTCGCTTCAGCCTGTAATATCCCACAGCTGGGCATAATCCTCTCTTCCCATGTAGGAGAAGGATCAGAGCTTAATCCACCACGCTATTCCAATGCGGGTTGGCGGATATATTCCCTACTTTGAGTAACGATCGTTATCAGATGTACATTTTTTTTTATGTAAAAAAAAAAACATGGTAACAAATAGCTAATTTCTCCTAATCAGTATTAATTCTTATCCAAATAAGTATATTAGTTATCTTGGCCACCTAATCTATATCAAAATTGTTCTTTAACTTATTTCATTTAAATAAATACTTGAGTTTTCACAGATATAAAATTACACGCAACCAAAAAAAATCCCATACAGCGAAACGGTTGGCAACGCGTCTCACCACCTAGCGCCGCGGCCGGTGCCTGCCTGCACGTTGCTTTCACCGCAAAGATGAAACTTTTGTATATTATTTTAAATTAAATGATAGCTAAAAGTACTTTTCGTAACTATCACTGTCGAAGCACCGACAAATTGTCCAAAGGAACCCGTGCGAAGCCGGGCTGGGTCGCTAGTAACAAATACTTCTGTTTTTATTTTCTTTTCAGGTTCTTAACGACTTCTTGATGGAGGGTGTCTGTATATATAAAAATAAATCACCGAATTATCTTTACGTGCTTTACTTCTGAATGTCTGCACTAAATTGAATAATTCTCTTCTTGTATTCGTCTTTGTTAGTTTTCTGTCATTCTATATGTATATCTTTATGTGTCTGTTAGTTTGTTTGTCTATATTCTTCTACATATAGAACCTTAGTATGAACCTTAGTATTAGTATTCAAGCATAAACTATAAAGCCTATTCTGTAATGTGTAGTCAAAACATGATGATGGATCATAAATGAGGCGGGTGAAGCTGCGAGGCGTAACTAGTTTATTTATAATCATACTTCCGCAGTTCTATGAATAAATTTTCTCTTTGTAGGCGCTGCACCTCTAGACTCATCGCCAGGAACCTGCATTATTGCGTGCATAATTCAAGTGCCAAGTTCTCTTAAGTTCCTTACGTGGAGCTTGAAATGACGCTTGAGACGGACAACTAGTATTAGTCAAGCTTAAGCTTAAGCTAACTTTAGATATGTACGGACTGTATGTACCAACGGTATGAAATCAAAATCAAAATCAACTTTATTCAAAAAGGCTTCAAAAGCAACATTTTAAAAGTGATTATTGTTTTTAAAAGTAAAGCTACCACCGATTCGGAATGTATATTCTATTAAGAAAAATCGGCAAGAAACTCTGCAGTTACGCTTTTGAAAATAATAAAATATCTATATATATAAAAATCAATTGCTGTTCGTTAGTCTCGCTAAAACTCGAGAATGGCTGGGTCAATTTGGCTAATTTTCATCTTTAAATGTTTGTGGAAGTTCAGAGAGGGTTTAAACGGTGAGAAACATAAATAATATGTAACGGAAAATACTAAAAACGACGATTTAATTTTCCAATAATAAATGTTCCTAGCGGGGAAATTTAATGTCTTTTATCAAAAACGTTGTCAATTGGTTGTCAAATATTTATATTTATTTTATACTTTATTGTACATCACAACTACAAATATCATTTACAGACTGTGAAGTACAATGGGCGGACTTATGGCTATTTAGCCATGTCTTCCAGACAACCCAAATATATATTTCCTGCTATGAGTAACGATCGCTATCAGGTGTACATGATAACAACCGGGACCGACGGCTTAACGTGCTCTCCGAGGCACGGTGGGGAGACCCACAAGGACTGCACAAACACCCAGACCACGGCAAACATCTGTATGGCCAATACAAATGTTGTCGTGTGTGGGAATCGAACCCGCAACCGCTCGCGCAACAGCCAATTGCAATCCATTGCTGTGACCGCTGCGCCAACGCGGCGTCGATTTATAGGTGCGTTTAGAAAGTGTTTGGTGTATATTTTTCACAAATATACGTAGGTAATACGAAGTTCACCGGGCCATCTAGTAATAATATAAATAAACTGTGTTTTAGTAAAAAAATAGTATCTAATATCTTGCATGAAGTCACCAAGTCCACACATCTTTATCAACTATGTAATCCTGCACCGAATAATACGCTTTATTAATTATTTTCTTTTAAATTAACACTTTAAGAGGGCGCATAAGGCGAGCAAAAAATCAGATTTCACCCGCGCGCCCGATGAAACAAAATATACACAAAGCCTCGTGTCAGAGTGCGATAGACGATATAGTTTTGAGCGCATTACGAATGTAAAAAACGACAAATATGTTATTTTGTATATAATTCCGAAACTATAAGTAATTACATTAAATGCCTTGGCATAGCCTTTACTCATATTTAAATGTAATTAATTATCAAATTTTTGTCTTAATGGTCATAACCATATCGAGTATAAATAGAAAAAATATAAAAATTAGAGGTTACTTCGTGATTATATTTTATCGAGGAAATTTCCTTATTTTATGTTTTTGATATGGATCAACCCTTGCAAATATCACGTAGTTTGTCATATATTTTTATTTTAAGATTTGGTCTGGAACTTTTCATGTCAAAGCAAATAGAAGATTGGTAATTTTGCATTATGCGCGCTCTTTTTATGTTAAAACATTTGCAAAATTGTTTGTGGAATTTTATTAGTAAATTTAGGCCAGAGCAAATAATACGCGTATTCATCTTTAGACTAGATTACACGAGAGTAATTCGTACATGAAACTAGACATCTAGACAAGCCCTAGGCGCACCATTTCACGCCGTGTCAAACTTGATAATCACTTAGAAAATACTTCTGTCTCGTAGCTCGTAGTACTACTTCGTCTAATTCGTTTGAATTTTATACAACCGTAAAAATAATTTGCAATAATATTAATTGATAACAGATTTAAACTCAATAATTGATATTAAGAAATACTAGGTATAACTGAGGTAGGGCACAGCAGAAAATTTCCTGCTCAAAATATGGAGCAGCCCGACTGGGGTAGTACCTCGACCTTACAGAAGACCATAGCTACGTTTTCAAGCAGTGTTGTGTTCCTGTTGGTGAGTTAGGTGACCAGAGCTCCTGGGGGGATTGGGGATAGGGTCAGCAACGCGCTTACGTGCAGCCGTACGCTTGTTTGCCAACCTAGTTACATAAAAAAAAAAAAAAAAACTGAAACACACACACACATACAGACTGAAACTCACACACTCACTTCAGTCTATCGCAGTCCACAACTGGACATAGGCCTCCCCAAGTTCGCGCCAATCATCCAAGTTTTCCGCAATTCTCATCCAACCTCCACTGACAATCTTACGTAGATCATATGTGGTCACCATCGTGACATTTAAAATTTCAACACTCCTCTTTCACAATTATTATTATATACTTTATTGCACTAAAATGAATATACCGAAAATTACATGTATAGTGGATGGGAAAGGTGGACATAACTCTAGAAGAGATCTCTTCCAGTCAACCAATAGTCATGAGAGAGAGTGTCATATAGCGGGGGACACAGTGCAAGAAATAACAACCTAAAGAATAGTTACATAACTGTAATATATTACATACTTACTAATATAAATACATAAACATATAATACATACATATATATACATATACATATACACCACATACATACATATAATATACATACTACATATACATAACATAATATTATAGATAACTACTAACAATGAGTACCTATACATACATGAAGACGTTTACAGTTTACTAAATTATCAATTCGCGGTTGCGGGTTCAATCCCCACACATGACAAACATTTGTACTGGTCATACATACATATGTTTTCCGTGGTCTGGGTGTTACAAAAAAACTTGCTAACCTCATTAACAGCAACTAAGACTTATTTAAAAATTAAGGTCTAATACACATAAAATACTGTTGTATTTTTCCATTCATACAAATTCAACCTAAAATAATTTAAACCAACATAATTATGTGATATAAAACGACGTGGAGTATGCAAAATATCACGTACATAGTAAATAAATGCAGTCGCAGCGCATAGCGACGTTAATAACTAGCTTTACTTATATCCTCGTTTTATACTTCATGTCAGAAGACATAAATAATGCGGTCTGCTGAATTATAATGTTTTTAAATGTAATATGTTTGAATTTGCTTTAGACCACACGTCTGACATAAAACTTCTTTAGCTCCATCTAACTTATATCTCCCTCTCAACTTCCGTTCGCCATGCCCGATCACACTTTTCATAATTCGTAATTTACATATGTAGTTCTTAAAGATGTGTGGACTTAGTGACGCTGTATTTCATGCAAGATATTACTAATTTTGGACTAAACACAGTTTATATATTATTTTCAAAAGAGTAACTGCGGAGTTTCTTGCCGATTCTTCTCTGCAGAATCTAGATTACGAATCGGCGGTAGCTTCACTTTTACAAAAATAATAATCACTTTAAAATTTTGATTTGTTAAATGACGATTCGAAAGTGCTCATGGGGCCCTATTTGAATAAAGTTATTTTTGATTTTGATTTTGATTTTGAATGCTCTCGTCACGCTAGCACCAGCTTATTCCCCAAGTCAAGCGCCTAAAGAAGTTTTACTTCAAAAAGTAACGATTTACCAATTTTCTTCTAAGTATTGTACCAAATAATAATGTTTATTGCATCTATCGAGTAGATACCTATTTCATGAAACAAATTGTAGTTATTCAAATTGGCAGAGATATTGGACGCTCTGTGAAATAAAAGTTTTCTTTTAATACACAAATTCAATTATCTTTCTTCTTTTTTAATAGTAAGTACTACGGTGACAACCAAGCGTACGGACCTGATAGTCCATAGACGCCTGCAATACCAGGTGCATTTCAAGCGCATTTCTGACCCTACCCCCAATTATTCCAGACCTCTGGCTACTTTGCACAACAAGACAACACTGCTTGGTAGCAGTATTATTTAGCTGTGGTGTTCTGTAAGGTCGAGGTACTTCCCCAGTCGGGCAGCTCCAATTTTAAGCAAAATATTGTCCGCTGTGTTCTAACTCAATGAAATTTGATTAAAAATAACTAAATATATAAAAATTAAGAACCACCAAAACCAAGATGTGTACAAATAAATCAATTCTTTACAAGCCGACAGACTGCGAGCGGAAAAGTTGGCACGCGGCGTGACAGGCAGACGTTGAGATAACTTGAATTTATGTCGAGACGTTGCTACACTGACGTGACGATATGTGACAGCTCAGTGGTTGAACTACACGAGTCTCATCTAAAAGGGTACGGGTTTAAATTTGGCCTAACATAGTTGATTTATTAAGTAATTTTATTTAAATCGTGTGATTTATTGGGTAATTTGTTTAATTTAGTCCATGCTTGGTTGAGGAAATCTACTGTCCTAAAATAAAGTTTGTGAAAGGCGTAATCAATTTCTGGCCAGTCACAGATCTAGAACATTCTTTTTATAATCAGAAATGTCTAGACCAAAACAAAAATCTGTATGGTATTTACAAATATTTGTCATGACTGAGGGTCGAACCCGTACCTACCATCAGGCGGTCCGTACTTTTGTTTGCAGCCCAAAAGTAATTCAGATTGAAGCCGCAATGAAAATATGTACAGTAAAAATTATGAATACTATGCTTACAAATAACCCTCATTATGTTAATAGAATTAAGAAAAGAAAAAAAAATAAATAAAAAACATAACATATGATATTCAATAAAGCATTGGCGAATGCCAGCTAAACAGTAAAGATCTTTTATTACAAAATACGCAATTTCAATCTTATTTCGACAGAAATAAGAACCAAAATAGTATAAAAAATATTGACCTATTTCGCTTTGACATCCTTGCCTGATAAATACAGCTTTTTAGGCGTTTGAAACGGGACCTAGGTCTCACAAAGGCTTGAATACGGGACATTTCAAATATATCCTCTATTTCTGGTTAGATTTAACTAGAATTTATAAAACGATAGCAAAGAAGACCAATATGTGCCCTGAAAACATTTTTAATATTAAAATGAAACAACTTTTTCAGATTTTATGGGGGTTTATTAAGTTTTGTAGATGCCCGACGTTTCGGATACTTTACACTTTACAGCAACCATGGACACGGGAGGTCCTCTCGTGTGAAAAAGTTGTTTCATTATAATGAGTGAAATTCGCGTAAACATTAGAAAACAATATTTAATAATTAAATGAAAAAATGTGCTGTAACTATTAATCGAAAATAATTTATTTTGAAATGTTTGGTAACGTAATGAAATAATACCTACTAGTAGAGGAGACGTGGAACATCGACCTTCACCGATCTGATAAATCGATGAGACATGTTTTTTATCAAATATGATTGCCTATCGATAAGTCTCTTAGACCATACATTTTGTAATGTAATTGTACATAAATTAATTACCAAAACGTACTATGTACGCGCTCACTTCCTAAACTACAGACCCAAATGTTTGGGGCACTTACACACACACACACACAACACTTAGTTGCAGACGGACTTTTTATATGTACAAATTATTGTCACTATTTTTGTCTATTTGTTTTTTACGATTATTTGGGAAATTTCAGATTAAAAAATTTTCATAACTTTTTATTTTATTGAAATTATAATATCATTTTTCAATGGCGTTTTTTTTTTTAATTTAATTGTATAAAATTTACTATATACCTACTCTGAGTATATACATAATACTAATATATAATCATATAATTTACTATATACTCTGAGTTTTGTGTAGAAGTTATCTACAAGTTGTTGTGTGATGTCCCGAAATGTGTTGCATTCTTTCTTCCAAATTCGATAACTAAATCGAGAGATACCTTTATGGTTCTAAAAATGTAAGCGTAACAAAGAAAAATATGTCAAAACTTATGAAAGAATGGACAATAAGTAATCCAGGATCAGCCAGGCTTACAAACCTCATGCGGTATGACGGAACAGGATATCGCTCCAGGATAACAGGATACATAGGGCATTTGTCAAATACTACATACAGCATTCAACGTAGATTTGTTTTTTAACGATATAAATCTTTTATACTGTTTTTTGTTCACATCCTAAGATGATAAAGATTAAATATAATCGGGTTTTTTATTATTTTACTATGTAAAGATAAAATAATGTTTGTGAGTGAAAAAATTACAATTTCCACAAGTTTCGTACCAACAGCAGAGCAAGTAGATATGGAGTAATTCTACAAACAAATAAAAGTAAAAAAATATAACTTTCAATATTCGAATTTTCTAGAACGCTAACTGCCGAATATTTTTTTTTATAAAACTAAAACTAATATATTCAATGGCTGTTAAAAATTCAGCTTAGTTGCAAACTGGATTGAGAAGTTTGAAAAAAGTCCGCCATTATCTATAAAACTTCGTATACATAAAAACTTTAGGGTTTAGGCCATTTACTCATCACGAAATCTCAAAAACCGCTGGACGCATAATGGACTCTCATGTAGTGATGTGTTTCAGTGATGAGTAAGGTAGTTAGTTAAGCCCTTATTACAATTCTTTCTACGCTCGAATAGGTAATACAATTTCTTATTAAGCAAAGAGGATTTCTTACTAAGCCCAGCGGGCCGGAGGACGTCCCACACTGCGCTTGACAACACGCTGTCTCCACTCCAGGACACGTCTGCTCCAGCGACCAGCGGTCCTGGGTCCTGTCCTTTTCAACTTGCTGACTGTATGAGCTATGTATATTTTTATTTCATTTCCTATTAGTCTTCGCAATAACTGCGGCTCCGTTTTTTACAATCGGTTTAGTTTCCAATGTGTACGCAACCGCGTTTTTAAAACCACAATTATTATTGGTTCAGTTTTAAAATGCAATATGAAAACCAATTATTTATTGATTGCGCAGTGAATGTAGAACACTGGGAAACAAAAAGAATTATTGTTTTGTTATAAACTAACCGAATAACGTGGTTTTTCCTATTTTGTTGTTTGATAGGTAGTAAATGTTCTGCTTATACATTATTCTTCCTGATCTTGCATTCAGCCTGTAAAATCCCACTGCTGAGCATAGGCCTCTTTCTCCATATAGAAGAAGGATTGGAGCTTAATCTACCACGCTGCTCTACTACAGGTTGGCGAATATGTTCCCTACTATGAGTAACGATCGCTATCAGGTATTTATGATAACAACCGAGACCGACGGTTTAACGTGCTCTCCGAGGCACGGTGGGGAGACCCACAAGGACAGACATCCAAAACGGAAAGAATAATTTCATCCCTTCATCACTTCAGCCTATCACAGTCTACTGCTATATATATAATTTAACTAAAACAAACGAAAGACGAAAGTAGTCCATTTTGGAAGACATTCTAAGACGCGTATTGTCGTTCTCCATTTACCGGAACACTTTAAAATCTATTTCAGTACAAACAAAAAAGGAACAAGAACTGCACTTGATATCAAACCCTACAGGAAAATTATTACATGTAATATAGAAGTCAAAATTGCGAATCGACCCAAGTTAAAACAATTCCCTTCCCACCGAATGCTACCGTTCATCGCGTGAATGTACATTGAATGAATTATCTTTCTGTCCCTATGATCATGGTGATAAGGTCCAATTTACCGTAGCCAGTGTTACCGGGGAATTAAGATTAATTACGGCGAGGCATAATTGATACGTCAATAGAACGAGCCGGTCGTTTATGTTGCTCGTGAGTGTGACATCTGGAACGTTCCATCAGTTCCATGATATCAACTGTGTTGTAACAGCGGCGTAGACTTTCGACTGTTCGCTTTAATTTTTTTTATCCAACTAAAGTGGCAAAACACCAACAAAATTGTCTGATGTCGACTGTCGACTGATGGTAAGCGGACGGCGGATGCGGATGGTATGACGCCAGGGACAGTAACAAAGCACTCTCGTCAGAGGGTACTTTTGTTTTGTAGGGAGTCAAGAACTGTACGGGGGAAGAGAGCGATAACGCAGACGTACCCCGTACATCTCCCGCGTTTCGCTCCGTATACCGAGAGATGGGTAGGAGCATGGGAAGGTGGTGGGATTGATGGTAAGCGGATATATGGACGTGTGTTACACTTGAAGGATTACTTCTATGAATGCTTCTGGAGGGAAGTGATTGGGGGTAGTACCTCAACCTTACAGAAGACCACAGCTAAATAATACTGTTTTTAAGCAGTATTGTGTTCCTGTTGATGAGTAAGGTGACCGGAGCTCCTGGAGGGATTGGGGATAGGGTCGGCATTGTGCTTGCGATGCGTCTGGTTTTGCAGGCGTCTATAAACTACGGCAATCGCTTACCAACAGGTGAGCCTTACGCTTGTTTGCCGACCTAGTTGTATATAAAAAAGCTTATTACAAGGCTGTGATCTTCTGTAAGATTATTGTAACCCTGTGGAGAATAAGATACCCACCGCAGGAACCCAACACTACTCGAAAGCAGTATTATGAAACTGTGATCTTCTGTAAGGATGAACTACTACCCCCGTCGGGGTGATCCAGATTGTTAGCAAAGTATTTCCATTTGTGCCGTACCTTATTACTAATTGGTCTTTAAATTTAAGTCGTGAGCCAAACGTAATACTCTTTTACGTCATTCCAATGTGGCCAATTTGGACCAAATTGGCCGATGACAATACAATAATCTCATAACTTTATGTTAAAGTCCTGACTAGGATCATCAGGATAAAAAAAATTATACTTTTTAGTTCGATTGCTATTAAAGCGAGTTTTTTTTAGTTTTTTTAAACTATAATTTATTACAGGTGGTTTTCGCTTTAACTGTCTGTCCGTACAGTCTGAAGCTTACTCAAACATTTAAAGCTAATATGCAGATCTACAGCTCTCGTGGGATTACATAGTGTTTGCTTAAAGTACAGTTGTTATTGCTGTTTCTAATAAATTGTTTGGTTGTGGTTAGTAATTACATCATATTTGGAGTGTAACAAGTAGTTAATAAATTTTGATAAAAATTTAGTTACTTATTTAAACGTTGTTACAGTACCTATCAGACTTCGCAAAGTGGAAAAAAATTAATAGATAAAGCGTATTATCCGGTGCAGGATTACATTTATACAAATATATTAAGCTGAAGAGTTTGTTAGTTTGTTTGTTTGTTTGTTTGAACGCGGTAATCTCTGGAACTACTGGGCCGATTGGAAAAATTCTTTCAGTGTTAGATAGCCCATTTATCGAGGAAGGCTATGTATCATCACGCTAAGACCAATAGGAGCGGAGTCCACGCCGACGAAGTCGCGCGCAGAAGCTAGTCTATACTAATATTATAAAGAGGTAAAGTTTATAACTTTGTTTGTATATACGGGGTAATCTTCGCAAATACTGATCCGATCATGAAAATTCTTTCGCTAACAGAAAGCTACACTATTCAGGAGTGACAAGATAAAAGGAAAAACATAAAAATATATAAAGATTTTAAATCAGCAGGATTTGAACCTGCGCCCTCTGACGTGCCGTGTCAACAATTCAATCTAATCAAGCATTATTATTTGCCTTAGAAATTAATTGGTGATTTTAAAACATTTATATTTATCTGATTTGCTAAAAATAGTGAGAGTGTATTGGAACATATCAAATTTCACCGTACCCTTCTTATGTGAAATGGATTATAACGCCCAACGAAGTGGGCACGGGTCGGCTAGTAGTTGATAAAGATGTGTGTAGGTACTTAGTGGCGCTGTATTTCATGTAAGATATTACTAATTTTGTACTAAAACAGTTTATAATATAGGTACTATTTTCAAAAGAGTAACTGCGGAGTTTCTTGCCGATTCTTCTCTGCAGAATCTACATTCCGAATCGGTGGTAGCTTTATTTTACAAAAATAATAAGTAATCAAGAAAGTTGTTTTTAATTTTGATTTTGATGTTTTCATTCTACAAAAAAGTATTCGTGCATAAAATTAAATCATTTTACATTTGCAAGCTAATTATCCATTTAGTGCATTTAGAAAATATTGAACTCTTGAAGAATACTAGACACTATAAAAAAATAATACATAACAATAACAAGTAATGTTACTTTTGACTTGTTAAGGGCTGCAGAGGACAATTTCACACACAAACACATTGTGTATTATTTTCATCCAAAAAGGACAAAAAATGAAGATTATTACTTATACCGCATTTTAAAAGCGATGCTACGGGTTAAAAATAACAATAACATGTGTTCATTAATACAATCATGGCATCATATAAATTTTTTATTTGTAACTAACTATTAACTTATTATCATACTATGTAGATATGTATGTCATTACGTATAAGATTGACTAATTAAGCCTGTAACATCCCATGGCTGGTCATAGGCCTCTATCTCGTTATAGATGAAGGTTCGGAGCTTATCCACCACCCTGCTACACTGCTGATAGGTGATCAGGACAAAGTGCATTAACACAAAAATCCCTGTTAATTAAAAAGTACTTTTTAATTTATTACTCCCAGTTATTTATTTTTTTTCTACACAAAAAAAACTGGGAGTGTATAAATTGGAAACTCATTAACGTCCATAAATATACCTATCAAAATATATAACTTGTATCAACGAACAGTAGAAAGTAGGAAGAATTAACTAAAAACAAAACAATAAAACACAGTCGCAAAAAAGTAAAAAAATACTAAGTAAAGCACTTCCAAGATTTAATCCTTAGCAATCCAAGTAACAGATGAGCTACTAACCTATAAAATAAGTAAAAATCTGAACACAAGCCAGAAGCTAAAGTATATTACGTTTTAATTTTTTAAAACTTAAGTGTTTGCTTACTTGTGTTACAAGAAATAAAGTTTAATGTACAATATACTTTTTGTTGGGAAGTTATTTTACGAAAATTTATTTAAATTATCAAATTGTTTTCCATGTCTTTCTTAATATGTATACATAGAAAATAACTGTTTTTGAAAAATTTAATTCAAATGAAAAAAACGACTTCAATTACATCGACAAGTGATACAACGTAAGTAGACGAAAAATTAAATTGACAAACGCACTAGTCGCCACTACGATTTTCGAAGACCCCTCGATTCCTATAGGATGCCATCATCAGATCCTGGTTTTCTTATCGTGGTACCCTTGAAATATCTCCTTTCCAACAAAAAAAGAATCATCAAAATAGGTCCATAACATAAAAAATATATATATTTGTATAATATACGGTTGAATCGAGAAACCTTCTCCTTTTTTGAAGTCGGTTTATTATTACACTTTCACGCAAAATCTACTGAACAGATTGCGATGGAAATTAGTACGCATATAACAAAAGATTCATATTAACGCACAATCTAATCTTAATGCGACAATTATTTTAGTGTTAAAATTATGACATACTCGTATTTCTTCTTATTGTCGAGTTCTTTAGAGATTATTACTTCAAATAACCACGAGGCAAAAGAAAATAAACAAAACAAAAATTAGCTTTGACAAGACTATAATACCAAAGGCGAGCTTAAAGACTTTAAGCTTTATCGGTGCTGCAAGATAAACTCGTGTAAGAAATTGTTGGAAGGTAAAATAAAATTAAAGAAATGTAAATATTATTACACGTGTAAACACGCAAGGCCTTGAAATTTATAGAAGTGGAATATTAAAGTCACGTGGTCATATTGTAATTATATCTCTTCTTAAAACGACTTAAATCTGCCTAATTGTTAAGAAGACACGACTTAAATCTGCCTAATCCTTATATAAATAATTTGTTACTTATTTTTTATAATTATTGTTTTAAACGTAATATCCACTTTTGATTGAAGTGAAAGTGGAGTAGTTAAAATGATGAACACGTAAACATGACCCTAAAATATTCTAATATACTCCTATTCGTAAGGTATACGTGACATCTTTGATGTACTACTCAATTTACATTGATGTAATGTTGAAAACAAATTTGATAATAGTAGCTCAAACGAAGCAGACTTAGCGGCCCAGAGTAGTGACTATGGGCAACACACATGAGTGAGCGTCATTTTTGGCGCGAACTTGTGGAGGCCTATGTCCAGCAGTGGACTGTGATAGGCTGAAGTGATGAGCTCATACGATTATAAAATTTTTGATTGATAAAAAGGTCACCTTTTATACTACTGTTACCAAGGAATCGAAAGATGCGTGTAATGCCTGGTGTACTTAGTGTATAATAAAAATTACATATTACAACACAATACTTAAAAATAACTTAAAAATAAACAAGTAGGTATGTTAGGATAGCAAGTGGAAAGAAGTGTTCTCTGCCTACCCATACGGGAAAGAGGCGTGATTATATGTTATGTTTGTTTCTTAAAAATAATTATTCACGAATAATTGTGGCATAAACTATGTCCATGTGGAATGGTGGCAAGAATGTTAGCATTGTATTCCAATTTCCAAGCAAAAAATGGTCCAACTTTTATAAATAACATGTGTTAACTACTAAACAACTATAAATGCTTTCAAACTGCGAGCAGACATTATGGTCTAAGATCCGAGAAGGTAAATCTTCCCTCATCTGTTAATTAGATGAAACAATTTTTTATAGGCTTATTTAAATATTGTGAGTTTATAAAAACAACCTCTGCCACCATAAGCCTGCTGCAAAATTTTTTTTTTTTTTTAGCTTTTCCCTCTCATGTTAATTACATGTAGTAAGCTAAAACCGTTAATATTTTACATTATATACCTGACTGTAGTAGGCAGCCATCTCTATGATTGCTACACTTACCTGCAGCCAGGTCAGTAACCTCAGTCAGAGTAACCTGGCTGCAGGTAAGTATAGCAATCATAGAGATGGGTGCCTACTATAGTCAGGTATATAATGTAAAATATTAACGGTTTTAGCTTACTACGTGTAATTAACATGAGAGGGAAAAGATTTTTTAAAAGAAAAAAAAAATTTTTAAGTGTTATTATTTGCAGCAGGCTTATGGTGGCAGAGGTTGTTTTTATAAAATCAAAATATTGAAATCAGCCTATAAAAATTGTTTCATCTTATTAACAGATGAGGGAAGATTTTGTTATATTCCGGATCTTAGACCATTAGGATCGTAAAATTATGTTTTAAAAAACTGAAACTTAATTTTAAAAACACGAACTGTGACGAATCGCATTCAGTCACAATCGCGGAACAAGGCTGTGCTATAATAAAACTCGTGAACGAGTGGTAATTTTAAAAAATACACTCGAATTGAGAACCACGTCCTTTTTGGAAGTCGGTTAAAAAGTGCCTTTGATGCCAACTTAAATAGAGTAATTTTTGATTTTAATTAGTTTGAAAGAGACAAACAAAAAGTTGGATTAGAAATAAGTCGCGTTGATACTTTTTATAGTTTAGGTTCGAACTTTTTCAATAAACAGACCGCCAAAACTTAAGATACGTTTGTATGGATTATTTACTTTTAAGCCATTATTTATGTAACGAAATGTAAAAGTTATTTAAAAAAACAATAGAGGTTTGTGTTAGTTTTATAATTTAGTGCGATATTTAAAATATAACCTTTTTTGTTTGAACGAAAAACAAAGGCTCAATTTATTTTTGGGTTTGAACAATGTCTGTTTATTTAACGTTTATTTAACTAGTGCCGCTATAGACGTCTGAATATTTTATGTTAGGCTTCTACACTTTTTTAAACGACTTCAAAAAAGGAGGAGGTTACTCAATTCGACCGTATATTTTTTTATGTATGTTCGGGAATAACTTCGTCATTTACGAATTGATTTTGATAGTTCTTTTTTTGTTAGAAAGGAGATATCCTAAGGGTGGTACCATGATAAGAAAACCAGGATCTAATGATGGAATCCCAGAGAAATCGAGGGGAGCCCTCGAAAATCGTAGTGACGACTAGTGCGTTTGTTAATTTTTATAGTCTACTTACGTTGTCGATGTAATTGAAGTCGGTTTTTTTCGTTTGCTAGCAATTACAGACACAACAAACAAACACAATTATTTCTATCGAGGTAGGGCAAAGCAGGAAATACTTCACACAAAATCTGGAGCAGGACCTTAACCTTGCATAATCTATACTAATATAATAAAGCTGAAGAGTTTGTTTGTTTGATTGTTTGTTTGTTTGTTTGAACGCGCTAATCTCAGGATCTACTGGTCCGATTTGAAAAATTCTTTCAGTTTTAGGTAGCTCATTTATCGAGGAAGGCTATAGGCTATATAGCATAACGCTAAGACCAATATGAGCGGAGTCCACGCCGACGAAGTCGCGCGCAGAAGCTAGTCAGTAATAATAATAATATTCTTTATTGCACACCATTAACAGATACAAACAAAAATAGTACAATTAGAGGAAGAAAGGCGGTCTTTTCGCTAAAAGAGCGATTTCTCCCAGACAACATCTGGGTATAAGACAGGGCATAGAAAAGCGGTCAATAGAAGGATAGTTAATCAAATAGAGCTCCAGGGTACTCCTAGTGTTGCAGGATAGGCAACGGTTACCGGGTGGTTCCAGGCAGATCGTACGATTTTTTGTGCAAAAAAAGGGTTAAAACTTT
This sequence comes from Melitaea athalia, assembly GCA_905220545.2. Lineage (NCBI taxonomy): Eukaryota > Metazoa > Arthropoda > Insecta > Lepidoptera > Nymphalidae > Melitaea > Melitaea athalia. Next base: position 18,873,406 of record HG992189.1, on the reverse strand, counting down.
CACTTCAGCCTATCACAGTCACCGCTGGACACAGGCCTCCACAAGTACGCGCCAAAAATGGCGTGAACTCATCTGTGTTGCCCATAGTCACCACGCTGGGCAGGCGGATTGGTGACCGCTGGGCTGGCTTTGTCGCACCGAAGACGTTGGAAAGTTAGAATTTTACTCAGAGGAATTTCTGTCATTGCTTAAATAGACCGAAGAAGAAAGAAGACGAAAATGAGAGTTTAGTTTTAGGTTTATCTCATTGTAAGTTGCCATGTCGTGCTGACGTAACCAAAAAGGCACCTGCCATTGTAATGTATGAAACATCTGAACCGTAAATCTGAACTTGCTAACAAGACTTGTAGTTTAGTTTGTTCTTGTAGTTTAGTTGAAATTTAACATGCGGGTTCTTTTCATAAATATCAGCGTAAGCATTACATCACATACTTAGTTATAATAATAATAGCTTAAGCGTAGGGCCGGACCGTGAGGTCAATACTAATTAGGGGCCCACCAAATTTGACCACGATTGAGATGAATGTGTAATGGCAGCCAGACATTTTAACTGTCAGTTAGAAGTAATAAAGAAGGAATTTAATAAAATTATTGATTCTTTCGCATTTTTGCATATTTTTAACTTTTAATTGACTTAGCTTTTGTCTATTTTTTATGTAACTTTCGATAAAATTTGAGTTTTGACAGTCAGTTCTTGTTGAGGCACTTCTTCATTTGGGATGCTCCAAGTTTGAATAGCATATTTCATACTGTGCCCAATCTCAGTAGGTATAGACCTTGGACAGAAACAGACATTTTTAAATATAAAAATCTGCCCCGCAATGATTCGCAACGGCAACTGGTGTTAAGATTAAACCAGAATGACTATCACACCATATCGATTCACATAAACTACAGTAAAAAAAGGAACCATCGAATGAGTTTTAGAAAACAATAAAGTTTGGTCTGAACTGAAAGTACCTACATACGAAGTGAGCGCCGAGTGGGAATAGGGTTCTATTTTGGTTTATTATATTTCTCTGATTGAACACGTACACGGTGTATGAAACTTTGTGAAAGGTCGTTCACTTCAAGTTGTTCCATTATAAACGAACTTAATTGTGAGTTAATTAATTTTCAATGTTTGTCTACTTGATGACACGAAACTTTAACGAAATAATTGAATAGATATTCGTTTAATTACTTTTCATATAAGTAAAATATTAGACTCGATTCGATTCAGCCTGTAATATCCCACTGCTAGCCCGCTTTTTCTATGTACAAGAATTGGAGCCTAATCCACCTCGCTGCTTCACTGGAGATTAGCGGATGAATAATGATTAGAACGTAATGAATATTTGTAAACAGTTTTTTCGTTTTAAAGGTTCATTTTCAATGTTTTTAAGGATAATGTTGTAAATATCTATAATAGATTAATGTATAACGACTAATACTATGGTTTATTTGTAAAACTTGATATTTTTAGTTTGTCGTTTTTCATTTTGAGCTCGTGACATTTCGGCAATTTTACCGCCATGGTCAAGGGACACTAAAGTTTTTGCGGGTAGGCGTTAAAATATTTATTAGTACCCATATTGCTCTACCCTCTTTTTCATTTCGAACGCTTTATATTTATACCCCTACCATTTTACCTTTCCTCGAAAATAACCCCTTTTTCAGTAAAAAATCCTACAAAAATAAAATTAAATGCAGAAGAGTAAATACTTTGCAAAAAAAATATCGTATGAATGCATATGAATGGCTTGCTTCAACTGGTCAATCAAACACGGTATTCTAATTTACTGTGATTTTAGTGCTCAAGGGGAGAGAATAAGATATATATACTCGTAGTAATGAATTTCTAACGCAAATAGAATATAACATTGTTATTACATTTATGAAATAATTACGTATGTTAACGTAAATATACATATGACTAGCCCGTTGGCGAAGTTTGTAGTAATTCTGCTCCGGGGGTTGTAGGTTCGATTCCGACCCTTATATCGGTGTCATATATATTTATTTATATATGTAATATTTTTATGTATGTAAATCGAAAAAAAAAAATGTAGGTACCTATACTAGTCGGCTGTTACCTATAACACTAGCATAAAGTTATTAAGTTGCTTTTAGGATCAGACGACCGTGTGTATATTAAAAAAAAACATTAAAAAAACATTTTACATAATTTATTGACTAAAAGCCTGGTCAATGTAATATTCTAAAGACAAAATTTTTCATAATAAAAGCATTTTAAACAATAGTAAGAACGCGTTACCTACAAATCAACAATGAAATCACTCAATAAAAATATAAAAAAAACAAATGTCAGTCCTGGCCCCTGAGTGTCTTTACGAAGCCAGTATTGGTACTAAAATCACAATACTTTACGGCTTCGTATTTAGGTCATCGTTTCATTTCTCGCCTTTTTATTACTTTACCTTACTTGAACTTGCAAGGGAGTTGTATGTACTGATTGCGGGGATCGTGATTTTTGATCGTTGTATTTTTAATTAATTCACTTAAGTATAAATTTTTATTTTTTTTCAACATCCACACACGGTCGTCTGTTCCTAAGGTAAGAACTTAATGCTTGTGTTTTAAGTAACAGCCGACTGATGTTAATAAATTCTTAGACAAAAAGTGATTAAGTTTATAAAATCTAACGCAATGTGGGACTTCCTCAGGCCTATAGGCATGCAGTAAGATTGATCGTGGAGGCTAGATGAGGATTGCAGAAAGTCGAGATGTTTGGAGCGAAGTTTGATGCCTCTTTTCAGCAGTGGACTGCGATGAGCTGTTGTAATCTATACTAATATTATGAAGCAGAAGAGGAATTTTATTATATTAGAATTTGCATTATAGCTAAGTATATAAATCTTTACGTATGAAAAGTACTTTATTAATTTTATGAAGGTAAACTTTGCCCTTTAAACCGTTTAATTTGGACGCATAATTTAGGAGATAATGTAAAATCAAATGAAACGACGCCGTGAGTGTGCTTAAGTCGCCCGATTTACACTTTTATGTGTTAAAAACGTGCCGCGGGGCACAGCTAGTATTTTAATATTCCTTTGCTGTGCGAAGGCCTCTTTCTCCATATAGAATAAGGCTTGGAACTTAATCCATCACGTTGCTCTATTCCGATTTGGCGAATAATTTCCCCACGATTGCTATTAGGTCAGGTCTTTGGTGAAAACCGAGACCGACAGCTTTTTATTCTTTCCGTGGTATGTTAAGGAGATCTACAAGGATATACAATCAAACCAGAAATTGATATTTGTACAAATATGTGTCTGAGTGTATGGGTCTGCGCCGAGAAATTGAACCAACAAAAGCTGGCGTTTAAGCTACTACATCCACTATTATAGCAGAGCAGTTATAACTGCACGAATGGAGTTTACTCCTTCAGATCGACTGTCTAAATAGACACAAAAAAGGCTTACTTGTTTAAGAAAAAATACCATATCAAATGGTAAATAACTAATCAAATAACGCCATCTATCTATCTAAGCTGGCGTTATTAGAAAATGTCGTTACGCAATCAATCGGAACCCTATTGGGTTTCGTTCGATGGCGTTACGAAAAACGTAAAGAGGTCATTTGCTTAATAGATTTTACTCCTCATATTTTTTTTTCATACCAGGGTCCTTATATGATAATCGTTTCTTAAGGAGTAAACGCCAATAAACTCCAAAAATGTGGTCACAGCTTCCCAATATTAAAACTATTTCTGACGATTTAACTCTTAAGCTGACTTCGATAAACGATTCCTTTTTCAGATGGTATTTTGGTTGAACGTCACGCTCACACTACGGAATAAATTTGAATAGAACTTGGTAAAATTTGAGTCCATAACTCCATACCGCGAACATTGGTGCAGTTTTTATTCTAAAATTCTCTAGAGAAAAAGAGAGGTAGATAAAGTTTCCTCTGAGATAAGAGTTATAATTATCGACACGGATATTGAATGCTAATCTTCAACATTTAAGGACGTTATTTAACGAGAACTATAATTACATATATTAATATTTATTTATTTTTATTTTTCTACTAAGCAAAACTGTTTAATAACGAACGAATTACGAACGAATTTGCGAATTACGAACGAATTTGCGAATACTTGTATGGTCTATATTTGTATATCTATATTTCTATATTATAATAAAAAAAATATTTGCTTTTTTTAACCGACTTCCAAAAAAGGAGGAGGTTCTCAATTCGACAGGTATGTTTTTTTTTATGTATGTTAGCTCAGAACTTTTGACAGGGTGGACCGATTTCGATCGATTTTGTTTTAATTGAAAGGAGTTGCGTGTCATGTGGTCCCATTTTAATTTAATTGAGATCTGACAAGTACTTTTAGAGTTATATCTAATAATGCGTATTTACGTGACTACTTTTTCGTCGACCTACGTTCTATTATACCGCATAACTTTTTACTCGGTGTACCGATTTCGATGATTCTTACTTTAATCGAAAGCTAATACTTGTCTTGTAGTCTTGTTTAAATTAGATCGAAAACTGATTACAACTTTTTGAGTAATCTTTAATAGCGCGTATTTACTTGACTATGTTTTCGTCTTATCACGTTGTATTACTTGTCGATGTAATTGAAGTCGGTTTTTTTTCGTTTGCGAGCAAACACAATTATATTTGTTTGTAATGATTCCAATAGCTACAGAAGGATTTCAAAAATTCTTTTACAGGAGAAGTTACGTTATCACTGAAGCTACAAGTTTCGCAATTGTGTAAAAATTTTAAATTTTGTATTAAAAAGAAATTATTAGCTAAAGCTTATTATTCGGTGTAGGATTACATTAATAATAAAGATAATTATGTGGATTTAGTGCTGTGTTTCATGCAAGATATTACAAATTTTATATTAAAATACAGTCTTTTTTTAATCGAGTAATTGTGGAGTTTTTTGCTGGTTCTTCTCTGCAGAATCTAGATTCCAAATCGGTGGTAGCTTTAGGTACTTTTAAGCATAATTAAAATTTTAATTTGTAAAATAACGACCAGAAGGTGCTTTTGAAGCCTGCTTAAATAAAGTTATTTATATTTTATTTTGGAAGTTAACAGAAAAGGTTATATATTTTAATTTTGGAAGTTAACAGAAAAGGTTATATATTTTAATTTTGGAAGTTAACAGAAAAGGTTAAATCGTTTATTAACTTACCTAATAGTAATGGAAAGCTAGTCTTAAATAAAATTGAGTATAATAATAATTAAACAATTATATATAGGAAACCGAATAAATCTTTTAAAAAACTAACTAAGGTACCTACCTATTCACTTTAATTTTTCGTTTTATTTTTGCTTTTTAAATAAAATATCAAGTTTCTAATTATGAAGTAACACGAGTAAAGAGGTTTTATAAATTTTTATGACTGAAAAACAAAATGTGATTTAACTTATACGTAATATGTATTGTAGACTTTATTAAAAAGTAATTAATATAAATTTTTATTTATTTATGCGTTGCTGTACACTTAATTACTAATTTGTAAAAAAGTCGGACAAATACTAAAAGTATTGACCAACCAACCTTAAATCCTAATAACCATTTTAAATTACATTTGAATAACTTATAAGTGTTAGTAGCTTCATCTGCTTCATATCGCGTTCAGTATGAAGCGTCCCTAAGGGCATAAGAAAGGGCACATTTATGGAGTCGGGTCAGGGTTATGGGGATTCGTCACGTTATGTTTATGTTGATTGGTTTTAAAGTTTATCCCGAACGTGCCAGATTTACTTTGGATGTTCATTCATATTATTTTATTAGTTTCGTTTCTGCGTTTAGTGTAGGTATGTGGGTTTAATACTGTTTATTTAATAGTTAATTTTTTTTGTATCTTGAATTTAGATTGATCGCTATATAACTTTTGTTTTGTTTGTCTTGCATATTAGTACCTAACGAACATATGACTTGTTTCGAGACGGGTTTCGATGTTCCAATTCTTATCTTCTTAATTCTTTATTATAAATTGCTGAAAATTTTAGTTACTTTTGTATACAATAACGTCATTATAACTCACCATATATTTGTTTTTAAGCTATTGCATAGCTTCTTTCGCGGGCCTTGAGCGCGGGGACAGTTTCAAGAATTTCAGTAACGAAAAAACCTCACGCTCCCCACTCCGACGGGCACGGAGGTGTGGCTTGAAGGCCGTGCATCGTCTAACGTCGTTTCAGTTCGGCAGTCTTCGACACGGCGCGCGGCGTTGTGTGCGTGCGATTAGACGTATTGTACGACTCTACGAAACTAGCGGCGCGGGGGCGCGGCTAGGCGGTGCGCTTGACGTCTGAGCTTCGACGCGAGTTTGCCGGCATTTATCAATGAATGCGTGATGAAATAAAAAATATGACCTACATGAATGGGATAGCACCGGCGTTAGTACTATTATCTAGTTGAGCGTATTACTCATTGATGCAAATAATTATGATATTGCCTATAATGTTACTATTTCCGGATAAAATTTGGCATTTAATTTTTTTAATAAAAGAAAAAAATTTGTTTTCTTATCGGTCACCACGCTCAAAAAGTATAACTTGAATTAATATCAAAGAAAAAGAAATACTGCATAAATAAAATAAATAAATATTATAATTATTGCATAAGTTTAACCGTAAGCTTTACCGCGGCAGTCCCCGAGTGCCACATGTCTTTTTTTATTTATTATTACCATACAGACATGTAACAAAAATACAAATTACACATTCACAAAAAAAAAACACTTAGGTTTATATAGAAATATGTCGTTCAACAATCATTCGCAACACTAGAATAACAATACAGTTCTTAATCAAAACAAAACAACATAATTATAATTTCTTGTTAGCTATCATCATTTAATTAAATTACAAAAAATAGAAAGGTGTGAAATTTTCGTAATGAATAAAGTATTTGAAAAATATAAAAAGTATCTCGGATGTGGGACACGTCACGTCTTACCAGACGACGGGAAACCTCGAGAAGAGCTGGCTGACCCAATTATATTCTATATTTGGAACATCTAATTTAAGGTGACCAGGAGGGAATTAGGGATAGGGTCGGCAACGCGCTTGCGACGCTTCTGGTGTTGCAGGCGTCTATAGGCTACGGTAATCGTTTACCATCAGGTGAGCCGTATGCATGTTTGCCAACCTGGTTACATTGCAACCCATAGTAAGTGTGCGTGGTTGTCGCAGGTGGAGTTGTTCACGATGCGCGGTCCGGCGTGGCGTAATAAAAAATTAAAGTGCTACCTACTTTTATTATTGATTAAGATGATAAGTATACTAAAAATTAAGACTACAGATATTCCAGCGGGCAACGTCTTCGGTGCGACAAAGCCAGCCCTGCGGTCACCAACCCGCCTGCCCAGCGTGGTGACTATGGGCAAAACACTTGTGTTCAAGCCGTTTTTGGCTTGAACTTGGACAGACCTATGTCCAGCAGTGGACTGCGATAGGCTGAAGTGAGATATTCCAAGTTAAGACCTACTTTAACGATTAGTTTTTAGCAGTTAGTAACTTCTTTATTTCCTCGTGAGATAAGTATATCATATTATATTTAAATTTTTAAAAGAGTACCGTGAGTTTTTATCCTCCGGCTTTTTTTTCTCTCGGCCTACACTAGGGACATTAAATTATTTATTGTAATATTTAATAAAGCCGAGGATAAAATAGGAAGGTAATGTCTACTGAGACATTAGTAACTTAATATTTTTACTAAGTTAAGGTTGCTTATACCTAACTCTGGGTAGATTACCTAAGTTTGTAATGTACCTGATGTTAAGATAAAATTTTTTAGTTTATTGTTTGATATTTTGCTGAAAAATAAAAAAAACTAAACAATAACAAAAGAAAGTTAAGGTAACTTAAGTTAAGGTAACTACAGTCACAGTACGCTTGTATGCCACTCTAGTTGTAACTACTACGCCTTTACGATAATAAAAGCTTCGTCTCACGTATTTGAATCTCATCCCCTAGCTTTTTAGTTCCTTTAAAATAGTGTTCTTTTCTAACCCTGCGTTGGTAGTTAGAAATTTTAATGTTATTGAATTGGCGACAAATTAGCAAGCGTTGCGGATTCTAACTGCAAGTTTTGTCAGTGATTTCAATTACCACATCCTGTGAGTGTAAGTTTTGCTTTACGATTATTGAAAATGAAAATATCATAACCATCGTATAATTAGTATATACATTTTCTGCTTATGTGTATTATTTTGTTAGTGACGTATATTTTAATTATTTATTTAAAATAAATAAACAAACGACTCACACTTAACGGACCCCACTAGGATTAACTCCTGTGTCGGGGGTCCGGAAACACACAAGCACAAACGCCTAGACCACGGCAAACAACTAATCGGCTAATACCTGTAGCTAATACAATGTTTGCCGTGTGCGGGGATCGAACCCGCAAGCGCCAGCGCAGCAGCCACAAACCAGTGCTGTGACCGTTGCGCCAACGCGTCGTCAAAATATTATAGTTTCCAATCAAAAAGTATGTTACGTCATGACTTCTCTAACCTTTATAATGCCAAAGGAATATAGTAGTAGTAGTATAGTAGTAAATAAAAAGATAAGTGTACTGAAATATAGCTTTAATCAGTTTTAATAATGTTTATAATATGTACATGAAGCACTTATACCTATATAAAAACAATTTACGTTTACTTTATGAAACCCCACGATGTACTTGCGTTCCAAAATAATCACCATAATAGACCACAAAACTGATCGTTTACTTTCATAATACATAAAGGTTATGTAATCCTTAAAAGTATATAAACATACGTTTTACATAAAACGGTTTTTCGTTTAAAATTATGTTTTTACATAAAAAATACATGGAAAGTATAAAATTATTAAAATAACTCTCTGTAATACCGTTCGTTCCTATTTTTGGGTAAAATCTTAGATGTATTTTTTGTTCATTTGTACAAATAAAACAACTGTTAAACGTCATTTTGCAAAACTTGCGACTTAACTAGAGACAAAAACACATGTTCGTAAAAGTACATTCAATTATAAAATAATAAATATCTTTAAAAAACAAGTACAAAATAAGCACCAGTAACTAAAATACAAAAAAAATTAAGTCGATGTGCACCAAATACAAAAAAAAAAGTTTTTTGTTGACACCATGTATTGTATAATGAGTAATGACGGTTATTTTTTTGGTAATTTTTGTTACATTTTTGTGTGTGTAATTACAATTTTATGTAAGTTATATATTTACATATTGTTTATGTATTTTAAAATGTGCAAATCGACTCATATTAAATCGTTAGGAACTATTTTTTAATTGAATTTAAAAAGATTTGTCTTGTTACTGATACGGAATGATATTTTTTATCACTGAATACATTCTAGAAAAGTTACCAATATCTAAAATCATAATTAAATAATAGAATAGAGAGAGAACTTTGCCATAGTAGATACATAATTTTTTATACAATTATAGGCGAAAAAAAATGTTATTTTTGCCATTTTAAGAGGTAGTTAAGTTTTAATTTATATAAAACAAATGGCTCATTAAAATATTTTTACAATTTTCCAGCTACCTCTATTTACAAAATCATACTTTTTTCAGGTTCCTGCGATTAGGGTGCTAATACGTTTCGATTAAAAAAATGTCATAAATATAAAACAGTTCACATGTATACGGTGTTAAAATAAACAGTCTTAAAAAAACCAGCTAAAAACTAAAATTATGTTAACTTATAAATGAAGTTAAATATTTTAGTGAAATGAAGGTAGATGAATATTCACACGTATCGGATGATTTAACAATTTAAAAAAAAACACATTGAAATAATATACATTGTAAATAAACAGAATGAAAAGCTAACATTTAATGCGTGAATTGAATGTAAAATTTAACAGACCAAATATACCTACGCTTTTTGAAACTATTGACAAGATCAACAGATGAAAAGCTGATTCAGTCTTTCGCATGTATCATGACGCAGCTAACGTCAATGGAACCTGATTCATTTTCAAGTGCCTCGTATAAAAGGGTAAATGAAAAAAAAAACGTGGAATTATTACGAAACGGGAATGTCGAATGCGAGAACAAAATTTAGAATAATCAGTCTTGAAAAATCGATGAAGACGCCGACGACTACGTGTGGCAAGCAATTCGAAAAGCTACCGTATTTTACTGTCTTAAAATTATTACCACGTAGAATAAATACTTAAAATATGTAACGTATCGTGTACAGCGTTTTAAACTTAATAATGGCTCGTTATACTATACTTAAAATAATTGGGAAATGGTCCATAATGTACGTACGCACGTAAAAAATCTAGCACGAGTTATATACACGAGCACCGCAAAATAATGATCCGATTGCACTTCACATCGTCCACTGATGTCACTTCACCGTAACTACAAGCTCGTTGGCACTTTTGTTCAGTCCGTCATAGTCTACTACACCTCTGTGCCATCTTCCCCTTCGTCTTCGAATAAAGGCTCGTTTGCATTCACTTCAGTTGGAGGCTTTTTCTTAGGTTTCGGAGGCGGTCTTGGAGGAATTTTGCCACTCCTCCCCATCGTCCCAGATTGATTTAACGATATGTTGCTCTCGTTCTTCCTCGGATCTTCTCTCGATGGAGAGCTGACCTCGTCTTTGTTATCCGATTTTGGATTTCTTCTCAGCGAACCCGTTTCCGGTTTACCCTTACGACTAAGTGTGCTATTGTCAGATATTTGAGTGTCCCCATTTCTATTATCCATAACGTTGAATAATTGTTTTCTGGGTTCGGTTTGCGGGGTTGACGTGTTTTTCGCCGTCCAACTCATTCTTGGATTCACTGGTTCTTGAGGGCCTGGCGTCGAGAGTTGATTAGATATTTGCGAACTAATGCTATTGCGTGTCGGTGTAAATGGCGGTGGTACGGGAGAAGGAGCTGGTTCCTGTTCTTCAATAGGAGCGTAGAAGACTGGGGGATGTGGTACACTGGGGTATGCAGTCGGAGGAGTAGCGGGTAGAGGTCTATTTCTCATAGGGGAAAATTGTTGTTCTAATCCTGCTTTATTTAGAGACAGTACGGAACTTCCATCTGCGGTTGTCCTCAAACCCAAGTTGTCGTATAGAGGCTCCTGGGCTTCAGCACTAGGAAGTATTTGGGTGCTGGCAGTACTAGACCATGATGGTACTCTAGGTCTTCTGGGAATTGTAACGTATCCTTGCCTTGGCGTTACTACTGGCGGTGTGATTGGTGCTGTGAAGGGAGACTGAGATCGGGAATATGGTAAAGTCCTGAACAGATTTTGATTCGTAGTTATTCCATAAATGGGCGAATGGATCGGACTGACTGGGTTAATTTGTAGTCTAGTTGTGTCTGGAACTGTAGATGCATTACTAGCAGCAGGAGAGATTTGAGCTGCTCTCGGTGGGAACGATAGAAGGTCCGGAGGATAAGCTCGACCGTCGGTGCGACCGTATTCAGCGTTGAGTGCGTCTTGGGACCGTTTCGTGTGTTGGTCGAAGTCCAGTGATCTCTTTTCGTCATCATTATGAGCTGAAACAAAATAAACAATAGATTAAACTAAATTCCGTACGCTTCAGCCTGCAATATCCCACTGTTGGGCATAGGCCTCTTTCCCCATGTATGAGATGGATCAGAGCTTAATCCACCACGCTGCTCCAATGCGGGTTGGCGGATATATTCCCTTCTATGAGTAAAGATCGCTATCAGGTATACATGATAACAACCGGGACCGACGGCTTAACGTGCTCTTCGAGGTACGGTCGGGAGACCCACAAGGACTCCACAAACAACCAAACCACGGCAAACATCTGTATGGCCAATACAAATGTTTGTCATGTGCGGTGATCGAACCCGCAACCGCCAGCGCAACAGCTACAAACCAGTGCTGTAACCATTGCGCCAACGAGGCGTCGCAAATCCCGTACAATTGGCTGAAATTTTAATTGTATATAACGAGTAGGGATTGCAATACCGGGATACCGGGATCCCGAAATACCGGGATCCCGCACTATTTTTGCGGGACCAGTCCCGCACATAAATCGAGCGGGATCCCGCGGGATTAGCGGGACTGCGCAACGGTAAACGCCTTGTGTTGTTCGGCACGCGAAAGTTTGTGTCTTTCGGAACTGATTCGGCTCATGACGAAGATCATGATGATTTACCTCTTGCAACAGTGGCCGCAATGATGCAAGCTGAAACTGTAGAGCCTGAACCGATATCTCTTCGAAATGAACTTAGTCTTAAACAAACTCTATCGATTCGTATTATTTTTATTTTTGTGTTTCCCACTCATGGGGAAATTATAAAATGTTATTTATTATCGTGTCAAAATTTCGATCCAGCGGGATTTGTATCCGGTTTCTTCACCACTTCCATTCACAGTTGCTTAAAACCGAATAAAATCATATAAAAAATTTCGATTCGGCTTGACATCGTTCCATAGCTTAATTGGCTAGAGCACCGGCATGGTATGTTGGGGGTGCGGGTTCGAATCCCGCTGAAAATTTTTGATATGATAATAAAAATCAAAATTCAAAATCAATCAAAATTTTGATATGATAATAAATAACATTTTAAACTCTATCGAGTTTTGAAACTGCTTGTCGCACTCATTCCGGAGTTCATTCTCTCGAGGAAGAAATGAACTTGTTTGAGTCTAGTGGATTAAAAGGCGAATCTATCTTCAAATCGTCTACAAGGCGTTATCAACAGTTGTACACACAAGCGTTGAAGCAGAACGAGCGTTTTCTGCTGCTGGCTATCTGGCATATAAAGTTAAGAGTCGTTTGGCAGACAAGACTATTAACAATTTGACATGCTATATTTTATGCCCAGTTACTTTCAAAATAATGCCTAAATTACCTAATGTCTCTTTGTAATAATTTTTATTATTTTATTACATATTTTTATTAATTTCTCAATACGTAATTTTAAACACCTAATATATTTTTTTTTAGTTCTAGATGCATTTATGATACAGGATTTCGCTTTTTCTCAATGACTTTCAGAAACATGCGGGATCCCGCAAATACCAGGATCCCGCGGGACTGAGACCTCTCAGTCCTGCAAATACCGGGATTGAAAATTTGTTGCGGGATTGCATTCCCTAATAACGAGTAAGAAATAACTAAATTATTTTTAATATTAATATAAAAGTATTTTTAATATTTTTCTTTGTTATTTCTAATTTACTTAAAAATATATGTGACTGAAGTGCTAAGATATACAGGCTTGTAATCGCGAAATAAAAAAACCTATGTTTTAAGTCTGTTTATTTTATTTTATTTCGTAAGCTATTATTTATAGTTATTTATATGTTAGTAGTAATTGAAGATAATTCAACTTACCAAAAACAGAATCATTATCCAGTAATGTCTTATTTAGTTCTGACATTTCGGTGGCGCTAGTGATCGACAGAGGGGCATCGTATCTTCTCGGTGGTTTCGTAACTGGATTCACGGCTGTTATGAGACTTTTTTCCATTTCTGGTATCACTGACCCTTCAATCAGAGCCTCTCCATTCGAATTTTCTTTCTTTTTATCTGAACCGCGTTTTCTACAGCAATAGTAGCAGAGAATAACTAAGATAATTAAAAGTATAGCTGCAGTACAAGATATGCCAATTAGAATAGGTAGCATACTGTTATCCATTCCAGGTGGGGCAACTATTCCAGGAGGAGCGTGGGTAATAGCCAACATCAAACTCCTTTCTTCAACACCTCCTGCGTTTTTAGCAACGCATAAATATTCTCCATTGTCAGAAGTACCAGCATCTAGGATGGTCAGATTTACCCATTTACTGTTTTCAGAGTTGCTCTGCATAACGTAATATTTGATTTCGCCTTGATATCTGTAAGTGCCATCGATGATTTGTGCATTTAAAACCCAATTAACTTCTGGCAAAGGATTACCATTGACTTGGCAAGAAAGTGTTACATTTGTATCCGATGAGCGCAAAGTCGTTTTAGTTGACGGATACACAATACTTGGCCTGCAAGCGAAATCGCTTGAATCCAATTCTTTCCACAATTTACCGTGTACTTTTGCCGGTTCACTACATGATATTGGGGATGTGTAGAAATTTTTACTAATCACCCAATTTCTGAAAGGTTGTAAATAGCAGTCACATTTCCAGGGATTATCGTGCACGTCCAGATTAGAGAGGGACGTCAATGCACTTAATGTGTCTATTTTAAGATGCTCTAATCTATTACCATCCAGTCGCAGGATGTTAAGCTTTGGCACATTCATAAACGTCTTCACCCCTATTTGTACTAAGCGATTGTTGCTCAAATCTACTTTCTGTAGGAACGGCAAATTGTTGAACAAACCATTTTCTAGCTTCTCGATCTGATTGTCGTTTAGTAGAATCCATCTTATTTTCTCGGTTTCCTTAAACGTCTCTGGGTGCAACGTTTTAAGGTCGTTTTTCGATAAATCAAGTTCGATCATAATCGCGAGGCCGCTGAGTCCACTTTTGTGTATCGTTATCAGCTTGCATTCTCTTAATATAAGTTTCTTTAGATTTATTAACCGGACATCTTCGAAAGCGTGCCTCGTGATTTCGTATAATTCGTTACTAGTTAGGTCTAGGATCTGTATTTCAGTACTTAGTGTCTTAGGTATGTCATGGAAGGTTGAGTGTGAACAGTCAGCTTGTTTGTTTCCGCTCGCCCAGACGCATTTGCATTCTTGTGGACAGTTCGCCGTGAAGTCTGAAGCTCTGACTAGCACTAAGCTCAGGCTGAGTGCCAATATGTAGTAAAGCGTTCGAATTTCCATTTTGTGTCTCGGTAGTCTGTAACAATAAGAAAAGAACATAATTATTATCTATTTATTCTATTTAAAAATAAAGCTTAATATTGTAGAAATTTAGTTCAAAAATTGTAAACAAGATGAAAAAAATTAAGGACATTAAGGTACAATTGTGTATGACGAAAAAAAAATTGACTTCAATTACATCAAGAAAAAAAATAGTCTAGTAAATTCGCATTATTAGAGATAACCAAAAAAGTACTTGTCAGATCTCAGTTAAATTTAAATGGTGGTGCCATTTAAATTGAGAAGCACCACCTTTCGAATAAAAAAAGAATCATCGAAATTGGTCCACTCAGTAAAAAGTTCTGAGGTAACATACATTTAAAAAAATACAGTTCCATTGAGAACCTCTTCTTTTTTAATTGGTTAACAAAGACAAATCCAATTTTAAATTTTGCGAGATTTATTTTGCACCTTACAAGGGTTCAAGTTACAATAGAAAATGTTATTACAACTTAAAGACCGGTCTAGTCACATAAAAAACATTAAGACACTTAAGCAAACGTGTTTTGGGAGCGTTATAATAGCAATAAAGTCAGCAGCTGAAAATAGGAGATGTAATAACGTACGGTAGTTTTAATGGCCACATTAAGAGCAGGGAATCTTTACTTTTACAGTTGTAAAAGTTAAGTTTACAAATGTATAGTAAGTATTAACAGATGAAAACGACGGATAAACATCGGGAACATGGCCGTAAAGAACATTGAGATGTTTAGATGATTCCGACTGTGATGATAGATGACTGTTTTTTACTCTAAGTTTGGTATAAGGCGGTTTTTTTGTTTATGATAAATCAAGAGTTTTTGTTTATAGAGGCGATATTTCAATCGTTCGTGGACATTGTTTTATTTTCTGGACCGAGAACTGAACATCTGGTTTTCTTTACCCGTTTACTCTATTGGTAGAACTTTATGGCTTTTTATGTGAAAAAAATAGGTATCCAAATTTTTGGTTCAAGCGCCTGAAACGTTTATATTAGAGAAGATTTTATACCAAATAAATGTAGAGATTTTTCGTTATTTTATATATTTCGAAAGAAACGTCTGTATAACAAACTAGCCGACCCGTGCCCACTTCGTTGGGCGTTATAATCCATTTCACATAAGAAGGGTACGGTGAAATTTGATATGTTCCAATACACTCTCACTATTTTCAGCAAATCAGATAAATATAAATGTTTTAAAATCACCAATTAATTTCTAAGGCAAATAATAATGCTTGATTAGATTGAATTGTTGACACGGCACGTCAGAGGGCGCAGGTTCAAATCCTGCTGATTTAAAATCTTTATATATTTTTATCTTTTTCCTTTTATCTTGTCACTCCTGAATAGTGTAGCTTTCTGTTAGCGAAAGAATTTTCATGATCGGATCAGTATTTGCGAAGATTACCCCGTATATACAAACAAAGTTATAAACTTTACCTCTTTATAATATTAGTATAGATACAAAAACAAATATTTTAAGAATATTTCGTGAATAAACATGATCTGGTTGAAGTTAACAAATATAACGACATAGCTACTGTCAAGCATATCAGATTTCTAGAAGGCTTTTGACTTTGTAGACGATTTCAGTGATATTTATACTCGTAGAAAAAACAAGTTTCTCTGTACTTTACGTGTCTTATAACAACAGAAAATATACGTGCGTCTTGATACAAAGACGCTTCAGTTGTACAAGCAGTAATTTTGCGAAAGATTCCGGCTTCAAATAAAGCCTGGCACTTTTGATTTTTCGTGTACTTGTTCAGTTTTGTGTATATTTTCATAAAATTTATCAACACATGTTATGCCAATACGTTCGTGTCTTTATGTATTTGGCAATCTACTTTGAAGCAGTATTTCATTTTGAGATTAATCCTTTTAATCTTTCCTGTGCTGTCATGATTAAAACCACATCACAGATTAACACACATTATACCTAAGCAATCGCTTTGGTGTAATCGTGGTCGCATTGGAGCAGCGTGGTAGATATAGCTCTGCTCCTTCTCCTATATGGGGAACGAGGTCTATGTCCAGCAGTGGGATATTACAGACTGAAGTGTTTTACCTACACAATCGTTTTCGATTACAAATAAAGTATTACAAGTGATTCCGTCGTATTACCCCAGCAAGATTACATATTAAGCACTTACCGATTTTTCTCAAATAATTTAACGCTACATCAGGCCAGGCAGGAGATATGTAACAATTTGGGAGGCTGCTCGTGACGTTCGCGAGTACAATTCCATTTTAATTAAATCCTACAATTTTCAAGGGAAATAAGGCAGAAGTGTTACATAATTTTTTACATCAGACGACAATGATATTGTTTTACTTTTCCGTGTCAATGAAGAACGAGCTCGAACGTTTCATTAAATAATTGAAGATTTATTTTCGTTCTAAATTACCTGATAATAAAATGTAATATGGATCTTTCGTGATGTTTTAATTAAAGATAATTAATAAAATAAGATTATTTTCTCTCGTCTCGTGATCGTTTTTTTTTGTTAGATAATAATCAGTAGTTGGTTTATTTATTCTTCGTTTAAAAACAAAAAAAAAAAAAAACTATTACATATTAAAATACTAATTCCCGTACAGAAGCGTATTACGTTATTATTATTAAGACTATTATGGTAATTGGTAGAATTTAAAAAATATTTACGTAGAAAGCACCTTTATGGTTGACGAATATGTAAAACTATACGCTATGAAAAACGTTTAAGGGTCTGTATAAAAACATCAAGACCTTAACCCAATCTGTGTGGGATTCAAAGTAGGTACAGTTTAAATTTAGTTCATTACGCGATTATCGAACGAATCAAATGAGTAGTCATTCATAAAACAATATTAATAAAGTTGTTCTTACAGATGAATATATGATATTTTACGCAGCTAATGGCGGAGACCGAGCACTCAGTTACGCAATTTCACAAACGAGCCGTACCAAATACGATTCTGATTCGACGGGACGAGTAAAAAGCTCGTTTTAGGTAGTTTACGATAATTATCTTAAACGCAGCGAGGGCGACGCGTGAACAAAGCAATTTAGATCTAAGTGCGTTCCGCTGTGTGATCTTCTCCGTGCGATTGTCACGTGTGGTCCAATGACGATTTAGTTTATAATTATTTTAATAATTTTCCGTAATCTCAAAATCATCTCTATATATATAAAAATGAATCGCTGAATGTGTTGCTAAGCGCAAATCTCGAGAGCGGCTGAACCGATTTCACTAGTTCTTTTTTTATAATATTCCTTGAAGTACGAGGATGGTTGTTACGGAGAGAAAAATTTAAAAAATTCCCTGAAAAAGTCTGAAAACAACAATTTTCTATATTCCCATACAAAAGATTCGTAATAATACTTAAAAGTCAATTTGAACTTTAATACCATACCATAAAGTTTAAATGTTAGTGGAGGGATGATGGCAAGGATAAGTATTGAAAAAAATAAAAAAATTAAGGAATCGACTGTTAGGCGGTACGAAGTTCGCCAGGTCAGCTAGTTTTTAATAAATGTACCTGTGTATATACACATCTATACTCTATAAGTCTATATACATATAATAAAATGATAGGAAAGTTAATGTATGTCCGGGATAAACTCAAAAAGTACTGCATGGATTTACTTCAAAGGCACGAATATTATTAAGAAGTCGGGTCAGAACATAGGCTACATATTATCACGCTATCGCAGACTACTTTATAAAGTGACTCTGCTTTCTGCTCTAGGGTTTTCGTTTCACTTCTCACTCCTATTATATTATAATTTATACGAACATTTATTACAAAATAAAATGTATATGATTAGCCTATTAGCACACGCATTAAGTTGCCTATTTGATCACTATAGCCAAATTATGTAACATTTGAATGGTGTTAAAATTATCGAAGTATGAAACGAGGAAAATAAAATAATTTCATTTCTTATAATTAATACATATCTAAGTTATTTTAGAAATCGCTCTATTAGTAAAAAACGCTTCAGCCCGTGACGTACACAATTGTAATACATGAAAGCATGGTAACTTCGCTCTTTTTCAACGTAACTTTATGTCGTAATTTCGAGTCTCGTTAATGGGACAGAGGTATTACATAGACTACCCCATAGCCTTTGTGTTTATAGTCATCGTAAGTAACTTATGTAGAGGTTCATGGCATATACTATTATAGACACGTCCCATTACATATCAAAGATGGGAATATAAGGGTAAAAATCTACATTTACAATATGTTTAATGATGTATCAAAATAATTGTGATTATACTCAAACAAAAAAAAAAACTAACAATAGATTTTAAGTTACATCGACAAGTAATAAAATGAAAACAGTATCCAAGTGGTCGAAGTCAATTAAATAAGAATTAAAAAGATAATAAGTAAGATTATGTAGATGTATAGATATGTTATTGTTCAGTTCGCAGAGTTACAATATAAATAAATTTCTAAAATAAAAGTAGCCTGAGTTATTCCTTATTGCATCAGGTATCTGCCAGTTAAAGTCCTGTCAAAATCGGTCCATCCGTTTCACAGATTAGCTGGATCTAACGGACAGACAGACAAAAATTGTAAAAAATGTTATTTTGGTGTGTATATATCCACACGAATTTGGTTAAAAGCGGTTATTTTAATATTACAAACAGACACTCCAATTTTATTTATATATTTGTAAAGATGTATAGATAATAAAAAACTTCAAAGGCCATCAACAAGGAAATAACCCAATTCTTTCTTTGTTGGTCAAAACAGCATATCAGTGAATAAGGAATGGTGAAGCAATAACAAAGCTATTTTAATTTCTGTCTGTTCACTTTAATAATATTTATAGATTGACATTAATCGATAACGGGCGCGTTCTTAACTTATATTGCTTTAAGTGTTCCGTATAAACGCAAGGAACAAGGGAATAAAGGAGTCAAATTTTTATTTACTCCCTAAGAAACGATATAATTTTTACTCAGGTAGGGCACAGCAGGAAATATTCTGCTCAAAATCACCAGCCCGACTGGGAAGTACCTCGACCTTATAGAAGATCACAGCTAAATAATACTGCTTTCAATCGGTGTTCTGTTCCTGTGATGAATAAGATGGTCAGAGCTCCTGGGGGGGATTGGGGGTAGCGTCAGCAACGCGCTTGCGATGCTTCTAATCATAGGCGTCTATAAGCTACGTTAATCCCTAAAAATATAAAATAATAGTAATAATAATACGCACGGTATGAAAAAAATTGTGAGTAATATCACCGCTGTGCAGTGATGCTGAGAGTTATGTTGAAAGCGAAACGCTTTTAGCTATTTATTCAAGACTAGCTTCTGCGCGCGACTTCGTCGGCGTGGACTCCGCTCCTATTGGTCTTAGCGTGATGATATATAGCCTATAGCCTTCCTCGATAAATGGGCTATCTAACACTGAAAGAATTTTTCAAATCGGACCAGTAGATCCTGAGATTAGCGCGTTCAAACAAACAAACAAACAAACAATCAAACAAACTCTTCAGCTTTATTATATTAGTATAGATATGGGTATAGGTAAATAGGTTCCACTACAACCTGGCAACTTAACAAGCCGACCGATGGCGAGATAACCATCCAACTGCTGGCTTTGAAATACACAGGCCGAAGACGGGCAGCAGCGTCTTCGGTGCGACAAAGCCAGCCAGCGGTCACCAACCCGCCTGCCCAGCGTGGTGACTATGCGCAAAACACATGAGTTCACGCCATTTTTGGCTCGAACTTTTGGAAGCCTATGTCCAGCAGTGGACTGCGATATGCTGAAGTGAAATAGGTAATCCTGGGGGGATTTGGGATAGGGTCGGCAACGCGCTTGCGACGCTTCTGGTGTTGCAGGCGTCTATAGGCTACGGTAGTCACTTACCATCAGGTGAGCCGTACGCTTGTTTGTCGACTTAGTAACATAAAAAAAAAAAAAAATTAAGGAGTAAACTCCAGTCGCGTCTTAAAGCTAACACACACACTTAAAAAAATTTTATTTAACTTGTATATTATACAGAATGTTATAAAATATAAATATTCATAAAGTACAGAGTACAATGTAACAAAAACCTTTTTGTAATTTCTCGGCTTTACTTAAACGTAAAATGAATATAACACTCGCTATTTTGTACGGCTTCGCTCGTTGAAATCATTTTTAATCCGCCATAAGTAAGGATATCATATTGCTGCGTTAATTTTTCAATTGTATTTAGTATAACAAATGTATGTATTAAGTAATTACTTTTTTCTAATAATAACATGATCTAAATAGGTTAAAGGTTGACTTAGAATTCAACTCTAATAATAAGGACACAAAAACACTCTTTAACCAACTCCAAAAAAAGGAGGAGGTTCTCAATTCAATTGTATTTTTTATGTGTTAGATACCTTCATAACTTTGACAGATTTTTTAAATCTAAAGGTAAGTAATTTTTATCTTATAGTGCGTATTGACGTGTTCGTCGAACTACGTTGTATTATACTGCATAAATTTTTACTGGGTAAACCGATTTTGATGATTCTTAACTTAATTGAAACCTCGTGCTTGTCTTGTTGTCCTATTTAAATTTTATCGAGATCTGATGATTACTTCTTTTTCAGTTATCTTCGATAACACGTATTTACCCGACTCTTTTTTCGTCTACTTAAGTTGTACCTATTACTTGTCAATGTATGAGAAACCGTTATTTTTTTTCGTTTGCTATCAAACATTATAAATCATTATTATATTTTTGAATATATATGACATTGTTTTCTACATTATTTTACTTAATGAAATTTTCAAAGTATCTACAATCATTTAAACTTGACTAATATTATTCTCCTACGGCTTTTCTCGTTGTTGGCGAATGTTTAGTTTTGATTGTACGCTACGTGAGCAAACGTATAAGCAGAGCGGTAAATGCGATTGTATTATTTTATAAACATTACTTTCCATGTTTCAAAATATACTATAAGTATTTTTAGGTATAACAAGTTTTAAAGTACATTTTTACTCATACATGCAGGTGGCGTTCAGATTGTATCACATAGTAGAAGAATTAGAGCTTAATCTACCACGCTGTTCCACTGCGGGTTGGCGGATATGTTTCCTACTATGAGTAACGATCGCTATCAGGTATTTATGATAACAACTGGGACCGGCTGCTTAAAGTGCTATCCGAGGCACGGTCGAGAGACCCACGAGGACAGAAATGGAAAGAAATATTTATACAAATACAAATATCCATTCCGAGCGGGAATAGAACCCGCAAACCGCCAGTTGTTGTTCGCGTACATGGCACACGTACCACTAAACCAGAACTGTTGTGGAAATACATACATATGAATGTCAATTTCAGAATTTTGACGACACAGTAAAATCGCACACATGAGGACTAACTCAAGTAACTTATATTTTAAAAAAATAATTCGCATTAAAAAAAAAAATTAATTTATATACAACATGTTACAAAGAGACAATATTATTGAATGGCAAATTTTTACTAACAACGTACAAACGCAGTTCAGTGTCGCATTTATACAAATAAATAAAATTGGAGTGTCTGTTTGTAATATTAAAATAACCACTTTTACTAAATGCATATGGATGTATACACGGTAGGTACATACACATAAATAACATTTTTTTCAATTTTTGTCTGTCTGTCTGTCTATTTGTTCCGGCTAATGACCGGCTCTGAAACGGCTGGACCGATTTTGACAGGACTTTCACTGGCAGATATCTGATGTATTAAGGAGTAACTTAGGCTACTTTTATTTTAGAAATTTGTTAATTTTAAATAACTTTTTTGTTAAATTCCACTCAGACGAAGTCGCGGACAGACAACTGTGCCCGCAGTCATGAAAACAAATATTATATACAACAGAAATCACAGCATCACTACAATTGAAAATCTTTCTCTCATTCACAATAGGGAATGTAGGTAAGTACCTATATCTTGTTAACAAGCGACGCGTTCAATGAGGGCTCTCGTAAGGGTCTCTGATTGACCTATACCTATAGGGATAAGGGTCACCCGTTAGCTTTGTATTGATAAGGTGTAGGAAATAATACAAATAAATATATGAATTTTGAAGAACAATACAATCGATCATAATAAGGCAAGACAGGGATAGAAAGCGAAAAGAGGGACATGAGAGAAAGAGAGAGAGGAAGCCAAAAAGAATGTAAAGATTAATTCTTTAATATTGTGTAAATATAGTCTATATCTCATACTGTCTATATCTTAACTGAGTGATAACGTACGCGTTCTATTGGTGAACGAGTTCTTAAAATCAGTACTTTTCGAGTGCATCCATTTAAAACAAATAATCAATTACTAATGCACAGGTAGGTAGGTATATTCTCGTAACTACTAACTGCATAAGTTCATAAGACTTACGTTATACAGTAAGAATTCTTTGACTAATATCAACTACTGTTATAAATAAGTAACTTACCTTATACATAATCAAAGTCAAAAAGAACTTTATTCAAATATGTCCCAAGAGCACTTTCGAATCGTCATTTTACAAATTAATATTTAAGTAAAGCTACCACCGATTCGGAATGTAGATTCTGCAGAGAAGAATCGGCAAGAAACTCCGCAGTTAATAAAACAAATAAAAAAATTGATGAATAAAAAAAGTGTGTGTGTACTTATGTACGCACGTAAGAAGTTATACTTCAAGCTAGAGTATTAAAATACTTCCAAAAAAACCTACCACGTAATAATTAGACAATTAGTCCACAACGCCATCTCTTAGAAATGATAAAGACTACTTTCTTGTCTGCAAAACTAGCGGCATCTATTCATGCATGCTTGAACTACTTCGTATCCACACGCGCATTGTAAAAATTTACTCTCATCATTTTTCTCTAACGCGCCAAAAGAAGTATAACTTCAAAAATAATAGCTGAATAAATTTTTATTCTAAGTTGAACGATCTAGTGCCCGTTGATGCGTTTCCATCAATTATTCCAGTTAGCGCCGCTGCACTACGAATTGATAAAATTACGCGTCCAATTTGAACGCTTCTGATTTAATTCGCTTTTGTAGGACGTCGTCGGCGTCCACTTGGAGTCAAACACAATGAACGTTGAATTTAGATGTGTTATATTTTGTATGGAAATGTTTAGTGATATAATTGCTTTGAAATTTCACACACAGTCACTATTAACAATTTAAACGGTTTTATTTTGCTTGACTTGAGTCTTATTTGCTTGGGTCAAATTTAGTAATTGGAATTTTACAGATCAGACAAATATAAAATCGTCGTCTATAAGACCCCTTTCTAGCAAAGTTAGTTACATTGTCAGTGTTTTGATATATGCATTTCCATTGTAAATGTTTTTCGCCTTTTACAATAAAGGACCTGTTGTTTTTTTATTGATTTAATATATTTTTATGCATAATTTTCTCTATATAGACTATAAGTGTACGAAATTTAATACTCCTCCGTACCCACAATTTTCGTAAAAAGGGGTACAAAGTTTTTGCTTCACGTATGAATATATAGATTTTGTTATACAAGAAAACGTAGTAGTAAATACTTGGCTCTAAAATAAACAAATATAAATTTCCATTTCACGTGTTATTAATGATAAACTTTCCTGAACACTAGCATCATACATTAACCTCAGTTCATTCTAATACAACGTACAACGCTCGCTAAGTGATCACTAATCACAATTTATGTATCATAGAGATACCTGAGACATTTTCATAAATTGAAAAATATACTTTTTAACCGACTTCCAAAAAAGGAGGAGGTTCTCAATTCGACACGTATGTTTTTTTTTTATGTATGTTAGCTCAGAACTTTTGACAGGGTGGACCGATTTCGATCAGTTTTGGTTTATTTGAAAGGTGTTGCTACTTACTTTTAGAGTTATATCTAATAATGCGTATTTACGTGACTACTTTTTCGTCGACCTACGTTATATTATACCGCATAACTTTTTACTCGGTGTACCGATTTCGATGATTCTTACTTTAATCGAAAGCTAATACTTGTCTTGTAGTCTTGTTTAAATTAGATCGAAAACTGATTACAACTTTTTGAGTAATCTTTAATAGCGCGTATTTACTTGACTATTTTTTCGTCTTATTACGTTGTATTACTTGTCGATGTAATTGAAGTCGGTTTTTTTTCGTTTGCGAGCAAACACAATTATATATTTAATGCTTTGTTTCTTTGAGCTGTAGTTTGATGTTTTATAGTCAAATAAATAGCCAAGAATTTTTAAATATTTATTATCTACAAAATAAGTATATCAGACGCAAAAATTTATTCGGTTTTTATTTCGGTCACTCCAGATATTGACCAGATTGTTTTCTGGACTTTTCCTTTTCTGTATAGTCAACTATTAATTTTTTTTTATTTATCTTCAAATTTTCCGTTTTCGAATTCTATTACGTCATAAGATTCCATCTATACAAGTAACTAAAATTGGAGTGTCTGTTTGTAATATTAAAGTAACCGCTTATTACTAAATGCATATGTATGGCGGTACATATACCAAAATAACATTTTTTACAATTATTGTCGGTCTGTCTATCTGTCTGTTTGTACCGGCTAATCTCTGAAACGTCTGGAAAGATTCTGACAGGAATGTCACTGGCAGATAGCTGATGTAATAAGAAGTAACTTAGACCACTTTTATTTGAGAAATTTATTTATTTTATAGCTGCAAACTGAACAACTTTTTTGTTAATTTAAACGCGGACAAAGTCGGGGGCAGAGCTAGTTACGTCATAAGTATGAAATGATGACGTAATAAATCATACACTTTGTTTTGTAAAACAGAGAAAAGTTACAGGTCTAAACAGCGAAGGTAATTAGCATTATTATCGCATATTCTGGTTTCGTAGAAATCGTACACATTAACATACATACTGAGTGTGAATTTGTTGTTAGGCAATGCTACATATCTCATAACCTACATATGATACAGTATGACTTCACCATATTGAAATAAACTGGTTATGTCCTATGGTTTCATTCATTTGAGAAAAAAAAACGTCCTAAAACATTAATAGGTATACGGACTATTATCGAAAAAGTATTTTGAGTAAAGCGATTTCAAACGAAGTCTTCAGCTTTATAATATTAAGTATAGATATAAAGAAATCAAATTATCTATATATATATAAAATGCATGTTGGTCTGTATGTCTTTAATAAAATTGTAAACTATGCATTTGATCATGTCATGATCTTCAGCAAAGTGTTGTGCATGAGCACACAAAGATGTCTGAGTTGGTACGTCAAAAAAAAAGCAACGCGCGCAGGCTACAGCTAGTTTCTGACCCCACCCCCAACTCCCCCCAGGAGCTCTGGTCACCTTACTCACCACAGGAACACAACACTGCTTGAGAGCAGTATTATTTAGCTGTGATCTTCTGTAAGGTCGAGGCACTACCCCAGACAGGCTGCTCCAGACTTTGAGCAGGATATATATCCCACTATGTCCTACCTCAATTTTATATAATTTTTAGTTACGATACCTAAATTGAACCACTTCAGGCATTATATATAAACTCATCAAAACCTTGAGTTTTGCCTCTATTTCATCTCCCAAAATTTAAATTAGTTATATAACTAGAAGTTTTAATCTAAACTACAACTAATTTGCAGTTTATTAATAATTAATTCACGTGAATATACGGAGGCGAGAGTTTGCTAATACATACTAACAATAGTTTAACTTTAACATGATAATGATTGTTTTGTTAGTTTTGGTATCCTACTAATAAAATTGTGGGTCACCGCATCGTTGGCATGGTGTTATCATGTACACCTGATAACGATCATTACTCATAGAGGGGTATAAATCCTCCATCCCGCAGCGGCGTTGCGTGGTGGATTAAGCTCCGACCCTTCATAGGGAAAGAGAATGCAGAGCAGGATTTTACAGGCTGAACATAGAAAATCATTAATTATATTATGTCACTAGACTTCGTCGGCGTGGACTCCGCTTCTATTGGTCTTAGCGTAATGATATATAGCCTATAGCCTTCCTCGATAAATGTGCTACCTAACACTGAAAGAATTTTTCAAATCGGACCAGTAGATCCTGAGATTAGTACGTTCAAACAAACAAACAAACAAACAATCAATCAAACAAACAAACTCTTCAGCTTTATTATATTATTATTATATTATTATAGATAATAGCACGAGTAAAATCTAATGTAGTCTAAGTCTATCTAATAGTAAGTTAAAGTGAGTGCCGTTTTTTGTTCGGCGAACTTGTCGTGTGTTTTAAATTGGTCATCGGAAAACTTTGGGCAGTACTGATTGACCGTTGCTTCAAATCGACACGAAAAGGGAGGCTTATCGGTATATTCTCGTTATAAAGTTCTTCGGTTCCGATTTCTGCCATTCCATTTAAAGAGGTTGGCGATACGTGAAAGGACAAACGATTTCCGACATCTGCATTCATCGCTCCAGTTAATAATAAAGATGTGTGGGTTTATTGGCGCTGTATTCCTTGCAAAATGACTACATATATAATATTTTTTTAAAAGAAGTTTTTAGTGTTTTACAAGAGTATCCATAGTTTCTTGCCGATTCTTCTTTATAGAATCTATATGCCGAATAGGTGATAGCTTCCAATTAACTATAATTGAAATTTCAAAGACTAATATTTTATAAAATGACGATTAAAAAGTCCTTTTTAAGCCTACTTGAAATTCAGGCGTTCGGTAAGCTTTCGGTAAAATATGCACTGACCGATATCGCACCGCTTTTATTAAAAAAATTAATTATATATAGATAATAGTTCACCAAACAAGCGTACGACTCACCTGGTGGTAAGCGATTACCGTAGCTTATAGACGCCTGCAACACCATAAGCATCGCAAGCGCGTTGGCGACCCTACCCTCAATCTCCCCCAGGAGCTCTGGTCCTACCTTACTCACCACAGGAACACAACACTGCTTCAAAGCAGTATTATTTAGCTGTGATCTTCTGTAAGGTTGAGGTACTTCCCCAGTCGAGCTGCTCCAGATTCGAGCAGGATATTTCCTGCCGTGCCCTACCTCACTTAAAATTATAATTATTATTGTTGAATAATTAAGACTACCGGTAGAATTTACGCAAAAATTTATACCGCATTTGAAACAAAACCGAATCCGTCGTCGCGCGTTCGGTCCTAATTGCGTTTTTATGCTTGTTCGTTAATTACCGCTCATTGTCATTTTAATTTTGTAAATTATTTTGTTTTTTAGGTTAATAGATCGGAAACGATGTTTATTAACACAATGACCTGGTACAGTTTTAATTAATGATGTGTAATCCTAAAGGTTAATATAGACGAAATTTTGTGATAATTTTTTGGTACTATATCTAAATGGTACAAGACGATTAGGATTATTGACGCATGATAGGAAATAGGAAGGACCTCGATCTTACTAAAGGGTCACAGGTTGATAATACTAGTAATACTGTGTTCTTGTGGTTAGTAGCCAGATCTCCTGGTTGGGAATAGGGTCGGGAGTTAGCTTGTAATGCTTCTGGCATTGCAGGCGTTCAAGGGTTATGGTAATTACCATCAGGCGGGCCGTAAGCTTTTTCGACCTTTGTTGTATAAAAGAGGGGTCTTATCCCTACTTTAGTTACTAGGTTGTCTGTCTGTGTATAGCACTGTCTCTGTTGCCTGTATTTCTATTGTAGAAAATAATGTCTTTTTCGCGCCTACTTCTTTCGCGTCTATAAGCTACGGTAATCACTTAACATCATGCCAGCTGTACGCTTGTTTGCCGTTACTAGTTATATAAAAATATATGTGCGTTACCTCTAACTTTTTACAAGGCATGCTGATTTTGTTACGTGGTCCTTTTAAACTTAACCGAGATCTAACGAGTACTTTTTAGTTATCCGTTATAATGCCTAGTTGATCGGTAATTTTTTCGAATGCTACGTTGTATTACTTGTCGATGTAAATCGAAGTCGCATTTTTTTTCGATTGCGAGCAAACACAATTATGTAAAAATTGTAAAGTTGCAATAGCATAAAAAAATATAAAGTTGCAAATGCATTGATTTAACCAATTACCATCGAAAAGGTTCGTCGTATTAATTGCTGGAATAAAAATAAAAAAAAATTATTGAAAATTTCAGTTATCTTTGCCTTCAATTAAATATTTTTTCAATGATTCGAGGCGATGATGATAAATGAAATTATGTCAATGCAATCAGACGCTGACTATAGATTACATTTCTTCTCGCCGTGACCTGAATGCAGATGTTGTAAATAATTTTCGTCTGAAATCGCAAATTTTTCGAGTGATTTTTCTCGTAACTTATAACAGTTTTAATTATTCGGTACAAAATGTTCACTTGGGAAATTATCGTTAATTATGATATACAAGAATATTTCATTAAAATGTTTCGTAGTTGTTGTCGACGTAAGCGAAATATTTTGTTTTACAGAAAATTTAATGGATATAATAGTGTGTGAAAAAAGTGAAATTTAATGGATATAATAGTGTCAAATGTGAAAATTTTGCTGACGATTAATTTTGTAAAAAAATAAATAAGAAAGAA
Organism: Melitaea athalia; assembly: GCA_905220545.2. Taxonomy (NCBI): domain Eukaryota; kingdom Metazoa; phylum Arthropoda; class Insecta; order Lepidoptera; family Nymphalidae; genus Melitaea; species Melitaea athalia. The sequence continues at coordinate 18,844,109 of HG992189.1, read as the reverse complement.
CGTTATTTTCTTTAACTGAATAATTTTTCGTATGGAATTTTCTGCTCAAAACATGGAGCAGCCCGACTGGGGTACTACCTCGACCTTACAGAAGATCACAGCTAAATAATACTGCTTTCAAGCAGTGTTGTATTCCTGTTGGTGAGTAAGGTGACCAGAGCTCCTGAGGGGAAATAGGGATAGGGTCGGCAACGCGCTTGCGATGCTTCTGGTATTGCAAATGTCTATAAGCTACGGTAATCGCTTACTATCAGGTGAACCGTACGCTTGGTTACTGTTATATAAAAAGGGGTCTAAAAGACAAGTAATACACTATGTTTTACAATGACTTTGATAAAAAAAAGAACTTTGTTTGAGAAAAAAATGAATAAAAATTTGAGCCGCTATAGTTATGAACGTTGCAATATTTTTATATTTAAATTCGTATTTATTTAATCAATAAAATTATTATAAATTTTCAGTAAAGAAATTGAGATACAGCAATAATTGAGCTATTATTTCTATTAAATTGCAATTAAAAGTTTTACCGCTTTTGAGAACTTGGTAAAGTAATCATGATTTTATTGTAGATTTAATGTAATTATCAAATAGAACATTTTGTCAAGTCAGAACTACATTATACAGCAACGATGGCGCCATTATCGCAAGTTAATAGTTATTTTAAATATAATTTTTTATCATATGAAATTTATATAATAGTTAGTAATATTTCAGCTTTATCTTAATTTTATATACCTATTTTAAATATAAAGCAAAATATTAACCCGCAAATTATACATGTTTCAACAATATCACATCCGTAATCAATCAACTCAGTATCCACGTTTAATCGGTTCATTTGCAGGGTTGAAAAACGTACAAAAAATACAATTTTAACACCCCGTTAAAAATATAAAATGCGTTATCACTGGTAACATCAAGACTATCTCATGTAATTAAGAAGACTACAGGGAACAAAAACTAATTACTTCTTAGTTATTGCAAACATTTCTTTTAAGAAGTTTAACTTCTAGGTTTAAAAAACTAAATAACTTGCGATCGTTAAAACAACAGTTAGTCTGTTCAATTATTATTGTAATAATACAGAAAATTTTCCTTTTCACCGTTTTTATAAAAACTTAGCTAAACGTAAACCTAACATAAACTATTCCTAATAATATCAAGATGAGCATAATTACATACAATTCAACATATATTTTATATTGGTTCCAAATATTGGTGTTTCAATTAAATTCGATCGTTTGTCTAGTGTACAATTGACGGTGGGACCGGCTTCCGCGTTAACTATCACTGATTCGATCTCCGGTCTTGAAAAATATTTTTTTAGGATGTCAAATGTTTTAGTGATAATGGGCTCTGTTTACGTTTCTTTTGTTATAGGATTTTTTATTATTATTTTTTTGGAGCAAAGTAATCTATGAGTAATCTTTTTTTTATGGCTAGCTGTTGTGATAAATTTTAGAATTACTTTCCATTTACTACAACAACAAATATTTTCAAGAAGGGATCAAAACTAAATAGTGTTATATTGCTTAGAACTTACAGTGAAGACATTCCAGACACAATCACAAAACAACCACACAAACACAAACATACACAGACACACACACAAACAAACCCACACACACACACACACACACACACACACACACACACACACACACACACACACACACACACACACACACATACACGACACAGTTAGAGCGAGAAATATCAAGAGAATAGTCGACAAATTGTAAAGAGAATACGTTCATTAGAGACTAAGCACACGAACGTACATCACTACATGGACTAGAGCAATGGAGCAAACAAATTTGTAATCCTAAGCATGAATGCGTAAATAGCACATTACGTGCAATTTATGTACACAAACATTTGCATACGTATTTTGAACTTTATTATAAGTCCCATAACGTTCTAGTTCTTATGTAATTAGTACGAAGTGCACTTGTGTTTCAGATGATTAAAACAATTTGAATATTTATGTAGTACTTTCTTTTACCATTGAATTTTTTTAATAAAAAGTATTCTATGTTACTTCTGATATCTCCAAGAATATTGGTACATAGTTTCATGATTATCGGATAAGTAGTTTTCGCGTGAAAGCGTAACAAACAAACTTACATTCACATTTATAATATTAGTAGAGATTACATACCTACATGCTTCAGCCTGTAATATCCCACTGTTGGGCACAGGCCTCTTTCCCCATGTCGGAGACGGATCAGAGCTTAATCCACCACGCTGCTCCAATGCGCGTTGTCGGATATATTCCAGATTATATATCAGGTGTACATGATAGCAATCGGGATAATATTACTAGTACTAGTATTATCTATTAATAATTAAAAAGACAATTACATTTAAATTTACTTTATTTAGGTACCTCAAAAAAAAACAAAACGTCATTTCGATTTTGGTGTATTTATTTGCGTATTGAATAACTATTTCATACTTATTGTTAGTAAATAACAGCGAAATTGAGGTTAGCTTTGGGTAAAGAAATAAAAACGAAGATCGAACGAAATCGGGCCATGACTTCTATTCAATCATGTATTAAAATACAAATGTGTAATATAATGTACGCATATCGAATAATAACGCTAAGAGAATGCTATATTGAATACAAAAATCCGAAATCGCGAGATATAACCTTAAAAATAAACGTAAAATTTCACTGCGTTCGCATACATACGAATGGCGTTATCGAAATCTTCAGCGGTGCAGCGCAGACTTGAGACTTGTTGTGAAAATTGCGTCGTTTGCTTAATTATTTAATTTGACTAATTGACATGGCATTTTTTAATATAACTAGGTCTAGGAGGACTACTAGGAGTAGGAGTACCATCATATTATATAGTAACGATCGCCATCAGGTATTTATGATAACAACAGGGACCGTCGGCTTAACGTGCTCTTTGAGGCACGGTGGGGAGACCCACAAGGGCAGACATCCAAACCGAAAAGAAATATTTGTACAAATCAAATATCAATCCCGAGCGGAAAGTGAACCCGCAAACCGTTGGTGTTTTAGGCGACTACTAGCACCACTACACCAGAGCGGTTTTTAATAACCTACTTAAACCTTAATTAGAATAAAAAACTTTAACGTTTTATACAATAGATTTTTACCAAGACAAATATGTCTTAAGACGAATAAGTCTCAAATCTGTGCTGCCGTAATATGGAGATACGAAAATTTCTAGGCTAACGTATCAAAGGGAAGGTAGGAAAATTTCATCAGTCGTATCGTTTCACTTTGCGATTCGTTCGTGTTTCGGTTTTATTGATTAATAAATATATTCTTTAAAATAATCATAATTTTCATTGTTTACTATAGAATATATCCTTAGCACTAGAAATCATCGTTGATTGTTTAATGATGTGTTATTATAATTTAATGTCAAAACTGACCATGTTACTGTTAATTTAGGTTTTAATAATAAAACAATAATTAGAAATGATCAGTGGTATCAGAATTATAAGCAAAGAATTCTTCTATTCTTATACGATATAAATGAAACTTTAATGTGTGTCTGTAAGGTTTATTATATTTTTTTTTCACATGTTCTATTCTAAGTTTACCTATTGATACTATATTTAGGATAGTAGTAACAGAAATGATACAAAAATTTGTTAATTTAAAAGGTTGTATAAAAAAATTGGAAGGTCCAAAATTGTTTTTTTTTTATACAATTAGGTCGGCAAACAAGCATATGGCTCACCTGACGGTAAGCGACTACCGTAGGCCGTAGCCTATAGACGTTTGCAACACCAGAAGTTGCCGACCCTACCCCCAATCCAAGAGCTCCAAGAGCTCTGGTCATCTTATTCACCACAGGAACACAACACTGCTTGAGAACAGTATTATACTTTCCCCGGTACTTCCCCCGTTGGTTATCCTATTGATTTTAAACTATAGGTCTTTGTTACAATACATCTCTCTAAGTTTAAAAGGGGTCTATCAAAAATAATAATAAATATAAGTAACTTGTGTAGGTTACATTTAAGGGAAGAAAACGGAACAGTCGACATCGTGTAGCCCAAACGAGCGAAGTTTGGCGGAAAGTCAGCATATGATATTTACATAAGTTGAAACATTTCGCTGAAATTTTATCGTAACGTAAGGACGTGACGTTTTAACGACTTATTTTTATTTATAACGGCTTTCCGGAAATAAATTACGCAGTTGAACCTTACATATGTACGTTGTATGATGTATTGAACAATAATATTTATTTAGGCTTAAAATAATAAACGAATCCTGAATCCCGTTCCTTTTTCTAATGTATTTTGTTTCTCAGTAGTCGCAATTTTTTTTGTTTAACGTGTTTAAAAGAAGGTTTTTACATTCTATTATACTTTCTAATTTAATGTATGATAAAATAACCTATAATAATCTTATTTTAATTCGAAAAATATAGCTATTTTGATAGTCAAAAGCGATGAGGTCTAACGTGCGCGTGACGGAAAAACTACTAGATTTCAATTAAGTCTTCTGAATTAACCTAAAATGTTATTTATCAGACACTTGGCCCTTATAAGAACCTGCGGTCCCAACCAACCCGCCTGCCCAGCGTGGTGACTATGAACGAAACACGAGTTCACGCCGTTTTTAGTGTGAAATTGGGGAGGCCTATGTCCAGCAGTGGACTGCGATAGGCTGAAATGTTGGCCCCTATATAAGCCGATGTCATTTGCTTTTGATACATATAATAATGTATAAAAATAACGTGTCCATAATGTTTGTACCTACTCCTCCGAAACAGAAAGACCGATATTTATGATTTTTTCTGTGTATTTGGTTGGTTGATAATAAGTCGCAAAGCATATTTAGTAACTCTAGAATTAGGTAGTCCTTATCCAGAGTTTATTTTGTATTTAAACTTAACGGGTTTGAGACTTCGATAGACAATTAGCTAGTCCATAAACTAAAAAATCCTAATATTTATACTTTGTTTTAATAAGCTTTTTGTTATTTTTATTTACATTTTCTTGAAACAGTCCGACCTGTAATTAACCCATGTGTTGTCATTCAAATAGCTTTAATTAGATTCGAATAGTTTTTTCAAGTCATTAACTTTAATGATCTTAATATGAATATAAAGCAATTGCTTGACAAATGTATCGTAATATTGCGTGCGATTAGTAAAAGTAACGCATGGAAATGTAATTAATTGTTTTTAGAAGGAAAAATATGAATAAAAAAATATGGACAATATTTTTTTTTATATTTTTAAAACTTGAAGGTACATAAGTGAATTTTATCACGACGATTCAGCCTGTAATATCCCGCGGTTGGGAATAAGCCTCTTCCCCATGTAGGAGAAGGATCGGAGCTTAATCCACCACGCTGCTCCAATGCGGGTTGGCGGATATATTCTCTACTATGAGTAACGATCGCTACCAGGTGTACATGATAACAACCGGGACCGACAGCTTAACGTGCTCTCCGAGGCACGGCGGGGTGGGGAGACCCACAAGGACTGCACAAACACCCAGACCACGGCAAACATCTGTATGGCCAATACAAGTCCGCCCATTGTACTTCACAGTCTATAAATGATATTTGTAGTTGTGATGTACAATAAAGTATAAATAAATAAATGTTGTCGTGTGCGGGGATCGAACTCGCAACCGCCCGCGCAACAGCTAATCGCAATCCAGTGCTGTGCATTTTATCATGTTTTATGTAAAATTAAAAAGTAATATATATGTATAAATTAAACATAAAAGAGAGAGATAATATGAATTTAACCGAAATAAAGTCCCACAGCTGGGCAAAGACCCTTCTAAGGGTCTTTGGAAGAACTAATTTATCGAGCTGCCTTCACTGCAGATCAGCGGGTAACTTATTTGATAATTTTAAAATTAGGTGTCTATGGATAACAACCGGGACTGGACCGGAAAAGAACATGCTTAAATATATACGCCCATAGTGCTAAGATTATACTTTTAAAAAAAAATTGGTAAAAAAATAATAAAGATATTGTAACAGGAAAATTCCGTCAGCGTCGGACAACGTCCTAGCTTTACCTACTAGGCAATCACAGGACTGTCGATCTGGAGTTTAAATAATAAATCGCTTGTGGTATTATAATGCATGATCAATAAAAGGCTTGGGCATTTTAGAGACCGTGGATATTAATAAAACGGATTTTGATGCGGTTTTCTTCAGTAAATAAAGTGATTCCAGAGGAAGGTTTATATGTATAATACATGCATAATATAGTAGAGGAACACTAATAGTTTTTGCACTTGTGCGAAGCCGTGGCGGGAATATGCGTTCCAAAATACGGTGAGTAGATTCACAAAGACATCGATCTAAATGCTAAATTAGTGAATAAACATTAAATATAATTTTGAATCAATTAAAACGCACTAGATCCTAACCATGTATGCACTTAGCACAGGAATTAAAGTTCGTGAATGTTCACAATTATACCTAAGTATAAAAATGAATACACATTTTACCATCTCAAGATAGCTAGTAGAGTAGATTAATCTTACTAATATTAATTATGCGAACATTTGTAATAAGTTAGGTTAATAAGTAATAAAAAAATTGCGTTCGTACAAAGTAGGTACACATGTCAGAAGTGAAACTTCTTTGCCAAACTAATTGAAAAAAACTAATATAAAATACAAAAAAAAAAAATTGAAAAAAAGCCAACGTCACGCGCGTTTCTCAGGCGGTCATCCATCCAAGTACTGACCGTCATGACGCTGCCCCGTTACGAGTCGCTCAAATTTTACCCCTCATGCGCCTAAAAAGAAGTTTCACTTCAAAAATTATTTCATCGAATTTTCATTTTTTTTTTTTTTTTGACTGGCTGAGGTTATATTGCAATTTCAGTTGGTAATACTATAAAGTTGGAAAACAAAATGAGTACGTTTGTCTGGAGTTATAGATGGCTAAATTACCCTTCAGAGGCACAGACTCCGTGGCGCAACGGTAGCGCGTCTGACTCCAGATCAGAAGGTTGCGTGTTCAAATCACGTCGGGGTCAAACAATTTTTTTTTATTACCGTCTAACCCGGCGAACATCGTGCCGCTATATTTATAATTTTATATCTATTTTTATACGTTATATAAACAAAAGTTTTATTTTAAGTTGACAGAGATTTGTTTGGCTTTAGCACAAATGGTACTGAACAGATAGTAAATAATACTTTGTACGTAAAATTAAAATCAAACACAGCTTTCTTCAAATAGGGCAATAGGGCTTCGAATTGTCATCTTACAAATTAAAATTTTTAATTATTGTTAAAGGGTTAAAAGACTGACACTAAAGAATTGACAGGATTTGGGCGTTTATTATTTTTGTGATGCAATTATATGTAGGTATAGTAAAGTTTTCATCTCGCTCGTATTTCTCCGACTTGATTTACAAATACTATTATTATTTTTCACTGAATTTTTGTTCAATAACAATAATATATAGCCTATGTCACTCCTGAATAGTGTAGCTTTCTATTAGTGAAAGAATTTGCATGATCGGATCAGTATTTGCGAAGATTACCCCCTACAAACAAACAAAGAAACTTTACCTCTTTATCATATTATTATAGATTTAAAACATAAATATAATAGGTAGGGGATCCCGAGTACCTACATTTTTTTCACTTGATTAGTATCAAACTAATTTTTCGGGAGTAGCTTCATTTTGATAAGACGAACAAAAAATTCCTCTACGAAAACTCGTTTAATTATTTAATATCTATATAATTTAATAGTGACATTGTCCTACAAATTGCGTGGTACGTTATCCCGGTCCTACGCTCACTGCTGCTCTACCCCCTGCCATCTCTGTTCGCTACCACAATCGAGAGTTTTCGTAGAGGAATTTTTTGTTCATCTCGTCAAAATGAAGCTACTCCCGGAAAATTAGCTTGATAGTAATCAGGTGAAAAAAATGTACTAGGGATCCCTACCTATAAATAAAACCACGAGATTAATCTAGTTAAATTAAGTTTTGAAGAGTTTCGGTGGAGTTAAATCATTTTCTCGTTTTGTTTTTCCAATCTAATATCTCCAAAAACTTGAATTATTATGATTTAGTTCGTAACTTTTCTAATTGGAGCGCTCGATTGGTAGAAGGTTTTATGGAGCCCGTTCATGTTAAGACGGTCGCAGAGATCGTGTAATGAATGGTAGTTTTTACAAACTTTGAAAGGACTGCAGATTTTACGATTACATATTCACAAAAGTACGTACTACACTACTACGTTCGTTAGACTATTCGATGCAGAATTACATAGATGATAAAGATGTGTGAACGTAGTGACACTATACTTCATGCATGATATTACTAATTATTTACTAAAACACAGTTTATACCGTAAAAAAAAGAGTAACTGCGGGTTTTTTTGGCAGTTCTTCTCTGCAGAATTTGCATTCCAAACCGGGGGTAGTTCCACTTTTAAAAATAATTTCAAAGGTGATTCGAAGGTGCTTTTGAGGCTTATTTGAATAAAAATATATTTGATTGATTGACTACTTGACTAGTCCTTAAGTGAATAGCGAGTTTTATAGCGATATATATCTATACTAATATATAAAGCTGAAGAGTTTGTTTGTTTGTTTGTTTGTTTGAACGCGGTAATCTCTGGCCCAGTAGGGCCGATTTGAAAAATTCTTTCAGTGTTAGATAGCCCATTTATCGAGGAAGGCTATAGGCTATGTATCATCACGCTAAGACCAATAGGAGCGGAGTCCACGCCGACGAAGTCGCGCGCAGAAGCTAGTATATATATATAAAGAGATTTCCACATAATTATATAATGTCAATTACTCAATGACTCATCACGATATCTCTGGAACCACAAGGCGTAGAGACTTGAAATTTGGTAGGAATATTTCTTTTGCCGTCCGGTCATCTAAGAACGGATTTTAAATTCCACCCACAAGGGAGGGTTGCGGGGGTTAACAATATATATGGCAAAGCAACGTTTGCGGGGTCAGCTAGATTATTATACAGCTGATTCAATATTCATATACGCATTATTTTTAAAACAAATATACTGTTTTATGGCGGATAGCAATCCACTGCTTTATTAGGTTCCTAAAATTTCAGCGTTCTCTGTGGAATTTTTTGTTTACTAAAAATGAAAAGTTAATTAGAATTCGCCCGCAAAGAGACGTGTTATGTGGTTATTCGAGTTTTTGTAGGAATTGCAGGAGGCGTTATTACATCAGAGTAGTACTTACAGGTTGTAATTTCTACGTGTACACTTTTATTACATTTTTTATTGTGTTCGTGAAAACATATGACATACTAAGACATAAGATACATACGACAAACAGAGGACATATGAATACAGGCAGACATTTATTCTTTACTGTGGTCCAAAATAGAAACGTTTAGTAATAACGAACAGAAAGTAAAATATACAAAGGCGATCTTATCGCTAAAGGAGCGATTTCGTACACATATTTTTTGGGAATAGGATACGACATAGTAGCGGCGATTAAAAAGTGTACATATATTAAGAAAAAATATATACATATAATAAAAATGTAATGTGTCGCTGTCTGTACATTTAAGATATATGAGAAAAAATATTATTGGGACCTATATTAACGCAAATAGCACCCAAAACAGTAATTATCAGAATTTTTATCTGTTTGTCTGTGCGTTTGTGCACGGTAATCTTAGAAACAGCTCATCCAATTTAAATGTGTTTTTATTAATATACTAGCTGCTGCCCGCGACGTCGTCTGCGTGCGTTCACTGCTCGTTCCCCGTAGGCGATAGCGTGATAATATGTAGCCTATATTCTGACCCAACTTCTTAATAATAGTCGTGCCAAATTTGAAGTAAATCCATGCAGTACTTTTTGAGTTTATCCCGGACATACATTTGAAGAAATAAAGGTTCACTGCTCTTTCCCCGTAGGTGATAGCGTGATAATATATAGACTATGTTCTGACCCAACTTCTTAATAATAGTCGTGCCAAATTTGAAGTAAATCCATGCAGTACTTTTTGAGTTTATCCCGGACATACATACAGACAAACAGACAAAAATTCTAAAAACTATATTTTTGGCTTCGGTATCGATTGTAGATCACACCCCAAGTATTCTTTAAAAAAAATATTCAATGTACAGTTTCGACTTTTCTACCATTTTATTATATGTATAGATTGTGACAAGCTTAGCTTAACATTTAGTGTTTGATTCATGTCAATCGGTTCATAAATAAAAAAGTTATGCCTATTTAAAGAATCACGTTGAACATGTAAAGCAACTATTCCACGCGGACGAAGTCGCGAGCACATAAATTCAGCAGATAAATTCTTTAAATATTTAACAAGAAACTACTACAAATATACATACACAATCACAGATATTTACTTAAAATTATACAGACAATTTTACGAAAGCTCGAAATAGAATACAATCTGTATTTTGTCTACCTTTTTACACGTGTTTAGATTTGACGAGCACAATCCAAGATGGAGTTGAATAAAATTGAAATTGTTCTGAATATTTCAATAGCTCGTCGATCGTCTTAATAATTTAACAACCCTGTCTAGACAGGCTGGTATTAAAAATATAATTTAAAACTTATCTCTCTATCTTTGCTAATGATATTTTAATTGTACTTTATTATTTTAGAGACGCTTTACCTTTAACATTAAAATAAGAACGGTTTGACGATTACAGTTACTGCCTTGTTACTACGTGTTGCAAAGTTTGCAGAAAAAAATAAAAATTTAAAAATAACATAATGGAATGTTTCGTTGAGAAAAATCTCTTCATGGCAGATTAGAAAGCTATAGGTACTGTCAGACAGCCACCGGCATAAGTTGTCTTGCTGTGATTCGCGATTTCATCTGCTTTAATTTGACAAAAAAAACTACTAAACTATCGTATCGTCGATATAAACGTACTAATATATCATACAGCTTATAGGCTATATATCCTCGATAAATGGATTATCCAACACAAAAATAATGTTTTAATTCGATCCAGTAGTTCCTAAGATTAGCGCTTTCAAACAATCACACAAACACACTCTTCAGCTTTATAATATTAGTATAGACGAGATCGGTGTGTTAACCTAGGAATAATCCTACGTGTGAGCAATAGACTAAGCTCCTATAATTTACTATACATGTTCTCAATTTATATTAGATGCTATTCTGAATAAACATATTATATGACTTATAGGTGTTTTACTGATTTAAGAAAAACTTTAATTAATTTTTACAAAATCCTAAAATTGGTTTGGATATTTTTTTACCATAAAACTAAATTTAATACACTTTACAAAAACACTGTTTTCTTTAGAAGTATCCATCTCATCAATTACCACATTTTAAAACATTGAATTCATTCCGAAATACTAGCCTTAACAATAATTATGTAAGTTGAATTTGTTGTCAGTGTGCATGTGCTGTATTTTTAAGAATAATGACACAACAGAATTGCCTCTGGTCATCAAAATGCAAGCGATGCATTTATACAGCGTTATATAATTTCTTTTGTTCTACTATCACAATAATAATTATCACATTCATGAATTTACCCCCGAGGTCGAAGGAATGCCTTCAGGCGTTAATTTTGTCTTTTGTTTTAGCTGTATAATTGTGTTGTTAACGAAATCTTTAATGTTTACGTACATAATATATGGATTAGTGTATTACGCGAGGTTTTAATGGAGTTTCTAAATCATACTAACTTGTTAAGATTTTTAATGCCGATTTAAAGTAGCTATAGCTATTTAAAGTATTATTTAATTAAACTTACTACTACTTTAGAAATATTACTTAACTGATATCCATTAAATAACATTTATGTAATTAAAACCATCTATACTTCTAATAATAACTATACTATAGTATTTACGGATCATTACACTGTATAAAAACCATCAAGTTCTATTTCTTGAATAATATTTAAAAAAAAGTGTATGTGTCAACTCCGACGCACGACTGGAGTTTACTCCTTCAGATCGACTCTCTATAGAGGCAAAAAAAACGCCTACTAGTCTTATAAAAAGATTAATACCATATCAAATGGTAAACAAACGAATCAAATAACGCCATCTATCGGAAACGTAACGAGGTCATTCGTTCAGTAGATTTTACTATTCACATTATATTTTTTCATACCGAGGGCCTTGTATGAAAATCGATTCTTAAGGGGTAAACTCCAATAAATTCCAAAAAAATAAAAATAAAAACCATCTAGGGGCTCCTGGGGGGGATTGGGGATAGGGTCGGCAACGCGCTTGCGATGCTTCTGGTGTTGCAGGCGTCTATAGGCTACGGTCTTACCATCAGGTGAGCCGTACGCTTGTTTGCCGACCTAGTTACATAAAAAAAAAAAAAAACTAGTAAGTACATATTCGCAGTTACTCATTACGTCTGGACGCATCATAACAATCGCGAACTAAATCGTCGGATATGGGCACATTGTCTCTAAACAACCGTGACCTCTTAACGTTCCTGAGGTCTTTACAGCGAGAAATATCGCCATTTCCGATAGCCGAGACGTTTCCCGATTTTTATATTGTATCCCTTTGTTCTCGGTTTAAGAACAATGCTTTAATAACAATCTTGATTGAGTTTTAATGGAATTTCGAAGTACTTGATCGCTTTTTTTTTTACCGGAGTGCCGGAAGCGAGTGTGGTTCCTATATTTTATAGATATGTAATTATGTACGTCTGTGTCTTTAACGCCATTTATAAGCTTTTCCGTTTCCGAATGGTGTTTAGTACATTGTAATTGCATTTAGTTATGTGACTAGTCTTTTGGTGAAATGGGACCTGAACCTGCTTACTATTTTAGGATTTTGTATTCGATTCCCACCTCGAGGTTTCGAATATTATGTGTAATTTTGTATGGTTAGCGCAGAAAAGAATATGGCCATCCCCTCTCTTCCCGTGGGTGTCGTAAAAGGCGACTAAGGGATAACACAGTTCCACTACCACCTTGGAACTTGTAAAGCCGACCGATGGCGGGATAACCATCCAACTGCTGGCTTTCAAATACACAGGCCGAAGACAAGCGGCAGCGTCTTCGGTGCGACAAAGCCATCCCTGCTGTCACCAACCCGCCTGCCCAGCGTGGTGACTAAGGGCAAAACACATGAGTTCGCGCCAAAAATGGGGAAGGCCTATGTCCAGCAGTGGACTGCAATAGGCTGAAGTGATTGTATGGATTTTTGTTAACGAAATATCTGTTATGTCGATAAAACAAGCGTAATTTTTTATTGAAAAAAATTGACGATCCAAAAGAAACTTTTAAAGCCTAAAAATTATGTAAATACAATTATGTTTTCACTTTAAACGACAAAACTTAGATCCCGCGATAAACAAAAACGCAGATAATATCCCCGCAGCTTGTGCTAAGGAAATATTTTTCATGCATACATTAAAACTTAGAGCGTCCGCCCGTCTTTGAAATTTAATGAAAAGAAAATACATAATAACGGATATCGGAAAAGTGATTATTACCCAATAAAGACGATATTCATGAAGGAATTGGCCATTATAACAATATTATAAGCGTTTTGAATGAACCTTATGACCAGAAGGGACTTTAGCGTTTAACATTCTGTATCATATATTAATATTATTATACATTTAATAAGGTATTATATTATATAAAGACCGGACTGTAGGAACAGTCATCCCATAGCTGGGCAATTGTTCATTTGTCTATTATTTAGGAGTGTCTGCTATAAGATATGAATGATTTGCTTTATTTACCTTTCCTCTTATCGTCGAACAAGAAATAACAATTAACACATTCGAACAACTTAGAACATATATTTTCTGAAGTAAAACTTCTTTACACACGCTCGACTTGGGGAGTAAGCGGTGAATGCGTGATGAGAGCGTTATGAAAAGTGTGATTGCGCGAGGCGAACGGAAGTTGAGAGGGAGATATAAATTAGTGAAGATATAAAGAGTGAGAGTTACGGTAAGTTTTACTTAAGCCGTGTGGTCTAAAGTATATGTGCCTACTCGTTTTTAGGGTTCCGTAGCCAAATGACAAAAAACGGAACCCTTATAGGTTCGTCATGTCTGTCTGTCTGTCCGGCCGTATGTCACAGCCACTTTTTTAATTATGTAAAGTTTTCTTATCTGATAATGTTACGTAGAATAGAAAATTATTCAGCACTTTTTAGAGACTTTCTACAAACATAAGTTTTAATTTTTTATTTTAATATTATATAGGTACGTTTAGCTACAAAATAATTGAAGTACAACACGAAATAATTGTAGTTTGGAAAAAAAATACTTAAGATATATAAATTTACCTTGAAACTATTATTTTATACAATTATATAATAATAATAAAGTGCTTCATTTACAGAGTTATAATTTTCAAGCTTAGCCGAGCTTAGTTAACGCGGCGTCAGACTTGTTTATTAAGTAGATAATTAACTCAGATAGGTACGAACCGCTAAGCTTGAGCGAGTAATTTAGAGATATTCTGAGACGAAACATTATAACAAGAGCCGCGTGAAACCTTAGTAGTGTCGCTTAAAAATATCAGCGTCTAGGGATATTGTTAAGAGCGAGGCTAATAGCTAACTGTGCGGTTGATTGACGCGAGCAGCGAATTATTAGCGAACAAGTTAACCGAATCTAAGAATAAATCCTACTAGTATTAGCATCGTATTGTGAAAGTTTGTGAGTATGGATATATGTATGTGGGTTTGTTACTCTTATACGCAAAAACTACTGGACCGATTTTAATGAAACTTGGTACACAGATAGCTCTATATCTAGAGAGATTTAAGAGAGATCTAGAATAACACAGGCTACGTTTTATCTCGAAATTCTAACGGGATTGGAAATTACGCTGGTAAAGCCGCGTGGCACAGGTAGTCTTTAATATCAATATGTCCATGAGAAATTGTTTAAATACAGTACAAAGTATAGAATTTCTGTGAAAATGTACTTATTAAGTAGTTTCTGGGATCAAAAATAAGTTAGGTTAATAAGTAATAAAAAATATTTCATCTAATTTTCCCGTATTTTTTTTTCATGACTCCTGAGATACCGTACGATTAATAAACAGTAAAAATTTATCATAATATGATAAATGGATGGATTTTTATAATTTTGCATTTAATATTACATAAACATTAACATTGTAACTTCAATTGGTAATTCGATTTGCGACGATCTTTGTTCGGCTCTCGCTCTCACGCCTCGTCTAACCGCATCATAATATAACGTTATTTATTCCTGATATTAATTTTGTTTTAGGTTTTGCGCTGAAAAATAAATTTAATTTTCATTATAGATAAGATACATTTACTATAGTTTTCTTTGTAATATCTTTAGAGGTTTATCTAGGTCTCATCGCAATTTGTTTTCAATCTCGGAAGATAACTAATCTTCGAAGTATTAGTTTTTGTTATAACCTTATTAATCTAGACCTAGTCACTAGACTAGACAGGGCACTATTAATCACTATGTATATCCGTGAACTATGTTTGGATAAGAATTTTGTGGAAAATAATTGGGACTTTGAAGACTTTTATTTTTTTTTATTGTCCAATCTTCAACAATGTTTGGATAGACTTGAAGTAGCAAAACCGTGTTTATACCGTGTTATATTTTTTCGGGTTTCATTTTAAAAGATAACTGAAAATCTTTTATTAAGAAACGGCTGCACAATGGTTCGTTACAACATTATACTTAGATATATATACAAACAGAAGAATATAGAAACAGGACAAACTTGTGTGGTCTATAGATCCATACAATTTGTCTCGTGCGTAGCTCAACAGAGGCGGTTGGTGGTTGCGGATTTGACTTTCGGACGAGAAAAATATAGTTTTCAAATGCCAGTTGATATGACTAATGCTGTAGCGTATTGTTACGAGTACACAAATTAAAGGAGCTTGCGCCATCTAGCAGGGAGCGGAGGAACCACGTTGTGTGCTGTACAAACCACTTTGTTACAAAGACAACGTGAAACATCCACTCAATACTAGATGGCGCTAGAGGACTTATATAGGGTGAATGAACTCAAGATCGAGTACACGCACGAACATTCTAGAATTGTCTGGGTGTAGGCTCGGCCCGGTATAAAAAGGCCGCTTGAGGCCGAGCGGAGTCAGTTCAGTTTGAGCTAACGACGAAGCGACTTCGAAGTGAAGACTAGTGATCAAGAAGTGATACCAGCGGAAACCTACGACATTGGCTACGACCTCGGACATTGTTAGTGCTTAGTGAAGTGTACCTAGTGATAAGTGAATGTACCTAGTGCTTAGTGCTAGTACTTAGTGCGTAGTATTTGTACCTAGTGCTTGTGTCGGACCTAGTGCTTGTGAATAAAGTCTCTAAAAGAGTCAGCAGGTCTTTCTCTCCAAATCGTTCGAACCCTAACACGTAACAGTATTTTAAGATTCAGCGCTCCGGGACATTTTAATTTGCCATTACATTAAGGGAAAAGACAAAAGCAGCTTAATATATATTAAGGAGGTGTCCATTTCGAAAAATAATTGATTAATAAAATTATCGATTTTCTATGTAATGTTTCGGCTGATATTTTTTAGGTACCTTTGTTTAAAATCGTTAATTTTTCCACATTCCTAGCACGTATGGCTCGGCTTGCGCCGCTCCTTGCAGAATGCCGCTCCGGGCCACGGCCGTTTCGGCCCTAGGGTAAATACGCCCTTGGACTAGTGGACGATTGCAAGAGACATAATGGCTCTTTTAATATAAGTAAAACGTAATTAATAATTACTAGGATCAAACGAATAGCGTAATATCGTTGATATCGCTTCGGGCGTGTAATAATTATTTAATGAAATGCGTCGTGTTGACAAACGGCGCGAGTTACTCGTAATTTCGTTAATTATTACCGATGGACAATTTTTAATCCACGTCACGAGGTTGATGGACGTTTAATTAAAATTAAAAGAATTTCCTCATGGTTTCGTCAGTGTTTTGTTTTAATATTATTAGTTTAATTAGATAATTCCGATCCATCGGACTAACCTAAATAACGCCTTTTCCATAGTATATATATATATATATATTTTTTTGTATATATTTATATCTTTTTCAATTTCCTTTTGTTTAAACATTATTTTGACAATATCCAACATAAACAAATTCCGATTTCTTGTTCAGAAGCAATACGCGTATATTTTTTATATATTTATATCTTTTTCAATTTCCTTTTGTTCAAACCTTGTTTTGACAATATCCAACATAAATAAATTCAGATTCCTTGTAGACGTTCAGAAGCAATACGCGTACAAACATTTCGAAGATTTACTTTATTTTGTTTAGATTTGTTAAACAAACACATTATACATACATATTGCAAACGGAGAAATAGTGACGATTTGATTTAGTGGTCACAGCAACTGGGTGTTCCGCTAGCGGTTCCGAGACAACATATCCAGTTCAAAATCTATAATACTGCTCTCAAATTAGATTGTCTTCTGGTATTGCATGAGTCCGCTACGGTAGCCCACTTAACATCAGATGGTTCTATACACTGGTTTGCCACTACGGTGTAGATAATAACAAGAAAACTACTTTAAAACATAACATACCTATCTCCATTTTAATCGAACAGGACAGGTTCAGTACAAAATAAAAATTTTGAAGTAAAACAAGTATCACGATTCAGTCTATAATATCCCACTGTTGGGCAAAGGCCTTTTCCCCATGTAGGAGAAGGATCGGAGTCTAATCCACCACGCTGCTCCAATGCGGGTTGGCGGATATGTTCCCTACTATGAGTAACGATCGGTATCAGGTGTACATGATAACAACCGGGACCGACGGCTTAACATGCTCTCCGAGGCACGGTGGGGAGACCGACAAGGACTGCACAAACACTCAGACCACGGCAAACATCTGTATGGCCAATACAAATAAAACACACAAGTATAAAGTATAAAAAAGTTGTGTGTGCGATTTACACGCGATAGAAGTGAAACTTCTTTGGCAAACTAATAAATAAATAAACTAATTTAAAATTAGCGGCGTGAAGCGCGGCGTGAAGCGCGGCGCGTCCTTAACTGTCGTTTTTCCGTTGCAACCGGTTTCCAATTACAACGATTCTAAAGAAGTTTCACTTCAAAAACCAGTATAAAACCCGCGAAGTACAAGAAAGCATGTTTTATGAATGAGCCACGCGTCCTGTCACGGTTCAAATCCACAAAGACTGCGGTTACGTTTATTTTTGTACGCTTCGATCGTTATAGCGACGTACAGAAGATCGAGTGTCTGGCTGTACGTGAATGTTTGAGATGAATCATTTGTATGACTCTGATGGTGTCTGTTTAGTTTTTCAGTCTTTTAAAAATATAGAGCTTATAATGCTAGACAAGGTTAGGTTATTAAGGTCAGTCATTGACTTGAAGCTATAAATGTCTGGTGTTGTGTTATTCAACACAGCATCGATAATTCAGTGGTGTGTTTATGATGTGTTTTAAGATTATTTCTACAAAATTGATATGATTACTAGGATTACTTTAAAGTGTTTATATAATTATGGTTGATTATTTCTACAAAATTGATATGATTACTAGAATTACTGTAAATTATAAGGGTTCAGGGTTACTATAAAGTTGTTTATAATACATAAATATGAAGAATGAAATTTACTTTAGTAGTGTTATATATTTCCTTAGTAGGTACCTTGCTTCGCCTCTGAGAAGCACTAGCAGACCTAATTTTTTGCCGTATGGCTTCCGATATTGACAAAAGTATCTGCCAAATCCATTTATTTACTAGTTTGGTCAAAACCTAATTTGTTGATGGGCCTTAGATTATTTTATTGATCACCAGTAACTGTGATATCAACTCATTATTAATGAAATTACCAATATATCAACACACTTGATTTTGAACCGACTTCAAAAGTAAACAATGTAATTTATAATCAACATCAGCTAATGAGTACAATAGCAAAAAAAAAAAAAACTATCAATATATTTACGCATCAATGCAAGAAATAATAGAAAAACATTAAAATTTTCTATATCAAGTTAATACTCAAAATGGTAAAAATAGCTATATTTTCCAAATCAAAGGATACAAATATGATTTCGTTACCTCTTGCGTCGAAGCGGTTTTCAACAGAGAAGTAAAACTCGTAGAATAGACGCGATATTTCTTGGATAAATTCCTAAATTGAATTGATATTGACCGGTCAGCGAGGCCGAGATTATTATTAAATAAAGACCGTGCTAAGTTAATCATCTGTCCAATCGGAACGCAAAAGGTTTCTATTTACTTGGACGAAATGATTCTGGACAGTTTGATTTCTAACGGCGACATTTTCCAATATATATCTTTCTTCTAAATATCTCTATATATAAAAATGAATCGCTGAATTTGTTGCTAAGCGCAAATCTCGAGATCAGCTGAACCGATTTCGCTAATTCTTTTTTTATAATATTCCTTGAAGTACGAGGATGGTTGTTACGGAGAGAAAAATTAAAAAAAATGCCTTGAAAAGTCTTAAAACAACACTTTTCTATATTCACATACAAAAGTTAAGACAGGGCAACGTCTGTCGGGTCAGCTAGTCTAAAATAAATAGCATAACTTAAACTTTTACTGCTTTTAGAAATAAACTACCTATGCGACTCAGCTTCGCCTGCTTAGACTACATGATTTTAAATGTCCCGTTTTCTCAATTTGAGAAAAAAAATAAAGAAATAGTTTACCAACTTGAACCAGAAGGTGAATTATTTAATGCTTTTTAATATTAGTTTATGTAATATATATTCATGTGAATAGACATACAGAATAGTGAATACAGAGAGCTTTAAAGTACTTTGTAACGTCAGGTGAGTTAAGCTTCGCTCTGTTTTAATTAAATTATATAAACTATGTTGTGCATATAATGGAACAGTAAATAAAGTCCTCATATATATATATAAAAGACAAAACACGTTGTATTACAACTTATTAAATAAGCCTTCCAGGCTTTTATCGAAGACAACCTAATCTTAACATATCTTATCCTGAGAAATTGCGTTCGAAAAAATTCTTATAGGATACTAATAAAATTCTACTAGGGACTAATTAGACAAGGTAGTTCGAGGTAGACATTTGTAATTATACGAAATACCTATATATTTTTAATGGTCTAGATCAGGGTTTCTTAACCTTTTTCTAGTGATGGACCCCTTTAAAAATTTCAAAGAGTCCACGGACCCTTTCCAAAAAAATAAAGAAAAAAAAAAACACAATGATGCTTTACTTCAATCACCTTTACTTGTTTGCGATCAAACTTTACATATAAATAACCAGTGTCACGGTTACTGCTGCTTATGCTGGATTAGAATATCAAATTGAGGAGTGGTTTTTAATTAAGCGCAAAGTTAAAATATTTACTCACAACATAAGTAGGCTTGCCATGGACCCCCAGCTTTCATAACACGGACCCCTTAGGGGTCCATGGACCACAGGTTAAGAAACCCTGGTCTAGATGTTCTGCGGGTTTGTGGTATGCTTCTGAGGACCCATTTGGTATCAAACAAACTTGATAGCGATTCAGGGCCGGCGAGTTTTATGCTAAAGCGCGTTGGAACAGCTTGGTGGGTTAACCTCCATCTCTTCTATTTATATTTCAGAGAAAACTTTTTTTCCAACAGTGAGACGTATATAGACTCATGCAGTTCAGTTCACATAATTATATTAAAAAATAAACAATAAAACGAGTGTGCTTCAGACCACACGACTGAAGTAAAACTTCTTTGGCTCCATATATCTTATATCTTTCTCTCAACTACCATTCGCCTTGCCCGATCACACTTTTCGTAACGCTCTCGTCACGCATTCAAAACCTTTTTATTTATTTTTACTCTCAAAGTCAAGTGTGAGTAAAGAAGTTTTACTTCAGAAACTCGACAAATTCAGTACGTTCGCTTGAATTTTAATAATTTAACTTCTACTGCTTACAATACTTTTCGACGACAGGCTTTAAAAAAACACCAAATATCTTTGTAAAGCCTCGAGGCTATTTTCAGACAACATTTTTCGTATATTTCTAAGGTAGGAGGCGGAGGGTTCTATCCCGACTTGGGTACGACTGCTATAAATCAAATCATTTGCTTTTATCTAATACTTGCAGCGGATTTCGTTTATGTTTCGGTAAGAAATAGTGCAAAATTGATTTAAGGAAGACTTTCAGTAAATGTTTTTGATATAGTGCTTAATTTTAAGCGTTTGTTATCGTTTGTATGTATGTATTATGTAATGCATATTTATAAAGAAACTAGCTGACCCCGCGAACGTTTTGTCAAATATGTTATTAACCCCCTTAATCCCCCTTTTTATAACTTAGGGGCATGAAAAATAGATGTTGGCCGATTCTCAGTCCTACCCGATATGCAGAAAAAATTTCATAAAAATCCGTTTTGGAGGAGTATTGTAACTAACATTGTGACACGAGAATTTTATATTTTACGCTTAACAACTCTACTAGAAGTAATTTTACTTCAAGAGTGTGTAAGCATGAACAACATAAAAAGACACAAATACATCTAAAGCACACAATCTAACTATAACAAACACATTTTGTCTTGAGTGGGGAATCGAATTCGTGTCTCCTAACGCAATAACGCGATGATACCATATATGATATATAATATATAAAGCTGAAGAGTTTGTTTGTTTGTTTGTTTGTTTGAACGCGGTAATCTCTGGAACTACTGGGCCGATTTGAAAAATTCTTTCAGTGTTAGATAGCCCATTTATCGAGGAAGGCTATAGGCTATGTATTATCACGCTAAGACCAATAGGAGCGGAGTAAACGCCGACGAAGTCGCGCGCAGAAGCTAGTATGATATATAGCGTTAAATTATCGTCATTATACTACAAGCATATGCTGCTACATTGTGTTCACAACCATTATTTGGGTTCTAGGAATCGTAGGAAAATGTACTACAGCCTACATTATTACGCAACTCAAGCTCTGCCAAAAACTATTAAAATTGATATGACAATTCTGAAAATTCTTCGTCCAAATAAATGGGCTGTTAATATTTTTATAGCGGTATACTTATTATGAAACAATATATTTTTACTACTGTTTATTTCAACGTGTAAATATAAAACGAACTTCGAAAGCTATAAAATAAAATTAAATCTTATAAAAACTCTATTACGTAGGTACTTAATTTATTATTTCGCTCCTAGAATTAAAACAAAACTTATAAAAAATATGCGAAAATATATTAAAAAATACTACTAACATGTTACATATAATAGATTATCCGCGGCTGTAAAGATAAAATGTTAAAATTGTTACTGCAATCATCTCAATCACTTAAAACGCTTAAGAAACAAACGCGTAGATTCTTTTAGGCCGTATAAAAACGGCGTTTCATTACTTACACTCAATAAAACGCATCCGACTTAATGAAATACTATCATCTTTCTCATTACATTAAGTGCGGTGCGATTAAAATAATACGTACATACATTCCCCGACCGTACTGCGCGTTGCTTGACGCGGATGAACAGACAGGCTATTTCTGACCAAATACTCCATCAGAAATAAACCACAGCCGCTGACTGACAGAAAACTAAAACAATCCTATGAAACGGGATCAATCAATCAAATTATATTCCAGTAATAAACTTGTTATTATACGCACGGATTGAATTTCTTTATGGATCTATTTAAGTACCGAACTAATAAAACTAGGTATTTTGGTATGATTCCTAAAATAAAACAATAAATTTTCAACTAAATTAAAGATTCTGTTGATTCCTACTAATATTATGTATGTTTGTTACTCTTACACGCGAAAACTACTGGACCAATTTTAATAGCAGTTGGTAAGTAGATAATTGATAATCTAAAATAACATATAGGCTACTTTTGTTTCCAACATTCCCATGGGTTTGGAAATTACGGGGGTGAAACCGCGTGGCGTAGCTAGTCAATAATAGTTTCTTTAATGTTCAATAAAAATTTTGGAAACAATGCAATAATTGAATAAAACAACCGTAGCCAAAAGATGATCGTTGCATCCGAAAATTTTTCGTCATTCCAAGTTTCTGGAAAAACGGATATTTTATCCATCACTTTGAAATACTTAAATAATCACAGAATGATAAAACAAATGAAAATTGATTACAGCCAGAATCAAATTATTACAGCGAAATACTGCTATCATAAAATTATAGATGGTAGTCGTCTAAGAAACTTAAATTCATCAAAGCGCCGCGCATCTTTATTTTTATTTCAAGCTATTTATTTCACAAAAGCAATTTTCAGAGATCTTCTACATTATTCTGCAAGATCTTTTTATGGTTATTATAATCAAACGTAAAGAAATAAAGGCAATTTATGATGCTATTAATGCAGATGATTAGGACGGTCGTTCAGGCGTATTGGTAACAAATAAACGTTTGACGAGATCGATTTCCAATCAAGGGCAGATATTTGAACAAATATTTGTCTCTCGGACTGGATCTTGTAGATTTATCATCGTGCTTCGGACTGCGTATAACTACTTATTGGCTCAGACTATTGTCACGAGCATTTAATAATAGCCGTGATTCTGAATTACTTTATTTGCGATGGTGCTTGTCCAACTTGTTGATTTAAGTTTAGACATTCTCTGAAATCAAAAACATGTTGGCCATTTGGGAATGAATGAGGTTAATTCTAGGAAGAGAAAAATTGATATGGGTGACTAATATGTATTAAGAATAATAGTACATTAGAATATCACGCAATGTTTATCATCAATTAAACTTAAATGGAATAAAGCCTCAATATTCCTATAGTTTGATAAGCTATATATTTTTGACTAGCCGACTTGTACCCACTTCGTTGGGCGTTAACTATTATTTTTGTGATACAAATATATAGTAAAGTTTTCATCTCACTCGCATTTCTCCGACTTGATTTAAATATACTATTATTTTCACTAAATTGTTTGTTCAATAACAATAAAATATAGCATATGTTACTCCTGAATAGTGTATCTTTCTGTTAGTGAAAGAATTTTTATGATCGGATAAGTATTTGCGAAGATTACCCCCTACAAACAAACAAAGTTAGAAACTTTACCTCTTTATAATATTAGTATAGATTGTACATTACTGGACTATCAAACATTCTTACGATACGATTACGATTCAGCATGTAATATCCCACTGCTGGACATAGGCCCTTTTCTCCATGTAGGAGAAGGGTTGCAGCTTAATCCACCACTGGTCCACTGCGGGCTCATTTCTTAGATGTTACAAATAAAATAATATTTTAAATTACTACATAGTCACAAACTTAAATTTAACTATAGTACCTGGGTGACCGAGCCTAGCTCAGTATTTTCATTTTATTTTTTGTTTTTTTTTTCTCGGTATTTTTATATTTTAATTTTATTTAAATAATAAATCACGAATGAAATTAAAAAAAAAAAGAAAAAAAATTAATCTTGAGACTGAGATTCGAACCCGGGTCAACACGATTTGACACCTGCCGATTAACTAATTACGCTATTACAGCTATGTTATTAATTGTGAATTTATGTTATTATGAATTGTGAAATTAAGCTTCGTATTCTAATGATATTTTTTCATTGCCTAAAACAGGGATAAAACGAAATTTTTTTAAAATGAATCCTAGCTAGATCAATTTTTCGCCCCCGAAATCCCCTGCATACTAAATTTCACGAAAATCGTTGGAGCCGATTCCGAGATTCAGATTATATATATATATATACAAGAATTGCTCGTTTAATAGTATAAGATATGTTTTTACTAAATTGTGAAATGCAACAGCTTATGTTTAAGAAGTTCTTTCATATGATGGAGAGACAGATGTACGTCGAAAAGGATTAAATAAATAAATACAGCGATGCAGTGTAAATGCAGCAAGGTAGCTTAAACTGACGAAGCGTAGATGGATCGAGCGTGAATTGAGATATTCAAGACGCAGTTTTAAGGTCGTTGTGAAAACACCCATGTGGTGAAAAGTAATGGAAAAACTAACAGGAGTATTACACCATAGATTGTTTGTTTTCCAATTATGATATACCTCGTTTTAACTGAGTTAGCGCACAGCAGGAAATAACCTGCTCAATATCTGGAGCAGCCCGACTGGGGAAGTATCTTACAGAAGATTACAGCTAAATAATACTGCTTTCAAACAGTTTTGTGTTCCCGTGATGAGTAAGGTGACCAGAGCTTCTAGAGGGGATTGGGGTTAGAGTCAGCAAAACGCTTGCGATGCTGCTAGTGTTGCAGGCGTCTATGGGCTGCGTTTATAGCTTACCATCAGGTGAGTTCGATTACCGACCTAGTTGTATAGAAAAAAGGTATACATCGTAAGCTAGTGTGAGTTGGCGCTGGCCCTTGGGAGATTTATAATGTAATAAAACATAGTTTTATATAGGTAGTTAGTTTTTCACAGTCTGTAAATGATATTTGTAGTTGTGATGTACAATAAAGTATAAATAAATAAATAAATAAAACATAGTTTTATGTCATAGTAAATAAATATGTAATTGAATTCTCGACTCGCACATTCTCGCACAGACCTCACAATTACAAATACGTGATCCTTTTTTTTACTAATTACACCTGTTACTCCTGTAAAATTAGTATAACATCCTAAAAACTACAATTTTTAATAAGTAGAATGCAAATGTCTTATTTTCTTTCATAGAAAACACAAAAAAAAATTCAATTTTTTTTTAATAAATTTGGATCAAGGTATACTCGATAAACATCCATGAATGTACTATAGACAAATCTATGTTTTATATAATGACAAACCATATATTCACTATCATCTCGCCTTTATTAGAAAAAGGTATCAGGAAGAAATAAATTTCTAATCAAGCGGAAGCGTGATCATCGCTTCCTGCTTCATAAAGAGTCGAATAAAGGAAATATTACTGGTCATCCCCGTAGCAAAGCTTTGTATAATGAATTCTCATTATAACGGAAAAAATAATATCTTGGTGTTATTGGATGAAATAGAACAAGTGGATGATAATTAATGATTTATAAAACCAATATTTTTTGACTTAATTATGATTTAATTAATTAATTTTGATGATAAAAGATTTATTTTTATATCCGTGGAATATTACCAGAAAAAAATATCATTGATACATAATATAGTCACATAATATAGTTACATAAAAAAAATAGTGCTATTTTTAGATTATTATCCTAAAAAAAAATTAAACAAAATTAATAATGGTAATTAAACTTAAGTGATGTTTTATTAGAAAACGACCTAGAATATGACATTTTCTAATATCAGCTCGCTAGAAACATTTTGTGTATATTTGATAGTTATTAGAATAGGTCTTAAAGCATATTTCGCACCGCTAGGTATTATACTTTAGGTTATAAGTGTATCTCTATACAGAATGTTATGTGACTGGGTTAGTACCTCGACCTTACAGAAGACCACAGCTAAATAATACTGCTTTCAAGCAGTGTT
Source organism: Melitaea athalia (assembly GCA_905220545.2). Taxonomy (NCBI): domain Eukaryota; kingdom Metazoa; phylum Arthropoda; class Insecta; order Lepidoptera; family Nymphalidae; genus Melitaea; species Melitaea athalia. The sequence continues at coordinate 18,817,680 of HG992189.1, read as the reverse complement.
GTGTTCCTGTTGGTGAGTAAGGTGACCAGAGCGCTTGCGATGCTTCTGGTGTTGCAGGCGTCTATAAGCTACGGTAATCGCTTACTGCTATTGTTTGCTGACCTCATCATCATAGGCCTTTACGTCTATTACAGACGATTCAAACAGTGCCTGAAGAGCATTTTCTCTGATGGCTGTACAAGCCGATACGGGAGCGGCAGACTCTACCACACACCGAACAGGGAAAAGATGCGCTAGTGTCATAATTGTCGCTGTTTTGATGTTTTTTGATTCTCCTGTTCGATAAGAGTCCAAACCAGGCTTCATCATGGTGTTTTTGACCATCCTTCACGCTCTTACGCCATTAGTCTCTGTTCTCGGCTAGTTTTTCCCAGTTATTGTGGTTTATGTTAAAAGCCACCATATCGCTTTTTTTGCTGACCTAGTAATATATAAAAAACAGTTTTGTTCTATTTAAATTTTACGTATTTATTCGTAAGACACGATCTGTCGGATCATCTAGTCTAAGTCTATGATTTAAAAGTCAAGTAATCAAATTAATTTCTTATCAAAAAGTCTCCTGAATCCCTTCTAGAAATAAATTCGACATCAATCGCTTTGAGATGACAATATTCAACGAAAACACCCAACAACACCCAACTACGAGTATAATGGGCTCAGATTGTCGGCTGATCCAATTTACTTATTTCGACAGGTACCCACGAAGTTTTATTACCGCCGCGTAACAAGGTTGAGAAAATATTAAGTAGATTTCACCTTCCTTTGACTTTGGGCAGGCGTTGTTTATTTTTGGGTTTTGTTTAATATTTTTTTTGTTGCTGGGCGCTATGTGTCTGTCGAATACAACAAGAAGTTTAACAGATTATAGATAACGTTGTTTTTATCACGTATCTATAATATACAAATATTATAGTGGAATCAATTAATTTTTTGTTCGTTTGAAAATGGATTAACGTAAGAACTACTGGATTGGTTCTAAAAATTCCTTCATTAGTAGTATATTATGATATCATTCAGTGATATAGGTTCAATTTTACTGGCAGAAAACTTTAGAGAAAAATTCGTGAAACGCGTACGAAGCCGCGCGTGGAAAGCTAGTCATTAATGAAAAAGGTTCTCAATTCGAATGTATTTTTTAAAGTATGTTCACACATTTTCATAACTTTGAAGTCAATTTTTTTACGAGAAAACAATCATTTTATAATAGTTTGTAATTAACTTAACCAATTATATTTCAAACTAGTTGTACCCGCGACTACGTCCGCGTGGAATTTAAAAAAAGTTATTGTTCAGTTCGCAGTTATAAAAAAAAATATTCTAAAATAAAAGTAGCCTAAGTTATTCCTTATTACATCAGCTATCTGCCAGTGGAAATCTTGTCAAAATCAGTCCAGCCGTTTCAGATATTAGCCGGAATAAACAGACAGACAGACAGACAAAAATTGAAAAAAAAAGTCATTTTGGTATATGTACCGTGTATACATCCACATGCATAATATAGTAAAAAGCGTTTATTTTAATATTACAAACAGACACTCCAATTTTATTTATTTGTAAAGATAATTTAAAATGAATATATATTAAATGTATAGTCAGTGTTAATATCACTAATGGCAGTAATGGTCGTTGTAACGGTCTTCGGTTTTAATTATTGGGAAAGAGTCCCTAATGGGCAATATTTGTGTAGGTCACAGGACGCCTGATAGAGTATTGGTGTTTGTGTGTGACCTTCAATATATCATTAGGTATAGATATTGTAGACGACTTCGTACCCTAATGTTATATCTACACTAATATTATAAAGCTGATGAGTTTGTTTGTTTGTTTGTTTGAACGCGTTAATCTCAGGAACTACTGGTTCGATTTCAAAAATTCTTTCAGAGTTAGCCCATTCATCGAGGAAGTCTATAGGGTATACATCATCACGCCAATACCAATAGGAGCGGAGCACCAATGAAGAATGTTTCAAAATCGGGATATCGCTGTCGTCGCGGACGAAGTCGCGAGCAGTAGCTAGTTTATTTATATTATAGTTGGTGTATAATATACACCACAATTACAATAAAAACAAAGTTTAAAAAGAGTTACATATTATGAAGTACACAATACAATACAATAAGTGGATATATGGCTAATTAGCCATTTCTGCCAGACTACCCACACATAAAAACGAAAACTTAATATCGAGAATGTGTAAGTGCTGTAGTTGTAGCTAATATATTAATTTTAAAATGGAACGATTTTTTTTAAATATTTGATTCGTTTATTTACCATTTGATATGGTATTAATCTTTTTCATAGACTAGTAAGCCTTTTTTGTGCCTAATTAGACAGTCGACCTGAAACTCCAGTTGTGCGTCGGAGCTGACACGTACACTTTTTTTGGTACATTTCTTGTGTTATTTCCAATTAATAATTTTATTAATTGCAAAATATATAATCACTATATATTATTAAATTAAACAAAGTCGCTTCCCGTCTGTCTGTATGTATGCTTAGTTCTTAAAAACTACGCAACGGATTTTGATGCAGTTTTTTTAATAGATAGAGTGATTCAAGGGGAAGGTTTATATGTATAATACATGCATAATATATTAGTAGAGAAACACTCGTGCGAAGCCGGGGCGGGTCGCCAGTATATAATATTATTGGTAAAAGAATAGTATGAACTACAGCCTTCGAGAATGCTAATAGGAGACTAGCCTATGATATATCGTAGATTTCTTTTGTAATATTTACATTTAATATTATCAGAAAACTTAAATGAAGTAGATTTAACAGTGTCATTGGATACGAAATACAAATGACATACAAATTCAAAGGGGAAGAGTTTACGAAACACGTCGCTTGTGACAAATGAAAGGCGACCGTGCGTTAAATCGCATGCCCTGGGACGAAATGTATGAAAATGTTCGCTCTAAATGTATTTTATTGAAACTATTATATAACGAGTAAGAGCTTTTGTTCTTTGTACGCTCCAGACAGGCGTGTAGACATTTTATATGAAATAATTTGTCTTTCAAATATGCTGGGATTTAGCGTGTAACGTCCCACTCTGGGCTTAGGCCCTTTCCCCATTTAGGAGAAGGATCGTAGCTTAATACACCACGCTGCTTCAATGCGGGTTGGCGGATATATTTTCTACTATGAGTAACGATCGCTATCAGGTGTATATGATAACAACCGGTACCGACAGCTTAACGTGATCTGAGGTACAGTGGGGAGACCAACAAGACCAAGATATTTAAACGGCAAAGAAATATTTGTACACATACAAATATAATTATATCCTGAGAAGGAATCAAACCCGCAAACCGTCGAGGCGCGTACATACATGGCACACGCACCACTACACCAGAGCGATTGATGTTATTATTATATTCTTTTACAGTTGATGAAAGTCTAGTACTTAAATAGTAATGTACCTAGAGCTTCTTGTCTTTACTTACGCTGGTTCAAAGCAGTTTAAACTGAATACTATCGGTACGAGCTGCCTCATACTGCACTTTACTGGATCTTACCTGTAAATAAAAATGAAAATAATTAAAAATTTTGTCGTTTCGAAGTTTCGAATGTGCAAGGAAGTACTAAATAAATAAATAGTGAAATTGTTTTAAGTACAAAAGTGACTATTAAAATACTATAAAAATCTCTTACACTAACTAATAAAACTACAGTCGCCTAGTAACAATGTATGATCACAATCTGACAGTTCACGTAAAATACTCGATCGCAAAATGCGCGATTCTTCCCATCGAAGTGTCTCATTTGTGACTAAAACTCCATACAAAATAGCGTGCCTACCCGCAAAAAAGACGTATAAGTATGTAAGGATCGTAGCAAGTTGAAAGAAGTGGTCTCTGCCTACACCTATGGGAAAGAGGCGTGATTATATGTAAAAAAGACGATGCAATATGCACGTTCTATTGCGTCTGTACATAACCTTCTTTATGTAACAAGGAAATATAAAAAAGACAAATAGCGTACATAAAAAACGGGCTGTAATCAAACGAAACAAATTGGAAGCGAGTGAAGGAACATATATTGAGGGAAGTGAGTTAAATCTAAGCCTACAGTATTTCCAGTGATATGTAAATACGTCGAGGATTTCACGGATCACGGCGGAGCGAGCTATATGAGATGAACTAGGATTTTAGGTTTTATCACCAGTTGTCTGACACCCTATTATTTAAGTATACAATGTGTAAACTACATTAGTATTTCTATCTGTACTAATATAAAGCTGAACAGTTTTGTTATGAAGTCGGACTTTGCAATTACTATCTTTAATTTTTTTTAATAAATAATTACAATTAGAGTAGTTTTGTAGGCTTTTTGTTCTAGTAATCGAATGGGCCTCGTCCTTTTTTGTCGGATTATATTACTCTTGGCTTTATCAACCTTGAGTGTCACAGGGTGGGGTAGCTGGATACTGAAACCCAGCTGTGAAAAAAGGGGAGCCCTTTAGGAGGGCTCGGGATGTCCGTTCGTCCTAAGGGTGTCTTCTAGCGACATCGCACCCTCGGCTTAGAACAATGTTGGTTTGGTGGAACCACTGGAACACACCGTGCGGAGCGCTATATCGACCTACTAGCGACCGGCTACGTGCCTAGGCGCGTGCGATGAGATCTCGCTTAACATCTGATATTTTAACGAAAAATATTAACAACACTTCCAGGCGCACTGATTCTGATGGTTCAGTAAACAGGCAAGCGAGACAGCGCAAGAAATAAATTTAGTTACTAAAACTTTAAACATTATTAAAAGAATAATTTAATCATACATTTGAACCGGAATAATATAATATTTTTATCATATTAACAAAAATTCCTGCTCCAATCAATTTTTTTTATCTTGCATGATTTTGGGTCTTACTACCGATAAGATTCTAGATTATTCAACGCTGATCAACTGGTAGCGGACATACTTATGTCGAAGAGCATCTTTAAAACGTGTAGCCCAAGATGATTTCCTTGAATCGGACATGAGATGAATTTTGTACAAAAATTTTAACACTTGAAAGCTGAGCGGCGCCAGACCGGATATCCGCGGCCGTCTGTCGATACACGTGTTACGTCTACTTGGTCAGTTAAGAATTTACTGAGAACTTATGATATTTGCGAGTTCAGGGTAACAAACAAATTTAGCTGATTGTTTTTAAAGTATAATATAAACATGACCGACGCAGTAGAAACCCATGAAGTCATTTTTTTATAAAGGTACTTGTAACAATATCGAAGTTAGAAGAATGTAAAATATTCAGAAAGACAGTTTACGGTGACTCGTCACTTATAGAAGTAGGACTGCGCTTGCATAAAAGAGCTTCGCTCTGTTGTTACAACAATAAACAAGATTAACAAATAAATATCAGAAACAAAAGACACAGTAAAAGCATTTATAAAGTAAAACAACTTCAATGAAGATTCAGTTAATAAGTATAACAAAAGTAATACAGTAACAAATAAAAATAAGTAAATAAAAAAAAAAATTATGATAAAATAAAGATATGACAAATACGCAAAGTTACATTTAATGACTCTCTTGAACCAGATAAAAACTTTTTGGTGAATTGGGGAAACGTGCCCGCAAAGGTGTCGATATTACTGCAACTGTCTCTTTTATTATAGATGGTAATTATTCAATTTATATGAATCGAATTGCAAACCTCCTCCTTTTTTGGAAGTTGGTTGAAAAAACGGAAGTACTTTAGACCTCATGACTGAAGTATAACTTCTTTAGCAATAGGCCTGCACTGTGTCTTAGATATACGAAATGTAACTTAAAACTGAAAACTGTAAAGAAGTTAAACTTCAAAATTAATATTAATATTTAATTATTCTATTAATTTTTGAAAGAAAAATCGTATCGATATTTAATCCAATATCAGATTTGTCAATCTTTGGTGTTTTATTTGTCTCTCCACGTGCAGAGCACATGTATGAGATCTGTATTGACAGATACAGAGAGAATTTATGAGAAGCTGTTATAAATAAAAGATACCACAAAGGGCGCAAAGCTGTCGAGAAAATTCTTTTCTTTGGTCTCTTTCGCTCCTTATTGGACGTGGTTAAAGATTTTTTGCTAATAGTTGTTTCATAATCATTGCTCTGTTTATAGATGATATTTGTATATGGTTGTCGTTCTATAATCGCGTAACGATATCAAAATTAGTAAATTATCAATTTTTAGTAGGTAAAAAAAAAATGTAGGTGCACATCACAATATCGATTATTACTTTGTTTTTTATTTTATTTTTAATTTTAAAGTTTTATTGTTTGTTAGTTAATAGATAATTGGCAACTTTAAACTTTTTAGCGAATGCTGTTATAATTGACATAACCTCCTCTTTTTGACGCCGGTTAAAAACATAGCTTACTTGAAACATACAATACATTTGTACGAATACAATCAATTTTGAAATACAAAAATAAAAAATAAAAAAACCAATAAATTCGTAATCTTAAATTTTTTTTAATAAATCAAACTTTAAATTGGCGCATAATTATCTCATTTTAAATACCACTAAACTTATACTTTTTTGCTTACTAAATTCATTTCCTAATTGCGTTAAAACATCAACCCGAGTGAAATCAGGTTGTACGACTTGTATGATACACGATACACCTACAATACACTAATATTACTCATCTGACCGGAAGCACCTGGTTCTGACGCGTTGATTCACTCGACTATCTTAGCATGATCACTGATGAGGAGCTAGCCATATTATTGTTATACAATGTATAAGTATATGAAAAGATTTATGATTAGATCGGCAAACAAGCGTACAGCTCACCTGATGGTAAGCGATTACCGTAGCTTATAGACGCTTGTAACACCAGAAGCATCGCTAGCGCGTTGCTGACCCTATCACCAATTCCCCCCAGGAGCTCTGGTCACCTTACTCACCAACAGGAACACAATACTGCTTGAAAACAGTATTATTTCTGTGGTCTTCTGTAAGTTCAAGGTACGTCAAGGCTTTCTGATCTGAGTTCTTTTTTCCTTTTATGTCCTTATCGTGGCATCGTGTTAAAGATTCGGTAAAAAACAAGCATCTGATAGTAGTAATTATTTGCGGTAAATAATTTATCTGCCAACTTGTTGCTTTTGTATTGTACACATTTGTATTCACATTTGTAATCGCTTGCCTGTGTTAGTTATAAACAAGAATAATACAATACATACAATACCTAATACAGTCAAGTTAAGTTCTACTTCCTTTTAGTCGAATTATAAATCATCAATATTCTCAGTCAGAGACGTAATACCTAAAGCAAGATTGTTTGTCTCAACCCAGTGTCACCGAACCGTCTTCTTTGACTAACTGATTGAAATTCCGTTAAGTGTGTAACTAGATGAATTACCATAACAACGGCCTACGTATAAGATGTCTGTCCACTGGGTAGCTATAATATATAATAATATCATCGGTTCGATATAGCTGATAAACATATAAAATTAATAAATATACGTCCAGTTATTCGTGGGTTTCACGGTTCTTTGTGTGTATTGGTATTTCAAACAGTACAAACACTAAAGGCAAAGACCAACATCTGCACGACCTATAGAAGCGATTATCGTGAGCGAGAATCGAAAACATGATGGCTATAGCGCATCGCCTCTGCGTCGTATAAACAGAAAAAAAAACTAACATCATCTACATGGCTGCGAGATACCGTTATTTCGAAATATATTTTTATTGAGGATATACAGTCGGTATATTTAACAGAGACTCTCGTATCCGAGAGGCAAAAGAATACAGAGGGTGCTGTGCCAGCAGCCAGACACTTATCCACATACCCAAACCAAGGTACTCTAAAATTAGGAAATTAATTGTTTTAACTAAATGAAGAGAATCAATGACAACATATATGTGGAGCAAAACGTACATTATAGCTTCGTAGTAACTATATCTTAAGCTTCGCATTACATTTGAAATGGTCGATGAGACTTAAGGAAACATCGCTCATTCCGCATTGTCACAGCTGATTGAGCGCAGTCCGCGTATTTAGAGGGTCCTGTTTGACTTACAAATTGACGTTTCCGGCACATCCGGCCGAAAACGCTATTGATTTTAGCCGGTTCCGATTAATCTTGGTGTTTATGGAAATTGTATTTGATCTTAGTTAACGTAATTAATTCGTCTTGAGACTTTGTTATTTTGTTAATTATAAAGTTTGGTCGTAGAAGTAATTAAGACTTATTTGATAAAGCGTTGGCCTTACAAATATTTTCTTTGCTTTGGGCGTTTGTGTATATTCGTGTAAATTGTGCTTCTGGACCCCCGGCACAGAAGTAAACACTTTTAAAGCCTTTGAGTACACTGCTGGACATAGGCCCCCTCTAATGTTCGCCACTCCGTCCGGTCCTGCGCCCTCTGAATCCAACGGCTTCTCGCTGTCTTCTTCAGGTCTTCAGTCTACCTGGTTAGAGGGCGGCCTGTGCTCCATTTGCCGAATGCTAATTATTTATTTATATGTCGGTACCTGCGCTGTTGTCGATATTCACCTACCCTCACTCGTTCTATTATTCGAGTCATTCTGACGTGAATGTCGGTACCAGCGGTGGTATCAGCGAGTGTAGAGTGAGGGTAGGTGAATATCAACAAAAGCGCAGGTACCGACATATCTATACTAATATATAAAGCTGAAGAGTTTGTTTGATTGTTTGTTTGTTTGTTTGTTTGTTTGTTTGAACGCGGTAATCTCTGGAACTACTGGGCCGATTTGAAAAATTCTTTCACTGTTAGATAGCCCATTTATCGAGGAAGGCTATAGGCTATATATCATCACGCTAAGACCAATAGAATCGTAGCACTAATGAAGAATGTTTCAAAATCGGGTGGTCCTATTCCACGGGGACGAAGTCGCGCGCACAAGCTAGTACATAATAAAATGATAGCGGTGTCGCTGTGCGTGTTTTAAGAAGACTATGGATACATTACTATTATCTATTCTAAGCTTTTCAGAGGGTTTATCTTCTAGGAAGTTCAAATCTGTATACCCTAATAAACCGACTTTTAAGAAATCAACAATAAATGACTAATGTGACTTTTTATACGAATTGTTCTAGTACATAAAATTATTTTCAGTTCTCATGAGTTAGTTCTCAACAGTTTTTTTTCTAGTTCTCATCATCATCATCAGTTTTATCTTTAATAGCTTGATTAAAAGTATCTTATCTTTGATAAATGACGTTTAATAATGTTTATCCGCGAACTCATAAAGCAGGAAGGTAGAAATTATCCGTCAATAGAAGCGGCAATTAGCATCGTTAGACTAGCTGATAATTAGCATTTCCGCATACCGGTCAATTAAGAGCGTCCGAGCAACTTACAAACTTCTTGATGAAACTTTTAACGCAATAGACGGCGCCACGCTTACTTAAACCGAATAAAAAATCATCACGTCAAAAATTTCAATCTAGCGGGTACATCGTACCATAGCTTAATTGGCTAGAGCACTGACACGGTCTGTTAGAGGTGCGGGTTCGAATCCCGCTGGAGCGAATTTTTGATAAAATATTATAAATATTTAGAATTTCCTCATGTGTAGGTAACACAAAAATAAAATAATCACGATCACGATACAGCCTGTAATATCCCACTGTTGGGCATAGGCCTCTTCTCCATGTAGGAGAAGGATATAATACGAACGATATACGAAGAAGGAAAATAATACGAACTTAAAACTTTGTTTTATTGGTTACTAATAATTTTTATATCGAACATAAGTTATTGTTAGTTATCAGAAGTTAATTTTTCAAATGAAACTTTCTCGAAGATATTTTATGTAAATATTTCGTCTTTGGTTTTATTCTGCAAATGTTTATCAGAAAACTATCATCTTTATCTCAAAAATAGGCCTAAACCAGGCTGATCATTGGGTTAATGGGCCTTAGAAACACACTAATTAATATCTTTCCCATTGCTGGGCATATTCTCCACGTAAGAGAAGGATCGGAGCTTAATCCAACACGCTGCTCCGATTGTTAACGGATACGGTATTGCATTAATAAAAATGAATTTCAATTTGCACTCACACACTAAAATAAATAAATTAAAACAGTGTTAACCGAACAATAACATCGCACATATACAACGTTCATGAATGAAAATAACATTAAACTGTAATTAACAGCAGCGGCGAGTGTTCGAACACACATTTATATAAATAAAGATTTAAAAAATACCTACGTTTTTACATTCAGTTCAATATATCGTTATTTTACCTTAAAATAACTTATTCAAAATAGCTTCAAAAGCATCATCGAATTGTCATTTTACAAATTAAATTATTAATTATGGTTATGAGTGAAGTCCGGACCGATTCGGAATGTAGATTCTGCAGAAAATAATCTGCAAGAAACTCAGCAGGCACATTTTAAAATTAATTAAAATTAAAAAACGTTTGAAAAAAAAGCTTTTATTTAAATGCGCTAAAAATGTTCCTTTAAAACTTTTACTATCAACATATAAAGTCCTTAGACAATTTTTATGATATAAAAGCTTGTCGCAATATTTACCTACTCGTACTTTAAATAAATAAATACAACACACACACACGGTCGTCTGTTCCTAAAGTAAGCAACTTAATGCTTGTGTTATAGGTAACAGCCGACTGGTATATGTAGTTACAATTTTTTTTTGATATGTAAATATACAAATAAATACTACATATATAAATAAATATATATTACACCCAGACTCGGGGTGGGAATCGAACCCACAACCCCCGGAGCAGAAAGCAGGGTCACTACCCACTGCGCCAACGGGCTAGTCAAACTTTATTTAAAGAATATTTTAAAAATTAAAATCAATGAGATCAACTTATTTAATTTCCTTGTTTATCTACATAGGTAAATCTCGCGACCTCAGTTCACGCACATTTACACACACACACACACACACACACACGCATAAATGGATTACAGTTATAAATAGTAATAATAACTATTCATCTTATTGTACGCACACATAAATAGATTTAATTTATATTACATATGATGACATTTTTTTATTTTTTTATATGAATGAAATTTAGTGCGTAACGTATGTTTATGTAGGGTACATTATCAACAATCTCAGACCACACACACTTGAAAAAAAGATGTATTGTGAAAAACGTAAATATTAAGAATCGAAAACCCACACATCGGAATGAAAAAGAACGTCAATGTAGTATACATTTTATCAATATGTAATCTTAATTCGCACATACATATAAAAAAATGAATATTAATTTAATTATAAAAGTAGTATCAAGACGTCATAAATTTAAAAATCAATAAAAATACAAAAAATACATTTGTATGTGTATAGAATTAAAGATAATTAATCATCAGTCCACGCACACATGTACATAAAAATAAATGTATGTACGTAATATAAGACGTTCTGAAACGGGCTAGCAATAAAACAGTGCACGCTAATGTACTGGCCAATGAACTTTACAGAAATACACGGTAACGATTTATTTGTACTGGATGTGGTACTTTCTTACTTGCCTGGCGTTTCTTTGCTACATGTATCATTATTTTTAAGACTATACCAAAAAAAAAAAACTTTTAATTTACCTCTAATTGTTTTCTTTGTATACATAATTACATACATAAATAATTATGTTCAATAAAAAAAACCAGTTTCAATGTTCTATTTGTCTCTAGCCTCCTCTACACGTCAACGGATGCATCTGCAGACGTCATCTGCGGATGCGTCCGCCGACGTGTAGAGGAGGTGATTTGTGCATCTGTGGTAGGTATTTAACGTCAGCAGATGCGTCCGCCTCGAATCCGTTAGTTGTCGGTTTTTGTGGCACACATCAAAGGGTTTCGGCGCGAATGTCCGGCGTTCTGTCCACACGTCTGCCGGCGCATCAGTTTGCAATTTTGCATTGAGTTGCGATTGCGAGTGCACGCGTGCTTTTTGTGGCGCATAATAAGTAAAAACGCTCGAAATGACAACCAATATGAGCACCGAGGAAACTTTTAGGTTTATTGAACTATATCAAGCTGAAAATTGTTTGTGGAATCCTAAAACTAACTAATAATTGATATAATATTTAACTAAGTACCTATGTCAATTAATTTGTTCTATTGAGACTACTGTAAATGGATACTGTAAAACTAATGGATATCTAACCTACCTAAAATACCTACATGACAGTATGGTGATGATTATCATTTCAGATTAATGATTCGTGGAATCGCTACGGTCTCAATATCCATTTTTTTTATGTTAATGTGCGAATGCGAGTTGCGTCTGTCCAGAATGAACATAGACTGATCGACCTACAGACGTGTGGACAGCTCGTGGAAATTCATCTACGGACATATCTACCAGAGTCCGCGGACGCATCTGTTGGCGTGTAGAGGAGCCATCTGAATTGGCTTACTAGGGATATCATTTTGACGTAAACGCTATACAAATTGTTTCAAAAACCTATCGCTAGAAGACACAACCAGAGATAGATTATTATTGAAAACAACCCTAAATAATTAAAATGTTCTATTACAATAATATCATACGATGTTATAAAGCTTTCTTGCACACATCAAGATTTTATAACAGAAATAAATGCAGCATTACTCCCGCATTTTGTATACACATATGCGTGTCTATGAAGGGTTATAAAATAAAAAGCAATACCCTACAATTTATGTAATGGATTTCTAACAATGCCAATGTATCCAAAAAAAAACGAGTGTACTTTAAACCACACGACGTAACTCTCTCTATTTCTATCTTCACTAACTTATATCTCCCTCTCAACTTCCGTTCGCCTCGCCCGATCACACTTTTCGTAACGCGCTCGTCACGCATTCACCAGCTTAATCCCCAAGTCAAGCGTGCGTAAAGAAGTTTTACTTCAAAAATAAGCGTCTAGTACTTTTAATTATTAGCGCTTTTATTACCTCTTCCATAGTTCCTAGATCCGTGATAACCCTGAATTAGATTTGAAACGCCAGCGACACGTCACACGTCCGGTGACGTCACGCCCATTCATATTTTTTTGCTACCGAATCTTTATTTCATATTAACTTATACCCGTGACTTCGTTTTACCTCAACTTAATCTGTCTCTAATGTCCCACTGCTGGGAAAAGGCCTCTTTATAGGATCGATTTCATGATCTTTGATATTACGAATGTATTATTTTTTGTGCAAAGGAAAACAATCAAAGTTTGCAACATAACATGTCAGAGAAGATAGTGCTTTAAAATTTGATTATAAAAATGAATGAATATGTGACGCCCGCGATTGCGATTGGCGGTTGCGGGTTCGATCCCCGCACACGACAACATTTGTATTGGCCATACAGATGTTTGCCGTGGTCTGGGTGTTTGTGCAGTCCTTGTGGGTCTCCCCACCGTGCCTCGGAGAGCACGTTAAGCCGTCGGTCCCGGTTGTTATCATGTACACCTGATAGCGATTGTTACTCATAGTAGGGAATATATCCGCCAACCCGCATTGGAGCAGCGTGGTGGATTAAGCTCCGATCCTTCTCCTATATGGGGAAGAGGCCTATGCCCAACAGTGGGATATTACAGGCTGAATCGTGATCTTGATCATCGTGTTAAATGAAAATACCAAAATATTTATTTATAAAGTCCCAAGTAAAGCCAAGTATATCTTGGATATAAATCTTAGAATTTGTAATCAAAGGTGTGTATATTAGGTATGTATGTATACTGTTTTAAGTGACGCGCACATGCAGAGATCTCTATCATTTTTATTTATTTAGATTTATCGAATGATCTTGTAGCATTTTATTATTTGAATCTCTTTTATCAATTTTAATTTCTCAAACGAATTACACCATTATTATTTAGGTTATAATGTCCAAAACTGTACAACATATTTTATAAATTTTTAGTGTGTGTGTGCGTGTTTCTTGTAATTGAACGCAGAGATTCACACGGGTATAGATTTTGTTTAGTGTTTTCGGTTCGCTTGTCTCGGTTTTAATTTAATGTTGTTTTTGAATGAGTTTGTAAGTGAATGAATCATTTGATTTTATTTCTAACTGTTGTTTTGTAATTAACTAGTTGTTTGTCTGTTTCGTGTGAGTTGAGATTCGATACTACTGTATTTTCGTTGTAAGGTTGCCTGGAAGAGATCGCTGTATTAGCGATAAGGCCGCCTGTTGCAACTGATGCAAGTTGATTGTTATAAATTCTATGTATTGTTCTTTTGTGTACTGGTGTGCAAAAAGAGTAAAATAATAAAATAATAATAATATTTTCGTCGTTGTGTTTTGTAAGATCGATAATATCCTGTATCGATACAAACACATGCGATACGACACCATATATCGATACAAATAACTTTTTGGGCATCCCTAGCTCTAGAGCTACAAACAATCAATATTATTAAACATTGCATTCACTCACAAAATTTTGGACTCAAAACATATTTATTTTAATTTTTTTAGGAGATATTTTTACCTGGACACAAAATGACATACTGATATAAGGAATACAGACGGAGTCAGGTGTAATAGATAGTATTTAATAACTTCAATTACATCTCATATTGGTTTCGAGATTAAGGAGTTCAATATCATTGGTGACGCGATATTATGCCCCTCCAGGACGGCGGGTGGGGGGGAGGGTAGACACAAGTGATATCAGTCGTAAAGATGAATATTATATTATATCCTGGCGGAGAGCCAGCATGGTGAAACGCATGCTTCTTATTAATTTTTTATATACTTGACATCAGACTGTGTAACCATGTTATACAATAAACATACATATATTCCTATGCATATATAAGCCCGAAATCTATACTAATATATAAAGCTGAAGAGTTTGTTTGTTTGTTTGTTTGAACGCGGTAATCTCTCGAACTACTGGGCCGATTTGAAAAATTCTTTCAGTGTTAGATAGCCCATTTATCGAGGAAGGCTATAAGGCTATGTGTCATCACGCTAAGACCAATAGGAGCGGAGTCCACGCCGACGAAGTCGCGCGCAGAAGCTAGTTAGTATATATTTACTAGCTGACCCCGAAAACGTTGTTTTGCCATATATGTTATTGACCCCCTTAATCCCCCACTCTTATAACTTAGGGGTATGAAAAATAGATGTTGGTCGATTCTCAGACCTACCCGATATGCACACAAAATTTCATGAAAATCGGTCCCGCCGTTTGGGAAGAGTATTGTAACTAACACTGTGAAACAAAAATTTTATATTATATACTCGTAAGATAAGATTTATTTCATAACTAAACTGACAAAAAGTTCGTGTCCTGCCTGATGGTAAGCGGACATTGTAGGTTATAGAAGCCTGTAATGCCAGGATCATTGCTAGGATGTTGCCGACCCTGTCTCTGATCTTCGCGCGCCCAGAGCAGGAGGCATTGCTACCTGACTCATTAATATTAATACTTTCAATTAAAGAATACGTTGTAGGGTGAGCCAGTTCTAACGATATAAAACCATTTTATAAAAAAATTGGTTGTGTGTGAAGTTGGTTTACGGACGATTGATTAACGTGACAACGTCATAACAAAAGTCAAAACAGCTCATCGGACGTATAGGCCAATCGAGTGGAAGAGAGATAGATGCGGTGCAAGCGTACAATGAGCGCAACGGGACAGTGAGAGTAACGTGACAATGAGTAATCCTTTTTCGTGCATGCAGCCGGCGTTCATCGATTTATTAGACGTTGTTACGTCAATAGTAGAAACCATCGAGAATCTTACTCATCACGGTAACACAATACTACTCGAAAGCATTATTTAGCTGCCCCATAGCTATTTCAATTTTTGATCGAGAAATTTCCTTCTAGGCTCGGTGCCTACCTTAGTAAATTATTTACAAGAAAACCTTCATCAAGGACACGTTCTGAAATAATTCGACGAACAAACAGAAACGGCATCGTTTCAAGTGTTAGGACAAATAAAACAATAATAACGGCGAGCCCGCGCAGACAGCTCAGTCCGGAGCTGGTGTTTGTCGAGTAAACATCGCGCCTCCCGATTTGTCCCCGTTGTTTGTATTTGTACAATACATTTTGGATGTACAATACAAGTTACTAGATTTGGCGGTTTTGTTACTTGTTATTTTTTAACTTCTTTTGGGGAGTAAGTCGCTTGCAACTTTGGGCATGTAATCTAAATTTAAACGAACATCTCACTGATTGGTTATCTATACTAATATTATAAAGAGGAAAGATTTGATTGTTTGTTTGCATTGAATAGGCTCCGAAACTACTGAACCGATTCGAAAAATTCTTTCACTGTTGGGAAGCTACACTATTCGCGGGTGATATAGGCTATATTACATTTTGAAATTTTTGTTAAATGCCCGTGCGAAGCCGGGGCGGAATGCTAGTCTTTATATAAAAAAGGGGTGGAGTTTAATCCGCACCGGCAACTTGGACTTATTACAAAGTCATTGGATCCATTTACTTTTAGACAAACGTATGGTACAAGCTTTGCAGCAGAATATAAACCACCATCACTAACAGATTAATTATTATTATTCGTGAATATTGTTAAATCAATCATCGATACTCTTATATGCCTTTGTTGCATCATTCAACTATTGAAGTCAACCTACCTTTTGAAGTATTTACGTGTATAATATACGTTTTTATCCTACGGTTCAGTCGAGCAAAGATTTTTCAAAATACTCTAGGTTTGGAATAAAGAGGGGAAAAAAACTGTTAGAATTATAACCAAATCTTTACTACAAAAAATATTAAATTAATATGAGTTTTTTTTTGTCAATTATTATTAATTATTATCGTTTATAAAATTTACAATACATAAAATGATAATAAATAACAACAAAAAAAAAACTACTGAGGTTTCACAAACTGTGCTATCGTAGTCTACTTGTACCTACATATTCATTATTTATTAAAGTCACAGACTACGTGGAGAAAGAGGCATATGCCCAGCAGTGGGATGATACAGAGCGAATGCACATGCACATGATAAATGATAAAAGACGGACAAAAGTTAATTCTCTAACAAGATTAAGAACAATAATATGTACAATTTAAATACAGTTTGTATATCTATGTTTAAATATTGTATAGTACATTCTGTTATAAGTACTAATTCTCTTTATATTAAAGAATGTCTTACTCGTATAAATAAAAGGCCGTGTAAGATATTAATCTAATACAGTACACGCCGAAAGATAATATCACGGACTATATCTCCCACGTGGCGGTTACATGGCCTATATAAAACACGTTGCTACGTTCTAAGTCATAGCTCTTAGGGGCTCTACACACTGAACACGGTAAACGCTGCAAAGGTACTAATAATGTGTTAGCTTAATTAACATAAATATAAGGTAGGTTTTCGCTCGAATTTAAGTGGGCACACATGACAAGCACCAGCTTTCGATAAAAAAAAAGAATCATCAAAATAGATACATGCAGTAAAAAGTTATGAATTAACACACAAAAAATAAAGTACCCTTGGGAATATCCTCCCTTTTTAACGTAGGTTATTAATTCAAAGAGCTTTTTTTAAATTAAATTATACAACATCCAATTGCTCTAAACTTACCATACCTTTTGTTGAAACATAACAGAATTACATAACAGACTTCAGATCGACAGTTCTGTGACTGCCTACTAAAGCTAGGACGGTGTTTATTCAGAGATTGTAAGTTTGTAGGGAATTATCTTTGGAACTGTTGGACCGATAATAAAGATTCTACCACCAGTATTTAGCTAAATTATTCCTGAGATGATATATGAAATATATAAATCAGCTAGTCTAATAAACTGTTGGAATAAAACAACCCAGCGTTTTATTATTCCCGTCTGTGGAGTCCCTTGGCATTTTCTCGTTTACATTTTATGAAATGATTATAGGATAACATATAACGTTTTTGATATTACGTTTTAATATGAGTCACGTAAAACTTGGTGTAAATATTTATCTTCCTTTCAAAATATGTTTGGATTCTACATTAATCTGTCGTCCATGCTTGAATGTTTACTTGATAGATTGTAGGAATTGCCGAGATGATTTTAGTGTAACCACTAATACTAGACAGTAATATTGAAGTTGAGTAGGATGTTTTATCAATAACTTAAACAAGATACAGTATTCGATTCAGCCTGTAACACTCCACTGCTGGGCATAGGCCTCTTTATCCATGTAGAAGAATTTGAACTTAATCCACCACGCTGCTCCACTGCGGGTTGGCGAATTTATTCCCTACTACGAATAACGATCGCTATCAGGTGTATATAATAACACCCGGGACCGACGGCTTGACGTACTGTAATAGTATTAACAATAACAAAATTAAATGACGGTTCTAAAGTTCTATTGAAGCTTACTTTGACAAACAAATTTTTGATCTAATTAAAAAATAATGCATTTAAAAATGTTGCAATAACTACGTACAATTAAGCTTTCCAATCAGATGGCATTGCTTATTGCCTTATTCGATTCTTTACCAATTTACACTTTAATTAATTTAATTTGAGCATTGCTGATCACAATGTTCGAGAAGGAAGTTCAGCGTCAACGATTTAGAACGGAACCTAATTTTATTTTTAATTATTATATTATTTTAAAGAAAACCGTTCCGTAATTTATAGAAAAATTCGAATCCATATGTTATTCCCTAGTTCTTTAATATTGTTAAAATGTAATCAAACAGATTGATGCAGGTATTCCCTTCTAACTAAGTTATTTTTGTAATAAATATCTTACGTTAGGTAAGCTAGAGCTTAGGTTAGTTTCAGGTCATCATCTTTGTAGTACTAAAACTGGTGGTACACAGGCGGAGTAATTATTTCGTGCCTTTTACTTTCATCTAAAAGAAACAAAGCATAATTGCTTCTCAGGCATAATTAATTCTACAGTAAAAACGCTTTTAAAGGGCTCTAAAGGCTTCTTTGTGACTCCCTGAGTGAGATGAAAAAATAGCTGCGTTCGGAGTGCAATAAAATCTGATTAGGCGCCTGTTTTTTTAACAGATAATATTTTTTTGTTATGGTATGCGTAAAAGTATTTTTCGGTCTGAAATCTGAATTATCTGGATTTATTAGCGTTTACTAAATTAAAATATTGTACTTTATAGCATTTAATAATACCTATGTCACGATTCACGATTCAGCCTGTAATATCCCACTGTTGGGCATAGGCCTCTTCCCCATGTTGGAGAAGGATCGGAGCTTAATCCACCACGCTGCTCCAATGCGGGTTGGCGGAATACCTATGTACGAACTACGTAAAAACTAAAAAACAACTGACCAATTTTAAAAATACACTCACCAGGAGAATTTTATGTTATCTCTGAGTGACACGACTTCGACACACGACTGGAGTTTACTCCTTCAGATCGACTGTCTAAATATGCACAAAAAAGCCTTACTAGTCTGAGAAAAAGATTAATACCATATCAAATGGTAAATGAACGAATAAAATAACGCCATCTATTGGAACCCTATTGGATTCTGATAGATGGCGTTGACAAAAACGTAACAAGGTCATTCGTTCAGTAGATTTTACTCCTCATATTTTTTTCATACCGGGGACCTTATACGAAAATCGATTCTTAAGGAGTAAACTCCGTAAACGGAAACGTCAATAATTTACAGTTCCCAGTCTGCGCGGGCGAAGTCTAGGTCGTAAAGCTAGTAAAAATAAGGAGAATTAGAATTGCTACAGAAGTGGGAATGTATCAACACTTGCTAGCAAGTGAAATTTGGAGCACCACTTTAGGAAATTATAGAAAGCAATATCATTGAATAGGAGAACTGTATTTTATTTCGATAGTGTCGGAAAGGTTCACTAGATTTCTAGGACGTTTTTATATTTATAAGTGATTTTTTTGAAGTGAAACTTCTTAAGGCGCATGAGGGGTAAAATTTGAGTGACCGGTAACGTTCAGTACTTGGATGGGTGGCCGCCTGGGAACACCGCGTGACGTTGGCTTTTTGTTTTTTTTTTTTCAATTAGTTTTTTTTTACTAGTTTTTTTAATTAGTGTTTAATTACGATACCGCCTACTATTTGAATTAGTTTGCCAAAGAAGTTTCACTTCTGACATGTGTACTTTGTATGCACGCAATTTTTTATTATTATTATATAACCATTCTCCGTCTTTTACGATTAATACAAATTAATTTTCAATGTAAAGAAACTCAAAATATAAAGGAGACTATGCTGAGCTTTAACAAATAATTCCAATATTTTCGAAATAAATAAATTACAAACAGAAATTTTTATTTCAGGGAAAAAGAATAAGCTTTAGATTGCTAATTGCTCTAAGCAGTTCGAGCTTAAAGTCTCCTGAAAAACGAAAAACTTATGCCGGGTCAAAAATATCGCAACAAAAATCTGTATCGTCTAGAAACATATATTTTCAGACCCACGACTGCAGTGACCAATATTTTGTATATAAACAATCTACGTAATTCTAATTCTTTGTCACTTGCCGGAAAATATTTTCAAATACGAACAGCTATTTATAATATTTTAGATTCAAGTGAAACTTATTTAGATAGCGCATCGAAAGCTTGAGACGGTGTTGCAAACTGTGACTAACTAATACATTAATATTTTCTGTTATACTATCTAAGTTGACTACCCCGCTAAGCCTTTTCATTCACATTTAGAAGACATTTTAGTTCTAGTAACGTCATAATCCTATTTTAAACCATGTTTAATCTAGTAATTATACATTTTCGAATGAGAGTAACACAATCAATACGCTTCAGCCTTTAATATCCCACTGTTGGTGTACCGGGTAATACAAATGTTGTCGTGTGCGGGGATCGAACCCGCAACCGCCCGCGCAACAGCCAATCGCAATCCAGTGCTGTGACCGCTGCGCCAACGCGGCGTCGCAATCGCGCAGATGGAATTATCGAGTTTATAAAATGATGGTATATAAAAATATATGATAAATATAAAGTGTCATCTGAAAGTCGTCTATCTAATGTATCGAGCATCTCAATAAATACACCTGAACGTCGGTACAAATCATCGTACGCGGAGCCGAAACTATCATATTTCATGGCTCGAATATAAATATTACACTCTAACCGATGATATAAAAGTCTCTTGATCGAAAAACTCTGAAATGTTTTTAATACATAATAAAAATGTAATAACTATAAACGCGTGAGTAATCTCGATCGCTAAACGATATCAACGTTTTAACGACTGAATTTCGACTATGAGATAAATCAAATGACTTTTTTTGTAAGTAAACTGGTTGAATTTTTGAACTTGACTTGGGGAGTAAGCTGATGAATGAGTGTCGATAGCATTACGAAATTGTGATCGGGCGAGGCAAACGGAAGTTGAGAAGATATAAGATATTTTACTTCAGTCGTGCTCAAAACATGGAGCAGCCCGACTGGGGTAGTACCTCGACCTTACAGAAGACCACAGCTAAATAATACTGTTTTCAAGCAGTATTGTGTTCCTGTTGGTGAGTAAGGTGACCAGAGCTCCTGGGGGGGGATTGGGGATAGGGTCGGCAACGCGCTTGCGATGCTTCTGGTGTTGCAGGCGTCTATAGGCTACGGTCTTACCATCAGGTGAGCCGTACGCTTGTTTGCCAACCTAGTTACATAAAAAAAAGTCGTGTTGTCTAAAGCTTACTCGTTTTTTATTATTATAGTGTAATACATTTTTATTATATAAAATAATGATGTCCAAATAGTTGTTATTTTCTTTTTTAATGGGTATTACTTTGTTGTTATCTTATTATCTAGAAAAGCAATCAGGTGATTAACGTTCGGCTTATTTTTCTTCATTTTAAGAAAAACAATCTGTTCCCACGTAAACAATGATTATCTCTCGAGAAATAAATAAAAGTTAAGGATAACAGTTGATCCGAATAATTAAGTACTTTTTTTGTTTATGTTAAATCAATGAAATTGAAAAAGAAAGCAATAGGACGTTCCAAAAGTTCCCAACAGTCAATTGGATAGGTGATTTTATACCAGTCACGTGGAAAGACTTAGGGCATGTTTTCGTCATTACATGTAACGATTTTATCAAATACAATTTATTTTCTATATTAAGGGCTGTTTTCTTTGGTTGCTGATGAAATTATTCAACGTCACTACCCGACAGATATGTTTTTTATATATTTTTCGTTTTCATCTTTAAACTCAATCTGTTCTGTTCTGACATTTACATTTGAAACATTTGACTCTATAAGTTGTAATTTATTATTTGACTTACCCCACTAATAGGTAGGGATCCCTAGTACATTTTTTTCACCTGATCAGTAACAAGCTAATTTTTTGGGAGTGGCTACATTTTGATGAGGCGAACAAAAAATTCCTCTTCGAAAACTCTCGATTGTGGTAGCTAACAGAGATAGCAGGAGGTAGAGCAGCAGTGAGCGTAGGACTGGGATAACGTACCACGCAATTTGGAGGACATTATTACTTTTAAATTATATAGATAATCACTAACTAAAAGAAAAAAAAATCAGCGGTTAGTAATAATTTTTGATGACCTTACGAGGTCATCAAGTTGATGACCTCGTAAGGTCATCAAAAATTAATTTTTTTTCTGATTTTTTTTTTTGCTTTTAGTTAGTTAATATCTATATAATTTTATAGTAATATTGTCCTCCAAATTGCGTGGTACGTTATCCCGGTCCTACGCTCACTGCTGTTCTACCTCCTGCTATCTCTGTTAGCTACCACAATCGAGAGTTTTCGAAGAGGAATTTTTTGTTCGCCTCATCAAAATGTAGCCACTCCCAAAAAATTAGCTTGATACTGATCAGGTGAAAAAAATGTACTAGGGATCCCTACCTATAACTGTAATTAATTTATTAAGAGCTTTGAAAAAGTCTACTAGAATAAATATATTTTATCGCTGAGATTTGCTTTATTTTATAAGCAGTTACTTATGTCAATGAAAAATCGTGTAAAACTTAAAGTGATATCCAATATAGATAATAGAATCTATAAGAGCAGCTCTCGACTCGGAATGTTTTATGCTAAACAGCATCGATGCTGCACAGCTCACCCTGCATTTTATTAAAAATAGCATATTTTAATGTTGAATATCTTCATGCGAACAAGTGCCTCTTCGAATTTAAAATTTTTCAGCAGAAATGTATTTGAGAATTTTCTCATAAAGATATAATCAAAATCAAAATATTCACAATAGGATTTAAAAGCGCCTTCGAATCGTCATTTACAAATTAAAATTTTAATTATTTTTAAAAGTAAAGCTACCACCGATTCGGAATATAGATTCATGCAGAGAAGAATCTGCAAAAAAACTCCGCAGTTTTTTTTTTTTTATAAAATATATATAGACTTAGTTTTAATATTAAATTGGAAATATCTTGCATGAAATATATCCCTAAGATCCATCTTTATCGTCTATCACTTCAGCCTATCACAGTCCACTGCTGGACATAGGCCTCCACAAGTTCGCGCCCGACATTATGACGCGAACTCATGTGTTTTGCCCATAGTCACCACGCTGGGCAGGCGGGTTGGTGACCGCAGGGCTGGCTTTGTCGCACCGAAGACGCTGCTGCCCGTCTTTGGCCTGTGTATTTCAAAGCCAGCATGGATTGTTATCCCGCCATCCGTCGGCCTTTTAAGTTCCAAGGTGGTAGTGGAACTGTGTTATCCCTTAGTCGCCTCTTACGACACCCACGGGAAGAGAGAGGGTGGCTATATTCTTTAGTGCCGTAACCACACAGCACCTTTATCGTCTATGTTATATAAAATTAGGTTTACTTTCTGGTCGGAAATCTTTGTTTTTAAAAATTCTTAAAGAAGGATTAACTTAATATTGAAGCCATAGCAAAAATACTTCACGTAAGACTCCTAATAACACGGAAGTGTTGCCAATACTCAACTGACGACTTAACACTTGGCAGGAAAATAGTCTAATCCAATAAGGAGTTCACGTGATTGATTGTGGAGATCACTTTGTCTGAGTGAAGTTAAATTTGTCTAGGAAGATACGTATAAGCTTCTTACTAGACAGATTTTGAAGTAAAACTTCTTTACGCACGATTGACTTGGGGAGTAAACTGATGAATGCGTGACGAGAGCGTTACGAAAAGTGTGATCGGGCGAGGCGAACGGAACTTTAGAGGGAGATATAAGTTAGTGAAGATAGAAAGAGAGAGTTATGTTTCGTAAATTTTACTACAGTCGTGTGGTCTAAAGCACACTTGTTTTTTTTATGACATAAGTTCTACGGTGTGTATTTTCTCGGACGATCACAAACGGCTAGGCACGGATAGCAGCACATAATAAAGAAAGTATGAATATTCTTTCCGGTGTCTGGTGAGAATCGGATTCTTCTGATTTGTAACAACACAAACCAATGAAAATGAATATAAATAAAAACCACCACTCGTGGACAGACTTCCGCCTGAATAAGGCGAGTTGGGGTCGCTCTAGCATTCGTCACCTCGCCACCTCGCCCAGGCAGACAATTGCCCCCTGCGCCAAAATGTCAACAATAATATGTCAGATTAATTTGAGTAGTTTTAGTTCAATCCATTAATCCTTTTTGGATTAGAGTCACATTCCGATTCTAATTAAAATCATGGGCTACTTGAGTAGAGTTTTGTACCTAATTTAAGCTAAGCATCGGCTTATAATCTTTATAAATAATGGTTCTGTTAATATTCATAGCTTCGTTCCTTTTTTACTCTGATTATAACTTTAACTTTGTACAAAGTTTTTTCAACAAAGACTTTTAATATTTCCTTTATTCTTTCAATAAAGTATTTTTAAGAAGTGTTCTTAAATAAACAGAACTCAATTTACAAGGATTCTTTGTAATCTTCTTTCAATAAGTCGGACGCTTAAAGTATCTTAAGTTGGCAACACTTTTAACAGTTAACTTTTGCATGGGAATTTACTGTATTTTGACGTAGTCAAGAATAATTGTGCATTGTTTGGGATAAATTAATCGTTATAGATATAGGATAATGAAGATAGTAAAATTTTGAATTTGTAGTTCAGTAACATGCCCAGCAGAGGGATAGGAATCTCTATAGGCTAGCCAATATTTCAGGTCTGTAATTTAGTTAAACAGTAGGTAATATTAAAGTGTTTATGGGAATTAATGAATGGGTGTATTTTTTAAGCAAGCCTTTGTCTATTACCCTCCTTTGTGCAGTCGAGTAATAACTCTCATCCATTACGAATACAGCTATCAAATGAATGTTTTTCACAAAAATCGTCTCACTAATGGAGGTATTGTTCATGAGCTAACCCCTTCGACGATATTGACTTTATAACAATGGTTCAATTAAAGATAGTGTTTAATGGTGTTTATGAGACTTGTATAGTAATAGTTTATGACGCCGAGGAGAAACAATGGTTTTTGTGATATAAAATATGTCTTGGATGTATATTTATTTTGAAAAAACAGAGTACACATGTAAGAAGTGAAACTTCTTTGGCAAACTAATTCAAAAAAAAAAGAATTATCGAAAAAAAAAACAAAAAACAAAAAGCCAACATCACGCGGTGTTCCCAGGCGGTCACCCATCCAAGTACTGCACGTCATGACGCTTCCGTTTATTAAGAATATTTTGAACATTTTTAAAATCATAATTATGAATAATTTTTTTTCGATCCAGCCAGCGGGATAAATAAAAAAAATTGATATGATTTTAAAAATGTTTATAATTTCCTCATGTGTGGGTAACACAAAAAAAAAACGAATTGAGAATATTTTGAGCATATATAGGCAGAAAAACAGACGTCATATGTGCCGTATGGAAATCTTAAGTAGGTATATGTAAAACAGCAATTTCACAAGAACTAATCTGAATTAAAGGAGGTTATTAGATGAGGTAGGCCGTACATATACATATACTAAACTTTTGACATGGAAGTGTCTGTTTATAAGAAATTGACGTTGTAAGAATTTACACTCGTAACGAAATTATTTTGTTGACTCATATAAGTAACTATATATGTATATATATACTCATATAGTATCGTAGGATCGACGATCTTCGTAAGATTGCCGGCGTAGGCTGGATGAGGATTGCGGAAAACCGGGATGTCTGGCGCGAACTTGGGGAGGCCTATGTCCAGCAGTGGACTGCGATAGGCTAATGTGATGATGATGATGTGATATAGGTAACTACATACCTGATTCAGAAATAATCGCGACAGCGATCAGTTATAAGAAAAGTAAGTTATTTTGTGAACTTGCATTTAAAAATGTTTTATATTTACATTACGTAAATTTACATAGATAAAAAAAAACATCCCAGAAATGTCTTTAAAAATATAGTAGGTACTTCAAAACTCAAAAGAAGCACCATAAGAAAAAATTAAAAAGATAAAAAAAACAATATCTCAAAAGTCCCTTGTCGGTGGGTCGGAAAAAATTAAAAAAACTGTCTTTTAAAACGTCAAGCGCTTGGCTCTTTCGCGCCCTTCAAGTGCGCTTCAAGCTCTTCTCGCGAATGTCTTCGAGTGCAGACACGCGACACGACAGACGAGTTTGTTTTACGGATTAAGAGTGTTGTGATGAGTGGTCATAGATTCGGAATAATAAATATACACTTAACAGCCAAGTAGCCCTTCTAGGATGTGGAAGGGAATGATATGTCAAGGGTCCACACAATACCCAAGCAGAAACGCCCAGAAAACGACAAAAATCTTCATAACCGATACAAGTACAAATATTTGTCGCACACTTTTTCCAAATATATAATATGTATGTTGTACATGGTGTGGTACATAATAAGGAAAAGAATATTTTATATATGCAAGCTGCTAGGGTCGAAAAGCATATATCACATTTATGGCCCTTTGTTTATGCCCTCTGCAATATACATACATATACATACATACGTATGTAGTTTACTTATATTATAAAAATACACGTTTTAATATCTAAATCGGCCATTAACGTCAGTTTGATCGCAAGGATTTGCAATTATCTTGACTAGGAACGCATAATTCGGAAGGTGATTCACTTGTTCAAGGTTATCTTTAAATGTGAGAGAAATATCGACCACACAATTATCTCAACGTATCTTAAATCGAATGAAATATCTAGTCTATATTAAGGTACTTTGACCTTGTACTTGACTTAGTACCAACCCGTCAATAAATCAAACCTCATATTAAAGTTAGTAAAACGTCTTAAAAAAACATAAAACTAAAATGTAAATTTAAAATCTCGTAAACTTAAGTGTAATTAGTTAATGTACAATTAAAATATCGTCTACTGAAAGTAAGAATGTAATTTTTCAACTTAATTGAAGCTTTATAAATAACTTGTAATGGGGTGTAGTTATTTCTGGTCGAGTTTATCATTCTTTAGGGCTAAGAGCGTGGTACAAGTTATAGGCGTTATCTATCGCGATTGAAGGTAAAAGAAACTAACAAATAGGATACTACACACGGCCAACTGTTCTCGAAATTGAAAGAAAAAACAATGGTAAATTAATTATATGTCATCAAAAGGTTGCCTGGAAAAGATCGCTACAAAGCGATAAGACCGCCTTTGTACATTACAATCTCTATTTGTAAATAAGTGTTTTATGTAAATATTTTTTGAGTGGTGTGCAATAAAAATATTCTATCTATCTATCATCTAATGCGAACTCAAAATAGAATCGAAACTAATTAAACTAGTTTATTCTTAAATTGCCCGTCAATGTTGTGTAATATAAAAAGTGTGTGTGTGCAATACACAGACGGCAGAAGTGAAACTTCTGAATAGTAGCCTTCTAGGGATTTTTTTACCGAGAATATAAAATACCGTGTAATTGATTGTTGATGTAAATGGGATGAATTTTAAGATTTAGAGATATCTAATTCTATCGCCGACTTAACACATTTATATGTTTGTTTTGTTTTTGTTTTTTTTTTTCGTTTCATCGAGTTTCAAATCACAGCGATTTTAAAGCTGAAAGTACAGTAGTCGACGCCTTGTACCATCGTCTTATACCATTAAAATCATCAAAGAATCGTCTAAGCTCTAAGCAAATGGCTAATATCAGAATTTGATTCTCAGTTCACTAAACTATGTATGTTTGTTTATTTAAGACGTTCTTTATACACTTTACGTGTAAAAAAACTAGCTATTGTAACTTCGTTTGTATGGGAATTCATCCCACAGGATCTTTATTTTTTTTTAGCTGAAGAATCTTGTGCTAACCCAGTCAGGATGGGATATTTGACACAAAGATAGGGATGAAATTTGACACAAAGATAGGTTATACTCTGAACCAGACTGTAATCTATCTTTGACCCAAAGTTTTTCCAGACTTTTCCAAAATGTTAGCATTTGCAGGTTTAGTAAGACATTAATTGATCTTTATCTTTACCACATAGTTCTATCACAGCCTATGGTTCTATGCTGTCATCTTTTAAGATGATAATAAAACTATAACTCGCCATATTGCTCAACTTACATTCTTGCTCAATTTACTTTACTTAAAATAAAGCTTACTTAAAAGTAAACTTTTATACGAATTTACGATTTGAACCCGTGACTTTCGGTATATGATCCACGCATTTTATCCATGGAACTGCCACGGCTGTAATTGAAATCGTTTGATTCAAAGAAGAATCAAACGATATTTGACAAGACCAACTTTGTAGTTTTCCCTGTATTACTTTTTATACTGATAATATAGGTAAATAATTAAGACTACTCCTCAACCTTTTTTTTTTAAAACATAGCGACATATCTTAATTAACAAATACACACATACTACTACTACTACTAGATAACATAATAAGAATTTATAAAATACAATTTCATATATTATAGCGATAAGGCCACCTTTTGTACTTATCTCCTGTTTTTATTTTTGTAATTTTGCTAATTTTTTTGGTGTACAATAGAGTTTTTTTTTATTATTATTATATAGCACTAATTTTAAAATATTCAAGAGTTCTTACCTTAAATGTAACACGAAATACGGTCACAGCGAGCGCTTTTCATCTGAAAATGTAAAGAAAATAATATGTTATTATTTTATCACATTTACTTTGAAGAAATCTTGGTAAATCATTAGATATTCTTAGTTGCTTTTAAGAGATTAAATGTGTTTAGTATTGTTGATAAGCGTTCTTGAAGATGTTATGTCTGATTTGTTAGAATATGGAATAAGTACTTATTTGAATCCTTAAAATAACTATCAAAAGGTCATGAGTATACAGCTTAACATATAAATTTATGTAATTATTTTTAAATAATTTGTTGAATATATGGTTAAGTTTTATTTATATTTGGTAGTAATAATATCTACAAATCATAATTATTTTATGAACTAAGCGGTTTGATCTTTGTCTTCATATGAAGTTAGTGATACAAAAAATATTCAATATCAATTGACTTATACTAAACTAAACCTGCATTATTTCTTAAATTATACTTCGAACTTTGTTCCTATAGTAAGCAATGCTAAGCATTATAATTCAACATTTTTTTCTAAGCTTAACTTTTATAAATAGGGTCTATATACACAAAAAAAAGTCGAACGCAAGATAAACGCATCGAAACGAATTAATTTTTTTTGCTATTAAACTTTTTTTAATATGGACAAAAACAAAAATATAATTATTACAACAGTCCAATAACTGTAATTCGGAATCTATGAAACTAATTTTTTTGAAAACTTTCAACTGTGATGCACAGAACGTGCCTAGAATGACCGCAGCTTGCACGTAATCGAACGAAAACCATAACTTAAACCCTAGCACTACATGGAAAATTTACGGACGAAAAAATCCTTTTGAATCGTGATAAAAAATTGCCAATATTTAAATCTAGGCTGACGATTATCCCGTCGAGCCATTCAGTTTCGTTCGATACGTACGTGATCGGGAAACTGATGACGGGGACGGTATAGACTTTACAAAAATCCATACCTACTGACAGCGTTATTATTGAGATTAGGTGACCGGGCTAGCGCGGTTTTGCTTGCCTATATGATATACACTGATGAATCGGAATTCAATGTATATGTGTTGATAATGTATTACAAGTATGTATATGTTGTGAACTATTGAAATGAAATGAAATGAAATGAAAATATTTATTTCGTCATAAGGTGGCGGTCTTCACACTTAACGTAAGTCAAAAAAATAAAAATAAAAATGTCATTTACAAAAAAAAAAACTAAACAATAATAAAAAAAGTTAAGGCAGCAAAATATCAATAAAATAAAAATGTATACTTTAACATTAACATTGGGTACATTAGGTACAAACTTACGTAACGTACCCAGTGTTATAAGCAACCTTAACTTAGTCAATTTATAATTTACAGTTCAGCCTATTGCAATTTGCAGTCCATTGCCGTACGTAGGCCTCCCCAAGTTTGCTCCCCGGTTTCAAACTTCCCGTTTTTCGAAATCCTCATCCAGCCTACACCGGCAATCTTACGTAGATCGTCGGTCCATATTATAATAAGGTCGATAAATTTTAAAATACCGTATTGCACAGTAAAGAAAACCAACACTTGGATATTAGTTCCGGCATAAAAAAAAAATGATTAAATTAGAACAAATTGCGGATGTGCTTGGATTCCACTGTAGACTGACGGATATACACGTGTCTTAGGTTAGGACCACACTGCGAGCCTAACGCGGTGGCGGCGGCGGGCGCGAAATATCGAACATATGAAACGCGTCTTTGCGTCCACACTGCAGTGGCTAAAGCGGAAGCGACTGAGCGATACAACGAGCGTAGTTTTCAAACATTCCTATCCGCGCGTTCTGTCCACACTACGGGCCTAGTCAGCAAGCGATCTAATGCGCGGGTGGCAGGGGTATCAAACCATTTCGGTCTTGTCGCTATATATGTATTCGCTTTCTGTAGTTTATACCTTTTTTTTTACGTGGGGAAATTAAAATTAGAACTAAAATTCTGTCCCCTAAATTGAGACGATTCGTTCAACATTACGCCCGGACTCTTTGTATCTATACTTCGTGGTCACTAATTTCAAATTTTCTTGAACTGTCAAAAAGAAAATAATCGAATTGACGAGTATAAGTTGTAATATTATTGCTTTTGGTAAAATGGCAGTATACACTATACGAATTTTGTAGGGTATAATCTCAATTCTTCATATAAATTAAAAAATTCACCACTTATTTCTGTTTCTATTTATTTCGTGCACAACATCTCTAATGTTCAACACCTCCCATCTCAAGATTGGACTGTCTAGTAAAAATAAAAAATCCTCGTCCATAGTTTGCAACCCCTGATATACATCAAATCGCTACATGAGCTCGCGCTTCACTGTGGCCACCATACGCCTCCGCCGCCGCAACCGCCTCCGCGCTCGCCACCGCGCATGCAGTGTGGACGCACGCTTAGAGTATTTTTTTTAAAAGCACAGGTTATCAGAAGCAAGAGAAAAATTTTATACTTACATAAACTTATGATGCTGCTAGACCTAGACTATCTGATTCAAGAGTCTTTCAAAAATAATGTTTTAACGTTCATTGTATTATTATAGATATTTTGTAAACAAATTAAACTATTTATTTTCAATAGAATATAAGATCCTTTAGAAATTGATTGTTGAGTTTATGACCAATCGGGTTTCAATCGGAAGCTTAGTTACTTGTATATTTAATATTATTCATATTTCATTTAAACATTTTTCGTAACGTTAACAATATAACGAACATTTTTAAAATTATTTGTATTTCTCGAGAGTGAATTTTTATATTCATATGGAAATTCGGAATCGTAAAAAGAATTGGACGATCTGTTTTAGTTCTAAGACTGAGCTGCATAGTTCCTTCTATTTAAATTTTACTGTCTGACAATGGGACATTAGATAATGTATGAATGTCATATAGCCCAGCAACTGTTGGGCAACATTGGGATTGCGTTATTGCATCTACTCCACCACGGACATCCGATGAAATATCTAAGAGACAGGTTTACAATGACAATAGGGCACGACTGCACTTCAAGATTCGAAGCAAGATGGTAAATAAACATTTGTACCAATACAAATAACATCGCTAAGTGAGCGAACCTACGTATTTCAGCATTAATGGAACCATCACTATACTAGAACGGTCGTTAGAAACATTGCGAATAACAGTATGAACGCAATTATTATGATTTATAACCAAACAAAGGAACATCCCTCAAAGAAATGATTCCCTTTCATCTTGTAAGCCTGTGAACGCAAACGTGCTTGCCAATCGTCCAGACATGTCATTGAGGAGTTAATAATTAATGCCGGGACGTGCGTGACCTCGCCTAATTATACTTTATCTCTGTTATGGTCGTCTAGCGTGTCAGGCGATGTACCTATTATGTTTATGAATTTTTAAATGGTATCCCAATTCCTATGAAGCTTTTACGAGTTTCTTCCGCTTTAAATTATGATATTTTACACACAAACACACACACACACACACACACATATTTAAATTTGATGTGATTCGTGACCTGAAGAGGGATCATGAAGCCTTATGGGGGAAAGAGGGTCATAAAAGAAAGAACAATCATTTAATTACAGTGCCTGCGTCTTTATTACTATTGACAGAGATCACTATTTTAGGTTTAAGGGCTAGGATCGGATTTAGTTCGAGTCTAGGGTCACCAGAACATACAATTTGAAAGTTCTCGCGGCGAGTTCCAACACATTTAATAAAAGGGGAACACAGCTGTGGTAGGGTTAATAGCATTTGTTCGTATAATATCTTTAAAATTTCAAACATTAGAAAAATATTAACTTCTTCTGTTTCTATTATTACAAATTTTTTAAATTAAGTACCTTAAAAATACATAAATTAAGGAAAGAACGCGCAAATTACCGCGAATTAAAAGCAAGTATTTACGTAGTATTGTCTGCGCGTTAAATATTTCAGGCAGACGAAATTAAAACCGCCTGAAGCCGGAAACGTTAAGTAGCTTTGACTATCTTTTTTACGTTTTCCTTAAACTGACTTTAGCGTTTCTGAATATTTGTTGTTTTTTTGAGTCAATGTTATTATCATCGTATTTGAAACTTGAATTTTTTCAGGATCAAGAATTTATTGTTTTAAAAAATGGTATTTTCACAGTTAGTTCAGTACCAAAATAATTTGTAGTCTGATATATATGCCCTAAAAAATTGGAAAACCGATGTTATTTTGGAATGACTTAAGTCCAGATTAGATTATTATTATTATTAAACTAGCTTCTGCGCGCGACTTCGTCTCCGTGGAATAGGACCAATTCTGTCATACATGATTTGAGCGAAACTTTAACCTTTTACGCCGCGGAAGCTTTCAAAAGGAGAAAAAACCCGATTTTGAAACACTCTTCATTGGTGCTACGCTCCTATTGGTCTTAGCGTGATGATATATAGCCTATAGCCTTCCTCGGTAAATGGGCTATCTAACACTGAAAGAATTTTTCAAATCGGACCAGTAGATCCTGAGATTAGCGCGTTCAAACAATCAAACAAACAAACTCTTCAGCTTTATTATGTTAGTATAGATATTCATTTTAAGTAATGCTTTGGCTAAGTCGCTGGTAAGTATCATGAAAAAAATTTATGCCATCGAAAATGTATAGCTTTGGTACAATATGTTTTTCACTAAATTTATTAAGGGAAGTTTTGGCATAATATAAAAGAAATAACATGACTTTATTTCAAAATAAGTATTACTACCAATGTTGGCAAATGGTTTCAATATTCTGATTTAGCAACAATGCGAACAAAACAAATGATTGGCGCACGTGTGTGGTCGTACCTTTGTTTACGTTTTACAATCCCAGTACTGTGGGTTAGGTTTCGATTGTAATGCATTCTGTCAAAGGGACTCAGAATAACCCATCAATCTCATATTAGCGAGTATTCGCCTAAAATACCGACGGTTTGCGGGTTCGATTCCCGTTCGGGATCGATATTTGTATTTGTACAAATATTTCTTTCCGATTTGGATGTCTGTCCTTGTGGGTCTAGCGACCGTGCCTCGGAGAGCACGTTATGCCGTCGGTCCTGGTTGTTATCACAACACCTGATCATCATCATCATCATCATCATCATTTCAACCTATCGCAGTCCACTGCTGGACATAGGCCTCCACAAGTTCGCGCCAATAATGGCGTGAACTCATGTGTTTTACCCATAGTCACCACGCTGGGCAGGCGGGTTGGTGACCGCAGGGCTGGCTTTGTCGCACCGAAGACGCTGCTGCCCGTCTTCGGCCTGTGTACTTCAAAGCCAGCATGGATGGTTATCCCGCCATCGGTCAGCTTTGTAAGTTCCAAGGTGGTAGTGAAACTATGTTATCCCTTAGTCGCCTCTTACGACACCCACGGGAAGAGAGGGGGAGGCTAAATTCTATGCCGTAGCCACACAGCAAGCCACAACACCTGATAGCGATCGTTATTCACAGTAGGGGAATTATCCGCCAACTCGGATTAAGCTCGAATCCTTCTCCTACATGGAGAAAGAGGCCTATGCCCAGCAGTGGGTTATTACACGCTGAATGCGTGCATGCGAACTACCTACCTATAGCGGAGCATATTATTTAGTCAACATATAAGATTTTTCATTCAAAAGACATTCGCTACTGAGAATAGCTTGAAACAGACATTGATTCATTTTTGCTTTAATATAAGACTAGTTTTCTATCCACGGCTTCACCCGCTTCGATTATACAATCCATTACAAAACAAAAAATAAAAATAAAATCAAATATTTGCTCGTTATAATATATGTATAACCTTATTAAAAACCTAAATCGTACTAGTAAATAAAAAGATTTCATGTGGATTTTGTAACAAACGTGTCGGGTATACATTCCACAATCTTAGCAGAAACCATGCCAACTTTTATGGAACCGCAGAAATCATGTAGCTGCCAGAACGTTACATTCATTACGAAAAAAAAATTACTCGGTTCGAGCACTTATTGTATGTGGGAGAAGACATAAAATCGCTTGTGTTCGTCATTATCCTTCGCTACTGCAGATTTATTAATGGGATCAAGTTTTCACGAGACATGAAGATCGTGTTTCGCCGCGTCTTACATTAGTTTTATTTTCTGTCCCTCTCTGTCTTTAGATTGTTTGTGTGTGTATGAACGGTGCGAAAGATATAGCTTATGCGTCCACGTTAGTGTCGGATTGTGGCTACTATAAAGTTTTATGTACGTCACGAAAATATAATATCATCGTCTAATAAAACAACGATAGTTGGTCTATCAACTATTCTATTTTCAATAAAAAGGACTTAAGTTTTAGTGGTCTTTGATTTATGACTTTCAGAAATATCTGATAAATTAAGTGAATATCTAAAGTTGATAAATTTATGTAGCAAACTCCAGTCAACGTTAAGGCTGACACACATTTATATACCTTTATACACCTGCACGAAAGAGTTGGTATATTTCATCTATTCATATGAATTTCAGATAATAAAATAATTTGATACACTATTGTTGTTCTACGAATAAGGTTAATAGTTTTTAACCGACTTCCAAAAAAGGAGGAGGTTTTCAATTCGACACGTAGGTTTTTTTTTGTTTTTTTTTATGTGTGTTAGCTCAGAACTTTTGACTGGGTGGACCGATTTCGATCAATTTTGTTTTAATTGAAAGGTGTTGCGTGTCATGTGGTCCCATTTTAATTTAATTGAGATCTGACAAGTACTTTTAGAGTTATATCTAATAATGCGTATTTACGTGACTACTTTTTCGTCGACCTACGTTGTATTATACCGCATAACTTTTTACTCGGTGTACCGATTTCGATGATTCTTACTTTAATCGAAAGCTAATACTTGTCTTGTAGTCTTGTTTAAATTACATCGAAAACTGATTACAACTTTTTGAGTAATCTTTAATAGCGCGTATTTACTTGACTATTTTTTCGTCTTATTACGTTGTATTACTAACTTGTCGATGTAATTTTTTTTTCGTTTGCGAGCAAACACAATTATTAAAGTGAAACTTTTATTCTATCGCCCCAAAAACTTTTTCATTCATCTATTTTTTTTTTCGTTTGCGAGCAAACAACACAATTATTAAAGTGAAACTTTTATTCTATCGCCCCAAAAACTTTTTCATTCATCTATCGCATGTCGCACGTCACAAGTGTTCCGCGGTATTTCTGTTTTGATATAATAAACGTTTTTATTCACTAAAGTTTCACTCGCATCGTAGTCTCATAAAACCACACAATTCTTTTAATTTTTAAATATCACGAAAATCCTTCTCCAGGAGTAAACTCTACTGCATGTCGGACCAAATAAAAACAATTTTTTCAAAGGATAATTTATACAGATTTACATATTATTTTTCTAATGTTTACGCGAATTTCACTTACTATAATGAGACAACTTTTTCTGATTTTATCGTGGTTTATTAAGTTTTTTAAACGCCCGACGTTTCGGATACCTTACAGCAGCCATGGTCACGGGAGGACTTACCTTCAAAGCGCATAATCAGTACACCTCGATTAACGAGATTGACAGATGAACGAAGCAACTGACACGATTCCTATTAGAGAGCAGATCCATTGTAGACATTCTTTTCATAGACACGACGCTCATTGAGTTAGTTGATACTCTGATAATCTCGAGAGAAATGGAATTGTTAGTTTAAATAAATACTATTTCTATTTTTTATAATTATTTAATATTCGACGAATGATAAAAAATTGTATGAAATTTCTTAGTATAAATTTATAGTATATTACATAGTACCTACTCCATATTTTTTATACAACTAGGTCGGCAAACAAACAAGGTCTGCCTATTATAATTATATAGTAAGCGATAATCGTAGCTTATAGACGCCTGCGACACCAGAAGTATCGCAATCGCGTTGCCGATCCTACCCCTAATCATCCACAGGAGCTCTGGTCACCTTAATCACCACGAGAACACAACACTGCTTGAAAGAAGTATTATTAGGCTGTGTATCTTCTGTAAGGTCGAGGTACTTCTCTAGTCGGGATGTTCCAAATTTTAAGCAGGATATTTCCTACTGTGCCCTACCTTAGTTAAATTAGATGACTTTGATGAAGTACTACAGTTATCCTACGTCATACATATTATAAGATACCTACCTACATCATACAAAATAAAAGAAGGATAAGAATCTTAGCATCAATCCAATTTGGTAAGAAAAAAAAAATGAAACCAACATCCAAAATAACTCACATCACTCAGGTCATGATCATAACCCGACCTTCAATCCTAACGATAGGAAAAAAAATGATAGTCCCGCTGAATTTCTTTAGCCAGTTCTTCTCAGGTCAGAGGCTTCTTTTTTCCGAACTGGTAGTAGACTCATGAAGTTCAGTAAGAAACTCTAATAATTTTATGTTGAATAAAATATTTTGATTTTGATAACGAACTCCGAACAAGTTGAGTACTTAATTAAATTTACAGACATTTGAATCAGATTTTATTTTCCTTGGCTCTAAACATAATATCATTACAATTAAACCGTCTAAAAGCAACATTTTACCAGCGCCTGTTATCAAAGCTAATGTTGAATATGAAATTAGTCTTGAGATAAGTTCATTCAATTATCTAGATTCTAGATAAACATTTACCAAGGCGAAATCACCTTAAAACAAAGTTATTTTTTCTAGGTTGTTTTAAACAGATGAAAAAGACTTAATCATAAAAAAAAACACAAAACTTTAATTACATAGTTCTTAATACAAATCTTTGAAAGAATTAATCGACTTTCAGTAAATTAGGTTTCTGTTTGCGATCTAATTTTTCACAGCAGGAATATCCTGCTCAAAATCTGGAGCAGAACAATTGGGAAAGTACTTCGACCTTACAGAAGATCACACCTAAATAATACTGCTTTCGAGCAGTTCCTGTGGTGAGTAAGGTGACCAGAACACCAGAGCTACGGTAATCGCTTACCATCAGGTTGGCCGTTCATGTTTATTGTTTACCGACCTAGTTGTATAAAAAAAAGCTAAAGTTTTCTTTCTATTTAAAAAAGAAGCAATTAAAGATACTTTTGAATATATGTTATTTTAAACCTAAATAAATTCAGGTAACGACGAGAAATCTTTTATTTAGGGTTCTAAAAAGTACTGAAATAATCCCTACGTAACCTAAAATAGCAAACAATTAAAACAATTAAGGATGAAATTATTACAAATGGATTTATATGGACGATATGTGGAATTTAAAAGCAATTTAACTTTTTTGTCGCTCGTGTCGTTGACCCACATCACTTAATACTCGATTGGCTTTACGAGTTTTATTATCGCTTCCGATAGCGATCAATAAATAATTAATACATTGATACTTTATAGGATCTTTTTATTGATGGACTTATTTTTGTGTTTATTGTTGTATTCTGATTTAGTTTGAATCGAATGTGTTTGTTGTTGTATGGGGTTATTTTTATAACGTTTTAATAGCACAATTGATACAAATGTGTACATATTTAATTTTGTAGTGTGTAGTCTCACAATAATTTAACTAAACACTAAAGGTTCGATTAATTAGAAAATAAAAAACATTTTTGATGCATATTTTTTATTTGACCACGAGAGATCGCTCTTTCAGCGATAATCTTTCATTTTATGTTATTATTTTGTTTCTTTTAATGGTGTACAATAAAGAGTATTATTATTAATATAAATAATTTATTGATTCAAGCATTCAAAAATGTAACAATTCGAATTTGATTTCTTATATTACGTTAAATAAAAATATTGTAAAAAGCAAATTACCTACAGAGTATTTTATGTAAATGTGAAAAGTGCCAACGGTTCCAAATACAAACAAAGAAAGACCTAAATAACTCGATTCACAAATAACTTAGCTGAAAATCTGATTACTTTAGAAAATAAGACTTCGAAAGCAACTGTCGATTTTTTCGAAACGAATTTCCAGTAAAATACCAGTTGAACGGTTCGAATAAAATTTTACGAACTAAAAGAGACACACGATCGGCCATTTAGTACAAACTTGGGAGATTCTAACGCACCTAGAAAAGATACTTTAAGAGTTAAAACGCTTTTCTTACACCAAGGGCAAAATGATAAGACTAATGGTAGTTTCACACTGGCGAGGCGTGGATGGGCTTGAGTGTAGCGCAATTAAAATTAAAATCTATTGCTTTATAAAATGGTTGCATAAGTCTGGCAACAGCCGGTGGCCTCTCGCGTTGCATTCTCGGCTCTCAATGTACATATAGCGAACTATAATACCTCCCGGAATAACGGCTTCTCCTTAATTTCATTTATTAAATACGACATATTGTCTTTGTATATTTAACTAGCTTCTGCGCGCGACTTCGTCGGCGTGGACTCCGCTCCTATTGGTCTTAGCGTGATGACACATAGCTTATAGCTTTCCTCGATAAATGGGCTATCTAACACTGAAAGAATTTTTCAAATCGGCCCAGTAGTTCCAGAGATTACCGCGTTCAAACAAACAAACAAACTCTTCAGCTTTATATATTAGTATAGATTCATTTAAAACTACTTAACACATAATACGTCCTGAGAATCTTGTACGTATAATACCTGTCGGTATGTCCACACGTTTCTTTTAGTTAAAAAAACACAAGACTGAGTGCTATTAACTACTGTTAGTATAGTTAAGTTATCGAAATATGATTTTGTTTGAGAGTTCTTTTACTATAGCATACACACACGAAATGTATGTATGTTTGTTGTCTCATTGAACTAGGTAGCTTAAATCAGGATCTAATGATTTAATCACCAAATAGTTCTCGAAAAATACTATAACTTTGCGTTTGAAGCCGTAATTTTTTTTTCAAAGTTGCACCAACAAAATGTACACATTTAAAGTTTCTCGTACATTATAATCTTGCTAAGTGTCACCTCAATTATAGGTGTTAACGGCGGTTCCAGATGGTAATATGAATTTACATTTTAACAAATATTTTAAACAATATAGCATTAAATAAACTTAAACAATCATTGATGACAAATAATTTATACTAATATAATAAAGCTGAAGAGTTTGATTGTTTGTATGTTTGTTTG
The DNA here is from genome assembly GCA_905220545.2 of Melitaea athalia. Lineage (NCBI taxonomy): Eukaryota > Metazoa > Arthropoda > Insecta > Lepidoptera > Nymphalidae > Melitaea > Melitaea athalia. The sequence continues at coordinate 18,777,739 of HG992189.1, read as the reverse complement.
TTTGAACGCGCTAATCTCAGGATCTACTGGACCGATTTGAAAAATTCTTTCAGTGTTAGATAGCCCATTTATCGACGAAGGCTATAGGCTATATATCATCAAGCTAAGACCAATAGGAGCGTAGCACCAATAAAGAATGTTTTAAAATCGAGTTTTTTTTCCTTTTGAGAGCTTCCGCTGCGTAAACGGTTAAAGTTTCGCACAAATCATGTTGTATGACAGAATTGGTCCTATTCTACGGGGACGAAGTCGCGCGCAGAAGCTAGTTTATAAATAAAGTAGGTTATGGAATAACTGTAAATACGTGTGCAATTGCGGATGACGTCTATATACGACAAAGCGTACTAACATGGAACGACGGTTGTGTCGGCAAAACAACTATTGTTGATTTTTAACCGCGCTCAACCGCATTCTGTGTGTAGCGCTCGAAGTTGGAAATAAAATCTAAGTTTATAAATATATTTGCACGCAAGAGTAATTCTTAAGATTTTACGACAATTTAGTGACTTGCGTACAAATGGTTGAGTTAAATAACAATTATGGCTGTATTATCTACAACATTGTTCGAAATGCAAATTTGTCTATTTTGTAATTTATTCGTATAACATAATTATATCACGATTTGTACCTATCCATCGTGTAAAAGTGCCAAATAAAAAAATTAAAATAAAAAAAGCAATAAAAAAATTTCGAAGGTCAAATAACAATAATACCCTTAGAAACATCCCCATGATCAGAATTTACATTCATATCCGTAACCTGAGAACCCAAAAGTTGGAGTTGATTAGTTGACGCGAAACAGGTCTCAAAAACCTATTTACATCTTACTTACAAAACCTATCAGAAACTTATATGCCAAACAAATTATATCGGTAGCCAGTGTAATCGGTCCTTAATATCACTACATATTATAAAACAAAGTCTCTTCCCGGTGTCTGTCTGTCTGTATATATGCTTAGATCTTTAAAACTACGCAACGGATTTTGATGCGGTTTCTTCTTCTTCTGTCTTTAGTAAATAGAGTGATTCCAGGGGAAGGTTTATTTTATATGTATAATACATGCATAATATAGTAGAGGAACACTGATAGTTTTAAAGTTTTCTAATGTGATGTCGTAAATAAACACATTTTTTTCGCTTAGATTGCAAATATTTATTTTATCTATACTAATATATAAAGCTGAAGAGTTTGTTTGTTTGTGTGTTTGAACGCGGTAATCTCTGGAACTACTGAGCCGATTTGAAAAATTCTTTCAGTTTTAGATAGCCCATTTATCGAGGAAGGCTATAGGCTATGTGTCATCACGCTAAGAACAATAGGAGAGGAGTAAACGCCGACGAAGTCGCGCGCAGAAGCTAGTATTTTATATTTAGTATCAGCATTGCACCCGTGCGAAGCCGGAGCGGGTCGCTAGTAATCTATAATAGCATCATCACTTTGACCTTATTGCTCTCTTACCATTTTCCCTGATCGGAATATAAAGTGTAGTATCATTTTACTTTAGTAAGCTTTAAAAAGGTCAAGACTGAAAGCATTCAAAATAGGGTATAACTTTTGAGTATTGACTCCACTTTTCTGAGAAGAAAATACCGTCCCGACAGAATAAAGAATATGTTGTAACATTAGTATTTTGATCTTTTAAGATACTTATCATACGTGTCCCTTAAAGTTCCCTTTATTCTAACTCTTTTCTTAGTTCATTGCTTTTAAGATACATATATAACTGATTCATTGGCGCAATGATTACAAAATACTCTTTCCTCTTTAGAGTTTTGGGTTCCATTTCCAAAGTCTGAGCGGAAATATATGTATGTCAATCGGTTGTTACCGAAAACATAAGCATTTAAGTTACCTTTGGGACAGACGACCGTGTGTGTACTGTATGCTAAATATTATTTACATAACTATTTTTTTATTAAGAACTAGATGGCCCGGTGAATTTCGTATCACCTACGTATATTTGTGAAAAATATACACAAAACACTTTCTGAACGCACCTATAAATATTTGACAACCGATTGACAACGTTTTTGAGAAAGACATTAAATTTCCCCGCTAGGAACATTTTGTATTGGAAAATTAAATCGTCGTTTTTAGTATTTTCCGTTACATATTATGTTTCTCGCCGTTTAAACCTTCCCTGAACTTCCACAAACATTTCAAGATCAAAATTAGCCAAATCGGTCAAGCCATTCTCGATTTTTAGCGAGACTAACGAACAGCAATTGATTTTTATATATATATATTTAACCATAAAAAGTATAGCTAAAATTTTTTCAGATCGAGTACAGAAGACATTAATAAAGATTAGTATCGATGTAATAATAAAAAATAAATAAATAATAATAAGTCGCTCATTCTTGCGGAGAAAAGTCAAGACACCCCACTGTGATCTATATCACTACACGATCAAAATATCATAGTCCGCTGAACTACGGTTATTCCGTGGCCAATACTACAAGTACTTTAAAAATAAAAACACAACACACAAATATATACTCTATCAACAGTAACAAAGTCTCAAAATTGCTTGATAGTATTTTCGTATGACTGCTGGGAGATAGAATATCTATTACATTTTCTAAAGCATTATGTTTGGTCCACGGAGTTCGATGGATAATGTCGATGTCTTTGTTCGAGAAAATACTTTTTGAATTACATTTTATTGAGGTGTTTTCTATTTTTATAAATGTTACGAGATAAATATATCTCTGAATCGATTACCATATAGTTTTTTTTTTATACAACTAGGTCATCAGATATGAACGGCTCACCTGATGGTAAGCGATTATCGTAGCTTATAGACGCCTGCAACACCAGAAGCATCGCAAGCGCGTTGCCCTAGGACCTCCTGGTGGTCCCTCCTGGACCTGGTCACCTTACTCACCACAGGAACAGGAACAGTATTTTTATCTGTGATGTAATGTGTGTGTAAAGGTTTTCTCTCAATCTTTTACCAGCCCACCACTCAGTATTAACGCAACACTGAAAAAAACTGAAAAAAAAAATTGTGAAAGAATTTTTAAAATCGTTCCAGTATTTTTTGAGGTAATCTCTTAAAATTTTCCTCTTAATAATACTAGTACACATTTAAATATAAAATACCCTACATGTCGACAGACCTTCGACGTTCTCAGAAGTCAGAAGCATTTTATTTTCTATGGAAACTTGTAGCCATACTTTGATGTGGCGTATTTGAGAGGAACGCGTTTTAACCTCATTAAACCCGTTTGATTATTTAATGCGTTTGAAATATAAGCTACGCTGTAAAGCTATTTGAAGTTTCGATTGATGTACAAGAATGTATGTAACGGAATAGTTTTTTAGTCTTGTATTGTTAAACAAGGCTCCTTTTCGTCGATGTTGGGCATATCACGAATTATCTAGCTCAAATTTTCAAATCTGGAGTAGCCCAAATGGAAAAGTACTTCGACCTTACAGAAGATCACAGCTAAATAATACTGCTTTCAAGCAGTATTGTGTTCCTATTGTTAATAAGGTAGCCAGGGCTGCTGTGAAAGAGCGAAGAAGGATCGTCAATGCACAAAGGATCCAGATGATGCAAGTGGCCATAGATTACAATAACCATTTTCCATTAGCGAACCGTACGTTTCCTTACGACAATACTGAAGATTTTTTTTTTGCATTTGATTTAAACTTCACACTTTAAGTTATAGCAAGCGTATACATGCGATAGGAATCCGCCAACCCGCAGTGGAGTAGCGTGGTGGATTAAGCTCCGATCCTTCTCCTACGAGGAGAAAGAGGGTCATGCCCAGCAGTGGGATATTACAGGCAGAATGCATAGGTAAATGCATTGAGGACAAACACACTCAAACGATAAATGTGTGTGTTTGGAGGCTTTCTTCGTGATATTATTTAACGTAGAGAACGGGATTAAGTTCAAGTTTAAGGTCACAAAAACTTAATTCTATTATCGGCTTTGAATACTCGATCATTGGTTAACTTTGTGTTTACCAAAAAACACATTATAACTACAATGGAAATATCAAACGAAATTAATAATAGTTTAGTAAACAAATTTCACAATCAGATTAAAATTTATATTCAATTGTTAATTTATTTCGATTCAGTTTGTCAAAAACTGAAAGCGTGGCAGCCGGCAGACTAATTATAGTGAAATTCATTCTGACAGCTTAACTGCTGGCTTACTGGCCATTCAAGCTATGACTGTCGCATTAAATATTTAATGACAATATGCTAAGTTTTCGTTTTTCAATTTACTCCGGATTTTGATTTGAAATCTTCAAAAAAAAGCAAGCTAAGACTGGAAATTTTTATGCCTATTTTCTAAGCATAATTATAACTATTATAATGAAACAACTTTTTCAAATTTTATCACGGTTTATTAGGTTACTTTACAGCAACCATGGTCACGACAGGACTGTCCTACGCACCGCGATAAAGTCCTAAAAGTTGTTTTATTATAATGAGTGAAATTCGCGTAAACATTAGAAAACATATAACTATTTATTTAAGTGATATAGATTTTTGAATTATAGTACCAAAATAATTATCTAGACTAATTTTATAAAGTTGAAAAGTTTGTTTGTTTAAACGCGTGTATCCTAAAAATTACTGGTTCGAATTGAATAATTCTTTTTTGTTTTGAATAGCCAATTTACCGAGGAAGGGTATAATAACTAATAAGTTATTTGTTCTTCAATATTAATATTAATTAATGATAAATGTTAAGCTCGCTTTTCGTTAAATATGTATTCAAATAACTGTAAAGAAAATAAATAAACTAAATAAGCGTATAGCTAGGTAAGGTGTATGGATGGATTTATATTTCAGTATTAAAATGGAATTTAAAAACTAACTAATTTTTCGACGTGCAAAATTTAAAACTAATAGATCAAAAATATCATTGGCAAGGTTAAGTAATTTTTAGTTCGTATTATTTTTATTTTTGTGTTTCCCACACATGAGATAATTCAAAAATGTTTTTTATTATCATCATGTTAAAAAAATCAATGGTTTTTCGATCCAGCGGGATTCGAACCCGCACCTCCCGACATACCGTGTCCGGTGCTCTAGCCGTTAAGCTATGGATCTATGTCCAGCGCGATCGAAATTCTTGATATGATTTTATACGGTTTTAAGCAACCGTGGTGCCGTAATTTTTAGCTGTGATCTTCTGTAAGGATGAGGTACCTTCCAGTCGGGCTGCTCCAGATTTTGATCAGGATATTTCCTGTGCCCTACTTCAAATGCAATAAGTCTTAAATGACAAACAAACGATGACAGCGGTCCCGGTGTAATGGTGCGAATGTTTCATTAATGTCACGGTGGCAGATTCGATTTCCGCGCGGAGCGGATATTTGTGTTTATGTAAATATTTGTTTCAGGGTATTTGTTATGTGCGTCTCTTCATCGTGTCTCAAGGAAAACACGAAAACAATGAAAATGTTTGGTTTTTTTATGTACATACGATCGTCTGTTCTTAAGGTAGGCAACGTATAGCTTATGTATATGTATAGCTATAACTGAGGTAGGGCACAGCAGGAAATTTCCTGCTCAAAGCTGGAGCAGCCTGACTGGGCCTGACCACAGCTAAATAATACTGCTTTCAAGCAGTGTTGTGTTCCTGTTGGTGAGTAAGGTGACCAAAGCTTCCGGGGGGGAATCAGGGATAGGGTCGGCAACGCGCTTGCGATGTTTCTGGTGTTGCAGACGTCTATAGGCTAGGTGAACCGTACGCTTGCTTACCGACTTAGTGACATAAAAAAAAGATGTTTTAGGTAACAGCCATCTGAAATACATATTTATGATATTTTTTTTATAAATACAAATGGACATATTTGCAGTAAGCACAGATTTGGGGCACGCATTGAAATTACGATACTAAAACAGATATCAAAGTCACTGCCTTAGTACTTTATGCCTTTATTGCATTGTGTTGTCATAATCGAATGAAATATTCTTTCGGAATAACTCTCTGCTTAGTATTAGGGTAAGGGTATCTACAAGCTATGTACATGAATAAAAATTACTTCAAAAACACATAATAATAAAACAGCGAAATAAACGTAAGAAAAGATTTTATAAAACATGAAACGGAGTTGGAACGAGTTGTTAACAGCGGAACAGATACACGCCAGCTAAATTAAATAACAATACAATCCACTCGAAGATACGATTCTCGGGAGAATCAAGACATTGTGAGTATCGCTTCAAAACCGGCGAGTGATAAGAGCGTACTTTCTTTGCTTTATAAGCTGTGATAACACAGTTCTGAGGTATTTGTTAAAAGCAAAAAAAAAAAAAACAATCGTTTGAAAGTATGTTCAACATAAATTGTACGATCACATTCACGATTCAGCCTATAATATCACACTGCTAGGCATTTCTTTTATACGACTAGGTCGGCAAACAAGTGTACGGCTCACCTGAGCTCACTGTAAGCGATTACCGTAGCTTATAGACGCCTGCCACACCAGAAGCGTCGCAAGTACATTGCCCATTCTACCCCAAATTTCCCCCAGGTGCTCTGGTCTTATTCACCAACGGGAACACAACACTGCTTGAAAGCAGTATTATTTAATTATGATCTGCATAGGCCTCTTACTCCATGTAGGAGAACGGCCTATAAAACGAAACACTATAGATAAACTCTGCCAGCGCTCGTCTCTTCGACGCTGCCGGTCCCAAGCCCGGTTAAAAGAGGAGGGTTCATCAATGTGCTAACCACTCATTATGGTAAAAAACCAACTGGTTGAGAAGTCCACAACGAAACTATATCGTTGAGGAGGCCAGGACCCACAAAGGGTTGTAGCGCCGCTGGAAGTAAGTAAGAAGTAAGAGATAAACTTGCTGTGTGGCTACGGCAAAGAATTTAGCCTCCCCCTCTCTTCCCGTGGGTGTCGTAAGAGGCGACTAAGGGATAACATAGTTTCACTATCACCTTGGAACTTAAAAAGCCGACCGATGGCGGGATAACCATCCAACTGCTGGCTTTGAAGTACACAGGCCGAAGACGGGCAGCAGTGTCTTCGGTGCGACAAAGCCAGCCCTGCGGTCACCAACCCGCCTGCCCAGCGTGGTGACTATGGGTAAAACACATGAGTTCACGCCATTATTAACGCTAACTTGTGGAGGCCTATGTCCAGCAGTGGACTGCGATAGGCTGAAATGATGATGATGATGAATGATGAAGAGATAAACTGTACACTGTACCTACAGTACACTGAAGATTTATTTTATTGTATAAACGCTCGATATTGTTGAAGTTCTAGACAAGTTTGGTTTGGCTAATTAGAAGAGAACCTTGCACGTTACTATTGTTACATTTTGTTATAAGATATTGAATTTGAATTTATTCGCCGTCGCGTTACTTAGGTGTTATATCTTTGTCTTTATCAATTTAGGCTTTGATGGAATTATCTAGAACTAGTTTATACGTGACTGCCTTTATTTTCTTCTATAAAAATGAATTATTAAATAAACATTTTTCTTGAGACTGAGACAAATTTTTAAAGGCTATATGTACATATTTTTCGTTATCTAAGCTTTTTTTTGTTTTTAGGAATTTAGCCAGAAGTACTGAAAATTCTAGAACGTAAAATAAGTGGTTTTAATTAAAAGAAGATATAAGGACCATAGATTAGCTTACGAGCTCACCTCACGTCTTCACTAGAGTGATTTCCTATCTCTTGAGAAAGTTAGGATAAAAATTAGCTTATGCATTTATCTGGACTAGTGATCGGCCAGTGGTCGAAATTCGACTATAAAATTAATTTAAATTATATGTTTGAACATTAAACAAAAGAGTAGCTTATGCATTTATCTGGACTAGTGATCGGCCAGTGGTCGAAATTCGACTATAAAATTAATTTAAATTATATGTTTGAACATTAAACAAAAGAGTATATATGCGTGTGTGTGATTTTGATTGATTTAATGTATTTTTTATGCATAATTGAAAAAAAGTTAGCTTTCTGCACTCCTTCTCTATATAAATAATAAGTGTGCGAATTTTAATACTCCTCCGTCCGCGCAATTTTCGTCAAAATGTAATAATTAGCCATCCATACTCAGTACAATAGGATATGTAAAATACTACCATTTAACGTGGGTTATCTATACATATAATAAAATGATAGGAAAGTCAATGTATGTCCGGGATAAACTCAAAAAGTACTGCATGGATTTACTTCAAAGGCACGAATATTATTAAGAAGTCGGGTCAGAACATAGGCTACATATTATCACGCTATCACCTACGGGGAACGAGCAGTGAACGCACGAAGACGACGTCGCGGGCCGCAGCTAGTATCAAAAATAAATAAAGAAATAAGTATTATAGACTTGATTTAAGAATCAAGTTCGACAATGAATCGAGTTGAGGGTCGATGGTAAGGACAACATATCCAAGTTATTATTGGCTTAAACGACCATAATGTAGCTTTATTGGCGGCACGTGAGGTTCTTGTTCCTCATATTGAGTATACGAGAAACTTTGGTCGGTATGCTGCTGGACTACATATATATCTTTATCAAACCAATCTCATCTTAAATACATGTGAAGTTTTTATACGTTAAGAGTTGGACGTTCTACTGCTAGAAGTTTTAGTCTATTAGCGATTAAGGAGGGCAATTTTTCTATTGTATTATATGTATCTATTTAGATATACTGATATAATAAAGCTGAAGTGTGTTTGTTTGAACGCACTAATGTAGGGAACGACTAGTTCGAATTAAAAAAAATTTGGATTGTATAGTCCATTTTAGTTCCTTTTTCGCAAATTATTGCGAAAGAAACCGCGCGACACAGTTATAAATATATCATTTGTTATACTGTATCCATTTTATATACTTACTACTGGTGAAAAAGATCTCCTTTCCATATTGGAAATTAAAGCTTAATCCATTAAGATGCTACACTGCGGCTTAAGCTAAGCCACAATTCGTTGACGGATAATTTCCCTATCAGGAGGGACGATCAGTATTTATGATAACAACCGGGACCGACGACTTTACATTTATCCGAAACACGGTCGAAAAATCTGTAAGAATATACAAATACCAGTAAGGAATATTTGTAGAAATATGTATATCTGTCCCGAGAAGCGAATAATACAATAAGTTCTAATAATTTCAAAAAAATAGCAAAGATAACAACACATAAAACGTCTTTAATACATCTTAGGCTATAAACTATTTGTGATGTCTAGACGCATTCATTCGTTCAATTACTTCCATTATAATCACTTAATAACCCTTATATTCGATAACAATTGTGTTGCTTGCAAACGAAAATAATCGACTTCAATTACATCGACCAAATACAACGTAGGTGACGAAAAATAGTCAAGTAAATACGAATTATTAGAGATAATTCAAAAAGTACTCTTCAAATGTAGATCTAAATGGGACAATGTGACAAGCACCACTTTTCGATTAAAAAAGTAATCATCGAAATCGCTTCACCCAGTAAAAAGTTATGAGGTAAAAATCAGACGAATTCAGAAACTCCTTTATTTAAATCGGTTAAGAAGCCCTTAGGAACGATATTTATTTATATTTATTATCAAGGGCAAAACTGTAGTATTGTTAGTTATTGGTATTTATCTATTTTAATGATATTGATTTCTCAAATATACATCATATTTGAGAAATAAATTTAATTAAATTACTAATGTAAAATTTGAAATAAATTTAATTCATTAAGATATTTTTGTTTCATATATCACTTATATTTTGATTTGATAAAAAATGTAATATGTAATAATTAGTTTAAAACCTTTATTGCACTGACTTTTGAAACATATTACTTTAAAAAGATTCCTTTTACTATGGGATAAGTATTTATTTATCGACAATTCAATATTTTATAGAATTCAGAAGTATAAAATATTTAATAACTTTAAGTATATAAGCCATCTATATAACTTGAATAATAATCATGTGATGAGAGGATAAGTTAGCTAAATAATGCGAACAATTGAACAGAAAACACAAGCTAATCACACAACAATAAAAAAGATAACTCGCATAAAGCATTCCGATGTAACAACAAACAACAATGTTGGTTGTTGAAAATTTTCTAATCTCTTGAACGTAACGCACCCCACTTCTAGACTTCTAGTAATAAAACAGGGAGCGCGTGGTGTCGTAATGTTGACAATGCTGATTATATTTTACAACTGTTGATAATATATTCGGTGTACATTTTACTGTGTTGCTTGATAGGTAATATTTTAAGATATAGAAATAAATTTTGTTGAGGTACAGTGAAAAAAACTGCTGAATTGGAGATCATTTTATACAAATTAGTCGGATAAAATGTCTTTGGGCTATCTGCGGCGGAGAAACTGTATGCTACTAGGGATTAAAGTTAACGGTAGAATTCGTAAACTACAATCTGTTTTAGTACCAAATAAAGTTTTAGTAGATTCTTATCTACATGGGGCCTACATATAACTTTCTGACTTAGAATGTATCTTACCCAATCCTTCCTATTTGTTTTGTCCCAGTTTGTTGTTGTGTTTTGAATATGGCAACTAGAAAAAAGTCGAAATTACAATAAATTAATAGATCAAAGATTTGGAATAAACCACCGCTAAGCTCTATTCATTTGCCAAAGAAACCCAACATCACAGCTTATATAATTAATTACTCTCTATCATAAAATAGCAATAGAGATATCAAATATGTATATGTTTCAATATCTAACGCTTTGTAATAAACAACGCATCAGCCACATCAATACAACTAAAACTTATGATAACGATATCATATGAACTGAAATTACTGTGAGAGTGGGAGAGCCCACTGAAGTTTTGTATCTACCACTGCCACGTTATTCCACTGACACTGAATGGATAATTACACTAATAAAATAAATAAATAAATATCTACACAATACACACATGGTCGTCTGTTCCTAAAGTAAGCAACCTAATGCTTGTGCTATAGGCAACAGCCGACTGGTATAGCTACATATTTTTTTTCGATAAACATACTTATTAATAATACATATATAAATAAATGTATATACTACACTAAGACTCGGGGCGGGAATCGAACCCACAACCCCCGGTACAGAAAGCAGGGCCACCACAAACTGCGCCAACGGGCTAGACACTAATATGAGTAAGAATTCCTACTAGCGTTTTTGATAATCCATACAGATGTTTGCCGAGGTCTGAGTGTTTGTGCAGTTCTTGTGGTTTCCCCATCGTGCCTCGGAGAGCACGTTAAGCCGTCGGTCCCGGTTGTTATCATGTACATCTGATAGCGATCGTTACTCATAGTAGGGAATATATCCGCCAACTCGCATTGGAGCAGCGTGGTGGATTAAGCTCTGATCCTTCTCCTAGATGGGGAAAGAGGCCAAAGCCCAGTAGTAGGATATTACAAGCTGAAGCGTCTTTGATAATAATAACGACCAACATCGCTACGTGCTCTCAAAGTCACATCTAGCTCAGAAATGTATATTTGTACAAATACAACTTTCTGCCCTGAGCGGGCATCAAAGCCACCTCTGTTAATGTGGCAGCTTCTTCACCACTATACTAGAACGGTCGTTACTTGATCACTTGAACGTCGCAGAATCACGATCCGTTACGAAAAGTTCATCTTAAGTTCATGTACATAAATAAATCATTCTCCCCTCTTTAAGTTAGAAGCTCGTTTAATAATATCCACCGTCAGGTCTCAAATGGCCTGATCGAAATTACCTGTCTCAGTGAACCGGTCTAGCCTGTGTAGGCATCGGTCTAGTTTTTAGGTCATTAGGGTTCGCAAACGTAGTTTGTGCTTTCTATAGTTACTATTTTTGTGGTTAATTATTTTTAAGTAAAAGAACTTATATGACAATTATTTGGAACATAACAACAAATATTTTTGTATTTGGCGGAATGTGTTTTTTTTTTGTTTATCGATGATAAACCGTTATTATTTTTTTATTTTTTGGTAGAAAGGATATATTTTATAGATATTCCCTAATTAACCAATTCAGGTATCATGATAGAATTTTTCGGGCAAGCGAAAAGACTTGACAAAAACTAGTTCTATTGCATTCTTGTCTACTGCTATTGTTCCACCGTATCAATCTTTTTTTTTTATTAACATACGATCAAATAAAAATATTTAATGCCATATTTTTAACATTCTGACTCCCGTGACTTTCCTCGCATAAATAACGGATCTTGAGGGAATTTTCAATGTAAAAAATATTGAAAAACGAATGACTAACACATTATTATCGTATCATATCCACTACTAGCAAAAGAGTTAATATTCCGAAATTTCAATGTGAGAGATAACCAATAACCAACGCATTTATTATATTGATATGGTTAATTAGTTTGACAAATAACTTTCTGATGTAGCGGTTCAATTGCTATAACATAAGTCGCGGATTCTATTTCCACTTGAAGGAAATATTTAAGTTTATACAAATATTTGTTTCTTATATAAATAAACTGAAAGTTGTTTAGTTGTCGATTCGTTATAGATGAAAAGGAAAGTATTCAAAAAACCCCACAGTGGTAAAGCGTGGCGAATCAAACTTCAATCCTTCAATATGAACACTTTATTTAATATTATTATTGGACTATTAATTTAATATATAATTTAATATTATTATTGGACTATTAATTTACTATTAATTTAATATTATTATTGGACTATTAATTTAATATAGTTCCGTAAAAGTTTGAAAACTTATAACCTTCTGTATACAGAGAAGGCTCGATCAAAAGTAGAAGTTTTGCAGATTGTTTAAGTTAACCTTTAGTATCAGTAGTAGGTTTTCGGATTAGTGCGTTCTAAGTCTTTAACTTCGTAGTCATATAAACATTTACTTGGAATACCCTAAAAATAAGGGAAGCTGAGTATAAATTGGTCACGTGTGCGTCCATAATATTATGATCTTCGTTACCTTTTACGACGTATGATATCACGTATCATATTGATTGGTTTGTTTATCGGGTTCATTGGAACGTGGCTACCGACCTTGATATTGCAATTAATATTTACATTTAGATTTATCTTCTTATGTGTGAATATATTAAATTGTAAATATGTATATGGAAGGTCCTGTTTCACCAGTTGTAGATAAGGATTATCCTGCAAATAAGTTACGATTAGATTTTAACAACAGTAGAATAGGCTTTAGGACTTTTTGACCAATATTAATAACTAGCTTCTGCGCGTTACTTCGTCCCCGTGGAATAGGACCATTCCTGTCATACACGATTTGTGCGAAACTAACCGTTTACGCAGCGGAAGCTCTCAAAAGGAAAAAAACCCCAATTTTGAAACATTTTTCATTGGTGCTACGCTCCTATTGGTCTTAGCGTGATGATAAGTATATAGCCTATAGTCTTCCTCGATAAATGAGCTATCTAACATTGAAAGAATTTTTCAAATCAGACCAGTATATCCTGAGATTAGCGCGTTCAAACAAACAAACAAACAAACAAACAAACAAACAAACAAACAAACAAACTCTTCAGCTTTATTATATTATATAGTATAGATTTTGAAATTTCAGGTTCTGCAAATATAACACCAACACCAACATTTTAACCGAATTCCAAAAAAGGAGGAGGTTCTCAATTCGATTGTATTTTTTACTGTATGTTCCCTCAGAACTATTGACTGGTTTCGACCGTTTCGATGATTTCTTTTTAATCGAAAGGTGGTGCGTGTCATGTCGTTCGAATGCGTATTTGCTTGAGTATTTTTTTGTCTATCGACGTTGGCTTACTTGTCGATGTAATTGAAGTCTCAGATCTATCGGATACCGTTGAACGTCCGATTGTTGTCTCAGTACTAGGAACATTGTATTCTTCTAAACCGCTAACCTTAATATAACCTTATAACAAGAGTTCAGTAACCAGTCTCTTAAGGCCCACGGAAGGTTTTGATACTTTAAAAAAAAACTTGTTTTTGTTTATTGTTGAGATATAAATAAAGCGATCCATCGGGAAAGGTTAAATTTATTTAATTTTTACTATTAACTATTGACAGAACGAAGTCTGTCCGGCAGCTAGTATTTAATATAAAGAAATATAGGATTTAAAATTATGTATCTGTGTAATTTTCGCGCGGCGCTCTTTAGAACGAACCGCTTCCGCTTATAACCCATAAATATTAATTTAAAATATAATATTTTTGTATCTGTAACTGTTTACTATTTCTTGCGCTTAACTACGCAAAATCGTTTGCACGAGCAAACGCAGCGATGCTTGTATGTGGAACGACTTTCGAGGTGGCGAGTTTGCAACAAAGTTCGAGTTTGGAGGCAACTTTAAAAGGAACGTAGTGGCTAAAGTTCTTAATGTTACTATTATTATAAAAGCAACGAATGCTTAGGGAGATTAAATTTTAAGCAGCCTCAGTGAAAACTTTTAACAAAACACGTCTGACTCGTAATTTATTTCTAAACTTTTGGTAACATTGGTTCCTGAGTTTTCTTCGACGATGTTGATAATTAACTATTATATTTTATAACTTAAGTATTAATAAATGTGAACAAAATAGTACAGCAATTATATCACTCTATCTCTATCTATCTCTATTACTGACGTAGATACAGCTCGCGTAGTATATTTTAGTTATTTCCATAGTATCATGTCCTATGGAATCCTATTATGGGGAAATGCAGCTACCGTTAATACTATTTTTGTCCTGCAGAAAAGAGCTATTCGTGCAATTTATAGTTGAAGCCCTAGAGTATCATTAAGAGATAAGTTTAAAGAAATAAAAATATTGACTGTTGCTTCCCAACATGTGTACGAAAATGTTATGTATGTTAATAAAAATATACACGAATTTCGCAGGAATTGCGACATGCATAGCATTAATACTAGGAACAAACACAAACTTGTAATGCCTGTAACTCGCTTACGCCGAGTCAGTAATTCTTTCTATGGACAATGTATACGCTTATACAACAGGCTCCCAGAAAACGTTCAAAAAGCTTCTATTGCCAAATTAAAAAAAAAAATTGTGAAAGAACGTTTGTGTACTAAAGGATATTATTCGATTAACGATTTTATAGAAGACAGTACGCCTTGGGAATGATGTGATCGCCTCCAGGCTATTTCAACCTATAAAATTATTGTAAATTACAATCTGCTTTGGGAAAAAAAAACATGATAAAAAATGATAATTATTAGTCCCGCTGAGTTTCTTTCGCCAGTTCTTCTCAGGTCAGAGGCTTTTTCTTTCCGAACTGGTAGTAGACGCATGACGTTCAGTAAGAAATTGTAATAATTTTATGCTGAATAAAATATTTTGAATTTGAATTTGAAATTTGAATTTGAACTCCGTTGAGGTAGCACACAAGAAATATCCCACTCAAAATATGGAGCATGCCGACTGGGGTAGTACCTCGACCTTACAGAAGATCACAGATAAATAATACTGCTTTCAAATAGTGTTGTGTTGTTGTGGTGAGTCAAGGCCAGAGCTCCTGGGAAGGAAAGGGGTGGAATCGGCAACGCACTTGCAATACTCTTGGTACCTTACCACTCTAATATAATGAAAAAATACCATGAACTTTCCTGATAATTCAAAATTAAAATTTAAATATCCGTTGAAACGTTCAAAAGGCGGGCTTGATGTTTCCTGCTTTTTCTACCAGCCAACCTTAGTGTCGGCAAGACTTGGTATTCCTATTCTCAATACAAATAATTATTTGTAAGTAAGTTACGTTAAGTACATCAAAAAACTCCATTTTTCTTCCAATAACAGTAATATGAAAACCGAATAAAACATTGTTCAACAAGCTAATAAAAATACTGTAGCTATTTTTTCTGTTGTGTAATACCTACTGACAAACTTTTTATTCAGAGTCACGTGTTATATGACAATACATTACATACATTTTATTTTATTTTGATGTTTTTTTTTAAATTACGAGATAATACTTCAGCATAGGGAATTGTATTACATTTGTATGACATTTTTTTTTCGTTACTATTTTTTTTTATTTTGTTACTTTGATGTAGGAAGGTAAAAACGTTGTTTTTGTTAAGTAACAACAACCTTAGCAATAGTATTGAATTTTTCTTGACTTACTAAAACTTATAATCTCGATAACATACCTACATGTGAAAACTATGTAATTAAGCATATAGTCTCAAAAGCTTGATATTTAAAGTTACTAATGTACGAAAATATTTGTGTAAAGTTTTAACAACAAAAGATACCTCAAAACATAACATCCTTTTTATTGTAAGCCGGTTAAAAATCAATCAAACTCCCACGTTATTCAATTGAATAGTTCGAGATTTCAGTATCTGTAGACCAGAGGTTAATAACCAGTGGTACGCGGACCACTGGTGGTCTTTGGAAGCACCCGAAGAGGTTCGCGAAAGCAGGTAGGTACAGAGTGAACGAATCTCGCTAGGCTATAATTAATATTCCAACTAATAGTAATTAAGAATAACTAGTACTCAATATTTTCCCCAAAACTGTTGGCAATCCGTGGCAAAACCTACGTTTTGACAAATGACTCATCACTAAAAGGTCTTCACACTTCTTCAAGCAATAAAATACAATTTTATAATCTAACTTAACCGATATATTTTTATTCAATTAGCTTTATAAGATGAAGAGAGAATCATAAGAGAAATCATATCTTCTTCCTATCAAAGGTAATCTCAAACAAAAATGCGGTCTATTCGACCGTAAATAATTCAAACAGTACACATTATGTCGTTACGACATATATTTATATTTAAAAATCGGTGTTAACTTCAAATCTGAATTAAAATTTACTCTCTAAAATTGCTTGTGAAACGTCTTGACCTGATGATCTGGAAACACACACAGTAAACATACACAAACGTCTAGACCACGACCAACTTACATGGCCAATAATTACAAATGTCTGTCATGAGCGGGTATCGAACCAGTGAACGCCAGCGTACCTGTGACCTCTGGGCCAAAGCGTCATATTTAAATAATCATATTTGGCAACTTCGCATTCAACTACAGATATTGGCACTAACATTGATACTTACAATTTGAGCTCATAAAATCAGTCTTCAATATCGATATAAAATCGTTACGACATTTTGTCATCACGACGAATGTAAACCGAGTCCAAGCATTGACCGATAAAACCATTGAATTGGTAAACAGTCCGCTTCCAGTAAATACCTATGTGAACTACCGCAGCTACCTTGAATATGAGTTTGGATTATACAATCTAATCTAGAATGTTTAGAATTCATCTATACTAATATTATAAAGCTGAAAAGTTTGTTTTGTTTGTTTAAGCGCGTTCATTTCAGAAACTACTGGCTCGATTTGAATAATTCTTTATGTGTTGGATAGCCCATTTAGCTAGGAGGGCTATGGACTATATAATATTTTAGTAGATACGTTTTTTCCCTCAAATTAACGCGGGTGAAAACGCGTTTCACAGATAGTAGATAGATAGAGTCATTGAATCATTTATTACTTTTCGTCCCTCTATTACCTATCGTAAAATACTGCCCATTACTTTTTTTAATATCAATATTTGTTACGAAGCTATAAAATTGAAAATTTTATTATATTAATTTTTTTTTTATTAAAACCTGTTTTACTGCTCTCAGTGAGAGATGGAGTTTAGAAAACCTAATGGATGGAATGCATCAACTTGGTGTTGGCTACCATCAATACATTTTTCTGTTATTGCATTTGCTCTTTTATTTTTTTATTTTTATTTTTTTTTATTTTTGGCACAGTTACACGATACAAATCATGACATTTGTTGTACTTATGAATAAATACCAAAAAAAATAAAATAGGTAAATTTGTATCTCTATAACAACTATGCACAACATGCAAATAAAATTTAAAGAATATACATGGTTACTTAAATATTATACAAAATATAAAAATAAAGTGATACACAAAATATAAATGCTAACTAAATATTGAACAAAAGTATTCTAAACCATTAATCCATGTTGTTTCCAAGCACACATATATTATCTGAATCTTTTATCGTCCTTACAAATGAGTTGGGACTCTGGTAGAATATATCTAATTTTTACTTACTAATCTGGTTTAAAAAATTTAAGCATTCCAGTATATCTTCTAATTGACGCTGAGAGCGAGGCGGATTAAAAATTAATCTTTACTCTCTAATTAACAAGGCCAGCTGTAGCAGCTGGCTATAAATAGATCAAAATTATTTTATACCATATATTTTTATAAAACCTTTTTTTCGTTAATACTTAATTTTGGCTGGCTATTCCTTAAATCGTGTAAATTTGGTTTCTAACAATATCTCAAATCTGTCAATCTATACTAATATAATAAAGCTGAAGAGTTTGATTGTTTGTTTGTTTGTTTGTTTGAACGCGCTAATCTCAGGATCTACTGGTCCGATTTGTCAGTGTTAGATAGCCCATTTATCGAGGAAGGCTATAGGCTATATATCATCACTCTAAGACCAATAGGAGCGTAGCACCAATGAAGAATGTTTCAAAATCGGGTTTTTTTTCCTTTTGAGAGCTTCCGCGGCGTAAACGGCTCAAATTATGTTTGGCAGAATTAGTCCTATTCCACGGGGACGAAGTCGCGCGCAGAAGCTAGTATTCCACTAAAGGGCAAAAGCCTCGTGCCATCGTCTATTGAGATTCGCAAATAAAATTTGATCAGGAACTTGTTGTACGAGCACAAACTTTGGTCTAAAATCAAATTCAGTTGGTAACGTAACGATTTCTGCATACTTTGCCCATGACTCACATCTCACGTGTGGCCCTCGTACAAAGTATTCCACAATAACATCAACTATAAGGAGCTGAACAAACTCAACATGCCTGTGACCGATACAGGACTTATCTCAAATGACGGTAAACATTGTGTATTATAAGTAAATATTTATCGATTCCTGGACTTTGGATGTCTTGAGTTACTATTTGTATTTAAAATGTGTTTATCGTTATTTATATTACAACGACAAGGATAATTACGATATAAGTCTTGTTACATTCACGCATAACTATTTATATACCAATACCAAGAAATTTTCCTGAGCTCTCCTAGTTCTATTTGTATAAAAAATATTTTCTTTCACTCCAAAAAGTTATTTCGGGGTCCAACTTATCGCTTTTAAGGGCACTTAAGACCATTCATGATCCTCTTATCTCAAAAACGTCTAACAAAAATGATGTAATCCTAGCAGAAATAAAAAAAAATTATGAACATAA
Organism: Melitaea athalia; assembly: GCA_905220545.2. Taxonomy (NCBI): domain Eukaryota; kingdom Metazoa; phylum Arthropoda; class Insecta; order Lepidoptera; family Nymphalidae; genus Melitaea; species Melitaea athalia. The sequence continues at coordinate 18,758,548 of HG992189.1, read as the reverse complement.
CAATTGTGTTATTGGTAGTAACGAATAAAAATATAGTTAAAAATCATTTCTGTTTTATCTATACTAATATTATTAAGTTGAAAAGTCTGTTTGTTTAAAAGCGCTAATTTCAGGGAAACTGGATCGAATTGGAAAATTCTTATTCTGTTGGATAGCCCATTTACCGAAGAAGGGTATAATAAGTTATTTGTTCCTCAAATAAACGCGTACGAAACGATGGCGAATAGCTAGTCTTTAAATATAACAATACAATTTATAAAAAATTAAAAATTTACTTCACGAATATCAACATTAAGCACTTTTTTAATAGGCAGGCATTTTCTTTTATTCCTCACCTGCCTCGATAAACTGAAAAAAATTCTACAGAATCATCTTAAAAATTAGACCTGAAAAAAGACGCTTTAAGAATAACGATCACAACGTCTCTAAAGGCGTCTAAAAATGTGTCAATCTTTCTTCGCTCGGGTTCTTTTTATGCTCAGATTTAGCACAATTACTCGCTCAAATCGCTTTATTGTTAACACCGACCCAAACTAACAAAAGACCTAGACTGTGTTATCACTCTACACCGTTTATGAGGATACGGCAATTTATCTTGCTACACGCCTTGCTGGCAATAAGCCGATATCCCATGAAACAAGAAACGATGGGAAAATAGAGAACGAATTTTGTATTGATTAAATTTTTGTGAAAATTTGAGTTTTCAATTCATAAAACGAATAAAGTCAATTTAACGGAGGTACGGCACTGCAGGTAATATCCTTCTCAAAATCCAGAGCAGTCCGTTTGGGCAAGTACTTCCTCACAGAAGATCGCAGCTAAATAAGCTGATCTGATTAGGGGTGGGGTCGGCAGCATGCTTGCGATAAGCTACTTCTGGTGTTACAGGCATCTATAGGCTACGGTAATCACTTACCATCAGGTAAGCCATACGCTTGTTTGCCGTACTAATATAATAACAAAATAAAAAATAATAGCATTTCGTTCTAAAAAATATACGGGTGAAAATTAAAAAAAAAACTTATTTCTCCAACTTTGTTAATTTAATAGGTACTTTATCAAACACTAAAGGTGCAACAAACTTAACAGAAGGCGGGCTTATAACTGATAGTGACTACTCAGACATCCCTGTCTAAAAAATAAAATAATGATAATGTAATATAACATGATAGATAGAAGGCGCGAATAGCTTTAGAATGTAAACCAATTATTATGAAGCTAGTATTCCTCTAATTTTGAGGGTTTTAAGTTGCTTAATTTAAGAATTTTCGTGGAAATAATTTCGGTGTAACAAATTCAGCAAAATTCTTAGAAATAGCTTTGCACGGTTTTTACTTTTTATTTTTGCTTAAAGCAATATTTTTGCCAGCTAAATCATGGTCCAGAGCGGATAGCTAGTTTAGTTCCGGAAATATCAGACTTTGATGAGCACGGAAACTTAGTCATTAACATATTAACAATCTATGTTTGAGTTGAAATATCAAAAATAGTTTCATTACATATTATATTTAAAAAAAAAAAGTACAATTAATACTACTTTCATACCTGCTTCGATTTTTAAATAAATTTTAATTTTTTTCCAATACTCTTTAAAATTGATATACCTAGTAACTTTTCAATGTATTTTAAGTCTACATATATTCCAATTATACAGGGAAAAGCAAGTCCATTAAGGGTGAGTAATTCGGTCATTTTCCGTCACCGGCACACAACTCATTTTTGCATCGCCTTCCAGTCCAGTTCGTGCCACACGGCGACGCAAAATGAGTTGTGTGCCGACTCACACTTTTGTATGAAACCGAATGCAGCAGAAATTACGCGACTCACAACTCACAAAATTAGGCTCGTTTGTCCTCAGCCTAAAAGTTACATATAAGTAGGTCAAAACACGAATTTTCATCGTTCCATATCGAAATAAGGAACTTCAGTGGAACGTTACGTTTTTTCACCGTTTAACAAATCGCCAGGCATCCATACCGTGACAGACATATCTTCAATAATAAATCACGTGTCATCGAATCCCCTCAACCGAACTAATCAGCCAATGCTATTAATCAAAAACAACTAACATATGTTACAATCGAAACTGGCACTTGTGTTCATATACACAAAGTATATTCTTAATTAATTTTTATTCGGGCCAATTTGGAGAACAATTGAAGCAAAGAAAAATAGAGCTTATAAATATTAACATAAGTATGAAATTAGATTAAAGATTCGTATACTTTTTTTTTCTGACCAAGATTGTTATAGTTAAATGTAATTGGGAATTAAGGGTCTATTAGATGTGCTTTCGTTTTTTATATTCATTGTATAGGTATCAAGGTAAACTGGTAATGGTACTTTTGTATTTGCGTGATTGCGTTGGTATTGTAAGACAAGTACACACCTTAGCAATACAATTATAACTACATTTTGTTCTGTTTATGTATATGAGAATCTACTTTCATGAACTGAGGTAGGGCACAGCAGGAAACTTCCTGCTCAAAATATGGAGCAGTTCAACTGGTGAAGTACCTCGACCTTACAGATGATCACAGCTAAACAATACTGTTGTCTTTATAATGCAATAGTTTATTAAAAATATTTACTTTCTATCGTAACTAATTTGGTTTACTACTGATAATATTTTAAAATAATAGGTTTGGAGATAAAGTCAAAATCCGTAGCAAGCAAAGTGCCCGAGAGATTATGGAAACTGACCGCCTCCTTCAGAACAACTCAAAAGTAAATAGCTATCCCAATTGTAACCGTTCAATTGCTTGCAGAATTCCAATATTAAGCAATTGATTTCAAGTATCATCCTAATTGATAGTAGTTGTGGCTGTTTCAGAGAGTTCATTAATTACATCTAGGTTTATTCCTAATTCCTAGTACAATAGAAGCTAATTTCAAACTGAAAACAATTCGCTAGGAACAAAACGGTTTAGCCAATTTACTGACTAGACGATAAAACAAGAAAGTTACAAATGGATTTAACTGGTAACGACTTAATTAAGCTGAATTAAAAAAGTAGATTATGATACGAATTATCTAATAAGTAGGAAAATAACATATAGTAGAGTGTATTGTAAAAAATAAGTTATAGTTAGAACCTGCAGTAGAGCTCCGTGGTAGATTATTGAGAAAAAGGTATATGCCCAGCAGTGGGATGTAAAGACCTGAATCGTGAATTGTGATATCTACTTCTAGAAGATAAAATAAAACGAAAAAGTAATAAATCGATCTATTTGTTAACTGATTTAGATATTGCCAATGAATCAATAAAATTAATAATAAAAAATTTATAAAAAGAGATTAAAGAGAAAAAAAAATAATAAAAGAGATTAGAAAAGAAACATTCAGGTAAAAATAACAATATTGCAGTTAGTGCAAAATGAGTCACATAAAACCGACAGTAGTCATCATGGATGTTACGCAAGATAATAACAATTTTTACCGTCCAATTGTAGTATCGTCAATTGTCAATTTGTTAGATTTTTAGGTCAGTAAACAAGGACAAAACTGGCCCAAATGAATGCACTCATTAGTGACAAAGTACACTAATTAACATTCAGTTTAATGTAACGATGCCCAATATTTGTAAATGGCCTGACGTTTTCGTTTGATAAGAGATCCAAGGAACGCTTGGTGAATTTAAGGGAACGTTTTCCTTGAACATTTATATTGTTGTCAAGTCCACTTTCTGGAAGGGTATTTACCATTATGAATATTCGTATTTCTTCTCCAATTAAATGTTTCAATTATGGTAGTTCTTGGTTGAAATTTATAAAGGGAATATCAAATCTACATCTGTCACATTGACTATCTATTATATTTTTTTTTGAACTATCTGTGATTTTTATCAGTTGCTTTCTCGAGATAGTCTTTTAGTACAAAGCCTTAGATACGAATTATTACGTTCAGTTATGGTTAGTGAAATCCGAATTTTTATCACGTTAAGCTACTACTACTTAACTTTATATCAAATAGTGTAAAGCAGCATATAGCCTTCAATTTAAACGACCATAAATACATAATAGTAAGTACATTGTAATAAAACCTATATTTTTAATGTACAGAATAGAAGCAAAAAGTTTTTAAATTTTCTAATTGAGACAACATTCTTGGAAAAAAAATTCGTGCTACATACATTTTGCTCTCTGTGTGTCGTATTTGTTTTTGTTATGAAATCTCGACGTCATTTCAGAGAACCAGAGCGTTTTCTTGTATGTTCTTTTTACTTTCTAATTCGAAACGAGAGAAGCGTTGCAGTCGTGTTCTTATTTGATATTATGATCTAATCTAAGCTTTCAAACTAGTTTCTAACATTTGTATATAAAAAATGAACATCATCATTATCAACATCACTTCAGCCTATCGCAGTCGTTGATCGTCAATTGTTACCAAAGCATGATGTAGTCTCTTTCTTACCTTTTACCTTTTTTATAGAAATTAAATATCTACTGCTGTATTTATATTAGGTACAATTTTTTTTTACATTATTGTCTCATCAAAAACAAATACTAAACAATCCGCTGGCAGCAAACTTTGATAAATAGCACAACTTATTTTAACTCACGTAATTTTATGCATTTTACCAAGAAAAGTTATATTTTCTAAGCAACATTTCCTTTTAAACTTTTTTATCTCAAACATGTGCATAAGTAAAGACTAAGTGAGCCAGTGAAGTTACGTTGTAAACGATCGTGTTCAAGTCGGTTCACAATTTTGGCAACAGTAGAAAACATTTTGGCAGAACATATCGTTATTAGTAAACAAAATAAAAATGTATGTACAAAAATGAGCAAAAGAAAGATACTCGTCTGAGAAAATAGAGATAAATGTGTCATTTGTTTTGAGAAGATTGAAAAAAAAACTTCAAAGAATAAAAGAAAATTATGCTATATTTTATAAGAATAAACTACACACTTGGGTATTCTAAGAACGAAATGAAATACTTTGTACTTTTATGGACGCTTTTTATGTATTATTTTGTGTTTAGTATTTCTTGGTGTTATCGTTGTTTGCTTAAGTTTTATCTTTAACTGACGCACTATTTATAACGACTTAAGGTCACTGCAATTACCTTCTATGATTTTAAAAGACAACGCACACGCACTAACATACACTGAGGAAGTCTGTCACATTAAGTTTTTTTTTATGTAACTAGGTCGGCAAACAAGCGTACGGCTCACCTGATGGTAAGTGACTACCGTAGTCTATAGACGCCTGCAACACCAGAAGCATCGCAAACGCGGTGCCGACCCTATCCCCAATCCCCCCAGGAGCTCAGTTTATTTAGGTTTTATTAGGTTTTAACAGTTTTATTTAGCTGTGGTCTTCTGTAAGGTCGAGGTCCCACCCCAGTCGGGCTGCTCCATATTATATATAGATTTCATAAGATGAATCATAACCACGATAAGTGACATTTAAATCATCAGAATCTCGAATTTTAATTAGGTGATGTAATTAGTGTATTGGTATAACCTAATAGCAAAAGAGTAATGAACTCCTATTCTAATCTATTGCAAGGCGAATCTAGTAATATGTATGAACTCGTATGTCTATTGCATGCAACGAACCCATCAGGGGTCCCGCCGTTGTTTACTACGGATATGCAAGGGCGGACTTTTATAGAAATTCTAGGACGTCTTGGCTGTCTGTTACTCGGTAGTTTCTATTTGTCAAACTTTACGTATAAATGAAGTAAAAAATAAATCTGTCTGTTATTTAAAAACTATACAACTATTTTAAATATTTGATTAAGAAAAAACAGGTGAATGACTAAATATTAAGCAATTTTAAAATTTGAATTAAGAACTACAGAACAGTGTTAAAGATTTCCGTTGACAAATCTGACTAAAACAATTTTTTGTATGGCAAATCATTACGTTAACGTAATACAGGAGGTACAACGCCTAGGTATGACTGGATTTTAAGGGCTTTTACTGCGAAATTATTATTTTTTCTGTTTGGTTTCTACTATATTTTGATTATATTTTACATAAAATATATTATAGACGCCGGGTTGGCGCAACGGTCACAGCACTGGATTGCGATTGGCTGTTGCGGGTTCGATCCCCGCACACGACAATATTTATATTGGCCATACAGATATTTGCCGTGGTCTGGGTGTTTGTGCAGTCCTTGTGGGTCTTCCCACCGTGCCTCGGAGAGCACGTTGAGCCGTCGTCGGTCCCGGTTGTTATCATGTACACCTGATAGCGATCGTTACTCATAGTAGTGAATATATCCGCCAACCCGCATTGGAGCAGCGTGGTGGATTAAGCCCCGATCCTCCTCCTACACGGGAAAGAGCCCTATGCGCAACAGTGGGATATAACAGGCTGAATCGTGAATCGTACATAAAATATTTATTTTAATTTTTGAACCTATAAGGTATTCTAGCTAAAAAAGGTCAAACTCACGATTAATATAACAATAGCCATTTTTCAACCACTGCAACAATTCGACATCAAAATCAATCCTACTGAAACACAATTTACTAACTGGTATGACACCATAAAACAATGTCTTCATAAATAATTGTGGAAAGATCTTCATCTTTATTCACTACACAAATGTTTAACATTACCAATTCTCCCTCCCGTTGTATAATAAAGCAAAACAATAATCGACCTAAACAAAAGATACTATAAACGCTTTAAGTATCCATAGAGTTTATGCGGGTAGTTACAAAATGTTTTTTTTTTTTTTTCAAAGCTTATACCGGCAATTAGCATCGTTTGTTACATTATTGGCCTTTTTAATAAAAATAACGACCATTTAATTTATGCTTGTTATTGCAGTGCATTGTTTTTCAATTGAAGGAATACTATAGGAATAAGATGAAGATATAGCGTTTTTGTTTGTACGTATGTAATTGAGATACATTTTTGGAAACAAATTTCCAGCTCCAGACATTAGGCTTATTTAGGACATACCGGCCCATTTAAAAATTAATTTTGCACCCAAAAACCTTATTATTTTGGCAAAGGTTTTTAAAAATCACGCTAAAATCAACAAAAGCAGTCTAAATCTGGGTAAGAACGCGTGAAGTTTGCTAGTAATAGTACATTGGTATAGAAACAACTGCAACTTCAAGTTAGATCTCTATTGAACTTCCATAATGAGAATTTATTCTCATATCACATTTAGAATTCATTATAGAATACTAATGTACGATTACTAAGAACTAGATAATTCTACATTCTAATGACGGTATGTCAGAAATGGTAAATTTGTGTAATTGACACCGAAGTTTATGCAGTGCCATGTGCACTATACATATATGTATAGTCGTTGATTGTCTCTATCTATACTTAATATAATAAAGCTGAAGAGTTTGTTTGTTTGATTGCTTGTTTGTTTGTTTGTTTGAACGCGCTAATCTCAGGATCTACTGGTCCGATTTAAAAAATTCTTTCTATGTTAGATAGCCCATTTATTGAGGAAGGCTATAGGCTATAAAACATCACGCTAAGACCAATAGGAGCGGAGTCCACGCCGACGAAGTCGCGCGCAGAAGCTAGTTGAGAATAAAGTAAAACAAATAATAATAATATATTAATTTCCAAAAGCCATCTTAAGGGTCTGTGGATAAACGTGTATTTGCTGAGACAGCGCCATCTTTTTTTCTTTCACGTCCGGTTCCTGGAGCCTTGTCAATACACTGATTGTATCTCCGATAAATCTAATTTAAAATATTGGCTTAGTACAACACTAGTGCAAGCTACTTCCTACGACATAGTTTGTATAAATAAACAAACTAAATCTACTATCTACTAAGTAAAGAAAAATTTTATGAACTTCCATTCAGGTAATGATTAAAACATAAAATTTAAGAAAAATCAAGCCTCCACCATTTCTCGAACTAATACAAATGATCCCTTAAATGAAGGTATTATTAAATTCCTCCCGAATGCATCCTGACACTAACGAACTCAGATGTCTTATTTAATTTGACGCTCGCTACGGTGTGATAGATGGCCTCGAGACAGCTGACGGATAATCGACAGTGTGAACATAGTAGAACCACTTCATACAATTAACATATTTATACCCATATAAATAAAGACGATAATTGAATATCTATGTTTATGCAATTTGGGGCGATGTTCAGGGGTTATAAATAGGGGACCGAGCGCTAAAATAGAGGGGATTAGGGGAAACGTTGTCATGGCTACCGCGTCCCTCGAATATCGCATTAAAAATAATATTAGGAAAGTATTTCTGGATGTATGTCGTAGAAATTTTTCTCATTTTTAGGGTTCCGTACCTCAAAAGGTAAAAACGGAACCCTTATAGGATCACTTTGTTGTCCGTCTGTCTGTCAAGACCCTTTTTCTCAGAAACGCGTGGAGGCATCAAGCTGAAATTTATATTGAATACTCAGATCTGCTGCCTCTTAAAGCTGTGAAAAAATGAAACTTCTAAGCCAAGGCAATCAAAAGATACAGCCGTTTATGCTGCAAATTTTCGACACTCTCAAGGGAATCAAAACCTAAAGGGTACTTCCCGTGAACTAAGAATCTTAAAATTTGGTACGAGGCAACGTCTTATAGCACAGATACAGGAAAAATTGCGAAAAGTGTAAATTTTTAGTTACTACATTTAAAAAAAATATTTTAATAATTTTACACTTAATACCACTTTTCTCATAAACGCGTAAAAGTATTAAATTGAAATTTATATCAAATACTCAAATCTATAATACCTTTAAGCTGTAACAAAATCAAACTTCTATGTCAACGGTATCAAAAGAAAAACCAAGTTAAGCCGCATATTTTCATCGAAAATAGTCCCAAAGGAATCAAAACCTACAGGGTACTTCCCGTGAAGTCAGAATCTTGAAATTTGGTACGAAGCAACGTCTTATAGCACAGATACAGGAAAAATTGCGAAAAGTGTAAATTTTTAGTTACTACATATAAAAAAAAATATTTTAATAATTTTACACTTAATACCACTTTTCTCATGAACGCATAAAAGTATTAAATTAAAATTCATATCAAATACTCAGGTCTATAATACCTTTAAGCTGTAACAAAATCAAACTTCTATGTCAACGATATCAAAAGAAAAACCAATTTAAGCCGCATATTTTCATCGAAAATAGTCGCAAAGGAATCAAAACCTACAGGGTACTTCCCACGTACTTCCCGTGAAGTCAGAATCTTGAAATTTGGTACAAAGCAACGTTTTATAGCACAGATACAGGAAAAATTGCGAAAAGTGTAAATTTTTAGTTACTACATATAAAAAAAATATTTTAATAATTTTACACTTAATACCACTTTTCTCTTGAACGCGTAAAAGTATTAAATTGAAATTCATATCAAATACTCACGTCTATAATAACTTTAAGCTGTAACAAAATCAAACTTCTATGGCCACTATATCAAAAGAAACAGCAATTTAAACCGCATATATTGAAACTAGCAAACAACTGACAAGGGAATAAAAATCTAAAGAATACTTCCCGTCGACCTAAAATCTTCAGGTATGAAGCAACGTCTTATAGCACAGATACAGGAAAAATTACGAAAACCTTAAATGTATAGTTACATCGCAACCACAGAAATAGTATGTGTAATGTTGTTTATTTCTGCTTTGTTTTTCAATTATAAAACTTTGCAAAGTAATATTTATTTACTAACTCTTTTTGCACACCAATACACAAAAGAACAATACATAGAATTTATAACAATAAACTTGCATCAATTGCAACAGGCGGCCTTTTATCGCTAACACAGCGATCTCTTCCAGGCAACCTTTGGGCAGAGGACTTGCATATAAACTAGGGAAAGGGCGCAAAATTTTGTAAAAAAAGGAACAATCTATACTAATATATAAAGCTGAAGAGTTTGTTTGTTTGTTTGTTTGTTTGTTTGTTTGAACGCGGTAATCTCTGGATCTACTGGACCGATTTGAAAAATTCTTTCAGTGTTAGATAGCCCATTTATCGAGGAAGGCTATAGGCTATGTGTCATCACGCTAAGACCAATAGGAGAGGAGTCCACGCCGACGAAGTCGCGCGCAGAAGCTAGTATAAAATAAAAATCAGATATAAATAAATAACTATATAACAATAGATGCTTTATTTAATGACACATATGTACATATAAGTTTACTCATATGTATACACAAATATATAAATACATACATACATACGTAGATACACTATACACTATAAGCAAATTCATATATGACTTCATGAAAAATAATAAATAATAAAATAAAGTTGCTTAACATAATTTAATATGATAAGTACATTTCCTTAACAAGTTTTTCAAATGTCATTAAAGATTGAGCGCGTTAGACAGTGGCAATAAGTTCCAAAGACGATAAGCTTCAATAGTGAAAGATTTAGAATAAAAGGAAGACGAATGTGAAGCTATCTTCAAAGTTAGGCTATCATTTAAGCGAAGAGGTACATATTATATATTTATCTTTAACGCCAGCGTTGATTCTAGACCAGAATGAAGAAAGCTCTTCAATATGTATTCGTAGCCGGCGACCATGCAAGTAACTATGAAACCAGTCAGACACCTTAGGAGATATGTTAAGAGAACCAAGTATAGCTAGTAGACATGCGCAAAACAGTGCACTGAAATGTAATGTAATATTACATTACATTTCGTACTGAGTAATATGGCATCACACCATCACACCGAACATTACCCGAGATGTGTACTGTTCGGAGTGAGTTATTTCTTATGAAATTTCCTATAGCACGTAATTTTCATCACACCAAACATTACATGAGATGTTTAAATGTACTGTTCGGTGTATTACGTAGTCAAAGTACGTAGTAGACGAAACATACAGTCACTTTAGCATTAAAAAAATTGTAAATGAGTTGGAAACTAGCTGAAAATTCAGTTATTTTTTTTATTTTTTTTTTGGTTTGATTTTCTAGTTTGTTTTAAAATTAGCTTTGATTTGTAAAAAAAGTTGATTTCCTTTCATAATTACGTATTAAGTAACCCCAAGGAAAATTGGGATTTTTTTATTCCAGGATTAGGACACTGGACAGGCAATACACATGGACAAGTTAATTAATACTAGATGCGAACCGCGATTTTATCCGTTTAGTTTCGTTTCCCGTGTGATAAAAGTAATTTGTGTAGCGCATCGCCGTGTCTCATTCAGTACAGTGAAGTTAGACAGAGCTGGATATAGCAAACAGATAAGAAATCCGACATTCCGACCTAACAGATCGCGTAATGTCAAGTGTGATGTGTAATGCTTCATTTCGTCGAGTAATGTGTGATGCCATATTTCATGTTCGGGTAATATTACGCGTAATGTATCAATTGCATTACTTACACATGTCTAATAGCTAGTAGTAAGTCAAAATCAACAGTATTGAAATGATTAATGAAATCAAGTAATATTAACACTGTAATGAGAATTCTAGACATTAAAAAATATATATGTTTAAACAATAGCAGACAATAATAAAAATAAATTTAGGAAAACATGTTTTATACAAACTTGAAAACAGGTACAAAGGTCAAAAAGGCTCGAATTAAATTACAAAATAAATGTTACATCATCTGTGGGACTATTTAAATAAATAAATAAATAATAAATAAATATCTACTATATATAATATGGTTCAAATTTAATACTTAATAGTAATAAAGTATTTTTGAACCAGATTTCTAAATAGTGACTAAAAAATTTGTAAATAAATAACTTCGATAAAAGAACTTTCCTACCAAGAGACAGGTCAAGGAAAAAAGGGAGACCAATTAAAAGGTGGAGAGATATCTTCAACCAGATAATTATGTGGACCGCTGTGTATACAGAAAGCACGGGAAAGGGATACATGGAAATGTTTAGGAGAGGCCTACGCCGCAGAGGCGACTATTACTATTACCAATATTAATTAAGTCATGTTATAAACATATAGATGAGTTAATTATACGAGTATAGAATAAATATATACATAGGTTAATATACATACATATGTTTAAACTAAGAATTATTATTAGTATTAATTGAAATTTTAATAGTAATAGAAATAAAGGCGATTTTTATTTTATTTATTTATTTTATTTTATATAAATTAAAGGATTAATGAAAAGATAAAGATACCTTTGTCTTAAATTTATGCTCCTCCAACTTTCCGTATTGTAATGTTACGGATTTCATTTAGCAGCAAAATACCATAACTTTTACTTTTAAACCTGCAGGTTTGTACGGAACCCTCGGTGCGCGAGTCCGACTCGCACTTGACCGGTTTTTTATTTATTTATTAACTTCGCGAATGTCCCGCTATTTTTAATATACCTGCGGATGACAGGAACGTTTATTTGAATGTATGTCGTTTTATTTATATAGAACTTTGGGTTTTCGTTTTGAATGATTTTCGTGTAATATTTTTTTATTTGATCTTATTTTGTTTACATATTGAAACACATCCTTTCATATTGAAAATGAGATTTTATTATTAAATTTATGTTCTAATACATTGTACCTAACATTCATCACACATTTATGTTTATAAACATGTCGTTGTTGAATTGTTTATTTTCATAGATTTTCAATTGACTATTGGGCAATTCTTTTTATTAATAGTATTTTATTTGACTTTTACTATCAAAAGGGTCCGCTGGCTAGCAATATTCTTCTTTAATTAAAATATTGTATTTAAAAACACGTCTCTTACGTAGGTACTATCTCTCTATATCTATCTGTATTTCTTGGTACAATTCTTATTAATGGTCATTGTCTCTTTTATTTTCAATAACTTTTTACATGCATATTACAAATTTATCTTTATTGCGAGTTTGATTGGCAATCGATCGCTTAACTATTGTCGAAAAACGACGAAAAACGATACATACAGAAGGATGTGAAGCGTTCAGACATGACACGATTATATTCTATGACAAAATAATTATACATATCATTATACTTCACAATTATATTACTTATACAAGCAGTTGTGGAAAAAAAATAGTCTATTATAATAGTTATTAAAATATGATAATAGTATCTACCTACTAGGTATACTATATGTATATTCAAAATAATTCTTTAAAACACGGATTTTAGTCGCACCAAACAAAATGAATAGATGCATTGTGTCGAAAATACCGCATCTGCAGTCACTCATGCTTATCTTAATTGGAAAGGTCTTAGATATGCGACTTTCTGGGTCGAACTTCCAACTGCTCTCTTGCGATTACGTCAAAATTACTTAAGTATTTTTTATCTATGACGTTACCTTTGTAATACCTACTGGGAGATAGGATATTGGTAAGTAATCTTGTAATATATATAAAAAAAAATTATCTACACAATTTTGTTTCTCATATTCGTATTGTGTTGTTCGTAAGTATTTGGCGCTAAGACGAAAAATTAAGAGTTGGATTCACATATTAAGAATTACTTGCCACTTAATTAAGTAGACTAAAACTTTTGAGTTATTTTAAGACAGAGCTAAAACGGTTCTATTTTTCGAATAGGTCCTAACTCTCAAATTTAGATTAGTTTTTTATTTATCGTTTCAGCGATTACCTGCAGTAACTCCTTTTCTGAAAATTTGTATTCTACATATTTTGAAGCTTTGAATTCGCAGTCTTAATACGAAAAGATCTTCCTTACTTAGCAGTTAAGCGATATTAGGGATCTGTTAGAATACTTTTTGTACACAACCTCAATATAAGCAATCTTTTAGCTTTGTATGTAGAGGTATAATCCAATTGATTTCGGTTCGATTATCTTTGTTGTAACTGGATTATTCACTTCTAAGTACTGAAGTACTACTATAATCTTTTTAGGGGAAGTTCGTCTTGAAAACTAAGGAAGCCAATGACTCAATTGCTAGACTATTTATGTATCATGATATCCGTGATTTTACCACAGCGATATTTTGATTGAGGGCGAATTAAAGAAATTGAATTCTAGTCGATGTACATTGTACAATGAATAAACGCTTCTAGTAGGGTAATATTATGCATTGGGCGTTACGAGTGCCGAAACCACGACAACTAACTATACCTACTGTTAAGAGAGACGATCGAATCTACGACTGGCAGCGCAATATCCAGTTGCTATTACCATTGCGCCTCTAGCTCTATAGAATTGTACTTGAAAGATTTTGAAGTTTCTAAGCGTTCGGCAAAGGCGTTATTTTCTATTAAAAGAGTGTTAGAACGTAATCCGTCCCGCTCTTTCATTGTGGATTGAGCGATATACAGATTGACAGTTTGTCCCAAGTAAAGCGTTTTTGTGACGTATGTAAAATCCATAAAATTCTAAAGGTGTGTTTAGACCAAACGAACAAAGAGCTAGAGCTAGAACAAGAGCATTCTTTCTTGATCTTTATGTGTAAACGAAAACTCGTATTCATGTATATATAACAACGAAAGAATGCTCTACGCCTGTTTTCACTAAAAGAATTTGACACAGTGGAAATAGAATGAGCATTCACTCGTCTGATGTAAATCACGTATATTAAGCTAGCAGACCATGGTCACGACGCACACATCTAACCCACTGGGTATTTAGTTGCTAATTAGTTGCTAATTAGTTACACTATTCCCGATTTAGTTGCTCAATACCTGCCGAAGATACGTGCGATCTGCTAGATTAAGTCTTAACCTAGCAGACCACAATACTATATCTTTAGTTCTCGTCAAGATATCGAAGTTCTGCAAACGGCATATTTAGTTGCTAATTAGTTGCTGAAGCATAGCGTTTTTTATATTATCCCCCCATCATCCCCTAACTGCAGCAACAACCCCCACACTACCCCCGAAATACCATAAAGTCAAAAAGAGTTCATGAGAAAATATAAACTGTGGCGTATTTTGTTGCTAATTAGTTGCTGCAAAATAGCACTGTTTATAATATTCCATTATCAACCCTTAACTCCCGATCATCCCCCGACCACCCCCAGAATATGACAATATCAGAAAATTCTGGTAGGTAGACATAAATTGCGGGATATTTAGTTGCTAATTAGTTGCTTGCAAAAACCGTACTTAATAATATCCTACAATCATCCCCTAACCTCAGATCAACCCCTTCTACTCGCTTAAAAATTGGAGATTGTCAGAATTTGCACGCGGAGGTCTACAACTGCTGGATTTTTTGTTGCTAATTAGTTGCTGAAGGACAGCCTTATTTTCATTATCTCCTATCATCCCCTAACTGCCGCATCGACCCCCCACACTACCCCCGAAATACGATGAAGTCAAAAAGAGGTCGTGAGAGAATACAAATTGTGGCGTATTTTGTTGCTTATTAGTTGCTGCAAAATAGCACCGTTGATAATTTTCCATTATCAACCCTTAACTCCCGATCATCCCCCCGACCACCCCCAGATTATGACAATATCAGAAAATTCTGGTAGGTGGACAAAAATTGCGGGATATTTAGTTGCTTATTAGTTGCTCGCAAAAACCGTAGTTAATAATATCGTACAATCATCCCCTAAACTCAGATCAACCCCTTCTACTCGCTTAAAAATTGGAGATTGTCAGAATTCGCACGCAGAGGTCTACAACTGCTGGATGTTTGGTTGCTAATTAGTTGCTGAAGGACAGCCTTATTTTCATTATCCCCTATCATCCCCTAACTGCCGCATCGACCCCCCACACTACCCCCGAAATACGATAAAGTCAAAAAGAGGTCGTGAGAGAATACAAACTGTGGCATATTTTGTTGCTTATTAGTTGCTGCAAAATAGCACCGTTGATAATTTTCCATTATCAACCCTTAACTGCCGATCATCCCCGCTACCACCCCCAGATTATGACAATATCAAAAAATTCTGGTAGGTGGACAAAAATTGCGACATATTTAGTTGCTAATTAGTTGCTGAAGGATAGGCAAGGTCCCATTCCCCGCATTCACCCATAAGGGGCATAAGGCCCATGGGCCGACACCGGGCCAAGGCCCAAAACCGGAAAATGATTAAAAATGCGTTACTGCGGAAAATAACTGTTCTAGAATTTGTTTCTAATTTGTTGCTGACATTTTACACCTTGAACTATTTTGTTGCTTCATTTTTTGCCGAGAAACGAAGGTTGGGCTAGCTTAAGTATTAAGCTGGCACCACCGTAGCTGTAACTTTTGATCTAATGGAGCTATTTTTCTGATTCAAACGGCATATTTTGTTGCTAATTTGTTGCTCAAAGATAGGCAAGTTCCCATTCCCCGCATTAACCCATAAGGCCCATGGGCCGATACCGGGCCGAGGCCCAAAACCAGAAAAATGATTAAAAATACTAATAAGCAACAAAATACGCCACAATTTGTATTCTCTCACCTCTTTTTGACTTCATCGTATTTCGGGGGTAGTGTGGGGGGTCGATGCGGCAGTTAGGGGATGATAGGGGATAATGAAAATAAGGCTGTCCTTCAGCAACTAATTAGCAACAAAAAATCCAGCAGTTGTAGACCTCCGCGTGCAAATTCTGACAATCTCCAATTTTTAAGCGAGTAGAAGGGGTTGATCTGAGGTTAGGGGATGATTGTAGGATATTATTAAGTACGGTTTTTGCAAGCAACTAATTAGCAACTAAATATCCCGCAATTTATGTCCACCTACCAGAATTTTCTGATATTGTCATATTCTGGGGGTGGTCGGGGGGATGATCGGGAGTTAAGGGTTGATAATGGAAAATTATCAACGGTGCTATTTTGCAGCAACTAATTAGCAACAAAATACGCCACAGTTTATATTTTCTCATGACCTCTTTTTGACTTTATGGTATTTCGGAGGTAGTGTGGGGGTTGTTGCTGCAGTTAGGGGATGATGGGGGGATAATATAAAAAACGCTATGCTTCAGCAACTAATTAGCAACTAAATATGCCGTTTGCAGAACTTCGATATCTTGACGAGAACTAAAGATATAGTATTGTGGTCTGCTAGGTTAAGACTTAATCTAGCAGATCGCACGTATCTTCGGCAGGTATTGAGCAACTAAATCGGGAATAGTGTAACTAATTAGCAACTAATTAGCAACTAAATACCCAGTGGGTTAGATGTGTGCGTCGTGACCATGGTCTGCTAGCTTAATATACGTATGTAAATCGACCTTAAGAAAAATATGTTTTTATTACCCAATCTAAATCAAGCTAAGGTATATTTACTCTTATCACAAGATACATTATGCACATAAATATCTCGTGTCATGATATTTGTCCGGGCTAATCTTCGAAACTACTGGGCCGATTTTAATGAAATTTTTCTCAGATATGTATCTCTGTCCAACTTGAAATATAGGGTACATTTCAGTTCGATATATATAATTATTATATTCATGAAGAAAAAAAAAATAAGGCCTAGGGTACGCAGTTCGACAGGTCAAGTAGTATACGTATAATTTATATAACAAACACATATCTACTATCATTTACTAACACAAGAACTTAGTAGACAATTACATTAAACAAGCGAATCTGAGATAATTTAAATTAAGCAGATAGTATTTCAGGCTGAAACCCTGAAACAATACGTTTACAGGGGCGCCTGAAACTCCGAGGAGTTCGCGATTTACATGAAAACAAGTTAGAAGTTAGAGACATCAATTAGAACTCGAATACTGTATATCATTCCTTTTTTCTTTTCTTCATATATATACAAAATATTTATTTATTTGTACTAAACAGCTACATTTTAAGTTTTTTAACCGATACAAAATAACCACATACATCCAATTTTGGTTTTTACATTATTTAAATCACACTGTTTAGGTACACAAAGTAGACAAAGTTAAGTTGAGGTAGTAAAAACTAAAGTAGAAGCAAAGGGCATAAGACTGAGGTGAAGCCTGAGGGCTTAATAAAGTCCACTTACATTAACGACTGCAGACGAAAATATTTTGATGCATGGGTTTATGTACCTGAAATAATAGATTTAGATTATTAACTGAGGTAGGGCACAGCAACTGAGATAGGGCACAGCAGGAAATAGCCTGCTCAAAATCTGAAACAGTACCTTCACCCGACTGAGGAAGTACCTCGACCTTGCAGAAGATCACAGCTAAATAATACTGCTCTCAAGCAGTGTTGTGTTCCTGTGGTAAGTAAGGTGACCAAAACAGAGCTCCTGGAGGGAATTGGGAGCGGGGTCAGCAATGCGCTTACGATGCTTTGGCGTCTATAAGCTACGGTAATCGCTTACTATCAGGTGAGCCATACGCTTATTTGCCGACCTAGTTATGTAAAAAAGACATACACTTTAAAATAGTTGTGTTTTAGTAACGTGTATATAAGCACTTAATACACAACAGATATAGACAGACACTCAAATTTTATTTACATGATATAGATATATAGATAGATAATAAATAAAAACCTACGGCAAGTCGCAGGACAAAACTAGCATTAGAATAAAACATATTATACCATCAAATTACTTAGCAAAAATGTACTGAAATGTGTACATGTAAGTACACAAAAACTTGACTAAACACTCGCTAAAACCCCAAATACATTAACAAAACTATTACGCGTGCTAATTTGAAAAAGGTTGCTAAACGGTATTCTAGCATAATTACATACAAACACTACACCGTATAATACCTAGATTATAACAATTAGCAAGACCTAGGTCGTAAATGTTACCTACATAGTAATTAGATACGTAGAAAAACAAAAGGATATAACGTAAATGGATGCCGCATAAATATAATTCCTTTTGTGTGTTTTTTTTTCTTTTTTTTATATTTGTTATTCGTTTTAACTCTTCTTATTATTCTTACAACCGTTTATCTATAGTGCCCTAAGACTGGTCGCTAGTTCGACCCCGGCCCCTAGGGCGCAGTATTTGTAACAATATTTCTGTCTGGTCTGTGTCTGTCCTTGTGGCTCTCCTGTGTATTAGCATGTAAAGCAGTCAGTCCCGCTATTATAGACACATGACAACAATCGTTACTCGTGTTGGGCGAATTATTGACTAACCCACATTGGTCACCTTCTTTTATATGGAGAACCTATTCTCAGCAGTAGGATGTTTACAATCGGCTTTTTTTTAACACTATAATTTTCTGATGGTTCGCCTGATGGTAAACAAATACTAGGTCATGATGCCTGTAACGCCAGGAGTAACGTAAGAAGGTCGCCAACCCAAAACCTATTACCGTCTCCCGGAGCTCTATCTTACTCTCCACAACAAGACAATACTGACTAGCTCGTCGGAGCAGTTTGTAGTGACCCTGCTTTCTGCTCCGGGGGTTGTGGATTCGATTCCCACCCCGAGTCTGGGTGTAATATATATTTATTGATATATGTATTATGTATATGTATGACGTATGTTTATCGGAAAATAAAATATGTAGCTATACCAGTCGGCTGTTACCAATAACACAAGCATTCAGCTGCTTACTTTAGGAACAGATGACGTGTATTTGTGTGTGTATGTTGTAAATATTTATTTAAAAAAAATACTAATTAATTGCAGAATTATTTAGCTGTTGTTTTTCTGTAAGATTGAGAAACTTCTCAAATCTTGCTGTAAAATGAATTAAACTCACCTTCTTTAATTAAGTTAAACATCCATGATTAAAACAAATAAATAAACAAAAAGATCCCAACAAAATGACGACAGCGCATTAATTAGAAAGAGAGAACGCTACGCGACCAGTCAATAAATTCCCGCAACTTTCCTACAAGTTCAAATTAAGTTCGCTACGAACAGGATTAAAATAATTTAAGAGCAATCAGACGGAAGCTACCGATCGCCAACTTCTCTCATTACTACGATGCATTCATAATACAAATAATCTTGTTACTAGTTTCACTTCGAGTTAAAAATAACTCCGAGTGAAATCACATCAATTTATTTTCCACCAACATATTCAACTTTATTTATGTTAGACTAGCGACCTCTGTCCGTCCATATTTTTTACACGATAAGTAATCACTAACATATCATATACTAAAACCTTCTCCACGCACAAACACACTGTCTGCGTCTTATGGTATAAGTATTATTCCGATCGGTTTAGTAGTTTTCGCAGTAGAACCGAACAAAAAAACCGCGTCTCCATTTATTAGTATAGATTTTTATTCAAAATTGTAAATCTAAAAGTTTAGCTTAGTTTTTTAAATTAACTTCCCGCTCGCGGGTTTGCCCTCATGGATTACACGATGGTGTTCCATTTTTTCTCGTTGAAATATAGCCTTAAGTGATAAGGTAGTATTCTCTTCAAGAATTTGTGAAATTGGACCAGTAACTTTTGAGTTTATTTTCACCTTACCCGAACCTCTTAATATCATCTGGACCTCTGTGTATTGTGTTCTTGTGGTAAGAACACAATATGTTTATGGACAGGTATATTTAGCTGTGATAGGTAAGGTCAAATTTTAAGCAGGATATTTCTATATAAAACTTAGATATGTTGTATTTATAGCATATATATGTATATACAATTAAGCTATATTGAGTAGAATATACATAATTAATTAATTCATTCGATAATTGCGCTGCTAGTCGCTAATTACAGACACGTCAATCACAATTCTAATAACAATGCATTGTCTATTTGCAATGCAAATAACACGACTCTTAGCAATGTATTAGATAGGATACACAGAGACCAGAAAAACAAACAAAGAATAACGTGGTTATAATGGGCTTGTTCGTTTTTATTACACTTTTTGGAACTATTAATATGACTGTAATTAATTTTTTATTACATATGTATTTTATTTGTTCTTCGGTGCGACAAAGCTAGCCCTGCGCTCACCAAACCGCCTGCCCAATGTGGTGACTATGGGCAACGCACATGAGTTCAGCCCATTTTTGGCGCGTACTTGTGGAGGCCTATGTCCAGCAGTGCTGCAGTGGACTGCGCAGGGCTAAAGTGATATGTTTCAACAGAAAGTCTGTGAAGGGTCAACTTGAAGATCCCAAATTACTTGTATGACACATTTCATCTATTGAATTATCTCGGCTCATCTCCCTTCAAAGACGTTTGATAACACATATATACCTAAACGGTTCACACTAAAATACTCGCAGGAGTATGTCAATCCTGTTTATCCAGAAACAAAGATTTGAAAGGATCAGACCATAACACTAACACACAACAATCTGTCTTAAGGTAGAAATCGATTACATAGCTGTCAGTACTTCACTTCAGCCTATCGCAGTCCTGCTGGACATAAGCCTCCCCAAGTTCGCGCCAGACATCCCAGTTTTCCGCAATCCTCATCCAGCCTACGCCGGCAATCTTACGTAGATCGTCGGTCCAACGGGACGGAGGACGTTCCACACTGCGTTTGCCAAGACTCGGTCTCAACTCCAGGACACTTCTGCTCCAACGGCCATCGATACCTACTGCGACAGCCGACATAGATGACACTTCCACTTCAACTTCGTCGGTTATTTCGTTCTCTCGAGGATAGTCTCATTTCTAATCCCTATCTTTAAGAGAAACCCAATGCATAGTCCGTTCCATTGCACGTTGAGTGACTTTAGCGACTTTTTGACACATTTTTTACTTTTTTTTTGTCGGTACACAGGTGACAAATATTGTTCCACTACAGTGGTCCATTAGTACTAGACATTGGTATACATAATCTATTATTGTATATTGAAGCGATAAACATGGTAAACTTCAAAGATGGTTAAACGGTTTAAATTTCAGACTAAACGCAAAATTAAAACAACACGAAACCGATCAGGCAGTTCCGCTAACTCCACTCGTTATATTCCAACTGTGCAGTCGATAGCTCTAAGCCACTATTGATAAATGCATTAATATCAGAAGTGGGACGGTATTTTGGTTGAATATTGTTCGATTCTCACAGTGCTTCGGTTAAACTTAAGATTGATCTTGTTTGGCTACAAAACTGAATCTATACAAATAAATAAAATTGGAGTGTGTTTGTAATATTGAAATAACCGCTTTTTATTAAATGCATATGGATGTATACACAATACATATACCAAAATAACATTTTTTACAATTTTTGTCTGTCTCTCTGACTGTCAGTTTGTTCCGGCTAATCTCTGAAACGGCTCTACCGATTTTGACGGGACTTTCACTGACAAAACTTAGGCTACTTTTATTTTGTAACTCTGCGAACTGAATAATATTTTTTTTAATTCGTCCGCGCGGACAAAGTCGCGGGGACAGCTAGTTTTAAATATATGTTCAATTCTGTAAAAAAAAAACTTTTATTTTACGGTTTGCAAACACCAGGAGAACAGTTCTTCTTAAGAGTTACGAGGAGTCGCTTTAAGCGGCGTCAGACTTCAATTGATGGAGATTTATTTAGGAAGTTATGTTTAACGCGGCCATCGGATGATGGCAATTTACAGTTATCGCGTATTATCCTTGAATATTTCTCTATTAGGCAGTTGCTCTTGTTAAAAATAGAAATATATTACAAAAAATAAATGTATGATTTGACTGAATTATTAAAAGAAAATTAAGAATAAATAATAGTTGAAAAAAACTAAAAACACACTTTTATAAATATACCAACCTAAAAAGTAGCGAAAAATCTGAACGTCAGAAGTGGGTCAAAATGTAGCGAAAAGGATAGAGAGAAAAGCCTTGATTATTGTGCCAAACTGTTATGATGACGGAATAATTTTATCAAATTAGTGTATTGTCATCGGTCCTCAATAAGTCTACCAAGTTTAAATGAAATCTGAACGTTTGAAGTGGGTCAAAATGAATCCCAAAGGAGTCGGTTACAAACATATTAAGAAACATACAGGTGAAGCTAATAAAAAGCGTGTAATAAAGACATTTATTTTGATAAAAAGTAATAGGTCTGCGTCCCTAGTACCTTTTTGTCGGGTCATAAGTATCAGGCTGAAACTTTCTAGATCGCTTCATTTCAGTGAGTCGGACAAACTTTTTATTTGACAAAAATCTCGGTAGTGGGGACTAATTTTGCTAGAGGCCTTGAAACATGTCGATAAGTCCGGGTGCCAAAAATTTGCTAATACCAAGCCGATTCTTACTGAAATTTAAAGATTAATTTATGAGAAAGTCAAAAAGTAGATTGTCCGACAAAATTAATGGGGACTATGCGCCAGTCGGACATACTGAAAATGTTGGAAATTCCAACTCAAAAAAGTGATTAATATCAGGCTAAATTTTTTTTTATGGGTTCATAAAAATTAATATAATACAACTGTAACGTTGTCCGACAAAATTTATGGGGATAAGCGCCAGTCCGACACTCGAAAAATGTCGAAAATACCAGCACAAAAAAGTGATTAATACTTGTCGGACAAACATGAGTAATTGTAGATTAGATCATTTATAACCGAAATATAGTGATATCCGACAAAAATAATGGGTCATATCGCTAGTCCGACAAGATTAGCCTAACCGCAAAGAAACTATATCTATATATACGCTCTTAGAAACGCTTTTCGCTTTCGAGAGCTCTGTTAGTGTATCTGTCGCACTATATAGTATACATGAGGTTTTAACCTCTCTACCACAATTACAAGTTTGTGAATAAATGTAGCTGTACTTGGCTCAAGTTTAATGTATAAACTTTTTTTTAAGCTACCCTTTTTGTTTCTAATTAGATAATCTTAGAAAAATAATATTATGTTGTTTGATAAATAAAATATTAGTTTTATTATCACACATTTAGAAGTTTTTCATAAGGGCCTATGCAAACCACGTTTTTTAAGCGCGCCGTCGACGCGCGTTTCTAAAACGCGCGTCGACGGCGCGTTTTTATCCTACAGAGCAGTTGTTGGCGTTTGTATCGATTCAAACGCGCGTCGACGGCGCGTATAAAAAATAACACATAAAAAATTTTTTATTGTTAAAACTGAAAGATTAACGAAAGATGAAGTAAAACTTCTTTAGGCGCATATAAAGGGGTAAAATTTGACCACCTGTTTTTTTTTCAACTATTTTATTTTTTTTGTAGTTATTTTAAATTCGTTTTCCTTTTAATTAGTTTTTTTTAATTGTTTTTTTAATTAATTTTTTTAATTAGTTTGCCAAAGAACGAAACGAAATTTTATTTAATTATCGTTTCGTTTTTATTATTTTATTTAAAAAAATATTTATGCTAATTTTTTAAAGTGAAACTTCCGTAGGCGCATGAGGGGTAAAATTTGAGCGACCGGTAACGTAGCAGCGCCATGAAGTTCAATACTTGGATGGGTGACCGCCTAGGATAACCTCGTGACGTTAGCTTTTTCTTTTCTTTTTTTAACTACTTTTTTATTCGTTTCTTTTTTATTATTATTATTTGTTTATTTAATTAGTTTACCAAAGAAGTTTCACTTCAGACAAGTGTACTTTGTATGCACGCGATTTTTTATTTTATTTTAGTTTTTGAGACAATAAGGTTGTCATTTTGTTGGGATGCTCATCGTTTTATTTTTGTTACAACAAAACGTTTAATTTTACTGAAAATTTGTATTAATAATGATATTTGGTTACCTTATTCCTCACCTTGAAAGTTTAAAGGAACTTTCACTTTGATTTTTAGTTTTGAATTGGTTATTTTTTAATAATACTTTTTATTTGGTTTTTAATCTGATAAATTCTAATATGAATTTTATTGGAATATGAAAAGCACGTAGATTTTTGAATAATAGAAAAAAATCGATTATTATTTTTACTAAAAATCGACTAATATTTAATCAAGAAAAATCGATTTTTATTTATTCGATTTTTTTACATGAATGTCACATCCCTAATATATATAGGTATACTTAAATGCTGTATACAGAACGAATAATTTTAATAGATATTTTATCGATTTTTATTAGTATTCCCCACATTTCTTGTCGGACAATCGTAGAATCACGTTTGAAACATTATTTTATTACTGAAAAAATAAAAATTAGGTTGATATCAATCACTTTTTTGTGCTGGTATTTTCGACATTTTTCGAGTGTCGGACTGGCGCTTATCCCCATAAATTTTGTCGGACAACGTTACAGTTGTATTATATTAATTTTTATGAACCCATAAAAAAAAATTTAGCCTGATATTAATCACTTTTTTGAGTTGGAATTTCCAACATTTTCAGTATGTCCGACTGGCGCATAGTCCCCATTAATTTTGTCGGACAATCTACTTTTTGACTTTCTCATAAATTAATCTTTAAATTTCAGTAAGAATCGGCTTGGTATTAGCAAATTTTTGGCACCCGGACTTATCGACATGTTTCAAGGCCTCTAGCAAAATTAGTCCCCACTACCGAGATTTTTGTCAAATAAAAAGTTTGTCCGACTCACTGAAATGAAGCGATCTAGAAAGTTTCAGCCTGATACTTATGACCCGACAAAAAGGTACTAGGGACGCAGACCTATAACACAATATTTTAATGACAATAAATCTGTTAACTTCACGTGATTCGTAAATTTAGCTCTCTGTTTTTCTACAATTAAGAGTCATTAAAACTTAAAAGGCAGGTGTACAGAACACTCCATTAACCTTTCGTGGTAAACGTAAAGGTGACCTTTTAAAGCCACAATTTAGTTACAGGTGAGACTGAAATCCGTAACAATTATTCTTTGTTTAAAAATATATTTACATTTAGAATAAAATATAAAATAATTTAATATAGACCTGCGAAACAAACTGACCCTCCAGATATTACTATTGCTTCTAATCGTAGTCTATGGAATTGCATTTACATTTTAAAAAAAAATCTGGTAAGTAATAGTTTTCTCAAAAGCTTTCAATTTTTTAATCCATACAAAAAAATAAAATTGGCGTGTCTGTTTGTAATACTAAAATAGCCGCTTTTTACTAAATGCATATGGATCTACACACGATACATATTATACCAAAATAACATTTTTTACCATTTCTGTCTATCAGTCTGTCTGTCTGTTTGTTCCGGCTGATCTCTGAAACGGCTGGATCAATTTTGACGGGACTTTCACTGGTAGATAGCTGATGTAATAAGGAGTAACTTAGGCTACTTTTATTTTAGATTTTTTTTTATAACCCTGCGAACTGAACAATAGCTTTTCTGTTAAATTCCACGCGGACGAAGTCGCGGGTACAGCAGCTAGTCACAAATAAATTAGCAAATCTAACCTTTTAGACAAATAAGATATAGACAACAAACTGTCTTTAATAAAACGCAAAAAGAAACATGCTGTATATGATTTCTATTCTATTTCTAATTTTTAATGCTATCTTTAGAATTGTGAACACTGGACACAATTATACGTACAATTGAAACATTAAATATAAAACAGCATTGCTAGACGTTATTTTAATATCTATAGTAGTAGTAGTATAGTATAGTAGAAACAGCACACGTTGAATGTACGTGGAATATTGTACGAGGTTAATATTTGAATGCATTATAATGAAAATTCCTAAGCGTTACCAAAGTATTGTCACGGCTGGCTCTGCTCGCAATATTCCATACATTAACCGAATGTTATGACCCCCTGTATAACTTCACAGGTCGACTTAATAACTTTCGAGCCTAGTGACAATTTAATCCTATTATCGTCGTGACACAGTTTTGTTAGATGCATTATTAAAGTATGCATTTTGTACTTTGGCTTTTTTTCTCTCGGCCTACACTAGGAACATTACTTTATGTTATTGTAATATCTAATAAAGCCGAGGAAAAAGTAAATAGGTGATGTCTACCGAGACATTAGAAATTTTGACTAAGTTAAGGTTGCTTATAACACTGGGTACGTTACGTAATTTTTTGTAATGTACCCAATATTAATGTTAAAGTATACATTTTTATTTTATTTATATTTTGCTGCTTTAACTTTTTTATTATTGTTTAGTTTTTTTTGTAAATGACATTTTTATTTTTCGTTTTTTGACTTTCGTTAAGTGTGTGGATCCAACTTATGACGAAATAAATGTTTGCATTTCATTTCATTTCGTATGATGATATAGACAGAATGACAATAGTTTTAAACGTATACAGCCTGTTACACCCCACTGTTGGACATAGGGGCATAGTTTAGGCTTTCTCCATGTAGGAGAAGGATTGGAGCTTAATCCACCACACTGTTACACTACGGGTTGGCAGATATGTTCCCTACTATGAGTAACGATCGCTATCAGATATGATAACCGGGACGGAAGACTTAAAGTGCTCTCCGAGGCACGGTGGGGAAACCCACAAGGACAGACATACAAACCGGAAAGAAATATTTGTACAAATACAAATATCCATCCCGAGCGAGATACGAACCCGCATACCGTCAGTGTTTTAGGCGACTACTCGCTCCCAAAAATTCAAAATTCAAAAAATCGTTCAAGAGACAAATCTACAATATACATCTTCGCAAAATTACCAAGCGAACGTCTATAATATCCCCTAATCTCAAATGTCATCATTTAACGACACAAAGTTCAGACATCAAATTATGAACTAGATTCCTTGCTTGTGTTAACGACTACTGAGTTATGTTTCTAGATAGTTCCACAGAAAGTCTGGACGTTGCATCGAATAAAGATTACATTCACGCTTTGCATTATGTGCCATGGACTAGAAATAGATGCAATTTGCGATATTCGCGCAACCATCGTGCGATATATTCCTTAATGTTAATTATTATAGCTTTAATAGAATTTGTCACAGCGTCTCCCATATAACTGATATTGCCAAAGACAGGATTTGCTTAAAATAATGTTTTTATAGGTGTGCGTAGTGTAATAATTTTATCACATAAATGTGCTTTATAAAGGCTTTATACATATAATTAGTTTGATAGATAAATACCCGTATCTTTTTGAAGTAAAAATTATTTACGCATGCTTGACTTGGAGAGTAACGCGTGACGAAAGCGTTACGAAGTGTGAGCGGGCGAGGCAAACGAAAGTTGAGAAGGAGATATAGTTAGAGGAGCTAAAGAAGTTCTACTTCAATCGTGTTGTCTAAAGCACACTCGTTTTTTTGGAAGTAAAGTTAAATAAGATTTAAATTGCTTAGCTTATAAATTGTCATATTTCTTTTTGCGTTGTAATTAATACCAAAATTACACCTACAATCTACATTAGCAAGTATCGTCACCGGCTTACAATCTTACAGCAATAATTGCACAGAGATTGCTATCGCTCGACTGCCGCAATTTACGTAATAGCCCGAACGAATACACATATGACAAATAGGAAATTACACACTTTATTTTCTAGATACTAAAGCGTTAGAGTACTGGCACTTTGACACTCACTTCTATTCTAATGGTTAAGAGTTAGTATAAATTATGGATACTTGCCCCTCTTATTACTGGTGACCTTCAGTGTCCAACTGTGTAATTATTTCATTTCAGATTACAACTGTCACGCGATCGACACGATTCCGATGATAACGTACGGCCTTGCGTTTGATTGCCTGTTAAAATTCCATTTGCTTCTGTCGACCATGTTCATATACTATTCACGGCAAATTCAATATTTATTTGAAAGTAGACTTAAATACGAGTGCACTAAGGGCGACACGTCCAGCTTGTTTGTGAGCTGTTTGGTATACTTTGCTAGATTTTTGAAAAGCTTTTAGCGACGAACATTAAAAAATCAATCTGGCATTTGTACACAGGAATGAAACAATTTACGTAGAACAAATATTTCTATCGAGTATCGGGTCGAGCTGAATAATTTAAGTGTCAATTATTTTAATATCTGTATCAAATTGTATGTACTGAATGAATTACTGTAATTGTTTCGAACGTTGACATTTTTCGTTATTATCTTTGAAGTTTATTTTTTTAAGTGATGAAAAAATATATGTAACAAAAAATTCGTTTTTGGAGTTTTGATTCACGAGTTGTTTTTGAGACTACAATGGTGGACAAATATTTAAATAGTTGTTACGTATACTCAAGCACAGAGAATTAAGACTATTGTAATAACTGTTGAAGCCACCACTAGCAATCCAGTGAAGCTATGAAGCTGTTATATATTTTATTGTACCAAATGTTAAACGAACCTTTAGTAAATATTTCTTATTTCAAAAGTTAGACTTTTGGCCACCAATAGCTTATCAGTATTAAATTCAATGGTAATATATTTCAAAGACTGAATACCTTTTACAAATATCTATAAGCCACACAATTTTATTTTAAAAACCCAAGACTGTGCAGTTATATGTTTAAAATGAGGTAAAAAATAGGTGTTAAAAGGGAAACGTTTAGAGGTTTTTTCGTCCACGTCGATAAGACAGAAATAGCGAGTCAACCCCGGAACCGGCAGACGGAAGGCGGCGGGTCGGCGTGTCGGTACGATTTATCGCTACGACACGCTGACGGGGACCGAATGCAAATTACACCGGCGACCGTATGGACTTGCGTAAATTATTACACGTTAGGATGATCGTTATCTTCGTTTATATCGGTGCTTGTTATATATGGGTTTGTTGTAATGGGGTGATTATGGTGTTAAGAGATCTCATTTCTATAACTAAGACCATTATTAAGATAGAGCACAGCAGGAAATTTCCTGCTCAAAATATGGAGAAGCCCGACTGGGGTAGTACCTCGACCTTACAGAAGATTACAGCTTAATATTACTGCTTTCAAGCATTGTTGTGATCCTGTGGTGTCAGGTGACCAGAGCTCCTGGGGAATAAGATCGGCAACGTGCTTGCGATGTTTCTGGTGTTGCAGACGTGTACATAAGCTACGGTGAATGAGCAGTGCAAACTTAGCACCTCATCAATGGAATTTTGGGTCTAAAATGACCTTAATCGATAGGTCTACGTTAGGTCCGTATAGGTCCACTAAATTTTTCGTTAGGTCCGGTATAGTTTTTTAATAAATATTTTTTTAAATTTAGGTTAAAAAAATGCAATTTTAGCACCCCATCCAAGGATTTTTAAAACCAAAATGACCTTAATCGATAGGTCTACGTTAGGTCCGTATAGGTCCACAATAATTTTTGTTAGGTCCCTTATAGTTTTTTAATAAATAATTTTTTTTTAATTTTGGTAAAAAAAATATGCAATTTTAGCACCCCATCTATGGATTTTTGAAATTAAAATTACCTTAATCGATAGTTCTACGTTAGGTCTGTATAGGTCCACTAAATTTTTCGTTAGATCCGCTATAGTTTTTTAATAAATAATTTTTTTTAATTTAGGTAAAGAAAAAGCAATTTTAGCACCCCATCCAAGGATTTTTAAAATCAAAATGACCTTAATCGATAGGTCTACGTTAGGTCCGTATAGGTCCACAATAATTTTTGTTAGGTCCCCTATAGTTATTTAATAAATAATTTTTTTAATTTGTTAAATAAAATATGCAATTTTAGCACCCCATCTAAGGATTTTTGAAATCAAAATTACCCTAATCGATAAGTCTACGTTAGGTCCGTATAGGTCCACGAAATTTTTCGTTAAGTCCTCTTTAGTTTTTTTATAAATAATTTTTAAAATTTTGGAAAAAAAATTCGTATTTTAGCAGCTAAAAAACTATGGGGGACCTAACAAAAATTATTGTGGACCTATACGGACCTAACGTAGACCTATCGATTAAGGTCATTTTGATTTTAAAAATCCTTGGATGGGGTGCTAAAATTGCATTTTTTTTTACCTAAATTTAAAAAAATATTTATCAAAAAACTATAGCGGACCTAACGAAAAATTTAGTGGACCTATACGGACCTAACGTAGACCTATCGATTAAGGTCATTTTCGACCCAAAATTCCATCGATGAGGTGCTAAGTTTGCACTGCTCGGTAATTGCTCAGTATCTGGTGAGCCGTACGCTTGTTTGCCGACCTAGTTATATAAAAAAAAGTTGTCAAAAAAAGTTGATCGGCTCTTATCTGCGTTGAGTTTTACTTGTCGCTATATTTAATTCATTAAATTAATACATTGGTCAGTTTTTATGAAATAAAGCGATGATGCTTTTTTACGACGTTACTTTTATGAAAACATTTTACATTTTTAAAATCAATCCAATAGATTGATCCTGAAATCCTGTTGCGCAGGTTCGAAAAACCAAATCGTTTGTTATGTTAGTATTTTCGGCCTTTAATGTTTTCATTTCATAAAACCTGCTTTAACAAAGGAAAGTTTTCCGTGTGTATACATATAGTTGTATACTCACACATACCTAAGTTTGTAATGTATCTAGTATCAAAATGTAGCAATTTTGAAATTGTTGATTGATATGATACAATAACTTTTTTTTAGTGTATTTTGTAAATGTGTGTTTATTCCTCACACATGTAAATATGTGTTGTGTGAAAGTTTAATGCAGTGTGCTGACCTATGTATAGATTAGAAGTCTGCATCGTAACAGAGCAGGTTTACAGTATTTTAGTGTGAAGAAGTGCTTCATCTGTCTGTTTAAATAAAAATGGATCGCTAAAACTTGTTGCTACGCCGAAACTCGAGAGCGCTTAGACTGATTCAATTCATTATTATTTCAAGTTTTCCTAGAATTTGTAGAAGGGGTTTTCAGATTAATAAATTATGAAAAATACGCAGAAAATTAAAGATAAATTAGAAAACGTTACGATTATTTCAACTTTACTAGTTCGATAGTTCTCTATTTTATTTATGTAAATAAAATATACGGCGGGGAATAAAGACCGCTATGGTGTTATGGTGCGTGTGCCGTGTCATTGGCGCTTAAACACCCGACAGTCGTGGGTTCGATTTTCGCTCGGAGATGATATTTGTTTTTATACAAATATTTATTTCCGGTCTGGTTGCTTGTCCTTGTGGGAGACCCACCGTGCCTCGGAGAGCACGTTAAGGTATCAGTCCCGGTTGTTATCATGTACACCTGATAGCGATCGTTACTCATACTAAGGAATATATCCGCGAACCTGCAGTGGAGCAGCGTGGTGGATTAAGCTCTGATCCTTTGCCTACATAAGGAAATAGACCTATGCCCATCAGTATTATATTACAGGCTGAAGCGTAAATAAAATAAAATAAAACTTTAATATCGATATATATTTAAAAAAAAAAAAGTGATGTGTAATATAAAAATAACCTCATGGCATGTATAGTTGAAATTTTTATATATTTATATTAGGCAGTTGCTCTTGTTAAAAATAGAAATATATTACAAAAAATAAATGTATGATTTGACTGAATTATTAAAAGAAAATTAAGAATAAATAATAGTTGAAAAAAACTAAAAACACACTTTTATAAATATACCAACCTAAAAAGTAGCGAAAAATCTGAACGTCAGAAGTGGGTCAAAATGTAGCGAAAAGGATAGAGAGAAAAGCCTTGATTATTGTGCCAAACTGTTATGATGACGGAATAATTTTATCAAATTAGTGTATTGTCATCGGTCCTCGATAAGTCTACCAAGTTTAAATGAAATCTGAACGTTTGAAGTGGGTCAAAATGAATCCCAAAGGAGTCGGTTACAAACATATTAAGAAACATACAGGTGAAGCTAATAAAAAGCGTGTAATAAAGACATTTATTTTGATAAAAAGTAATAGGTCTGCGTCCCTAGTACCTTTTTGTCGGGTCATAAGTATCAGGCTGAAACTTTCTAGATCGCTTCATTTCAGTGAGTCGGACAAACTTTTTATTTGACAAAAATCTCGGTAGTGGGGACTAATTTTGCTAGAGGCCTTGAAACATGTCGATAAGTCCGGGTGCCAAAAATTTGCTAATACCAAGCCGATTCTTACTGAAATTTAAAGATTAATTTATGAGAAAGTCAAAAAGTAGATTGTCCGACAAAATTAATGGGGACTATGCGCCAGTCGGACATACTGAAAATGTTGGAAATTCCAACTCAAAAAAGTGATTAATATCAGGCTAAATTTTTTTTTATGGGTTCATAAAAATTAATATAATACAACTGTAACGTTGTCCGACAAAATTTATGGGGATAAGCGCCAGTCCGACACTCGAAAAATGTCGAAAATACCAGCACAAAAAAGTGATTAATACTTGTCGGACAAACATGAGTAATTGTAGATTAGATCATTTATAACCGAAATATAGTGATATCCGACAAAAATAATGGGTCATATCGCTAGTCCGACAAGATTAGCCTAACCGCAAAGAAACTATATCTATATATACGCTCTTAGAAACGCTTTTCGCTTTCGAGAGCTCTGTTAGTGTATCTGTCGCACTATATAGTATACATGAGGTTTTAACCTCTCTACCACAATTACAAGTTTGTGAATAAATGTAGCTGTACTTGGCTCAAGTTTAATGTATAAACTTTTTTTTAAGCTACCCTTTTTGTTTCTAATTAGATAATCTTAGAAAAATAATATTATGTTGTTTGATAAATAAAATATTAGTTTTATTATCACACATTTAGAAGTTTTTCATAAGGGCCTATGCAAACCACGTTTTTTAAGCGCGCCGTCGACGCGCGTTTCTAAAACGCGCGTCGACGGCGCGTTTTTATCCTACAGAGCAGTTGTTGGCGTTTGTATCGATTCAAACGCGCGTCGACGGCGCGTATAAAAAATAACACATAAAAAATTTTTTATTGTTAAAACTGAAAGATTAACGAAAGATGAAGTAAAACTTCTTTAGGCGCATATAAAGGGGTAAAATTTGACCACCTGTTTTTTTTTCAACTATTTTATTTTTTTTGTAGTTATTTTAAATTCGTTTTCCTTTTAATTAGTTTTTTTTAATTGTTTTTTTAATTAATTTTTTTAATTAGTTTGCCAAAGAACGAAACGAAATTTTATTTAATTATCGTTTCGTTTTTATTATTTTATTTAAAAAAATATTTATGCTAATTTTTTAAAGTGAAACTTCCGTAGGCGCATGAGGGGTAAAATTTGAGCGACCGGTAACGTAGCAGCGCCATGAAGTTCAATACTTGGATGGGTGACCGCCTAGGATAACCTCGTGACGTTAGCTTTTTCTTTTCTTTTTTTAACTACTTTTTTATTCGTTTCTTTTTTATTATTATTATTTGTTTATTTAATTAGTTTACCAAAGAAGTTTCACTTCAGACAAGTGTACTTTGTATGCACGCGATTTTTTATTTTATTTTAGTTTTTGAGACAATAAGGTTGTCATTTTGTTGGGATGCTCATCGTTTTATTTTTGTTACAACAAAACGTTTAATTTTACTGAAAATTTGTATTAATAATGATATTTGGTTACCTTATTCCTCACCTTGAAAGTTTAAAGGAACTTTCACTTTGATTTTTAGTTTTGAATTGGTTATTTTTTAATAATACTTTTTATTTGGTTTTTAATCTGATAAATTCTAATATGAATTTTATTGGAATATGAAAAGCACGTAGATTTTTGAATAATAGAAAAAAATCGATTATTATTTTTACTAAAAATCGACTAATATTTAATCAAGAAAAATCGATTTTTATTTATTCGATTTTTTTACATGAATGTCACATCCCTAATATATATAGGTATACTTAAATGCTGTATACAGAACGAATAATTTTAATAGATATTTTATCGATTTTTATTAGTATTCCCCACATTTCTTGTCGGACAATCGTAGAATCACGTTTGAAACATTATTTTATTACTGAAAAAATAAAAATTAGGTTGATATCAATCACTTTTTTGTGCTGGTATTTTCGACATTTTTCGAGTGTCGGACTGGCGCTTATCCCCATAAATTTTGTCGGACAACGTTACAGTTGTATTATATTAATTTTTATGAACCCATAAAAAAAAATTTAGCCTGATATTAATCACTTTTTTGAGTTGGAATTTCCAACATTTTCAGTATGTCCGACTGGCGCATAGTCCCCATTAATTTTGTCGGACAATCTACTTTTTGACTTTCTCATAAATTAATCTTTAAATTTCAGTAAGAATCGGCTTGGTATTAGCAAATTTTTGGCACCCGGACTTATCGACATGTTTCAAGGCCTCTAGCAAAATTAGTCCCCACTACCGAGATTTTTGTCAAATAAAAAGTTTGTCCGACTCACTGAAATGAAGCGATCTAGAAAGTTTCAGCCTGATACTTATGACCCGACAAAAAGGTACTAGGGACGCAGACCTATAACACAATATTTTAATGACAATAAATCTGTTAACTTCACGTGATTCGTAAATTTAGCTCTCTGTTTTTCTACAATTAAGAGTCATTAAAACTTAAAAGGCAGGTGTACAGAACACTCCATTAACCTTTCGTGGTAAACGTAAAGGTGACCTTTTAAAGCCACAATTTAGTTACAGGTGAGACTGAAATCCGTAACAATTATTCTTTGTTTAAAAATATATTTACATTTAGAATAAAATATAAAATAATTTAATATAGACCTGCGAAACAAACTGACCCTCCAGATATTACTATTGCTTCTAATCGTAGTCTATGGAATTGCATTTACATTTTAAAAAAAAATCTGGTAAGTAATAGTTTTCTCAAAAGCTTTCAATTTTTTAATCCATACAAAAAAATAAAATTGGCGTGTCTGTTTGTAATACTAAAATAGCCGCTTTTTACTAAATGCATATGGATCTACACACGATACATATTATACCAAAATAACATTTTTTACCATTTCTGTCTATCAGTCTGTCTGTCTGTTTGTTCCGGCTGATCTCTGAAACGGCTGGATCAATTTTGACGGGACTTTCACTGGTAGATAGCTGATGTAATAAGGAGTAACTTAGGCTACTTTTATTTTAGATTTTTTTTTATAACCCTGCGAACTGAACAATAGCTTTTCTGTTAAATTCCACGCGGACGAAGTCGCGGGTACAGCAGCTAGTCACAAATAAATTAGCAAATCTAACCTTTTAGACAAATAAGATATAGACAACAAACTGTCTTTAATAAAACGCAAAAAGAAACATGCTGTATATGATTTCTATTCTATTTCTAATTTTTAATGCTATCTTTAGAATTGTGAACACTGGACACAATTATACGTACAATTGAAACATTAAATATAAAACAGCATTGCTAGACGTTATTTTAATATCTATAGTAGTAGTAGTATAGTATAGTAGAAACAGCACACGTTGAATGTACGTGGAATATTGTACGAGGTTAATATTTGAATGCATTATAATGAAAATTCCTAAGCGTTACCAAAGTATTGTCACGGCTGGCTCTGCTCGCAATATTCCATACATTAACCGAATGTTATGACCCCCTGTATAACTTCACAGGTCGACTTAATAACTTTCGAGCCTAGTGACAATTTAATCCTATTATCGTCGTGACATAGTTTTGTTAGATGCATTATTAAAGTATGCATTTTGTACTTTGGCTTTTTTTCTCTCGGCCTACACTAGGAACATTACTTTATGTTATTGTAATATCTAATAAAGCCGAGGAAAAAGTAAATAGGTGATGTCTACCGAGACATTAGAAATTTTGACTAAGTTAAGGTTGCTTATAACACTGGGTACGTTACGTAATTTTTTGTAATGTACCCAATATTAATGTTAAAGTATACATTTTTATTTTATTTATATTTTGCTGCTTTAACTTTTTTATTATTGTTTAGTTTTTTTTGTAAATGACATTTTTATTTTTCGTTTTTTGACTTTCGTTAAGTGTGTGGATCCAACTTATGACGAAATAAATGTTTGCATTTCATTTCATTTCGTATGATGATATAGACAGAATGACAATAGTTTTAAACGTATACAGCCTGTTACACCCCACTGTTGGACATAGGGGCATAGTTTAGGCTTTCTCCATGTAGGAGAAGGATTGGAGCTTAATCCACCACACTGTTACACTACGGGTTGGCAGATATGTTCCCTACTATGAGTAACGATCGCTATCAGATATGATAACCGGGACGGAAGACTTAAAGTGCTCTCCGAGGCACGGTGGGGAAACCCACAAGGACAGACATACAAACCGGAAAGAAATATTTGTACAAATACAAATATCCATCCCGAGCGAGATACGAACCCGCATACCGTCAGTGTTTTAGGCGACTACTCGCTCCCAAAAATTCAAAATTCAAAAAATCGTTCAAGAGACAAATCTACAATATACATCTTCGCAAAATTACCAAGCGAACGTCTATAATATCCCCTAATCTCAAATGTCATCATTTAACGACACAAAGTTCAGACATCAAATTATGAACTAGATTCCTTGCTTGTGTTAACGACTACTGAGTTATGTTTCTAGATAGTTCCACAGAAAGTCTGGACGTTGCATCGAATAAAGATTACATTCACGCTTTGCATTATGTGCCATGGACTAGAAATAGATGCAATTTGCGATATTCGCGCAACCATCGTGCGATATATTCCTTAATGTTAATTATTATAGCTTTAATAGAATTTGTCACAGCGTCTCCCATATAACTGATATTGCCAAAGACAGGATTTGCTTAAAATAATGTTTTTATAGGTGTGCGTAGTGTAATAATTTTATCACATAAATGTGCTTTATAAAGGCTTTATACATATAATTAGTTTGATAGATAAATACCCGTATCTTTTTGAAGTAAAAATTATTTACGCATGCTTGACTTGGAGAGTAACGCGTGACGAAAGCGTTACGAAGTGTGAGCGGGCGAGGCAAACGAAAGTTGAGAAGGAGATATAGTTAGAGGAGCTAAAGAAGTTCTACTTCAATCGTGTTGTCTAAAGCACACTCGTTTTTTTGGAAGTAAAGTTAAATAAGATTTAAATTGCTTAGCTTATAAATTGTCATATTTCTTTTTGCGTTGTAATTAATACCAAAATTACACCTACAATCTACATTAGCAAGTATCGTCACCGGCTTACAATCTTACAGCAATAATTGCACAGAGATTGCTATCGCTCGACTGCCGCAATTTACGTAATAGCCCGAACGAATACACATATGACAAATAGGAAATTACACACTTTATTTTCTAGATACTAAAGCGTTAGAGTACTGGCACTTTGACACTCACTTCTATTCTAATGGTTAAGAGTTAGTATAAATTATGGATACTTGCCCCTCTTATTACTGGTGACCTTCAGTGTCCAACTGTGTAATTATTTCATTTCAGATTACAACTGTCACGCGATCGACACGATTCCGATGATAACGTACGGCCTTGCGTTTGATTGCCTGTTAAAATTCCATTTGCTTCTGTCGACCATGTTCATATACTATTCACGGCAAATTCAATATTTATTTGAAAGTAGACTTAAATACGAGTGCACTAAGGGCGACACGTCCAGCTTGTTTGTGAGCTGTTTGGTATACTTTGCTAGATTTTTGAAAAGCTTTTAGCGACGAACATTAAAAAATCAATCTGGCATTTGTACACAGGAATGAAACAATTTACGTAGAACAAATATTTCTATCGAGTATCGGGTCGAGCTGAATAATTTAAGTGTCAATTATTTTAATATCTGTATCAAATTGTATGTACTGAATGAATTACTGTAATTGTTTCGAACGTTGACATTTTTCGTTATTATCTTTGAAGTTTATTTTTTTAAGTGATGAAAAAATATATGT
Organism: Melitaea athalia; assembly: GCA_905220545.2. Classification (NCBI taxonomy): domain Eukaryota; kingdom Metazoa; phylum Arthropoda; class Insecta; order Lepidoptera; family Nymphalidae; genus Melitaea; species Melitaea athalia. Next base: position 18,720,257 of record HG992189.1, on the reverse strand, counting down.
AACAAAAAATTCGTTTTTGGAGTTTTGATTCACGAGTTGTTTTTGAGACTACAATGGTGGACAAATATTTAAATAGTTGTTACGTATACTCAAGCACAGAGAATTAAGACTATTGTAATAACTGTTGAAGCCACCACTAGCAATCCAGTGAAGCTATGAAGCTGTTATATATTTTATTGTACCAAATGTTAAACGAACCTTTAGTAAATATTTCTTATTTCAAAAGTTAGACTTTTGGCCACCAATAGCTTATCAGTATTAAATTCAATGGTAATATATTTCAAAGACTGAATACCTTTTACAAATATCTATAAGCCACACAATTTTATTTTAAAAACCCAAGACTGTGCAGTTATATGTTTAAAATGAGGTAAAAAATAGGTGTTAAAAGGGAAACGTTTAGAGGTTTTTTCGTCCACGTCGATAAGACAGAAATAGCGAGTCAACCCCGGAACCGGCAGACGGAAGGCGGCGGGTCGGCGTGTCGGTACGATTTATCGCTACGACACGCTGACGGGGACCGAATGCAAATTACACCGGCGACCGTATGGACTTGCGTAAATTATTACACGTTAGGATGATCGTTATCTTCGTTTATATCGGTGCTTGTTATATATGGGTTTGTTGTAATGGGGTGATTATGGTGTTAAGAGATCTCATTTCTATAACTAAGACCATTATTAAGATAGAGCACAGCAGGAAATTTCCTGCTCAAAATATGGAGAAGCCCGACTGGGGTAGTACCTCGACCTTACAGAAGATTACAGCTTAATATTACTGCTTTCAAGCATTGTTGTGATCCTGTGGTGTCAGGTGACCAGAGCTCCTGGGGAATAAGATCGGCAACGTGCTTGCGATGTTTCTGGTGTTGCAGACGTGTACATAAGCTACGGTGAATGAGCAGTGCAAACTTAGCACCTCATCAATGGAATTTTGGGTCTAAAATGACCTTAATCGATAGGTCTACGTTAGGTCCGTATAGGTCCACTAAATTTTTCGTTAGGTCCGGTATAGTTTTTTAATAAATATTTTTTTAAATTTAGGTTAAAAAAATGCAATTTTAGCACCCCATCCAAGGATTTTTAAAACCAAAATGACCTTAATCGATAGGTCTACGTTAGGTCCGTATAGGTCCACAATAATTTTTGTTAGGTCCCTTATAGTTTTTTAATAAATAATTTTTTTTTAATTTTGGTAAAAAAAATATGCAATTTTAGCACCCCATCTATGGATTTTTGAAATTAAAATTACCTTAATCGATAGTTCTACGTTAGGTCTGTATAGGTCCACTAAATTTTTCGTTAGATCCGCTATAGTTTTTTAATAAATAATTTTTTTTAATTTAGGTAAAGAAAAAGCAATTTTAGCACCCCATCCAAGGATTTTTAAAATCAAAATGACCTTAATCGATAGGTCTACGTTAGGTCCGTATAGGTCCACAATAATTTTTGTTAGGTCCCCTATAGTTATTTAATAAATAATTTTTTTAATTTGTTAAATAAAATATGCAATTTTAGCACCCCATCTAAGGATTTTTGAAATCAAAATTACCCTAATCGATAAGTCTACGTTAGGTCCGTATAGGTCCACGAAATTTTTCGTTAAGTCCTCTTTAGTTTTTTTATAAATAATTTTTAAAATTTTGGAAAAAAAATTCGTATTTTAGCAGCTAAAAAACTATGGGGGACCTAACAAAAATTATTGTGGACCTATACGGACCTAACGTAGACCTATCGATTAAGGTCATTTTGATTTTAAAAATCCTTGGATGGGGTGCTAAAATTGCATTTTTTTTTACCTAAATTTAAAAAAATATTTATCAAAAAACTATAGCGGACCTAACGAAAAATTTAGTGGACCTATACGGACCTAACGTAGACCTATCGATTAAGGTCATTTTCGACCCAAAATTCCATCGATGAGGTGCTAAGTTTGCACTGCTCGGTAATTGCTCAGTATCTGGTGAGCCGTACGCTTGTTTGCCGACCTAGTTATATAAAAAAAAGTTGTCAAAAAAAGTTGATCGGCTCTTATCTGCGTTGAGTTTTACTTGTCGCTATATTTAATTCATTAAATTAATACATTGGTCAGTTTTTATGAAATAAAGCGATGATGCTTTTTTACGACGTTACTTTTATGAAAACATTTTACATTTTTAAAATCAATCCAATAGATTGATCCTGAAATCCTGTTGCGCAGGTTCGAAAAACCAAATCGTTTGTTATGTTAGTATTTTCGGCCTTTAATGTTTTCATTTCATAAAACCTGCTTTAACAAAGGAAAGTTTTCCGTGTGTATACATATAGTTGTATACTCACACATACCTAAGTTTGTAATGTATCTAGTATCAAAATGTAGCAATTTTGAAATTGTTGATTGATATGATACAATAACTTTTTTTTAGTGTATTTTGTAAATGTGTGTTTATTCCTCACACATGTAAATATGTGTTGTGTGAAAGTTTAATGCAGTGTGCTGACCTATGTATAGATTAGAAGTCTGCATCGTAACAGAGCAGGTTTACAGTATTTTAGTGTGAAGAAGTGCTTCATCTGTCTGTTTAAATAAAAATGGATCGCTAAAACTTGTTGCTACGCCGAAACTCGAGAGCGCTTAGACTGATTCAATTCATTATTATTTCAAGTTTTCCTAGAATTTGTAGAAGGGGTTTTCAGATTAATAAATTATGAAAAATACGCAGAAAATTAAAGATAAATTAGAATTAAACGTTACGATTATTTCAATTTCACTTGTTCGAGAGTTCTCTATCTTATACTATTAAACGAGCAATTCTTGTATATATATATAATCTGAATCTCGGAATTGGCTCCAACGATTTTCGTGAAATTCAGTATACAGGGGATTTCGGGGGCAAAAAATTGATCTAGCTAGGATTCATTTAAAAAAAATGTCGTTTTATCCCTGTTTTTAGGCAATGAAAAAATATCATTAGAATACGAAGCTTAATTTCACTACTGTTAACGTAGCTGTAACAGCGTAATTAGGAAATCGGCGGGTGTTGAATCGTGTTGACCCGGGTTCGAATCTCAGTCTCCAGATTAGTTTTATCTCTTTTTTTTTTAATTTCACTCGTGATTTATTATTTAAATAAAATTAAAATATAAAAATACCGAGAAAAAAAAAATTAAAATACCGAGCTGGGCTCGGTCACCCAGGTACTTTTATTTATGTAAATAAAATAAAAGATCGCGAATAACGACTGCTTTGGTGTAGGTAATGGTGCGTGTGCCGTGTCGTTTGCACTTAAACACCAACAGTCGTGGGTTCGATTTCCGCTCGGAGTGGATATTTGTTTTTATACAAATATTTATTTCCGGTCTGGTTGCTTGTCCTTGTGGGTCTCCCCACCGTGCCTCGGAGAGCACGTTAAGGTGTCAGTCCCGGTTGTTATCATGTACACCTGATAGCGATCGTTACTCATAGTAAGGAATATATCCGCGAACCTGCAGTGGAGCAGCGTGGTGGATTAAGCTCTGATCCTTCGCCTACTCGGATATTACAGGCTGAAGCGTAAATAAAATAAAATAAAACTTTAATATTAGGTCGATAGATATATATATATTTTTAAGGTAATGTGTAATATAAAAATAACCTCATGGCATGTATAGTTGAAATTTTAATACATTTTTAGTTAATAACAGCTGAATATTCTAGCACTAAATTCTCTCTACATGAAGCTACTGGTTTTGTGTGAACTTTAAGGCCAAGTGAATATAAACAACCAATTGTTATGTTAGTAAAGTATTAGAATTTTAGGGATTACATAATTATTAAGTAAAATCTTAAGTAAACCTATGAAAGTTTTATGAAAAGTATGAGAAAAATATTTGCAACATTAATTTTTGTAATGAAATCTCAATTTATTTTCATAAAACCGTTTCGGTTTTGTGGTGTGAGTTTACCAAAAACGCCGGAAGTCGCAGGTTTGATTCTCGCTCGGAGAATTTGTATTCGCACAAATACATGTTTTTGGTCTTGGTGACTTCTAAAATTCGACTAATTAAATTCTTAATAATTTTACTTGGAATTATAAAAAAACTCCTAAATTATTATCGTGTAAGAATAAATAAATAAAGCCCCAACGGGAGAAACCAGGCGAGACGTATTGTATTAAACTTTACTGATAAATATAGGATTGTTTTAGTTGAAAGCACCACAGTCAGTCAAATATCATCTCTTTGTACCTACATCTATGTAATATTTAGACAGCACAGTTTACAAGTTACAAGATGAATGGGTGATAGAGGTAACAATCAAAATTAATTTAAAGGCAAATCGTTATAATAACATATCATTCTATATATTTTTATGACTTGGTTTAAAGTTGTTGATTAATCTATCTTATAGATAACAATATCCTACAGATAAAGTTTAGGATGTTTTTGAAGTGAAACTTCTTTAGGCGCATGAGGGGTAAAATTTCAGCGACCGGTAACGCCGCAGCGTCATGACGATCAGTCTTGGACCGCCTGGGAACACCACAACGTTGGGTTTTTTTTTTTCAAGTATTTAGTTTTTTTTTGTATTTTAAATTCGTTTTTTTTTAATTCGTTTTTTTTTTAAATTAGTTTGCCGTTTCACTTCTGACATGTGTACTTTGTACGCATGCAATTTTTCCAATATCATTCAATTTAATATATTTTTTATTTGTCAATATAAAACTCTACTTTATTCGTCAGATATTTTAATCTACAAGTAGCTGACGTGACAGACTTTGTCCTGTGTTAAACTGTCAAACGCATGTCGTTGAAATATTCTCAACTTTTTTTCGGAAATAATCTCATTTCCTGCGCAGTTTTCTTGATTTTTCGCTCCAAAAAACCTTTCTAAAAAGTATTTTAAAAAAATCGGCTAAAATTATTCCAACCGCAGTCAAGTTTAAGAAGACAACGCATTTAGCTAAAGCTAATCATTTTTTTATATATACCTACATTTTCTGCATTAAAATCCATTGTATTTTATTAGTTGAGGTGAAGCAGGGCTTGTTTTAGATACACCTGATAAAGCTTTTCAATAACATATTATGTACATATGAGATCATTTAATAAGTATCCGATAAAACAGGCATTTCATAAATATAACTTAGGATCAGTATTAAATATTAAAACCCTAACCTGCACACTTGAGATAATTCGAGTTAGTTCATATTTCACGCTGATGTAAGTCACAGTCGGTTCTAATAATCGAGAATTTATAATGGATTATCTCGTAGTTTGTCTGTTGAAGTTGCAAGCAATAAAAAATAAATATATATCTATAATATACACACACGATCATCTGTTCCAACGGTAAGCAACTTTTATATAGGTAATATATTTTATAGATTTTTTGTTACCTTTTTAATAATTATTTTCATTTACTGTGTTGTTGTAACCTTTGAGACCGCCCAAAATTAATCTTATTTACTTATTTTTAGATTTTAATTTAATTATACCATATTAAGTACTTTTCCTCTAAAGATCTTGTGAAAAAAAAATATGAAAAAAAAGTTATGAGTAGGAAGACAGCGACGAAATTAAATTGAGATCCCATTTAGTCGAGAGTTCTTGACCTGACGGTAAATGTAAGTGGGATAAATAAAAATACAGGACTCCATCTAAACTTGGACGCTGGATGAATGACTTTTTATGATAATGTTGGATTTTTATACGTGTTTTACGCTTTTTGAAGTGAAACCTTTTTGGAATCGTGATTTGAAACTCGATGAAACGAAACATAAATGTATAGGAGAGAATGAGATAGAATACATTACTACTCAAAATGCGTATACGATGAGTTTTGTATGGCGTTTACGACCTTTTCGTAACACGAGACCGTGATCATCGTGGATAGAACAAATCGCAACGGCCTACCATCCTACGACTTTTCAGAAGTTCACTTCTGTCGTGTTCACACACACACTCTTTTTTATTTTAGTGATTGGTGCTCAGTTTTTTAATCTCAGTGTGCAGTGTGGCGTTTAGTTATCATCATAGGCCTTTACGTCTGTTACAGACGATTTAAACAGTGCCTGAAGAGCATTTTTTCTGATGGCTGTACAATCCGATACGGGAGCGGCAGACTCTACCACACACCGAACAGGGAAAAGATGCGCTAGTGATATTATTTATCATAGTATATACCTATCAATAGATGCATTTTTTTACATTTTTAAGATGGTCCGTGTTTAAGCAAAATAATAATAAATTATTATTAAAATTAGTTCCTTATTTTGTGGGTTGTGTGAGTGAGGACATGAGAAAGAAAGGAGTATGCGCTGAAGTGACGAATAATAGAGAGGAATGGAAGAGGAGAACATGTTGTGCCGACCCTATATAAGTAGGATAAGGGCAGGGAGATGATGAGTTACTTATTTCGTTAGTAATTTTAATAACAATTAGAGTCTTATTTACAAAATATTAGCTAGATTTTCAGAACAAACGATTTGACTACAGTTTTATTGATTTAAAATTAAAATCATCTGTGTTGTTTAAGATGACGTCAATAATATGATCTGCTTTACATCTGTTAAATGTTATTACATTTTTAATATGATTGCAAAACCTCGGACGGAACAATGACGATTCATTTTAATCCCGTTTAAAAATATAACAATAGCTTAAAAATTATTCAAACGACACAAAAGAATAACGCTCCAGTACGCTGGTATACTATACAGTTAAAAAAAATACAATTGAAATAAAATGAATAAACAATATTCACGACTATCTCTTTAGATATAAAAGCCTAAATCCTGCAACAGTAACAGCTGCACCGACATACGATACAATTCTTCCAACCCTTCAAAAACCACATGCCCTAATACCCAACCCTGTAAAATGACCGCTAAATTTTTGGTAAATTAGGAAATTCCTTATAAAACACTATAGGTCTTCTTGGGCTCTCGAATTTGAAGGGTTTTTAGGGCAGCTCAGCGTCACCCTTGTCAAGTGTAGCTAGAGTCGATATTAGAATGATTCTAGACGTTTCAGTATGTTTTCCATCCATGACCGATTTTTCTCGAAAGTGTCTTATAGCGCTTCCATTAAATGCATTGAAAGTAATAGAGTGCACTCAAGGGGAAATGTTAGGGCTTATGGCACTAGTGTATAAAACGTTAAGCTGTCGGCGGTGAAGCGTTAACTTTTAAAAGTATAAAAGAAAGCATTATCATCTACATTGGATTTTAGCATCCAAGTAAGCCAGAGATTGCTACGATGTTTTTCTTTTAAAAATATTTAGTGAAGATATAAAAGTATTTCAAGGGAGGCAAAGAGAATAGAATTTGTATTTAAATATAGTATATCCCACAAGGACTTGTTCAGCGGCGAACAAAACAAAACTATAAAAAACCTCGAAATAGTTGAACAACTTTTTCAAGCCTGATTCTTTTTGAATTACACTAACAAATATAAAAAACTATGGCGGCCTTGGGAGTGAAATACGTAGATCTCAACAAAGGTCGTAACAGCAGATTGGAGTTATACTTGATTTATTTAAAACCTTTGGAAAGTAAAGCAAACACTATCACCAACCAGTTGTGAAAGATTGAGGACTTTCGTTCCAAGAATGGAATAATTCTTATATCTCTGTACTTTATTATCGTTTCCAAAAAATTCCATTACAACAATCTATAATTCCGTAGTATTCAAGTAATCCTAAAACAATCTCTTATAAATATTAAACTAGCAATATTTCCAATAGCCAGAATCCTGGATTACCGGTCCGAGAAGACGGATTATGTATTACAGTGTCCATGTCGCCATGTTTACTCCCTGTAAGCCTTAAGGTTATTTGAGATAATGGCTTTTAGCTAAGTACGCCTTTTGTGTTCAATTATAATCATTATTCTCTGAGCCTGTGGATGTCCACAGTGTAACCACTTCAGACGTTTGTAGAGAAAATTGGATATCCAATTAGTAAATATCAGAAGAAAGACAAAAATTGGAAAAAAGATTGGGCAAATGTGGTCGGATCCGTTGGGTTCCCTACCAATAAAAGCTAAAATACAAAAAAAAATACATATCTATGAATATTTAGAAAATACAATACTGTATTGATGTCGCCTTTTATTTTGTATTAATTTTTTACTGTTTTCCATATTTATAGATATTTTATGAATATAACTGTTTGAAAAAAACACACAGTTTAGTAGGACGAATGTAGGTTCTACAAAAATACAATAAAAAATACAAAATCTTTTTGATGTCTTATTAGTAAATAAACACGTGTACGACTTATTAAGCCATCGATACTTCTAATTTAAATACAATTTATTACGTATAAGTAATATCTGATACGTTACAAACATACCGACACGGATGCAGTCCTGCATAAGGCATAACCCGGTCACTTAGAATACAATAGCATTGTTTGTTTAGCTCTTATGAAATACTTCTCGTCATCCCGAGGGCCCTGAACGTTTCTATCGAGGGCTAAAGGGGCTGGGTTTCACTAGCCGTGACTTGAGTATCATTACTCGTTTTATGCTTCTAATAAATAAATTTTAATTTAATACTAATTACATTTTAATCTACGTATATAAAATAATAGTACTGTCATTTTGAGAGTCGCGATATGAATACTAGAATACTGGATACTGCTGGTTCGAATTGAAAAATATCTTTGTGTTGGATAGTCCATTTACAGAGAAAGGCTATATCAGTCAGTCAGTCAGTCAGTTCAGCCTATTGCAGTCCACTGCTGGACATAGGCCTCCCCGAGTTCGCGCCAGACATCCCGGTTTTCCGCAATCCTCATCCAGCCTACACCGGCAATCTTACGAAGATCGTCGGTCCAACGGGCCGGAGGACGTCTCACACTGCGTTTGCCAAGACGCGGTCTCCACTCCAGGACACGTCTGCTCCAATGGCCATCGGTCTTGCGACACAGATGACATGTCCACTGCCACTTCATCTTGCTAATTCTGTGGGCTATGTCTTAGGCTATATAGGCTAATTTATTCCTCAAATCGTGTGAAACCGCGAGGCACAACTTGGAAATGATATAAAGTATATTTATTGACTCTTATTAAATCAATCACTTATAGATATAAGTGACTAATTAAAACATGTTTGAGTCTCAGCGTTCAATACAGTTCTCAATTATAGCGATAAGGTCTTATCTCGAAACGTCTCAGCTGAGATTGCTAATAGTTAATTTTAATTAATTAACGGTTAAATGATTGTTTTTGGTTCATTTTGTTTACTCTCGCTGTTTGAATTTTTCCGCAATTAAACGACTACTGACTGTAATTAATATCTGTCTTCATTTGATATGATAAAATATAAATTTCCTTAAATTTTATATGAGCATGTTATATTTGTTATGCTATGATTCGCAATCTGTTGAAATTGTGTCTAAATTTTAATAATTTATTGTATGGTTTACATTGAAACTTTAAAACACTTTTTGGCATTCAATTTCAGTAAAAAAAAAGAATCCTTTCATTGGAATTCCGATAGAAAAGTCTTATAGACCTCAAAAAAATATTGACACGTGCAGATCAAGATCTCATAGCCTCTCATAACTCGGTATGTGAATATGGTACCCATGCATTTGTCCATGTATCTTGTTCACCTTTGACTTTTACGGGATTTATCAAGATTGTAATTTTTTAAATCAAAATATTTCGGCGATATGGTAGACGCCACGGTCACGGACGAAAGTCAAGATAAATAAAATAGTTATAATTATAGCCAGCATATCAAGAAATATTTATCATTCTCTAAACAATAACGAGAAATACCAAGAAGATTAAGAATATCTTCGGAAGATGGGTAAGCAATCATTGAATTTGGGTCATTGCCTTTTTATTAGCAAAAGTTTACCGCTTAAGCGTAACAAAAAATACTATATAAAATCATCTTTTGTGTAATAAAAGGGGTTGGTAAACCCTCGTCACGTCAGACAGGGATCCGTATCTATATTATAACGTAGTAATGTAATGTAATTTGTCTATCCGTTACTGCTTCGGACATTGATAGAACTTATCTTAAATCGCAACATCCCACTACTGGACGAAAATCTCTACATAGAGGGGATGGATGTACCGGTCAGGGCCGGATCTACCATATGCCTTTTTGGGCTTCAGCCCAGGGCCCCGTGGATTCAAGGACTAGCTAAGTCGATTCAAAGTCAAAAATAGACGACAAAGCGAAAAAATGAATAATTTTATTGAATTCTTTATTCTTATTTTACTTCGAACTGACAGTTAAAATGTTCGGCCGCCATTACACATTCATCTCAATCGTGGTCAAATTTGGTGGGCCCCTAATTAGTATTAGCCCAGGGCCCCCTGACCTCACGGTCCGGCCATGGTACCGTTGATATCAATGTTTGGAGCGTAATCCGGTACCTACTAATTGAGTTGCTAAATTATTTTCAATGAGCAACAATTAATATCAGGTAATTACGATATACTACAAATACATATTTTTATACTTATCTGTCACGAGTGGGAATCAAACTCGTGATCGACATTACGGACACTTCCCGTATGACTACACCAGAATTATATATTGCATTATATGTTATTTATTATCATATCGAAATTTCGATCCAGCGGGATTCGAACTCGCACCCCCGACATACCGTGTCGGTGCTCTAGCCAACTAAGCTATGGAACGATGTACCAACCGAATCACCGATATTATATTGATCGAACCGATATATATTGCAAGTAATATAACTCAACTTAAGTTTTAAAAACTAATGTTTTGTATGTACTTAAACTAAAGCTGCAGTTCAACCCTAGTTCATAATTCTTGAATAAAAGTTCACTTACATTGACAACAACAGATAAAATATTACGATGCAAGGGTATATGTACCTGAAACAAGATTTTGATGATTAATAGTCGTCTTTGTAAAAAAACTTAGCCTTGATAAAGTACAATATTTTGTATTTAAAAAAATATGTTACGGTATTGTATTCCAATAATATAATTGTGTTTGCTCGCAAACGAAAAAAAACCGACTTCAATTACATCGACAAGTAATACAACGTAATGAGACGAAAAAATAGTCATCGAAATCGGTACACCGAGTAAAAAGTTATGCGGTATAATATAACTGCCGTCCTTTAACTAGAACCTCGTTAACCCTCAAATGGTCGATTTTGAGTTTTGAATGCAAAGTATTACAGTTTTAAATTCTCTATCTTTCTGTCTAAGAAACATAGCTCTATGACTTACAGTTTTAGAGATATTAAAACATGATATACCGTTAAATGACAAAATATGCAACAAATTCTTGACTAAAAAGTGACTATACCACACTTCTTAGCTTGATGTACGTTAAAGTACCTTAGTTTCCAAATTCGCCTAATATTTTTTTAACGTTTTATTAGCTTAAATCACGTTATTTGATTATTCTTGACTACAAATACACTAAGGGCGTATAACGTGTTTATAGTTTAGGATCAATTTTCATAAAACACAATAAAACAATGCTATAAACTATTTATGATGAAAAACTTACCTTAATTCTAGTTAGCCCACCATAGCGGTATTTTAGTCAAGTATTCAATACTGCGATTTTCTCAAAACAATTCATTAAAAAAGCGTTATTTACTTCTAACGTGGAATTTGTTCAAAAAAATATTAGTCATTCTTAACTTAATATCCGCTAACCCACGCTGCCTAAGGGCGCTTGTACACGCTAAGAAAATTTGCCGTTCCTGCGGCAGACAAGACAAATTCTTCGTGTAGACGACAAGAATTTTGTCTGTTCCACACACGAAAACTTTTCGTGTCTTCCGCAGACAAGACCAATGGAAACGTGTACACGACACGATTCTTTTCGTGCAGTCGACAGTCGGGCGCGCAAGTAATAACAAGTGTAATCAGTGAGTTTCGTTTATTTATATAAATGTTAACTACAAAGCAAAAAAGAATGATAATTGCATATTATTATTATAACAAAATAAAAAAGGAAACAAAAAACAAGAGACTTTACTGGGTTCATCCAATTATACAAGAGAAAAATGAGTTTGGCGGGTTCATTACCCTTTACCGTGTCATGCGACAACATGAGGAAAAATTTGTGGATTATTTTCGCATGAAAATGTCTACGTTTGACAAGCTTTTGACAACAATAGAAAATAATATACGACATGAAAATACCAAAATGCGAGAAAGTATTCCTCCATACATTAGATTGGCCGTAACATTAAGGTAAGTAATTTTTTTAAGCATATTGATTTGAACGTTGTACAATAATAAATGTCTTTGAAGTGTTACATGTTTCCAAATTCAACAGACTCCACATGTTCATATTCTTCAGAAAAGTCAAAGTGAAATTCATCTGTATGCGATGTTTCCACACTACTAATAGTTTCGGTGTCAAATTCAATGGATGTAGATTTTTGAGTACTGTAACCTGGTCGAGTCGAGTATGATGGGCCGGGTACGTTAAATGACGACGTAGAAGGCTGCGTTGTTTTGTAATACTCAGTACTCCATTGATGCTGAACACCACTTCCCTTTCGTTGTTGCGTAGAACGCACAAGTTTTAAAACTTCAAACTGGAAATCCACCATTTCCTCATCACTGAACTTATCAACACTCGGAGCTATACTTTTAAAAAATGACATGGCACGGCTCTCTTCTTCTTTGGTAACAGCCTTTATAAATTCTGCCATATTTTTGTCCACCTCGCTAACATCCTGTTTCTTTTTTTTCGCGATCGGTGTATGTTCTACGGGACTTTTTTCCACGTTTGTTGTTTCGGGTATATTTGACTCAGTGTCTCGGCGTGTTACAATTTTTGTCAAAAATAACATTTCGTCGTAAAAATCACATTTACGAATCTTCTTAGCACCCGATCCCGATTTCATTACTTTAAGTCTTCTGTGACATTTCATCCACCTATCTCGCAAACTTGTCCATTTTTTTGCTGTTGACTTTGCTGAAACAAAAAACGAACTACCGTAAGAAAGTAGGTACCATCTATTACAAGTAGACATAAACTTCATATAAAAAAGGAAATGACCTCATTGTAAGAGTAAGAACACACTTGCAATTAATCGCACTGCAAGTTGCAAGTGTGTTCTTGCTCTAAGACATTGTTACAATTTTTTACAGATACATGGCAACTGGAGATGCCTTCGCACGTCTTCATTTCGATTTTCGAATCGGAATAAAAACAATAGCGAACATTGTACGTGAAGTTACTCATCATATTTGGTCAGAATTATCTACAGTTTATATGCGGATGCCAACACAAGAAGAATGGTTGAATATAGCACAAAGATATGAAATAAATGCCAATTTTCCACACTGTCTTGGAGCACTGGACGGGAAACATATTAGAATAATTAAACCCGAAGAAAGTTGATCAATGTTTTTAAATTATAAACATTTCTTTTCTATTGTTCTCATGGCTATTGTGGATTCCAACTACAATTACATTTTTATTGATGTAGGGTCGTATGGTAAAGAATGTGATTCAAATGTTTTCAAAGAAACACAGTTTTGGAAAAAACTTGTTGACAATACGTTAAACATACCATCCCCATGCTCTATAATAAATACTAGCTATATATTACCATATGTTTTTGTAGCTGATGAAGATTTCGCACTTCATGCTAACGTACTTCGACCCTACGGTGGTAACGAACTCACAAAAGAACAAAAGATATTTAATTATCGCTTGACAAGGGCAAGAAGATACGTCGAGTGTGCATTTGGAATAATGGCCAACAAATGGAGAATTCTGCACCGATCTTTAAACTTAAGTCTCGATTTAACAGTTGCTATTGTAAAAACTACTTGCGTTTTGCAAAATTTTATTCATACAGAAGAAGGTCACGTTGAGCCTTTAATCAATCAAGACCGATTAAATAGTCCATTGCATTTAGAAGGCAATAATCTCACAGCAGACGAAATTCGTCAAAAATATACTGAATATTTTTCCTCTGATGAAGGATCACTGCCATGGCAAGATAAATACACATAAAAAATAAGTTCTAAAACTAAAACCCGACTACTAAATTTTAATCCAAAAAGTGTGAAACAAGGAATTATTCTTACCTGCCATATTGTTTAAATAAACAATTACATGTCATATTTTTTTTCATGTTTATACGTATTTTATTATAAGTATTAGTCATTATCATTTTTAGCAAAGCCGTGTCCGTATGCTACTTAGCGCTATTGAACTTACGATTGCTTGCAACTTAAATCTTTTATTGTAGATGTATTTAATGTGGGTAACGACAATGATTAATATTTATTATAATATATAGCTATATAGAATATATCTAGTAATCTGTATTTTTGAAAATTGTAAAAAGATAGTAATATGTTGTAAGTACTTACCATATTCATTTTTTTTGACATTTGTCATTTCGTCGAAGTCTTTGTTTAAGATAGTAAATATTTCTCTCCATGCTTCGTATGTGAGTCTTTTATCTTTATATATGTCTAAAGTTTTGTCCCACAATACCGGTCGTCCTTCTACTAAAGTTATAAGTAACTCATCAGCCATTTTGTACTCTACGCTGCAATACACGTCCACACCAAACGCACAACGCACAACAAAAACTGGGCTGGCTCAACCCTACTACACCGCCCCCCCGCCGCTCCGCAACAACGTTCGCCGCGTCGTGTCTTGCGCAGACAAGATTTTTTTTCGTGCACCGCTGCGAGCAGTGTACACAGTTATTTTCTAGTTACGACACGAATTCTTAGGTACGCCCGGCGTTTTTTCTTAGCGTGTACAAGCGCCGTAACTAGAAACACGTTTTTCGTTGCTCGCGCTTCGTTCATTCCGGGAGTGTGCGGGGATGCAGTGTTACCAAACCTACTGTTTTAACAGTAGATTTGCTGTTTTTACATCGATGCCCCTGTTTTCTGTTTCATTCCTAATTTTTACTGTTTTTCAATTAGCGTTCAGCGTCACCTACTACACTATGTAATATGTTTTGATAACCACTATTTATAATAATAATACTCTTACTAGATGGCAGTGTGTAACTATGTACTCTTGTCGGGATTCGAATAAGGAATTCTCCGACCTGAGTCTTATGTGATTGACACTCATATTTTTATGCACTGGAAAATCATGTACAAAATTCTCCAAAACGTATTTTTCGGATATTTCAAAACATTTCAAACATTTACAAATGTAACCTTTGTGCGAATTTTGTGAATTGGTGAAGAAACTTTTGTGCTTACCACATAGCAGCGCCACTGTGGAAAGTTTATTTTCAGCTATAAATATTATTTTGAAAACTAAATTACGCAACAAAATATCGACTAAAACTATTAACCTTTTGAACGCCAAAGTCACCTATACTTGAGAAGCACTTGCGAGGCTGCGAGCCCTGTGCGCCAGCGACGTTTATAGGTGACAAAAAACCCGGACCACAAAAGTATTAAATAAAAATATTAAAAAAAAAATTCTTGTATTTTAATTCATCATTTCTCAAAATAGAATATGTCAGCAACATTTGAGTATAAAAAACAAGTCTTTTAGAGCTACACATACTGAGAAACATTGAAATAAAAACATGCATTCTTATTCCACGTAAATGACATGTCCACAACGCCAAAGTCGTCTATAGTATTATTATAGATCTGAGTATTTCATATAAATTTCAATTTAATACCTTTACGCGTTCATAAGAAAAGGGGTATTGAGTTTAAAATAATTAAAAATTATTAAAAATATTTTTATTATATGATTTAACTAAAAATGTATACTTTTCGCAATTTTTCCTTTATTTGTGCTATAAGTCGTTGCTTCGTACCAAATGTCAAGTTTCTGAGTTCACGGGAAGTACCCTGTAGGTTTTGATTCCTTTGCGAGTAGTTGCGAGTTTCAAATGCGGCTTAAATTGCTGTTTCTTTTGATTGCGTTGACACAAAAGTTTAATTTTGTCACAGCTTAAAGGTATTATAGACCTGAGTATTTGATATGAATTTCAATTTAATACCTTTACACGATCATGAAAAAAGGGGTAAAAATTTAAAATCATTAAAAATACTTTTATTATATGATTTAACTAAAAATTTATGATTTTCGCAATTTTTCCTTTTATAATATCTGTCCTTTAAGACGTTGCTTCGTACCAAATTTCAAGATTCTCAGTTCACGGGCAGTACCCTGTAGGTTTTGATTCCCTTGGAGTGTCGAAAATATGCAGCATAAATGGCTGTATCTTTTGATTGCCTTGGCTTAGAAGTTTAATTTTTTCACAGCTCTAAGGGACAGCAGATTTGAGTATTTGATATAAATTTCAGTTTGATACCTCCACGCGTTTCTAAGAAAAAGGGTCTTGACAGACAGACGGACAACAAAGTGATCCTATAAGGGTTCCGTTTTTTCCTTTTGAGGTACGGAACCCTAAAAAAGGAAAAAATGGCCTTTGGTTTTTTCCAATATTTCATAAACTATTCATATTTACGAAATTTCAAAATAAGATTTTGAAAGAAGAGAAAATTTTCAATAAAAAAACTTTCCGCTCCCGGAACTCTGCCTCCATTATTTATAATTTTAATTTAATTCTGAAAATGGGTCTCCGTGTGACGTTTTTAGATTACGCGCGGCGTCAAAAGCGAGTACGACACATTGATTAATTTATTTAAAGTATTGATTATTATTTTTTTAATTTGAAAAAGTTATGGTGTATTCTGAACACTATAAATACTTAATTTCCATTGGAAATTTTACTTCAAGTTAATTTTTCAATAAGTTAAACGATTGTTAACCAACAAAATTTTCTTGAAATTCCGTCTCAATTGTAAATTAAAAAAATAAAAATTTAAATAATTGTCATAATAATTTTTCGCTTCTTTAAGAAAGGCTCTACTTCTTATATACAAACTTAATAAGATCACACCATTAAAGTTAAAAAACTATTCATACTGTTTATAATAATTTTTGTACTTGAACAAAAAGTGGGGATTTTTCAAAAAGGGATGATTTTTCTGAAACTACAAAATTTACAATACATTTACAAATCTATACTAATATATAAAGCTGAAGAGTTTGTTTGTTTGTTTGTTTGTTTGTTTGTTTGTTTGAACGCGGTAATCTCTGGAACTACTGGGCCGATTTGAAAAATTCTTTCAGTGTTAGATAGCCCATTTATCGAGGAAGGCTATAGGCTATGTATCATCACGCTAAGACCAATAGGAGCGGAGTCCACGCCGACGAAGTCGCGCGCAGAAGCTAGTAATTTAATAATTTTAAGAGCAGTATGTCTATTTTCGACCATTTTCAACTTGTCGACTAGTTTGTCGTGTTTAAGGAGAAATGCTAAAGTTATGCTGTGTGGTTACGGCACTAAAGAATGTAGCCACCCCCTCTCTTCCCGTGGGTGTCGTAAGAGGCGACTAAGGGATAACACAGTTCCACTACCACCATGGAACTTAAAAAGCCGACGGATGGCGGGATAACCATCCATGCTGGCTTTGAAATACACAGGCCAAAGACGGGCAGCAGCGTCTTTGGTGCGACAAAACCAGCCCTGCGGTCACCAACCCGCCTGCCCAGCGTGGTGACTATGGGCAAAACACATGAGTTCGCGTCATAATGTCGGGCGCGAACTTGTGGAGGCCTATGTCCAGCAGTGGACTGTAATAGGCTGTAGTGGTAGTGGTAGTGGCTAAAGTTATACAAATAAATAAAATTTCAGTTTTAAAATATTTTATATTGAAAGATTTACCAAATTAACAAATACAGAGATAATAAATTTTATAATTGATGTTTGCGGCTTTTCCTAAGACTAAAATCTTTGAATTATAGCACAATAATCTAACGACTGAGCTACGTCATTTTCGATTGAAAGAATAGCAAGGGCTAAAAGCCGATCTTACGTCATCGAATTCCTCAAATATGTTTTTATAACTTTAAGCCTCGAAAAACTCCTTTCAGCAGACGCAACTGTAGAAGATATGGTAAGACGAAGGACGAAGAGCGATCGGCAGGCCAAAAAAGCGATGGATGGATTGTGTGAGTGAGGACATGAGAAAGACTACTACATAATGAGTTTTTCAATTATGTTTTGAATGAATGAATTAGTTAACTAACTTTATTTTAATTTACCGTTATTTTATAACCTTAATAAGTAATTAAGGATCAAAATCAAAAGTTTTAAGTAAAAAATAAAGTTCAAAAATCTATATTTTTTAAAATTTGCTTGGTTTATCGCGCGAGGCCCCTGCAAGAGCGAGGCCCCGGGCGATTGTCCCGTTCGACACCCCCTAAGGCCGCCACTGCCTATAGGTACTATACTGTTGATTTTAAAGTGTTAAGGTGAAATAATAATTAATAATATGTTATTCACAATGAATAAAAGAAGAACTGTTAATTTATTTTTGAGATAACATTTTTTTTGTTGCTGTTTTTACAAATTGCTGCAGTTTATCTTATACTATTAAACGAGCAATTCTTGTATATATATATATATAGAATCTGAATCTCGGAATCGGCTCCAACGATTTTCGTGAAATTTAGTATGCAGGGGATTTCGGGGACGAAAAATTGATCTAGCTAGGATTCATTTAAAAAAAATGTCGTTTTGTCCCTGTTTTAGTGTTTTTAGGCAATGAAAAAATATCATTAGAATACGAAGCTTAATTTCCATCATTATTAATTTAGCTGTAACAGCGTAATTAGGAAAGCGACGGATTTCAAATCGTTTTGACCCGGGTTCGAATCTCAGTCTCCAGACTATTTTTTTTTTCTTTTTTTTTAATTTCACTCGTGATTTATTATTTAAATAAAATTAAAATATAAAAATACCGAAAATAAATAAATAAAATAAAATAAAATAAAAATACCGAGCTGGGCTCGGTCACCCAGGTACTGTAATGATAAGTGAAGGAACCTTTTATAGTTATAATTTTTTAATAAAATTTGATTTAATTTTCATATTGCTTTTTATATAATCTTCCAGTTTTTTGATATGAGATGCTTAGCTATAAAGACGTTAGTAACAATCGAGGTAAGAGTTGCCTTTTTTTAGCTTAGTAAGCAAGTACATGTTTTTACAAAAGTTATTTTATTTTTCGGTAACACTTAGCTTAAAAGAGTCTAAGGTGCTTTAGCCTCTTCTTACGAAAGGTATTTATGTATAAAATTAAGAAAAATCTTAGCTACAAAACAGTTAATTGACTTAACGAGTTTATAGTTAAGCATTTCAGGATAAATCTATCAAACATTACAAACCTTAGATATTTAAAGAAAATACTTAACTAAAGAGTCTCTAAGTGCAGGTTAGAGACATTTTAGTGCGGCAATCAATGTCAAAAAATATGTGTATTGCTTAACTAAACCAAAATTCCTTGTTTTATAAATAATTCAAAGTATATTTCTGCGCAGAAAATATCCTAAATGATGCAGGAAAGTATTTGTTTAAATTATATCCAACAATCACTGATCTATGTATAATAGTTTTCTAGAAACAACGATTCCCGCGTTTTTTGCGTTTTTCTCTAAAATTACTTTTTGGGGTTAACGAGGTTTTAGTTAAAGGACGGCAGATAACGCAGGTCGACGAAAAAGTAGTCACGTAAATACGCATTATTAGATATAACTCTGAAAGTACTTGTCAGATCTCATCATCCATTAAATTAAAATGGGACCACATGACACGCAACACCTTTCAATTAAAACAAAATTGATCGAAATCGGTCCACCCAGTCAAAAGTTCTGAGCTAACATACATAAAAATAAAAATAAAAACATACGTGTCGAATTGAGAACCTCCTCCTTTTTTGGAAGTCGGTTAAAAATTAAAACTTATCCGACATGTTATAGTATGTATGCTGTCTGCGCAGTATTTATACAGAGAAAATACAAAAGTCACAATTAATTTCCATTTAGGTCACTCTTTAGTACAGAATATCAAATCACTTCTGTCTCTCAAACAATGTAGCTGACACGAGCTCGCTTCAGTTATAATTTGGAAAAAAGTTTAGAGCTCGGAAGGCACATTATTTCACAGCGGATAATGGACGTCGCAGTTCTAGCTCGTTCTAGAACATTCTAGCTACGGTCAATATAGCGCACACATTTTCCGTAGACATATTTAGATGTTTTTTGATGTCTAACTTTACTAATATTTAAAGGAATACTTTTATTATTATTTGATTTCCATCACGTATAAATTTGTTGTTATTCACTGAATTATTATCAAATCAAATACAAAATCAAAATTACGTCATCCAAGTAGCCTTAAAAGCACTTTTGAAACGTCGTTTTAAAAGTTGAAGTTATATTGTTTTAGTACGACGACGATCACGATTCAGCCTGTGATATCCCACTGTTGGGCATAGGCCTCTTCCCCATGTAGGAGAAGGATCGGAGCTTAATCCACCACGCTGCTCCAATGTTTTAGTAAATTAATTATATTTAGTAATGTGAAGCTAGGACTGATTCGATTTGGAAACTACAGAGAAGAATCGGCGTACAATTCTGCAATTAATCTTTCAAACGTGATTTTTACAGCGTAACTCAAAGCATTGATTAGATTTTGTTCAGACAGACAGACAAGATCTTCAGCCTTTTCACATAGATATATATCAAGGAAGTATGTTAAATAATTTAAATATAATAGCATCGTACCTGCATATCATATTAGCGATCTTCGTTCAGCCATGTTTGTGCATGAAACGATTATTAGACTATATTAATAAATGCAGTTCGCATACGAGCACGGAAATGTTGCGTGGCGCCATCGTGTGTCTATTTGTGTAATAGTCTAGTCTAGACTTTTAACTGTAGCAGTAGCACTATAGATGGAAATAAATGACCATAATTACTAATAGGTAATACGGTATACAGAAAAAGTCTTGAGTTTACATTTACATCTATACATATAAATAAAATTGGAATGTCTGTTTTTAATATTAAAATAACCACTTTTTACTAAATGCATATGGATCTATACACGAAACATATACCAAAATAACATTTTTTACAATTTTTGTCTGTCTGTCTGTCTGTCTGTCTGTCTGTCTGTTTGTTCCGGCTAATTTCTGAAACGGCTGGACCTATTTAGACGGGACTTTCACTGTCAGATAGCTGATGTAATTGCGCGTAACTTAGGCTACTTTGATATTAGAAATTTATTCATTTTAATTCATAATTATTACGAAACGTCTCGAAAAAATTTACGTTCCGTCACAACTTTAGGTTACGTCCGTACACTCCGTCTAATCGTTTATTGTCTTTTTGACAGTTCCAGACATTTCGAAATTAGTGATTGCCTCACAGGTTATTAATTCGATTTGAAATAATAATCGATTTTATTTAAGAAGAACTTTCAATCGATTTAATGAAATATTTTTAGTTTAAAAATATTAATTATTCGTTTATCAGTTAGTTTGTTAAATAAATTAGTAGTTAGGTATGTGATTTTCCAAGTATATTAATTTGCTCATAGCTCTTGATTTAAACTTGATTTAGACTTTATTAACCATGCATTTGAAAGTTTTCTTATCGCGTGCATAGTTACATTTTAGGGCAGCCGTCAAAAAATAAATAAATGAACGAACAGAGTTAATGCTGCATACTCTTGGTTTAAAATCAACTTCAAGATTTCGACTTAATTCCTTGCAAATAATCAATCTTGGAGTCATAGATACTATATATTTTTATTTCCTTTTTTTATTAAATTTATAGAAACAATAATTAGAGGACGTATAATTATTTTTATCATAATTATGGTCAATTTATCGTATTGCAAGAACTGTTACATAGTCTGTGGTTGTTTGTTATGCATTTCAATCAATCAATCAAATCGTCAATAAAGTATGACATTACTGGAGAATTTTTAGTACGTTATTCCGAAAAAAAAACTGTAATATATAGGCGTGAGCTGTCACAAAGATAATAAACGATTGGACGAAGTATGTCTTTTTTAAATACTAAAGTGTTGTAACTAATTAATTGCTTAATTTCACCAGCTTCATTCGATTTAAATAGTAATTAAATATTGTGTAGTGATCTCTACTGAAAAGAAAGATCAATCAATCAATTGATTGAGTGATTGATTGACTGATCTGTACAGGTTGTATGGCGCTTAAAGGCGTAAATAAAATTTTGAATTGGTGGTACGTGACTTAACGTCAACGCGCGTACATAACGCATACGCAGCGGAAGGATGTTAAATGAAAGACGACTAGGCAAAAGTGGTAGAAAAAACTTGAAAATAATAAAGGAAGATTATGACAGAGACGTCAATATTGATACTATAATTGAAAATGAAATAATTATATTTACAAATGACGATAGCTCAACTGACGATTTTGGCTCATCATCCTATGAAAATGATTGAATGACGATGCTTTTTCTTCATTTTTTCATTTTTATAGTGGTTTATTAGGTTTTTTTGCATGCCTGACGTTTCGAATACTTTACAGCAACCATGGTCACGGGAGGACCATGTCCTCATGTCCAAAACCTCATAAATCATGATATAATTCGTTCATTTTAATTATTGAAATTCGCTTAAACATTAGAAAACAATATTAGTAAACAATATAGTAGCATACTTAAGTTTAAGTTGAATTTTCTAATTAAAATTTTAATCCAATGCACTTTACATTACATAATCAAATCCATCAAATACTCATACAAACTTGAATCGATTTATCGTAAGTATCGAGTACCAAGTCGCATACGACTAACCGTAACCATAGTTATAATTATAAAAAGTAACCATAGTTACTTCACTATTTACATCGCGATGACAAATGTCAAAAAATGCTTATTAATTAAATTGTGATGACTATAGTTATGCCTAAATAAAGCAGGAGGCCAAAATCCCAAGATTGCGACGTGAAAAGGAATCTCAACAGGATACTTAAGGAAAGTCGTCTTACAAATATATACTACGTAGATTACGGATGCCCATGTCTAGGTCGAATGAGAGTAGTTCTGGTAGGAATGAAAATTACTTCATAAAATACATCAAAAGAAATTACTTCATCGTTAGCATTTTGTACAACAAATACCGTCAAGTCTGAACGTTTATTGACATATTTACAAATGTACTTTATTGACTTAATACTGTTACAGAGTTCAACGTTGATATGTGCTTTAAAAGTGCGCGACAGTATCGGTGAAAATGGAACAATCCAGCGATTGTCGACATCTATAGCGTTAGTTCGTGATCGGATTGTCGTTGTTAAGGCCTCTACTGACAGCGGCCGATCCGTTCCGACGATACGTTCTAGCCCGGGACAATGAAATGAAACTTCGTAACATGTACAAGAGTTTTTTTTATGAATTTTAGTCTTTGTCAGTTGCAACTCCGTGGTTGGGGTAGGCAGTGGCAGCCTCCCAAACATCGAGAAAAAAATATTTTTTAGTCATTTCTTCCCATCTTAAGAGCGTGCATAATGCAAAATTACCAATCTTCTATTTGTTTTGACATGAAAAGTTCCAGACCAAATCTTAAAATAAAAATATATGACAAACTACGTGATATTTGCAAGGGTTGACCCATATCAAAAACATAAAATAAGGAAATTTTCTTGATAAAATATAATCACGAAGTAACCTCTAATTTTTATATTTTTTCTATTTATACTCGATATGGTTATGACCATTAAGACAAAAATTTGATAATTAATTACATTTAAATATGAGTAAAGGCTATGCCAAGGCATTTAATGTAATTACTTTTAGTTTCGGCATTATATACAAAATAACATATTTGTCGTTTTTTACATTCGTAATGCGCTCAAAACTATATCGTCTATCGCACTCTGACACGAGGCTTTGTGTATATTTTGTTTCATCGGGCGCGCGGGTGAAATCTGATTTTTTGCTCGCCTTATGCGCCCTCTTAAAATTTGTCGGATTATAGTTTACCTACCTAATATTTTGAAGGAAAAATAACGTCAGCCAGCTGACGTATAAACCACCATGTTACAGTCAGCTAACATTATTTTTCCTTCAAGATATTAGGTAAACTATAATCCAACAAATTTTAAGGTGGGAGGAAATGACAAAAAAAATTTTTTCTCCATGTTTGGAAGGCTGCCACTACCCACCCCACCCGCGGACTCGCAACTGACAAAGACGAATATTCATAAAAACAAAATCCCTTATTCATGTTACGAAGTTTCGATTGGGAGGAAATGATTGACCGATTTTTTACCTGGCTCCCGGACCATTCCATCCTTCAGAACGGATAGTGGTATCGGATCGCAATGCTCTTTATACTGACTGCGATACGGGCGACGATCCGTTCTGCGATACATAAAACTATCTATTCCAGTTAAAGATTGTATTCGAAACGGTCGCGCACACCCAACTTCAACATATAAAAAGAGTCGAGAAAATTAATATGAGTACAGATGACGGAAGTTCTGATGAAGAAAGAAAAGAAGAAGAAGTAATTTAACTAGCTTTATTGTTGAATCGAAAAAGAAAAATTTGGGTCCATAAAATTAATAAAAAAAGAAATGTATTTGGCGAACGCACGGCGTCAATCAATGTTTTTGTAAAATTATCCGCCATTTTTTAACGTAACGCACCGCCGATCATGCTTTCTCTGCCTCTGGAGACAGATCGCAACTGATCGGCGTGCGATCACTAGAACGCGTGCGATAGATCGCAGGCAGCGAGAAGGCGTACTTGAGCGGCCATAGGTTACAGAGAACGCATGCGTTCAGATCATAGAGCAAAAACAAAGGTTCAGATCGCATCCTTAGATCGTATCGTCGGAACGGATCGGGCGCTGTCAGTAGACGCCTTTATACCACCATGTTCAGGTAAACAACGTCTGTAAAATGGTTAACCATCCTCACCTGTAACAGTATTTGTGGTAAAAATTTTAGGAAATCTTTTACATAATAACTGAAATAAAAATGCAAAAACGAATAAAAAACTAAATAAACTAAATAACTTTTTTGTTAAATTCCACGCGGACGAAGTCGCGGGAACAGCTAGTCTATAAATAAAAGACTGAGGTATAGAATTTACGAAAATAATATATATTTATATTTAATTGTTTATTATTAAATCCATGACGTAGAGTTTTAATACTCTTTAGAATTTTGCTAAGTTTCAAATTACAATTTTGTATAAAAGCATGTTTTTACATTCAATTTAAATTCACTTTTAGTAGATGTAAGATAGTTTTTAACCTAACAAAGGATAGTTACGTAGTTGTTACTAACTTTTTTTTACACAAGCGTACGGCTAGGCTCACCCGATGGTAAGCGATTACCGTAGGCATCACCATAAGCATTGCAAGCGCGTGCCGACCCTATACCCAATCCCCCCAGGAGTTCTGGTCACCTTACTCACCACAGGAACACAACAGTGCTTGTAAGCAGTAGTATTAAGCTGTGATCTTTCGACTTACTTTATATTAGGTATTATAGCGCTTTTGTTAATGGTACAGATAGGTATAGATACTAATGCGAATTAATTATTTAAAATTAATACTCTACTTGTGCCACTATAGTAGAGATAATTTCTTCACTATCAAGTTAGAGTTAAGAAAAAATAGTACGTAATAAGCTACTATGTTTAATATATACCTCATTCTTGAATTAACTATAGCAGATTAAGCTAATAGCACAGCTGGAATATCATAAAAGCTGGAGTATCATAGTAGTTGGCGCAGCGGGTCACAGCACTGACTATTGCCCTGGCGGTCGCGGGTTCTATCCCCACTCACGACAGACAAATGGCCATATAGATGTTTGTCGTGGTCTGGGCGTTTGTGCTTGTGACCCCCGACACAGGAGAAAATCCTACTGGGGGCCGATGAGTGTGTAACTTTTTATATTATTTACATTATATTATAAAAGTTACACAAGGAAATGTCATTCATTGGATTACAAATTAAATTTTAAAAAAATCAACAGTACTATATTGTACACGTAAAGACGAGACTAAATTCGTATAGATAAGGAAGTGTTGGCACTTTGGTCATGGCGCGTGTTTTATCTCGCTCTGAGACTAGATTTACTTTGTTTGAAGATCAGAAACATCGTCTCGCTTTGACTCAAGTATTATAAAACAAAGGCAGCTCTTAATAAACACAGAACTAAAATAACTTGAGATTTCTTAGTGTTATTAAAATATTAATTAGCGACATGTTTTCTTATTCTTTTGAACATTGTTCTGAGCTTTGATAATATTAATACAAAAATCAGATTCATATTATGAATATCTCTATCGAAAAAGATTTTTTTGGCTTTCATAATTAAGTTTAAAAATAATGAATTAATATTTATGTATATTTTTTTTTTAATTTAGACAGTAAATTTAAATATTTTAATTAATTTATTTTGATAATAGTGTAAACTTTTAAAAAAATCCAATCCATCTGACTTCTCCGATTTCCGCCCAATATCTATCCTACCTTTCCTGTCCAAGGTCTTAGAGCGTCTTGTTCACCAACAGCTAATATCATTCCTTTCCTTAAACAATCTTCTAAATCCTTTTCAATCCGGCTTCCGGAGGGGTCATAGCACGGTAACAGCTCTTGTCAAAATCTCTGACGACATCAGACACGCAATGGACGATCGGAAACTTAGGGGCCGTCTCCACGAGCGAGCGTCTCGCCGGCGATACGCCCAACTATCGTCGGGTCGTCTCCACGAGCGAGCGAGCGTATCGCCAGCGTATCGTCGCGTATCGCCAGCGTATCGTCGCGTATCGCCAGCGTATCGTCGCGTATCGCCAGCGTATCGCAGCGTGTCCGCGACGGATTTGACGATGCGTTGTTTATTGAAAGAGTTCAGTTAGATCATTAGATGCCAGACGAGAGCGAAATAAGTAGTGTATTTAATAAAATTTATAAAACCCCTCTTTTTGCGTCGAAGGTTAAAAATAATATAATTCTTCATTATGGATGTAGTGCTCTGGGGTGCCTTTGCAACTTGTGCAAGTACGCTATTGAATATGCAGTTATTATTATTAAAAAATTAATTCAAAAAAACTAAAGAAACGAATTTATAAAACAAAAAAAAAAAACTAATTGAAAAAAAGAAACAAAAAGTCAACGTCACGAGGTGTTCCCAGGCGGTCACCCATCCAAGTACTGAGCGTCATGATGCTGCCGCGTTACCGGTCGCTCAAATTTTACCCCTCATGCGCCTAAAGAAGTTTCACTTCAAAAATATCGATTTTTTTTTCGATACGATACGAATTTCTTAATAATAAAAAATAAAAATAAAACAAAAAAATACATCAAACTCCGATATTGATATATTTAAAAATATCGATATATCGAGAATCTGATATTTAAAATAATTGTGTTTGCTAGCAAACGAAAAAAACCGACTTCAATTACATCGACAAATAATACAATGGAAGTAGATGAAAAAAATTAACAAACGCACTAGTCGTCACTACGATTTTCGAAAGTTCTACTCGATTTCTCTGGGATTCCATCATCAGATCCTGGTTTCCTTATCATGGTACCACCCTGGGGATATCAACTTTCCAACAAAAAAAGAATTATCAAAATCGGTTCATAAACGACGAAGTTATCCCCGAACATACATTAAAAAAGAATATATACGGTCGAATTGAGTAACCTCTTCCTTTTTTGAAATCGGTTAAAAACGCTGTGTTTGAGAGCGCGCTCGCGGCGATACGCCGGCGTGTCGCTGCGAGAGCGCGGCGAGTCGCTGCGAGAGCGCGGCGAGTCGCGACGCTAGCGCGGCGATACGCCGGCGATACGCTCGCTTATTGCCACTCGTCGCATCGCCGGCGATACGCTCGCTCGTGGAGACGGCTCGGGACGGCTCCATAGAGAGTGTATAGAAATAGGTGGCTCGACGATACTATCGCCGGCGATACGCTCGCTCGTGGAGACGGCCCCTTACGGTACTGGCTTTGCTTGACTTTAGTAATGCCTTTAATACTGTGGACTTCGATATACTGTTGTCTGTGTTAGGTTCCTTTAACATATCTCCATCGGTAATTGACTGGTTTCAAAGTTACTTGTATGGGCGTCGGCAGCGTTTGCAAGTTCAAGATACTTTCTCTGACTGGGCTAACGTATTTGCTGGCGTACCGCAAGGTGGCGTGTTGTCTCCTCTTCTTTTTTCTTTATTTATAAATTCAGTTACTTCAAACTTATCTTCTCTCTATCACCTGTATGCAGACGACCTTCAAATATACACTCATTCTAAGCTGGCTGATCTACCCACAAGTATTTACCAACTGAATAATGACTTGGACCTTATTTTTAAATGGAGTAGCTCGTACGGGTTAAGCGTTAATCCTTCTAAGTCTCAAGTTATTATCGTGGGTAGCCCTAAACTAGTCAGTAGCATTGATTGGCTACTTGTACCTCCTGTACTTTTCAACAACGTTGTTTTGAATTTTAGTGATAATGTGAAAAACCTAGGAATAACTTTCGATCGACATCTCTCTTGGTCACCTCATTTAACTCAGCTTAGCCGGAAATTGTTTGCAGCCATTGGTTCACTCCGTCGACTTCAGTACTTTCTTCCCTTGCCTACCAAAATTGCGTTAGCACAATCACTACTTTTACCAATCCTTGACTATGCAGATACGTGTTTCCTGGATCTCAAAGAGGAGCAACTAAATAAGCTTGAGCGCCTTCAAAATCTCTGTATAAGGTTCATATTTGGTCTTCGCAAATATGACCACGTCTCCAATTTTCGCAGTAAACTCAAGTGGCTCCCAATTCGCCTTCGCAGGAATACCCACGTACTTATACTACTCTACTGTGTTCTTTTTAATCCTAATGCCCCTCATTACCTTAAAGAACGGTTTACGTATCTTTCCAACTCCCATGAACGTTCTCTTAGATCTGAATCCAACTTGCTTCTGAAAACTCCTTCCCATTCTACCTCCTTCTACTCCAATTCCTTTACTGTTAATGCTGTCCGCCTGTGGAATTCTCTTCCGCTCTCAATAAGACAAGCTCAAACGCAAGCTTGCTTCAAGCAACGTCTTAAAAATCATTATCTGTCGCTCCATAACTGTCGTTATTTGTAGTTTACATTATTTGTATATATTTATTTGTATATATTTATATGTATATATATATATATATATGTATGTATGTAGGTATATGTGTATTATATATTCTATTCTAAAATATTTACTTGTTTACATGTATGTATTTTAAGTTTATGTTATTTATTATTGATTTTTTCCTCCTTAATATGTGCACACTTCTAACCGCTGCTACTGTATCGTGTCCTGTGCCCAAAGGTTATCTGGAAGAAATCGCTTTATAGCGATAAGATCGCCTTTGTACATCTTGTATTGTATCTTTCTTTATATGTGTCTGTATTTCGGTGTACATTAAGAATAAATAAAATAAATAAATAACTTTAAAATAAAACGAACATCTAATCAATAAACCACAAAAAGAAATATAAGACAAACGTTTTGATTTTAGAAAGATGTTAATCTAAAAGAATAAGAACGTCTTGGGTGCTAGAAATAAATTTTAATAATCTATACTAATAGTATAAAGCTGAAAGGTTTATTTGTTTGTTTGTTTAAGCGCGTTAAATATTAGGATCTACGAATTGTAAAATTTTTTTAGTGTTGGATAGCCCATTTACCTACGAAGGCTATAGGCTATTTTTTGCACACATTAACGTGTATAAAACAGCGGGGCACAGCTAGACATAAATATATATACATACAAACGAATACAGAATGATTTTCTTTCTTAATCCGTAAAATCACAACATTGTTTTCAAAATAAATCAATAAGCTACGTGTTAACCAAATCGACACATTAATCTCAGTTAAACGCGTTTTCCAACAATTTTCCGAACACAAAACCTATCAATATAACAGCTATTATTTGCTTAATGGGTTAAATTTCTAAACGGCCTCGTTGATAATAATTTCCTTCTAAAGTGATGCCTTAATACCCAATACATACGTATTGCTTAAGACGAAACAGACCAAAAATATCTTGGACCAAGAATCAAAGGGACAGACGAAATTTGATAGCTACAACCCTTATTTCTTATACCGTAAGTACTATTATCGGTTGAGATGCTAGGGTATGGTAATAGTTGTCTACCCTCGGTATCGTACATAATTAAGTAGGATAAATGCACCATGACATCAGCCCAAACACTTTGGGATATCAACCCTCTTAACATATTTCTTACTAGCTCACCCCCCTATCTTTGTTGGTGTTAATTTCATTTGAACGATAGTAAAATTATTTTGGTCCCTCGTTTTGAGGATTTAGTAACGATCTTTTATCCTATACTATATCCTAGTAATAGGTATTATAAATGCGAAGTCTGTGGGAATTTAAGGATAGATGGGTGGATGTTAGTTAATCTTTCAGGCAAGAAAAACTTTTATCATAGCCATTTTATCTGAGGTAGGACACAGCAGGAAATTTCCTGCTTAAAATACAGAGCAGCCTGACAGGGGCAGTACCTCGCCCTTACAGAAGATCACAGCTAAATAACACTGTTTTTAAACAGTATTGGTGAGTAAGGTGAGCAGAGCTCCTGGGGGGATTGAGGATAGGGTCGGCAACCGCTTGCGATGCTTCTGGTGTTGCAGGCGTCTATAAGCTAGGGTAATCACTTACCATCAGGTGAGCCGTATGCTTATTTGTCGACCAAATAATATAAAAAAAGCCAGCTATCTTCAGAATAACACATAGATTGGAAATAACGAAAGTGAAATCGCGGAGCACAGCTAGTATTTCATTATGTATTACATATTCCTAAAAGTCCAAAATTTAAATGAAAATATAATTGGATTATCTTCTCGAAGACATCAGCTAATTGGTAAGAAAAAAATTGGGCCGATATAAAATTCGTTAGAAATTTTCAATCTATTACATTTATTAAGAGGAATAAAAGTACTCGCTCCGAAAACTCAACATTTTAGCGAAATAAAATAAGGCTAATTTTGAAACGAAAACAAAAAGGCCACCGACTGTGGCTCATTAATTTTATCTCCGCAGCGAAAGGATAAAAAATATTAACGATTCTTAAAACTGGACGAATCTAGTCTTAAAACATTTTCTTCGTTATAATTTTTATTTTCTTAACTCGTTACTAAGAAATTGTCGATTATATTGTATTGCTCATTTGTATATTTCTTTTATTTCCATTCCTAAGATAAAATGGTTCAAATGTTTTATATATTGATAGAATATCTAAATACTAATGTAATTGGTTAGTGTTGTAGGAGAAAGTTGAATGAGTGTATTACAGGCACTGGCGGATCCAGGGAGGGGGGGTCACGGGGTCATGCCCCTCCCCCCCTGGGCTGTGTCAAGGACCTAGGTGGACCACTAATTAAAATTGTTAAACAATATTTTTGTCACAATATAGGTATTTTTAAGTACATTACCTACATAGATTAATAAAATACCTACTTTTTACCTGTATCTATCATTATAAAAATTAAATTATAACTTCTTTTTACTTGACCACGACTATGTGACCCCCCCCCCCCCGCCGGGGGCCTTGACCATGACTGTGACCATGTGTGTGACCAGGGGGGGCCCTGGCGCCAAAGCTGGATCCGCCCTTGATTACAGGGGGAAGCAACCTGTGGTTCGCGGGCCACATGCCACTATTTATAAGATTATTTGTGGGTGTCGATAGAATATGCATAGACTCAAGTCCCTTTTCGTTTTTGGGTTACTATATTTTATAAAAAATAATATCGTTCCGTATGTGTTTCAATATTCGGAACAAAGAACTTATGTGTATTAATTTTATTCCACTCTAAAATTCGTTAAATCCAAACCAGCATCTGAAAGAATTACTGAGATGTGATGTCACAAATTATTCACAAAATAAAGAACTATCAAAAGAAGCAAAATTAAAGTGTTTAAATTTTAATATTTAAATTCAATACACATATTTTGTACTTTCTATGTTTTCAAAGAATATAATGTCTGTAATTTTTTTAATACTATTTTTCCATACCTTTTAAATACGTATTTAATTGCGGAAAAATGGCTCGAACTATCAAGGAGCATGGCCACCCCTGGTATATTACACGCATGTCTTATGCCATAAAAGAATACTAATTAATTAAAATCATTAAAAGTTTGTAACTTATGAATTTTTAAGTCTCATTAGCTGTACAATTAGTTTTCTTTCTTTATTGACAACTTCAAAGTGTCTTTAAACTTCATAAATGTCTTATTTAGTAAATTTTTACTATGACCTTGCTTAGTTTTCAAATTGGTCTTTATTCATATCAAGTGCGACTTTCATAATTTTACCGCATGTTGGATTAGAAAGTTTCATTTAGGAATTGCTAAATGCTAATACTAGAGCCTATCACCGGTTCCTGATGAAGATGGCTGACTTATCTGATGAATAAAAATGTGTTATTTTTTTTTCGCCATTAAGCTACATTTTATCATCATTCTCATTTTATATTTGTCTTTAAATCGTGACAGTTTAGCACCACAAAACGAGATAATCCTATCTTTAACAACCCATGGGGTATAAAATGATTTTTTAAATATCATTTTGCGTGAAATCACTAAAACGTAACAAAAACACGTATCTCAGAAATCCACAATAGATAGTAAAAATATTTCAACATTTTATGATACATAAAGATAGCTCAAGGCAATATTCGGTACTTATGGCCCATTTTCCAGGATATAATCTGAATCGGGATTCCTCAGGCGTTGAATTGCAACCTGCAGTTGCTATATAAGACGACATTTGATGAAATTACATCAAAGCAAACTCGCAGTTTCATAGCGTAAACTCTACGTTCAGGATTATTGCAGATACATACTTGAGTTCTAACTTACTGAACATTTTACTGACAGTTGTTGACACAGGTAGGTAATTAATATTCTAGATATACTTCAAACGGCAATAGTCTGCAAATGGAAAAGCTGAGGTAGGGCACAGAAGGAAATTTTCTGCTCAAGATATGGAGCAGCCCGACTGGAGTAGTACCTCGACCTTACAGAAGACCACAGCTATATGATACTGTTTTCAAGCAGTGTTGTGTTCCTGTTGGTAAAGTGACCAGAGCTCCTGGAGGGAACTGAGGATGAGGTCGGCAATGCGCTTTCGATGCTTCTGGTGTTACAGACGTCTATAAGCTACGGCAATCGCTTACCGTCAGGTGAGCCGTACCTACGCTTGTTCGCCGATCTAGTTACATAAAAATGCAGGTCATCTAAGGTTAAGTGATCACTGTCGTCCATTGACTTGACACCAGAGAAGCCATAGAAGCGTTACTTTGCAGAAGTTGAGATGATTGAGGAAAAAACAAGTAAAGGTTAGTTAAATGGATTAAAGGAATTTGTTTCCAAGAATGTCTTGAATTATACATCAATATTGGTTAGCTGGCTTTTAGCTGGTTCAAAAGTATGGAAACTCGAAATTTATTGTATTTTGTGTTTTGATTTAACCGATTTCGATTTTTTATGGCACATATTCTTTGTAAACACATGAAACTAAACGAAAGCTTTTCATTATGTTAGTACAATCCATTTAGCAAATTTTTAAGAAATTCTTCCAGTAATTTTTTTATAGTAACAAAGAATGACAGGTCCATTTTTTTTTATAAAAGACTGCTTTCATTTGACATACATTTTCACCATTTTTGGGGCCTTATGAAAAGCGAATGAAAGTTGAAATGCCTTTGTGGTAGTAGTCGTTAATTAAGCAGCTATAAAAGATTCCACACAGCGTTTCCAAGTTTCTTTTTTATTGGTCTTTCATCAAGTATTTATATTTTAATATTCCTTGTTTTAAAAACGGGAGTAGCAATTTCATTTCCTACATTTAAGGGCAGTAATTTAACAATATTGTGTAACCTAAAACTGTTAGCTTTAATGAAGATATAATTTATGTTACCATAATAGAGGCAGTTTTAACCAATTTTGGTAAATTAAGTGGCCTCAAAATGTAGAGATACGTGTTATGGGTTAATTGACATCACTTATTTTATTAAATCGTTATTTTGGAACATTCAGTTTTACAATATTTTAAGACAGGCATATTGGTGAAGTTGGCAGTGTTTTCATATCTAAACAATTTTCGGCGATTATGAATTTATGACACCGGGGTACCATTTTGTTTGTATAACTTCAATGAGGAAATGTATGTGCAAGAGAATTAATTTGCTTCAATTTTTCAGTTTTAAATCTATGGACCACATGGACACTTGAAGGTTGTTAAGTGTCAAGACACATAAGTTGCAGGTCCGCGTAACTTAAGCATCGCTTTGTAAGTTAAATTATTCAACAAGCCATTAGTGTAGTTGATAGGTCGGGACAATGTTCAGACAAATTTATTTAGACTATTAGACTAAGATAGTAGCGAGGACAGGAATGTCTGACTTTCATTTCTGTAGTGCTCACAGTTTGGGGGAAAGGGTTTGTTGTAGTCAAGAAACATTTTGTAATTTGTAAGACTGTAATAATATTTTTTTATTATTATAAGTTATGGTAACATTAAAATAAATTCTGTCGTTAAGCATTAGAGCAGCAGCAGATTACGTTAATACTTCATCTTAAATTTAACGAAATCGGCGACCCCTTTCTGGATTATTGGGATTTGCGTAATTAAAACAAACAAATTCTTCGGCTTTTTCATATTCAGGCAAGAATTCGGAGTGCTTGTCGAAATCGCTTGTCAAAATACTCTGAAATATCGTCACCACCATCTACATGGATGTCTACTGCTCAAAGAAGTCTTCCTAATCGACCTACAGAACGGCCAGATTAAATACAACTGGATTTTTGTCTATCTACAGTGGATAATTAAATTCTAATAGTGTGTTATTTTCATTTGGCGCCAGTAATGGTAGAAGTAAAATTAATAGTTTCGAATAGATGGGTTGTAAACTACGAGTAAATAATTTAATTTGTACCTTTTTAATATAGCTGTTTCTAGGTATACAAAAATTCTGGGTTTATGTAGTTATTTATGGGTCTCAATACGTGCCTCACACGTAATACTATTGATCTTGGTTGTTATCACAGATACCTGATAGCGATCGTTACCCACCAACCCGCACTGGAGCAGGGTGGTCAATAAGGCTTCGACCCTTCTACATCAAGAGGCATTTGCTCAGTAATGGGATGATATGGCATGATTCAGTTCAATTCCACTCCAATTATGTATATTTATTTATATATATGTATTATTTATAAGTCTGTTTATAGAAAAAAATATGTAGCTTTACCAGTCGGCTGTTGCCTATAATACAAGCATTAAGTTGCTTACTTAAGGAACAGACGACCGTGTGTGTATTGTGTATATATTTATTTATTTAATAGATTAAAGTAAACTGGTAATTTACTAAGTCCTTCAGTACTTTTATACAAAACATTTTGACAAACTAACGAATGATATATTCAATCGCTATATCTTATGTATAAGGCCTCTGTTGCATTGGTATGTATAACATTAGCGTACATAATACTTAGCTCTCAACGACATACAGTTCCTTGTTTACGAAACAGTTTATTAGAAGTTATGAAAGTCTTTTCCGAGATGTGCTGCAGTGACAAGAAATAAATTGCTATTTGAATGAAGTTTTGTTTCGTAAGACAAGAGGTTTGTGTGTATTAATATTTTTGCATATTACTAAACAAATTATAATAATATGTCGTAATGATCATCAAGACTTAGTTATAGATATAAATACTTAGTTTATTATACTTTTATTACGCGTTTATGTTTTTTAAAATATCGAAACAATTTTCAATTTTTTATTTTATGTAACTTGGTCGGTCACCAACCCGCCTGCCCAGCGTGGTGACTATGGGCAAAACACATGAGTTCGCGTCATAATGTCGGGCGCGAACTTGTGGAGGCCTATGTCCAACAGTGGACTGTGATAGGCTGTAGTGTGTGTGTGAGTGTGAGGTTGGCAAACAAGCGTACGGCTCACCTGATGGTAAGACCGTAGCCTATAGACGCCTGCAACACCAGAAGCATCGCAAGCGCGTTGCCGACCCTATCCCCAATCCCCCCAGGAGCTCTGGTCACCTTACTCAACAACAGGAACACAATACTGCTTGAAAACAGTATTATTTAGCTGTGGTCTTCTGTAAGGTCGAGGTACTACCCCAGTCGGGCTGCTCCACATTTTGAGCAGGAAATTTCCTGCTGTGCCCTACCTCAGTTAAATATATACATTTTATACATACCTGACTAACCTTCTGGTATAGTCAAGTGAAAGTTTCATTTTAAGATTTTCTCAGAGATCACGTTAGACCTTCGGTCCCGATTATTATCTTTACTCCTTTAGTAATGAAATGTTTTGCAAAGTTTCTTCAGATATATTTAAAACAAAATTTAATTCAGCTCATATGAAATCGGGCATACCAAAATGTATTTAACACAGTCATTTTTAGAACTTACTAGCGGAGTATTGAATAATATATTGATCTATTCTTGTCATACAAGACACAATGTATTAAAATGGTATAATTTCAAGTATATAGTCTAGAAAGGTAGTCTAAGAATAGATGCGGAATCTACCCGTCTCCTCCATGAATTATTTACATACTAAAACGCCCAACCGAAGCTTGTAGACTAGTTCTTAAACTCCATTAAAGTCTTAGCTACTGGTACTGTATTTGTTACTGAGAAATGCACTGAAACCTCGCTTTAACATATGATGTATGACACTGACTAGCTTCTGTGAATGGCCGTTTGCGGTCAGTCTGCAGAAAATGCAGATTTACTTAAAAACACTGTAAACAGATTTAATTTATTGTTTTCCTAAAACGTTGCCTCTACTTCGTATGTTTCCGAAAGGGAAGGTGTAAGTTAAAAATTAATTATTAGGTTTCTTTCGTTCATTTTGAATTACAACGATTTTTTTCTAACCAGTACTAGTGAGATCTCGATTAAATTTAAATGGGACCACATATCAAGCATTGCTTTTCGATTAAAAAAAATCATCAAAATCTATCCACCCAGTTCTGAGGTACATAGAAAATACGGTCGAATTGAGAACCTCCTCCGTTTTTGCAGTTGGTTTAAAAACAGTTTAGCAGTACAACTAATTAAACAAGTTAATCATTAGCCTATCAAATAATATCTTATACTATTAAACGAGCAATTCTTGTATATATATATATATTCTGAATCTCGGAATCGGCTCCAACGATTTTCGTGAAATTTAGTATTTAGGGGTTTTCGGGGGCTAAAAATTGATCTAGCTAGGATTCATTTTTAGAAAATGTCGTTTTATTCCTGTTTTAAGGCACTGAAAAAAATGGCTAAAATATCGTTAGAATAGGAAGGTTAATTTCGTAGTTGTCATTAATGTTTCAATGGCTTAGGTGGGAAATCGGACGGTCGAAATTGACCGAGAAAACCATGGTTCAAATCTCAGTCTCCGGATTAAATTACTTTTTCTTTTTTTTTTTAAATTTCACTCGTGATTTTTTATTTAAATAAAAATAAAATATAAAAATACCGAGAAAAAAAAACAAAATAAAAAAATAAATAAAATAAAAATAAAAATACCGAGCTAGGCTCGGTCACCCAGGTACTATATTATTAATCGATCAAATATTAAATGGGAGTTATTTGCATCTATTTGTATGGGTTTCAGGCTCGTTTGTTATTCTATCGCCGAACAGTGTTTTGTGTTGACATGATCCGGTGTAAATTGTGATTGATGGAATATTCCAGTGGGACAAAATTATTACCTATTAGCTAACGTAGCTATTTTGGAATATTATTTTGGAAATAAAACACATACATATCTTAAAAAGTATAACATTTTAAAGTATAACATTAAACTATGCACCTACACCTTCAATATATCATCTACTTTGCCTTAAGGTTGCCTGGACTGGAAGAGATTGCTATTAAGCAATAAAGCCGCCTTTTGTACATTTTTCTACTAATTGTTGTTAATGTTGCTTGTTTATTTTGTTTTTTGTTTGGTGTACAATAAAGTGTAAATATATATGTAAATAAATTTAGTTTTCTGTTTTAAGTAGAGTATGGATATCTGGAAAAATCTTGCCTAAAATCTGAAGCAGAAACTGAGATAATAAATATGTATGGAATGCCTAAAACATGTATGTTTTTTTATATTCAAAATATTGAATGGTGTATAAATTAAGGCTTTTAGACACAAGGCACAAACTTAGCACAGACTATTTTATGGAACTTAATCGAGTAAAACAGCAACAAGCTCAGAGTTAATAATAATTATTATATTTTAATGAAAGTTATACGATTTTGTTAATAAACTGTTACATATACATATTTGATATTATATGAGGATGACTTACATAATACCCTACAATTAAGAAAGACTAAACGGGACTATTAAAATTCGGGACATCAAATCGCAGACCCTTTCTACGCCAAAAGATAAACATACATTTAATTTAAAAAAAAAAAAAACTAAGTAAAAATTTCATCTGCAGCTAAGTGCTGTGCCCTAATAAGGTATTGCACTTAGCTTGGAGTAGGTTTCAAATAGAGTGTATTAACAAAATTGCTTACATCTTAAAATCTAAACAGCTATTTGAGATAATGCACGCTATCACATTAACAAGAGGTTTGCTAACCGTCCGCAAATATATTTAGCTGTTGACAAACCGCCGAGAGAGGAACGCACACACTACAATGCACTGCTTTTGGTTTACTGCGCTAAACATTTTAATAAAAAAGATATATTAGGCGTAATAAAGTATCAACCCTGCTATTGTATTATATCACTTCTGTGGTCTGTGTATTATATGTAGCTAAAATTACGATCAAATTTTACTTGTTAATGATAACTAATTGTGTTTACTCGCAAACGAAAAAAATCGACTTCAATTACATCCACCAGTAATAAAACGTAGGTAGACGAAAAAACAGTTAAATACGCGTTATTAGAAACAACTCACAAAGTACATATCAGAACTACAAGTAAATCTAACTAAAATTAAAATGGTACCAAATGACAAGCCCCATTTTAAAAAAAAGAATCATCAAAATCGGTCCACCCAGTAAAGAGTTCTGAGGTAACACACTAAAAACCGTGAGAACCTCATTTTTGAAGTCAGTTAATAAAGCTTGATAAAGTTATATGTCATATACCCATATCTAATAGACAAGTTTATATGGTTTTCTGTTCCAACATCGAACTGGACTTAGTCAATCAGATA
Source organism: Melitaea athalia (assembly GCA_905220545.2). Taxonomy (NCBI): domain Eukaryota; kingdom Metazoa; phylum Arthropoda; class Insecta; order Lepidoptera; family Nymphalidae; genus Melitaea; species Melitaea athalia. The sequence continues at coordinate 18,681,179 of HG992189.1, read as the reverse complement.
GTTTCTATTCGCAACTTATGAAACCAATAGTTGGAGTATTAGTTCAGGTTTATGAGACGTTAAGGCTTTTACTAGTTGCTAAGATCCAATAGTGCTTTTTATTTAAACCTGCTAGAATAAGAATTTTTTTTCGATTTTGATTCGATAGAAAGCCTAATACATATAATGGGTCTCATATCTATCCGGATCTAAAAAGTAATAATGGTTCCCCTTCGCCTGATAAAATCTTTGATAACTATAATAGGTATATCAGTAATCGGTGTAATCCACCCTTAATAAATTATGATTTATATATTTCATATTTAAGTACTTTACATTTGCGTAAATACGCGTCACGTTGTTTGTCCGCGATGGACTCCTAAACTACTTAACTGATTTTAATCAAATTTGCACACCGTGTGCAGTTTGATCCAAATTGAAAGGTAGGCTATATTTAATTTTGATATATGTAATTATTATATTTAAGGAAAAAAATAAGGCGGTACGAAGTTCGCCAGGTCAGCTAGTATAATTTTATATGTAAATTACTGAAAACACTGTATTAAAGATAACAAAAAAAAAAAATCGTCAGATCTAAATGAAATTTAAATGATACCACAAGGAAAATTTATGAGCTACACATAATAAAGTCGAATTGAGAACCTACTCCATTTATCTTGAAGTCGGTTAAAAAGGGTAATAATATACACAAATTAGAAAATACTCTGAAATAAGTAAAACCTCGTGTTATCTGTAATTAAAACGTTAATAACATTGACCATTGTCCCACTTGAAATACTAAGCACCCGTGTTTTTGTTAATAATACAGAGAAAATAATACCGTGCTGAGGTAACCGTTTGTCACTGCTTTTGTAAAATGTTAATTTCATTACACTTATTTAATGATAACAATTTTAAAATATATCAGACGCCTGCAACACCAGAAGCATCGCAAGCGCGTTGCCGACCCTACCCTGAATCTCTGAAGGTCTGGTCTTACTCACCACAGGAACTGCCTGAAAGCAGTATTATTTTTCTGTGATCTTCTGTAAGGTCGAGGTAATTCCCCAGTCAGGCTGCTTCAGATTTTGAGCAGGATTTTTATTTCCTGCTGTGCCCTACTTCAGTTAAGATTATCGTATAGTTATTTTAAACGAAACCATTTTTTTTACTTTATTACCCCTTATACATATACCTCCGTGCCTCGGAGAGCACGTTAAGCCGTCGGTCCCGGTTGTTATCATGTACACCTGATAGCGATCGTTACTCATAGTAGGGAATATATCCGCCAACCCGCATTGGAGCAGCGTGGTGGATTAAGCTCCGATCCTTCTCCTACATGGAGAAGAGGCCTATGCCCAACAGTGGGATATTACAGGCTGAATCGTGATCGCGACATATAAGCGCAGGCAAAATGTCTCGATATTTTAACTTTTTTTTAATGTGACTAGGTCGGCAAACAAGCATAAGGGCTCATCTGATGGTAGCGATTACCGTAGCTTATAGACGCCTGCATCACCAGAAGCATCGCAAGCGCGTTGCCGACCCTATCCCCAATGCCCCCAGGAGCTCTAGTCACCTTACTCACTAAGTGAGGCCGCACACCACAGCTACATTTGTATTACGATAATTGTAGCGCCCCATTTGAAACGCGACACATTTATCGCCCCCCTATATTTGTATGTAAGCCCGCACATCAAGGACACATTTGTAGTAGGTGCGGTTTGTGGCAAGATGTCTGCCACGCCACACGAATTCAAGATCGAACACGTTCGTTTTATGTGGCGCGAACATAGAATAAAAACGCGCGAAAATGAAAGAATGTTGAATTTATTGCAGAGATTGAAAAAAATCCCGTTTAAATAAATTTATTGAACTGATTAATTGAACAATTTGATTTGATTGAACTAAATTGAATAATAATTGGTATGTGTTTTCATATTCATTCTATGAACTTTTCTTCTTCGGATCGTAATTCTTGCGCAATTTTGAAATTTCCGTAAACTACAATTTTGATTCAAAGGGTGAACCCAATAACGTCTTTTTTTTTTCTCATTAATCGCCTCATCAAAAAATCGTCATCGTCAGACGATGATGTCGACATTCTGACTTCTGTTGTTAGTGCCACGCTACAATTGTGCTTCCGATGTGCGCACACACGACACATTTGTCGCCGCTTAAATTGTATCGCAGTAATTGTGGCGCCGTAAATGTATGTTGAGAGTAGCGTGTGGCGGCGGTGTGCGGCCTCACTAACAGGAACACAATACTGTTTGAAAACAGTATTATTTAGCTGTGGTCTTCTGTGAGGTCGAGGAGTACCTCGTATGGAGCTCCATATTTTGATCAGGAAATTTAACCTTACATAAAATTAAACCTTAAATATAAATGAAGCTACGAAAGTTAGATTCTAAAATTAATAATAAAATCAGTTGTACAAATTCGAGCATAGTAAAATGATTTCATATTCAAACCTGTGAACAAGTTAAAACGTTTTCCGAGTTCGCGGTGATGCACAGATGGCTGGATCTTATCTAAAGACTCCGCAACTCGGTAAAGTTGGCTGAGTTTGTCTTTCTAAAAATTCAAATCAACTCACCGACACGGATTTCGTGTCATGGCTGAGGAGTTCGAATAATTAAGTTTTTGAAGTAAAACTTCTTTACGCAATTGACTTGTGGAGTAAGCTGGTGGATGCGTGATTAGAACGTTGCGAAAAGTGTGATCGGGTGAGGCGAACGGAGCAAGAGAGAATTGCGAGCGTACATTTTCTTTCGCTCTTTCTCTCATAGCCAGTTACGTTTCATATATCTAAGACACAGTGCAGGCCTATAATTGTGCAGAAGTTTTACTTCAGTCGTGTGGTATAAATCACACTCGGTTTTTACTATTTCTGTGGTTTTTGTTGTGATTTCTGACAAATTGGTATGACAGGTCTAATTATTAAGAATATGAGGTAGCAGAATTTAATAAACACTGGCTTTCTGGTATCTACTTATAAATACTTAGTAATATTTAGTACATACTATTAAGTACTAGAACTCCGTGTACTGGTAATGATAGTTTTACTAAAAACTTTATTTTCTCAATATAATATGGATGTTTCTATATAATAACTTCGTAACTAGTAAAGTTGTGATATAGAAATATACGCTTTAAATTCAGCTTAATTTCATTGAGCAGTAATATGAAGATGTAATACCTAACACAAATGCGTTTATAACAATGGTTTGATTTATTATAATTATGTTAGTACAGGAAACCCACGGGAAATATTAAATTTCAACTATTTGTTTAGTATTTTGGTTGACTCGTGATATTGTTAGAACGCGCATTACTAGCAGGCTGTGCCACATTACGCTCTACTTTAAAATCTTTCGACGGGTTCCAGGAGCGATATCAAAAAGTTACACAGCTTTAATATTATTAATATAATAGAAAATATATACATATATAACACGTGGTTCAATAAGTCCCGAGACCAAGTACTAAAAAAAGGTCTCTTTTATAAAATTAATTTTTATTCATCAACATAGTCTCCTCCAAGAGCGATACAGTCCCTCCAACGCTTTTCTAACTTTTCTATCCCATGTGTGTAGAACGATTTGTCTTTGGCTTCAAAATAAGCCTCCGTTGCTGCGATAACTTCACTATTTGAGTCAAATTTCTTACCCTGAAGCATTTTTTGAGGTCTGCAAACAGCCAGTAATCGCTGGGGGCCAAGTCTGGCAAATAAGGGGGATGAGGAAGCAATTCGAAGCCCAATTCGTTAATTTTGGCCATCGTTCTCACGGACTTGTGACAAGTCGCGTTGTCCTGGTGAAACACCACTTTCTTTTTGTTCATGTGAGGCCGGTTATCCGCAATTTCGTACTTCAATCGCTCCAATAAGCACATGTAATAGTCACTATTTATATTTTGCCCCTTTTCAAGGTAGTCGATGAAAAGTATTCCATGCGCATCCCAAAATATGGACGCCATAACCTTACCGGCCGATTTCTGAGTCTTTGGACGCTTCGGGCGGCTTTCACCAGCCGCTCTCCACTCCGCTGCCTGCCGATTGGATTCCGGAGTAAAATGGTATATCCAGGTTTCATTTATTGTTACATACCGACGTAAAAAATCCTTTTTATTATGATTCATCAGCGCCAACCATCGCTCTGAATCATTGATACGTTGTTCCTTTTTATCAGTTGTAAGCAAACGCGGCACCCACGTAGAAAAAAGCTTTTTCATGGCCAAATTTTTATGTAAAATAGTGAAAACACTACCAGCTGCAATCTTCACTATCTCGGCTATCTCTCGCACTTTTACCTTCCGATCTTACAATACGATTTTGAGGACTTGGTTAATATTTTGTTGAGTCACTGCTTCATTTGGACGACCTGAGCGTTCCCCATCATTGGTGTCCATGCGACCGCGTTTGAAGTCGGCATACCACCAACAAATGGTTGCTTTAGAGGGAGCTGATCCTGCATAACATTTTATAAGCCATTGCTGTGCTTCAACGGTATTTTTTCCCATTAAAAACAATGTTTTATCAACACGCGAAACTCGTTTTTTTCCATTGTATCGAAATTACAACCGTAGCGTCACTTAAATGTTTCAAAATCAATAATTTTAGTGTTCCATTTTTAAAAATTTGACACATATTTTTGTATTGATGGCCAGTACTTTTTAAAAATCAAAAGAGATTTTAATATATGCGCCATTTCCAGGTTAGTCTCGGGACTTATTGAACGATCTAGTATATTAGAAAAAAAAATTGGTTGTCTGTAAAGTTGGTATACGGACGATAGTTTAACGTGACAACGTCATAACAAAACATCTCCTCGGACGCATAGGCCAATCGAGTGGAAGAGAGATAGATGCGCCGCAAGCGTACAATGAGCGTAACGGGACAATGAGCGTAACCACCGGCGTTCATCGATTTCGATTTATTAGATGTTGTCACGTCAAAATAGTCAAGTAAATAAGTATTATTAGATATAACTCAAAAATTACTCATCAGATCTCGATCAAATTTAGATGGAGCACGTCACAAGCACCGGCTTACGAACAAAAAAGAATCATCAAAATCGTTACACCCAGCAAGAAGTTTTGAGGTAACACACATTAAAAAAATACATTTAAATTGAGCACCTCGTCCTTTTTTAAAGTCGGTTTAAAATAGTAAATAGTATTTATACAATAAATTTATACAATAAAGTATAATAAGCCGGCTAGTAAGCCGACCTGGCGAACCTCGTACCGCCTTACTTTTTTTCTTGAATATAATAATTATATATATCGAAATAAAATATTGCTTATCTTTCAAGTTGGATCAAACTGCGAACAGTGTGCAAATTTGATTAAAATCGATTAAGTAGTTTAAGATTCCATCGCGGACAAACAGCGTGAAGCGTAATTTATATATATTAAGATTTACCAACTTAAAATTATATTACAATGCATTTCCAAGATATAAAGACGAACATTGATAAAAGAGTAATCACTAATCACTAATACAAATCCATGCAATAGAAAACTAATCAGAAACATTTTAATTGAAACGCTTTCAAAAGATTGTAATGAAAACACGTTGATTGACGAAACTGGTCCCCTAAAAGATTCATCAATAAAAGCGAGTCCCCTAGAGGAATTTTATTGGACAAAGCACCATAAAAACCCCTCGATTCGAATATACGGGGGCGTCCTATTCAGTAAGATTACATCGGATGGTAGAGATTAGTCATGAACGAAGCCGTTACCGGATCAGAGATGCTATGGAATATTCTGGATTCTTACCTTGAAACAAGACAATGACGCTTAAAAATGTCTTTGTAAATTTTCTAAATTTTTGATGTAAAGTTCAAGGTTTGAGAAGTAAAAGGGATGAGAGCCCTGGTCAGGTAGCGGTTTCGTAAGTATGTTAAAATAAAACTTAAGTTTTGACATACTAGTTGATATGTGCAGTTTCACCCACGTTTACTTTGTCACTAATCTTTTCATAAGTTGGTTGCACAAAAATAGGGACAGATATACCTACAGAAATTTAAAACTACACTACTAGATAGTTTATTGAGATCAAATACACGCCAGAATCACCATATACAATTTCACGAAATATTTTTACGTAATGCGACAACAAACACAGAGACAGCCCAAAAAAAATTTAAAAAGAATTACTTAGATTCCTATTATTGCACGTACAGACATCTACCAAATACAACTTCAATATCCATACAAAAAATAGTTTTGAAACTAAAAACGAAATCCTACCAAGAATGACAGGGTTGTATTGTTGCTTAAACATTTTAACTTATACATAATTTATAAAAAGAAGAACGCATTAACGAAACAATCAACAGTTACGTAACTAATTATTCTCATTACCATTGTTAAATAATAATCAATAAAGTCTCCATAAAAGAGTTTCGCGTCGTACTATGAATACAAAAAAGAAACGCTTATAATGCAAACTTGTTAAAAATTCATAGCATTCATTACTAAGACGCCTCCCTTCAGTCGTATAATAAATGAGCTGAAACTAGACGAAGCCAGTTTAAAAATAAATTACTCATCACTAGATTGAAGTACTTTTAAATCATATTAAACAGTGCACTTTTTATTTTAGCATTCGAATTTCATAACTATATTTGCCTTATAATCTAACAACATTTGTAATTACTGATTGACTATCCCGTTGGCGCAGTTTGCAGTGACCCTGCTGTCTGCTACGAGCTTTGTGGATTCGATTCCCGTCCTGTAGCTACATATAACAGTAGGCTGTTACCTATAACATAAGCATTATGTTGCTTAGGAACAGACGACCGTGTGTGTATGTTTTAGATATTTATTTACTTTAAAAATGTGTCTATTGGTCGTTTAGCGATAGATAAATTAGAGTTAAATAACAAATCATTACCTATGTAATATCTTTTTAAACTTGTGATTTAAAAAAAACTGGTCAATCAAATATTCTGGCCAATTTTCTAAGTCTCGAATTTGAATTTAAAATAAAAAGTGTATACATTGATCAATTCTTTTCTGTCTTATGAATGCATATCACAGCTATAAAGAAACAAAAACAAACCAACACTCAACCAAAACAACCGTTCTCAGTTTCTCTTTACAAAGATATAAAAACATTAATATCGCAGGATCGACTGTACACGGGCTTACGGCATCGAAACAGAATTGCAGTATAATTCGAGGGGAGCGCTCGCCCTTCATCTTTGCTTAGGACTTGACTTATTGTGAGGTTCCCTGCAAGTGGGGAAACGGAGGGTAGATTCAAATTTATCGGCAACGCGTTCGTATTTATGGACCACTTAAGTATGTGCAGGATCGCTTGTAGGAAAAGAATCGAAACAGGACTAATGATACGATATTCTCATATCAGCTCCCCTGTTCTGCGTGGTATTCATAAAATAAAACTTGTTAAATTAAAAAACCCGTCATTTTTTCTATGAAATCATGGGTCGAGGAAAATCAATATCCATTGTATTCTGACCCTCTTAATTCGGATAAGGTACTTCATAATGTCTTCTTGAATAGAACCAAAATTACGATTTTCGTGACCATACTTGCGTTGTAAGAATTGGTGATTATTATAATAATTCTCCATTGACAGGATATTGATAGAAAGAATTAATTATGTAATATTAAAACAAAATGGTGATTATGATAATGATCACGATGTCACTATAAACAATATGATACAATGACACGATTCTCCGTCATAGACGTGTCTATGTCACGAGCTTTGAACCCGTTCTGAATATTTTACTTTTTTAAACGAAATTAAGTAAACAGGACACGTGTCCAATACCCTCTTAAGTTGACCATCGTTTACTATTCGAAAGAACAAATTTAAGCGTCACTTGAACAAACGGTGACAAGCGACTGCGAGTTGCGACTAACTAGCAAAGAATTTGTCTAACAGGAGAGTCATTGGTTCAGTGATATTACCAACAAGGTTAGTAAAAGTTATGGAATTTTTTGCAAGAAAATATGGATATGAGTTAATATGGATATTTTTGAAGTTCCTCTTCTTTTAACGCGTTAGGGAAAAATTATGAGAGTAATTTTTTACGATGTGCGCGCACACCGTCACAAAAAACCGACACCCTGGAGTTAGCTAGTCAACGAAGAAGAAGTTCGCAACGTGAAGTTAGCTAGCCAATGAAGTATAACTTACGTGCGTACATAACACAGACTTTTTTTATATTTATCGGATTAATTTACATTGATAAACCACCTGCACATCTACAAAACAAATATTATTATCCCGAGAAATCTAGAAGAAATTGCTTCTGGCTTGATTATTGCTAATAAGATCGTCTAATTGTATAATTTACTAGCTTCTGCGCGCGACTTCGTCGACGTGGACTCTGCTCCTATTGGTCTTAGCGTGATGATACATAGCCTATAGCCTTCCTCGATAAATGGGCTATCTAACACTGAAAGAATTTTTCAAATCGGCCCAGTAGTTCCAGAGATTACCGCGTTCAAACAAACAAACAAACAAACAAACAACCAAACAAACAAACTCTTCAGCTTTATATATTAGTATAGATAACAATAATTACTTGTATCGTTAATTTTGTTCTTAGTTTTTATGTGCAATAAAGCATATTATTATGGATTTAGTATATAAACCTGTTTCTCTTTCTTTTTGGATGGTAAATATTTAAAAATCTATTCCGCACCAAATTATCAAATAAATTAGCGATTCAAAGTGAAATCGTGGTTGAATTGTTTTGATTCAAAAAGCTTACATTTTGTTTTCGCGAGTTCAAAGGATCGGTTTGTTACTTTTACTCTTAACAAAGGCCTATTGTCCCGCGAACCGGAATAATATCGTGTTTGTGTATTTCTCATAATGTTTTAATATTTTTCGATTTGCTTGTTGTTTTTAGCGTGGGAACTCTGTTTGTTTTGTTTAATTTGTCGCTGTAAGGAAATTGCCAAATGTTATATTCTATTATGAGATGGGATGGAACGAAAACCATACGTGGATAGAACAGATGGATTCATAAAAGATATTTAAATTTCCGTAATAATGTTTTAGCATTATTTTATTTTATTTTTTATAAAAATCTTGAATTAAGTTTGGAAAACTCCAAGAAATTAAACCTTATCAATTGAATGTATTTTAAAAAAAGTATTTCACTATTCCAATTTCTGAACGACGAATATAAAATTCAGAGCTTAAGAACCCGCTTTTTAACACCGTCGGTTAAATAAATTATAATAAATGTTGCGACCCAATTCGACTTGACGACATCCCGAGACATTCAGCCAATTAAGAGAATTTCGCAAAAACACTTAAAAGATTCTTTCGTAGCGTTTGTCCCTTGAAAAGTAAATCTAGAGTAAAAATTGAGTATCACTTAAAGTAATAAATTCCTAAAGGATTTGTTCGTTTGACCGCGCTAATCTAAGGATTTACTGTTTCAATTTGTAAAATCTTTGTGTTAGTGTATTTATTCACGAAAGGTTAAACAGCATTGAAATGTCACACTGATTGAAAAAGTAAGTAGTATATCTGGTAGCAAATACGAGTAAAATATTTCGAAAACAAATGTGGCTTCATAATGGCGGTTTTTAGATATTCAGGTCACAGGGTCAAAGCACTGGTTTGTGGCTGTTGCACTGGCGGTTGCGGGTTCGATCCCCGCACATGACAATTATTTGTATTGGCCATGACTTACGTAAGTAATATTTATGTACGTACACGGTACAGCTACTAAATAAAGTAGATGCTCAATTGACATTTCAGCAGACTATAATCACTACATAGTATAAAACAAAGTCGCTTCCCGCTGTCTGTCTGTCTGTATAACTACGCGACGGATTTTGATGCGGTTTTCTTTAGTAAATAGAGTGATTCCAGAGGAAGGTTTATATGCTTAATATAGTAGAGGAACACTGATAATTTTTGCAACCGTGCGAAGCCGGGGCGGGTCGCTAGTTATTCAATAATGTGTTTGTTCTTGTGTATTGTGGCTCTCGACAATCGTATCCAGTCTTCGAGTATGAAGCGTTTTTAAGGTTCCATAGCCAAAGGGTAAAAACGGGACCCTATTACTAAGACTTCGCTGTCCGGCCGTCCGTCCGTGCGTCCGTTCGTCCGTCCGTCCGTCTGTCATCAGGCTGTATCTCAAAAACGGCGATAGCTAGACAGTTGAAATTTTCACAAATTATATATTTCTGTTGCCGCTATAACAACAAATACTCAAAATAAAATAAGCATTTAAGGGGGGCTCCCATACAACAAACGACGAATTTAAGAAAAAAGTTATTGTTCAATTCGCAATTATAAAATAAATAAATTTCTATTTTCTATTTTGGTTTATGTACCGTGTATGGAGGTATCCATATGCATTTTGTAAAAAGCGGTTCTTTTAATATTACAAACAAACATTCCAATTTTATTTATTTGTATAGATGTGATGTAATCGTCACGAATTGTAATCAACCGTCTATACAAGTTGAAGCGGTTAACAGCTTTAGAAACCTTGCAATAAGTATTATTCGGAATTCATTTTACGAGTTACAAAGTTCATACTATTTGCCTTCGAAATAACTTTAAACATTAATTAGTTTTTGGTTTTCCTTTTATTTATTTAAGAATTTAAATACCAACTGAGTTTTTTAAATCTGTTCTGCCTGTAACTTTCCACTGGTGGCCTCTTTCTCCATGTAGGAGAAGGATCGGAGCTTAATCCACCACGCTGCTATACTATGGGTTGACGGATATATTCCTTCCTATGAGTAACAATCGCTTTCAGGTGTCATATGGTAACAACCGGGAACGACGGCTTTACGTGATTTCCGCAATGACAGACACCTCAACCGAAAAGAAATACAGGTGTCCCGCGATAAAGTGCAACCCCGAACGGGGGTGAAACTAGACCATAAATTATCGACAAAAAACATAGAAAAAACTTTTTGAAAAAAATATTTTATTTCTTATTGACGAATTAAGATTTTAATATCTTACGTAGACTCTATGTACAAAAAATGATGATTTCTTCCAAAGTAGTGGGTCGATTACTTTAAAATAAAATAAAATATTACGCCACGTACTTGGCGGTAAGGATAAAATAAAAATTAGCTCGCAAAAAAGTGGCATTATGTCTTTAACTATGCTTCTTGTGAAAAAAATCAATTTTTTATTACTGTTTTCTTCAATGATCTCTAATTTTCTCAGAATTATGCCCGCAATACCAGGAAATTTTATGATTTATTATTATTTCTTACCATATTGCCATTCAAATAAAAAAAATTTACGCCTGTATCCCAAAAAAACACGTACAAAAATCATCATTTTTTGTACGAAGAGGCTACGTAAGCTATATAAAAATCTCAATTCGTCAATAAAAAAAAATCAAAATTTTTTTTTTAATTTTTTCTGTTTTTTTGGCGATAATTTATGGTCTAGTTTCACCCCCTTTCGGGGTTGCACTTTATCGCGGGACATCCTGTATATGTACAAATACAAACATCTATCCCGAGCGGGAACCGAACCCGCAACCACGCACGTACAGCACACGCGCTTCAATACCAGAAGCGCGTGTGTCAAAGTTAAGTTGTTCGAGTTGGCACCGTTAGGCTATTTACCCTGGCCGTTCTTATATCAAGATAAACTTATTTCTACAACGTTATAATTTCTAAATATTCCATTATCTCCATAATGTATCTTAACGGTAAAGTCGAAGAGGTACTAACATTTTATGGTACATTAAATGGTGGTCAATTTGACTTTAAGATTGAATGAATGGTTACTAGTCTACCGTACCGTGTTAGGTTGTTCTACGGCCTATTACTTCTCTTGGAATATCATATCATATTAATATTATAAATGAGAAAGTTTATAAGTTACATGTTTGTTTCTCTTACACGCAGACAAATTAACTGAACGTTTTTTTTTTTATACAACTAGATCGGCAAACAAGCGTACCGCTTACCTGATGGTAAGCGATTACCGTAGCTTATAGACGTCTGCAACACCAGAAGCATCGCAAGCGCGTTGCCGACCCTATCCCCAATTACCCCAGGAGCTCTGGTCACCTTACTCATCACAGAAACACAACACTGCTTGAGAGCAGTATTATTTAGCTGTGATCTTCTATCTTGTGATCGTAAGGTAGAGGTACTATCCCAGTCGGGTTGCTCCATATTTTGAGTAGGAAATTTCCTGATGTGCCTTACCTCAGTTAAATATGTATTTAAATATCTATATTTTACACATTCACGCTACGGTAATCGAAGCAACACCAGATGAAGAAAGCAGGGTGACTGCGAACTGTGCCAACGTGTCAATCAAATTATTATTGGAATAATCAATCCTGTCTTATCAGCTGTTGTAGGGGATAAACAGCACATTCCAGTGACTATTCGATATTACTGATAGTTTGTTTCCATATCTTGAGATAGTTAAATTTAGTTCGCTTATTAATTTAACCATAAAATTTCCATTAGTTTTCTAGATATACTTCTAACGAACGATTCATTAATACACCATGAATAGCATGCTAATGACACTACGATTATTCAGAGCGTAATTTGAATTTCTTTTAAAAGAATTTAATATGTACTTTCATCTCCTACTTCAGCTGAGATGAACGAGGATGCAATATGCAATCGCAATGACGATTGTTTGTTTTAAGTTCATTTCGTATTTAGCGTTAAAGGATAACAGACAATGGAAACTTTACAACACTTGGGTGAGAGATATGTAAAAAAAAGTAACAAGTTTAAAAAATTTGAATTTTGTTTTTCAGAGTGGCGCAACTCCATTAAGATAATTATTTTTATAATTATTGCCGTGTATTTCAAAAACTTCTCTTAAGACATGTTAGTTACTTCACGTTAATTTAATTCATATTAAACAAGTATAACACATAAAAATGATGCGTTCTCATTGACTTGAATATTTTTCATTTTAAAACTAAGTAGTTAAAGAATCTACTCGTATCTAATAATATTAATTATACTTTTAGAATTTGTTTACCCAAAATAAATGTCGCCTTTCGCTGACGATCTTCAAAGGTAGAGTTTAATATTTTTTTCGATGACATACCTGAAACAAAAGGTGAAAAAAAATTAATAAAATGTACAGTATACTTTTTTATTCCTAATAATTATTTTATAAAATATTTTATATACTTAAAATTAGAAAAAAGAGATACCAATAGGAAAATCTGCAATCAGTGCAACATTGTAAAAACTAAAATTAGTAAAAGTTGTAAATTTTTTTTTGAAAATTATTATTATTATACTTAAAGAAATATTTATTAATACCTTAATTATTATTATTTATTAATACCTTAATTATGTTTATTTAAGGTTATATTAAACCAGACCAATCAATTTCGATATACGCAACATTTTTTTTTAAATTAGAAATATAAAAACTTATCAAAAGCATGATTACATAAGTGACGATTAACATTATGACATAAGTTAATTGCAAGGAGTCATCATTACCATACAATGCAACTGCACTAGATATGCAATTTACGTCTATTTGGTCATTTTGTATTCCTTCATCATACGCTATTAGAACGGTAACGACATTAGCAATAGGGACTCTAGGGATTGTGTATAATTTACTGTATTTACTTCGATACGTAATTGCACTTTATATTTGTGTTAATAAACCGGTATAATAAAACCTACCACCACCACCACCACCACTTCAGCCTATCGCAGTCCACTGCTGGACATAGGCCTCCACAAGTTCGCGCCAAAAATGGCACGAACTCATGTATTTTGCGCATAGACCATAGTCACCACGCTGGGCAGGCGTGTTGGTGACCGCAGGGCTGGCTTTATCGCACCGAAGACGCTGCTGCCCGTCTTATAAAAACCTACTAAGGAGCTATTCATAAATTACGTAACAAGAATTTTCTGACCACTACCACGTCCTTGTCACAGCTTGTCACATTAAGAGACTTAAGAGAGACCTCCTACCTAGTGCGACGTCACATGTTTAGAAAACTTTTCACATCTGTTTTGATACTATTTTTATTTCCATTATTGCTTTAGTACTCACAACTAGACATATTATAATTATGTTGAAATGTGATAGCACAAAATTTTGGACCCCTTCCCACCCCTTGTGACACTATGTCACACTTCGTCGACTCCCTACGTGTAACGTTACCTTTAATGGTGCGACGTTTGGACAGAAGCATTTCATGGAAATACTTGACATTTGTTAGAATTGAAAACAACACAAAATCAAAAACATCTTTATTCAAATAGGCTTCAAAAGCACTTTGGAATCGTCATTTTACAGATTAACATTTTTATATTTACGGTAAACACGCATACAGTCTACATGAAGGTACATACCAGGGGTCGTCAACTGGCGGACCGCGGTCCGCATCCGGACCGCCGCACGCATAATTTAATAAAAATATATACCACGTAACTTCAAACTTCTGACAGAAAGTTCACAATAAAAAAATGGCATTTTTATGATTAATGTGTAAAAAAATACTTTGTTATTTCGTTTGTTTAATAAATATTTTTTTCTATAAAATGATGTGCGGACCGCGACGGTCATTTCATTTCTTCAAACAGACCTCGAGGGAAACTTATTGGTGACCCCTGGCATATACCGTAGTACATAGACGTCTGCAACACTAGAAGTTCATATTGCAAGCGCGTTGCCGACCCTACCCTCGACCATCCCTAGGAGCTCTGGCCATCATACTCACCACGGGAACACAATACTACGGTAGAGCAGTATTATTTATCTGTGATCTTCTGTAAGGTCGAGGTACTTCCCCAGTCGGGCTACTCCAGATTTTGAGCAGGATATATGCTACTGTACACTACCTCAAAAGAAGTAAAAGTAATTTATCAGTAGCAGACATATTACTACCAGGTTCTACCTTTGGACCTCTATCATTACATTTGACTCTCACTCCCTAAGCCACTCATTAAAGTAGGTTTATTCAATAGAAGTCAGGCCTCCTAAATTAATATCAATTAGAAACATCTGCTGTATTGCATGAAGCGAGATGACTCAATGGATTCTGATTGCATTCATTGACATTCCTTTTCAACGTTTTTTTTTTCGATTCTACGACACGTGTGAACGTCGTATTCATCTATACTAATATACATATAAAGCTAAAGTTTGTTTGTTTGTTTGTTTGAACGCGGTAATCTCTGGAACTACTGGGCCGATTTGAAAAATTCTTTCAGTGTTAGATAGCCCATTTATCGAGGAAGGCTATATGGCTATGGCTATAATGGCTATGTATTTAACGCTAGGCCAAGACCAATAGGAGCGGAGTAAACGCCGACGAAGTCGCGCGCAGAAGCTAGTTATGTATATTTACGTTGTAAGGTTGGATAATATTTGATACTAGCTGTGCTATATGACATCACTCGGGTTGTTTTTAATACCGTGGGAATATTAGGTGTGATCCAACAACTGTGTTTGCTCGCAAACGAAAAAAATCCGATTTCAATAACATCGACAAATAATACAACGTAGGTAGACGAAAATATAGTAAAGTAAATATGCATTATTAGACATATAGGGGCCGTTCAAGTATTACGTAACGCTATTAGGGGGGGAGGGGGGGTCTTGTAAAACGTTACGATGCGTTACAAGGGGGGGAGGGGGGGTCTCGAACAACGCGTTACGTAACGTTGTTTTTTATTTAAATAAAAAAAACTAGTGTACTAAAATCTCCCAAATTGGCAACCCTTTTCGTTTAATGTCCCTTTTTGTATATACAGGGTGGTCCAACCGGTGACGTCCAAAAATTTTTTTCGGATTGCTGACATCTGGGGGTACTCGAAAATACCCCATGTATGTTCTACGTTTAACGTTCACCAGATCTTAACCCCATCGACTTTTTTCTCTGTGGATATAATAAAGAGATGGTTTACGCATGCGAAATAAACACGGAAGTAGAGCTGCGTGAAAACCTAAGGCAGGCCGTAACGAAAATCAGAGAACATACCAGTAGTTTTAGGAGACTAAAACAGAATTTTTAAGACGTTGTAGATTGTGTATAGAAGCGGAAGGAACCCAAGTAGCACGTTAGTGAATTTTGGAACTTATTTTGCAACTGTAGGTAGCATATAAGTGATGCAAGAGTGTACGGTATTACTCATAGATGCAAACAGCACTCGAATTTGCAAATGAGTTACTCTTATCACTAACAGTTGCCTTTGGGTGATTTTTGTTTCTGCTTTATTACTTATGATAGTATAAAGTCGAATTTATTACTTATAGACGCATTCAGGTTTTAATTTTCTCTCTTATAGAACTCAAAGAGGTATATGACATCTTAAAATCTCCCCTAAGGAACTTTGCCCTAATAGGTGGTAATTTTTCCTTATTTGGCATCTTTAGTACTAAATAAGTAGTATATATGAGTTATTTATCACCTGTAGTGACTGAAGAGTTATTATTGCAGCTTATTTGGAACCTAGTGTAATTGCCTTTGTAAGGTCTAATATACTCTAATATGCCACTGTAACGCGTAGATCGGTTCAAAAAGATGGTTCTTGAAAACCCTAAGCAACATTTTTTTCTCATTTAGAACCAGTTCAGATCTAACAGTTCTAAAAGATAGAAACGTAGAACTTATTTTTAATTGCGGATTCAGTGTGCGGCACGTGCATATTTGTTTGTTTATAAGTAAATTAATTCTATAACACTCAAAATTTCTGTTAAAAAAGAGAGTGGTGAGTGTTATAACTACTAGGCACTAATGAGTGATTTTTGGTCCTAAGAGCTCCAATAAGGCAACAAATGAGTGAAAATATGAACTGCAAAGCCTATGTTAAATCGCCATGTTTAAAAATGGAGTCCTTGATAAGCATCTTGTTGAATGGTATTTTATTACAATAACATAAAATAAAATGAGTTTTGATAACTGTTTCTGATGTAGTTTACCATTATACTTTTTGTGAAACCATAATGTTAGGTTTTTAACAACCAAATTTTTATAAAGTATTATCTTATTTATTTGATCAGCGCATATTTTTGGATAATTTTTGATTAGATCGAAGGCGCATCAAAATTTACTAAGTATAAATCCCATGGTTTCACGATAAAAATCCATTTGCAAGGGCTTCATGATGCTATCCTGCGTTATACACATAAATTTTTAATATCACCAAATAGATGTAATTAATGCAAATGCTGTCACAACGCAATTTAACTAGCACAACGCGTCCTAGCTGTTATATCCACCGTCTCCACCGAAAATAAGAATAGTTACATGTCATTTGCCACTCAACGAATGAACGGTATCGCTTTATTGTTCAATCATTCATTCACAGAGCACAATTTACACCGTTAGTTCCAAGTGCCACTCAGGATAACAATTCGAACTCTTATGCATCGCTTTTGCATCTAAAAATAAGTTGCAATTTTTCTCCCTTTGGTAACATACAGGTTGCTTATAGGTTCTAACCACCTTTATTGAACTTAATCACGGTGGACTTTATTACTAAAGTTTCCAAAAAAATACTATATGCAAGCTATTTGTCACCAAATGTGTTACTTGGGAAGACACTTTGAAAATTTGCTATCAATAAAAATCAGTCATAACTGCTTTAATTGTTTTATTTATTACAAATGGTAATTATATCACACATAACCAACCTAACTTACCTTAGAAATGAACAATAGGTGCTTTTAAAGTAATTAATTAATTTAGGACATTTTACGCCCCCGTACATTTAAAGGCAGTTTACGGCTAAAATAGGCCTATTAAGAAAGTGGTAACTTTCTTTGTATTATAATCAAAGCTGAGGGTCTCAGAAAGTTTTTGAAAATACTTAAAAGTCATAAAACTTTTTATTTTATTTTTAATTAAAATTTCAAAATTGAACTCTGACTCGCTCAAACCAAAATATTTATTTTCGATCTAAATTTTTAATAACGTTTATTAATAGTAGGAAGCTAGGTATTTTATCTGTGAGAGAACAACTAATAAGGACTAAGACACAAAAAATAAAAATGAAAATAATGGCTTAATTCACAAAGAAAAAATTTTTTTTAGTAGTTAGGTCGAAAATTTTAAAAAATATGAAAAAAATTCATATCTCCTAAACTACAAAAAATCGTAGAACATACATGGGGTATTTTCGAGTACCCCCAGATGTCAGCAATCCAAAAAAAATTTTTGGACGTCACCGTTTGGACCACCCTGTATATATATTTATACTTACCGCAAACGCGATTTTTTTAAGCGACTTTTCGGTAGTTTTCGCAACAAAGTTGTGACATTTGGGTAAAAATGGTCAGTTGGGGTGTTACGTAACGTTTATGGGCTGGGGGGGGGGTACAGGAAAACGTTACGGCGCGTTACATGGGGGGGAGGGGGGGTCAAAAATCTTCAAAATTTGCGTTACGTAATACTTGAACGACCCCTAACTCAAAAAGTCAGAAATCGATTAAATTTAAATGCGGCCATATGACCAGCACCAACTTTCGATTAAATCTATACTAATATAATAAAGCTGAAGAGTTTGTTTGATTGTTTGTTTGTTTGTTTGTTTGTTTGTTTGAACGCGCTAATCTCAGGATCTACTGGTCCGATTTGAAAAATTCTTTCAGTGTTAGATAGCCCATTTATCGAGGAAGGCTATAGGCTATATATCATCACGCTAAGACCAATAGGAGTGGAGTCCACGCCGACGAAGTCGCGCGCAGAAGCTAGTATAGAATAATTGAAATCGGTCCACAGTAAGAAGGTATCAGGTAACACATATAAAAAATAGTCAAATGAAAGCATCCTCCTTTTTTGAAATCAGTTAAAAAGTAAACTACGGTTTATAACCAGCTATCGACGTACTTAGTTTCAATATAATAAAATCAGTATAAAATTAACAAATTTTTCGTTCCAGTCACTTTATCAGTTATAAAATTAATCGGAATTGAATTGAACGCACTCAAAAATATTACAATGGGGGCGAATAGATCTACCTTAGCCTTTAAAAAGATTGTATAAGTAAATGAAAATAAAATTAACATTAACAAAATGCAAAATAAAATAGATGTGTACCGTAAATTATAGCATAATTATACATATAATAACATAATATGATACATTTTATTTATATTATAGCTATAAAATTAATTTTAGAATTACAAGCCACATATGTACATTTTATTTAATCAAATTGAAACCAAGAGACGAACAAAATTATAATTACGAAAACATTCAAAGAGAAAATAATAATTTTAGATATAATTATATGAAAACATAACAAGAACGTACAAACGTATTCGAAATTTAAAATTGTATTTTTAATTTGAAATATAAAAAAAACGAAATTACTTTTTCAAACAAAAAAAGAACAAAGTAAATTAAATTTTTACAGAATTTATAAAATAATTCGAAATTCAAATTTAAAATTTAAATTGAAACAATCGAAAAAGAACAATATGCAATACGATTTAAAGCATTACGTTCCGATGTTCTTTTTTCAGAACTGAGTGAATGATAACGCACATGATTCGCCAGGTGTGTTCCGGAACATCTGTCGCGACTCACGAGTGAATGGAACGTACGGTATAATATCGAACACGATCGCTCTGTATGTTGATAGGATACTGTTGATTCAACGAAACAAAACGTTTGGCTATGTATGCGTTGAGTTTGATAGAATAAAAATATTTGACTGTATTTAATCACATTTTGATTAGTTTCTTTACATCCCACTGCTGGGCAAAGGCAAAAGAAAATACTACCTTTAATACTTATAATTATTACCTATTACATCAAGTACATAAGATTTATATAAACCTACAATGTATTTAAGCCGTACACTCTTAAGTATATTGTTTCATTATATATATTTTATATATTCAAACAAAATCCAGTGTATTTGTATAGTAATAAATACCATACCGGGAATCCCGATTCTAGAGATTAAAAAGAAAAACAAAAAGGTATTACTAAATAAACAATACAAAGAGGTTTATTATCCTTTATTGTTAAAGAACTCCTTTGTACTAAAAATAAAGCATAAATAATTATTATCTGTAGTCATTTCTTATCTGCAACAGACTTCAATGCTACTTTGTTCTTAGAAACAAAAAGGACAAATAAAAATTAAAACATCTTTAGTGTTTATAGTCCATCCATTAATCCTACATAAAATGCTTTGTAAATTATTATGTATTTCAATGCGTTGAATTCGAATTTCAATTCAAAATCAAAATTAAAAAAAAAACCGATAAAAACTAATGAATTAATGCAAATAAATTTATTTTAACCGGCCCAATTATGTTTCTTATACTGTATTTCAGTGCGCTAAACCCAAATCTGGAATTGGTTTGGTTCGTCAGCTAACTAAATTTAAAGTAAATTGCAAAAATCCAAACAAAAGCACAGTGCAGTGCTGTCAGGTCCAGGGCTTGTCGGTTCAATTCCGGCTCTTTATTTATTACTCAATCATAACAGACAAACGAATCCGGACGAAACTTTGTTTGTTAAAAGTTGGAGATCCTAATTAAGATATTGGTTACTTTTCATCCCGAAATCCAATAGGTAAAAAGATTTTGCGACTAATACAAACAAGAATACGATAAATCTAATAAAGAGTAATTAGGTATATTATAATACGTGAAGCAAAAACTTTGTAGCCCTTTTTACGAAAATTGCGCTTTACGGAGTAAGAAATTTCGTACACTTATAGTTTATATAGAGAAGTGCAGAATGATAATTTTTTTTTTTAAATTATCCATAAAAATATATTAAATCAATAAAAAAATATTACACACACTATCATGTGTTTGACACACACACGCATATTATATCCTTTTCTTGATTGTCAAATTGAAATTTTAAAAAAGGTTCTTTATTTTCATTATTTATTGTTTTTTTTAATTTAAATTTTTAATTATGGTCGAATTTGAACTGGGCGACCACTAATAAAGATTAAAGCGCGATTGAAATTGGATGAAACGTCTACTATTAATACCAAGATATGAAAGTCCATACTCATCCAGAGTGTCCTTGTTACGTCCATCAGTGTTTAAACAATAATGGAGATTTTCGTCACAACTGTCCATATCCCCCAATGCTTAAGGGATGAAATATAATATCCCTGATCTTCATTATGAAACAAATTGAAGGCTGAGGTATTGAAGATGATTAATGTCTAATATAATTAACTTTAATAAAAGGGACGGTTTAAGATGAGTCATCTGAGGTATTTTTATAGTGTCTGAATTAAAGCTGTTTTTGGAGTTAAGTAATTACAATTGAGTTACGAGAGAAGCAATATCTTTAATGCTATTAGCGTATTGAGGGATTCTTCCTTTTAACATCTTCAGCCGTTTGACCTGAATTTATCTAAATTTATAGCTAAAAGCTGATTTGACTCCGAAACCTTTTGATGAAAATTGGCTAAATCTTGAAATAAGACTACAAATAATCACTACATATTATAAAACAAAGTCGCTTCCCGTCGGTCTGTCCGTATGTATGGTTACATCTTTAAAA
This sequence comes from Melitaea athalia, assembly GCA_905220545.2. Lineage (NCBI taxonomy): Eukaryota > Metazoa > Arthropoda > Insecta > Lepidoptera > Nymphalidae > Melitaea > Melitaea athalia. The sequence continues at coordinate 18,659,712 of HG992189.1, read as the reverse complement.
CTATCCAACGGATTTTGATGCAGTTTTTTTTAATAGGTAGAGTGATTCAAAAGGAAGGTTTATAAATGTATAATACATGTATAATATGTTAGAGAAACACTAATAATTTTAGAGGTTTGTAACGTATCTTTTGTTGTAGATAGTATTATCAGCAATGCACCCGTGCGAAGCCGGGGCGGGTCACTAGTTCACAATAAAGTCTTCATATATTGTTGAACACCAGACACGACATTTAACATAAAATCAGTGAAAAATATTTCCAAGAACGAAGTCGAAACTCGAATGTATTACCACCAAAGAACATTTACAGAGTCAAGACTTCGAGACTACTAATAATAATCTATTAAAATTAAATGAATCAGAAACGAATTTGCGTTAAGTACAGACAATTTGGAGCGTGCTGATGATGGCTTAATTGATTCAAATGATGAAGCGAACCGAGGGAAAGGACATTAAGATTAGTACCAACTTGAAACATTTGTCGTTCGTATTTAATCGAATATCGCCGACGACAAAGAGGAATTTTCTTCCGACTCTCATTCGGATCTCGACGTAAGCCTCTCAGCGGTTTTAACTTTTCATTGTTTTGTTTCATGGAGCTTCGATGGAGATTATTTACAATGGGGCATTCGATTCTCTTCGTCTTCAAGTATTTAAAATACTATTTTCGGCCTGTTTAAATATAGATTTCGAGAGAGAATTAGCGGTAAATATTCCAATTTCATAGTACGTTAAGACGATTGCTCTAACAAAAGAATTCTACTTTCTTGATGGGTTAATCAGCTGTTACACTGAGCACGCGGAGAACGATATATTAGGTCCATTTATCATTTAAGGGATCACAAGATTTGTTGTTATTACTAGCTATAAGTCGTTCAAATACAACATTTATGGGTTAATTAAAATCGTTCGGTTAAGCTTTAGTATGTGATAGCATTATTAAAAACTTTATAGTGGTAATAAGACAATGGAATAGCGCAGGTGCGAAAATTGTATGAAAAAACATTTTTACACGCATTTTATCACGTGAAGTGTAAGACTGATAACACTATTGTAAATTTATAAATAATATCATCAGTTACAATGTTACAAAAAGCATATGTTACAAAAAGTATTTCTATTGTAATTTCAAAAGAATAATAAATTAACTAGCTTATTACTGAACATAGCATAATAACATATTTTTATTAGAAACAATACCGCGAAAATCATAATATAAAAAATCTCGGCAATATGAATTGCTATTAAACTTGGAACTTATAAAAAGAGCTAAAAATGTTCACATTAATAGTTCCACAGTGTTCGCTTATTAAAAAGTTTATGGCTAACATTACCGCGCTGGAATAATGGAAGTGGAAGTGTTTGGAGCTGAAAAATGGATTTTATCCGTTCATAAAACGGTAAAGCCTTTACCGGCCTGAGGGTTTTTTAACCGACTTCAAAAAAGGAGGTGATTAAACTGTCTTTTTATATATGTTACCTCATAACTTTTTGCTGGGTGTATCGATTTTGAAAGCTGGTGTTTGTCTTTATTTAATAGTTTTTTTTTTTTTTTTATGTTACTAGGTCGGCAAACAAGCTTACGGCTCACCTGATGGTAAGACCGTAGCCTATAGACGCCTGCAACACCAGAAGCATCGCAAGCGCGTTGCCGACCCTATCCCCAATCCCCCTAGGAGCTCTGGTCACCGTACTCACCAACAGGAACACAATACTGCTTGAAAACAGTACTATTTAGCTGTGGTCTTCTGTAAGGTCGAGGTACTACCCCAGTCGGGCTGCTCCAATTTTGAGCAGGAAATTTCCTGCTGTGCCCTACCTCAGTTAGGGTCAGTAGTTTTTTTTATTAAAGTGAGATTTGACGAGTACTTTTAAGTTATTACTTGATCATGTTCACATTTTATTACTTCTCGATGTATAATAATATATATATATTATATATATTGAATTCGTTTTATTTTTGTTTGATTAACAGATTAATTCGTTTTAAGTGGATGGATTCGCTTTTTAATATTGGTAGTAAAACAAGCCAAATGGAAACAAACAGGTGTTTGACTCGACAGTGGATCGAAAGGGGAAACTACTCATGGAATGAGATGGCTGACACAAAGCAAAGGACGGTTTTATTATTGTGTATTTATATTGTATTTTTTATATTGTTCTGAATACTTTATTTCCTTTTAACATACATTTAGGTATAGCTACTTGCTTATTATAACAAAAAATAAAAAACTGTAAGATGTCCGATTCTGTACATAGAAAATATGTTGATTTTTTAAGGGTGTCCTACAACCGACACTAATCAAAACTGTATTTTGCCTCATTTTTATCTGTCTGTATGTCTTATATCATTGACGAACATTACGCCAAAGTTCTGAATAATTTTTAATTAAAATGTCATGCTTTAAGTCCGTATAAATTTTATCCCTAATTTTCGCATGATTCCCTTGGGATTGGGGACGAATGTCGAAAGATATAATCAGGAATAAATTTGCGGGTACATATAATATGCATATATTTACATACCAGAGAAGGTACTATAGTGTATTCGTGTTACGAAAATAGTGAGTCATCGCTGTCCTTTAGTTTAGCCACACCTTTGACCGAATAAATCATAGAAAATAAAACGTGCTTAAAATGACTAGTTGATGTAAACCATTCAGAAAGGCGTGCGGAGTTTTTATTAAAGTAGAGAATAGCAGGATGTATCCAGCTCAAAACCTTGAGCAACCCGTCTAGGGAAGTACCTCCACCTTGCAGCAGAATGTCACAGCCAAATAGGTCTGCTCTCGCGTATTGTTGTATTCTTGTGGGGAGTAATTTGGCTAGAGCTTTTGGGAAGGGTTGTGGGGGTAGTGTCGACCACGCACTTGCGATGCTTTTGGTACTGCAAGAGTCTGTAGGCTATACTAACCGCTTGCCTTCATGTGGGCCGTTTGTTTGCCGACCTAATTGTATAAATAAGTTAATACTGTTTAATTGGAACTGTATAATCAAGTGACGTGTTTACGGTAAGTGACAGCGATGAGTCACAATTTCCTTAATGCGAATAGGTTACAGTACATCAATTGCTGTCACAAACGCTAGTTTCAAATATCGTCGACGCGATTATTGATGACCCGTGCGGGTATGGTTTTGTATGAGTAAATCATGTTGGCGATCTTTCATTGTTGAATTTCGGAATACTAAAATTCAGAACGTAACAGCTTGTGTGACAATTTCGTTTCTGCGGACGAATTAAGTGACGCTAATTTTGTGACTTATTCAAATGCTCGTTAAAATTTTAAATAGTCGGATTGTTTGAATAATGGAAGTGTTTTATGGTTGAGAATTATTGTTGGAAGTTTGAGTATATTAAAAATAAGTTATGTATCTTGGTTTGTTTTTATAATAAACTGTTTTGGCGTTGTTATTTTCTTTTTATAGATGTAAATAATTTTTTGTCTTAACTTTGTTATCAATTTGAAAAAAACCCAAGTTCTATTTTTGATTACTTTTACATTAGCAAAATCTAAATATATAGGTTTTTAAAGTATTTTATTGTCTTATTGAGTATAGTAACATTTCAATTTACAGTATTATACATGTGGGATGTCCAATTTAACTAATTCTGGAAGCAGGTTGGAGAGTTTTTAAGAAAAGTACAGGATAGGAATAATGTTTCTTTTAAGTTTCTAATTCGTAAGTGTATGTTACTAACTTCATTAAATAACCTCTTTCACTTTGCTCTTACATTATTATAATTAATTAGCTCCCAAAGAAAAATTATATACAATGTTTAATAAAACATTTATACCAAGAATTTCTGAAAATATTTAGAAAAATATGAAGATGTTATTTTATTAGTTACTTTTAATTTCTCAATTGGCCCTAATTTTATCATGTAACATTTTATAAGGAATTTCTGGAAATATTTCGAAAAGTATGACTGGAATTACTTTTGATAGAAAAATATTTGCAATAATAAGCCGTCCATCAATTTTATGTTCTACAAAATCTTTTTTTATTTTTATTTATTTATACTTCTGCACACCAATACATAAAGAAACGTTTCACACTCGAAGACTACAAAAAACATCTATGTGGCCAACACAAATGTGTCGTGAGAGGGATTGAACCCGCGACCGCCAGCGCAACAGCCAATGCTGTGACCGCTGCGCCAACACGTTGTTGCAATGAAATTTCTACGCGAACATAGTCGCAGGCAACAGCTAGTAAAGAACGAAAAATATATGATAATTAATTAGGATATCTTTGGAAGCTTCTTTATCACAACAATATAAGAACTGATTGCTTATGTTCCCCGAGGCTCTGGGATTTTGGTGCAATCGCGTATGTGCCCTGAATAATTTAGTGGGACATATTACAAATGCCCTTGTTTTCTTTTTGTTTATCTACTTATATATGCGAGCGGGTTGGCTCGACGGATATTGAAGCAATGTTAGTCTAAATCGAGATGTTGTCTGTTCAAATTTGTACCATGATGATGAAAGTTGACAAACAATAAATGGTCTAAGATATATAAGATGGATCCGAGAAGCTAAATCTTCCCTCATCTGTTAATTAGATTAAATAATTTTTTATAGGCTGATTTCTATATTGTGAATTTAAACAACCTCTGCCACCATAAGCCTGCTGCAAATAATAATACTTAAAAAAAATTTATCTTTTCCCTCTCATGTTAATTACATTATATTTAGATATATATTATTATTATTTATATATTGTAGCTTACTACATGTAATTAACATGAGAGGGAAAAGATAAAAAAAAATAAAAATAGCAGCAGGCTTATGGTGGCAGAGGTTGTTTTTATAAATTCACAATATTGAAATCAGCCTATAAAAATTGTTTCATCTAATTAACAGATGAGGGAATATTTTGTTATATCCCGGATCTTAGACCAAAATGACTTATTGCAGAGATAGTTTATATTTAGATATATGTAAGATGTAAATAGTGATCTTGAATTGTCTTTTCTTACGTTAATGTGTATTAATATAAAAACTTAAAATGTTTTTGTGCGAAAGAAATAAATTATTACTAGCGGTTTTGAGTCTAGATCGATTGGTAGACATTTTAGGTATGTGAATTTATAATAGGTACTACAATTATTTACCTATCAAAAATACGAAGGCAAAACTGGGCGGAATTTCTAGTAAGTATATACAATGTATGTACTCTCAAAAGAACATATTTAATTTAATTTATTTAATTCGTCAAGTAGCGACTGCAAACCGCTCTGAAATTTTGCAGTGCTCTTAAATTCATCCATATAAAAATATTCATATTTTAAATGTTGACATATGATAGAGCAAAATTTATTTATTTACTACTTCCACCACTTCAGCCTATCACAGCCCACTGTTGGACATAGGCCTCCACAAGTTCGCGCCCGACATTATGACGCGAAGTCGCGAACTCATGTGTTTTGCCCATAGTCACCACGCTGGGCAGGCGGGTTGGTGACCGCAGGGCTGGCTTTGTCGCACCGAAGACGCTGCTGCCCATCTTTGGCCTGTGTATTTCAAAGCCAGCATGGATGGTTATCCCGCCATCCGTCGGCTTTTTAAGTTCCAAGGTGGTAGTGGAACTGTGTTATCCCTTAGTCGCCTCTTACGACACCCACGGGAAGAGAGGGGGTGGCTACATTCTTTAGTGCCGTAACCACACAGCACAATTATTTATTATTATTTATTTAACTTATTTTTAATAAATTTAATTATTTTGTTACTTCAAAAGTAATTAATTTATTACATTTATAGTTTGAATCTAGTGTTAAGTGATTTTTATTATATAACATACTAGCTGTGCCCCGCGGTTCCACACGCGTTAATTTGAAAAAAAAATTGCCTATAGCCTTCCTCGATAAATGGGCTATCTAACACTGAAAGAATTTTCTAAATCGGACCAGTAGTTTCTAAGATTAGCGCGTTCAAACAAACAAACAAATTCTTCAGCTTTATAATATTAGTATAGATATTGTATAACACAATAATAGAACAAAAATTTCTATGACCAAAAAAAGAGAGAAAGAGAAGGCTAAGTATATTTTTAACGTTTTTATCAAATAAGTAAGCGCTAATCTTCTCATTGTGCAATCCTGTGTCCCCGAAAATATAATACAAACGCCCAGACTGAACAACCCTCTGTATGAGCTATTAAAACATTTGTCATACCAACATAAAGTTAAGTTAAGGGCTATTGCTAATGCAAAAGATACCACTGCGACGAACCGTCATCAGCCTATGACATGACTTGTCGAATATTTGTCTTTTTAACCGACTTCATAAAAAGGAAAAAGTTTCTCAATTCGACCATATATATTTTTATGTATGTTCGCAGATAACTTCGTGGATCATGAACAGATTTTATTGATTCTTTTTTTTTTGTTCGAAAGGAGATATCCTAAGGGTGGTAACATGATAAGGAAACCAGGATCTGATGATGGCATCCCAGAGAAATGGAGGGGAACCTTCGAAAAGCGTAGTGGCGACTAGTGCGTTTGTAAATTTTTTCGTCTACTTGTCGATGTAATTGAAGTCCGTTTTTATCGTTTTTTTCGTAAATCACTTTTACGGCCGTTTTTAATAATCTACCTATCTATGGTTGTGCCGACTAGCGACAAGTTTTTGACACAATTTGTATTGAGCTTATGTCAAAATTCTGTCTCTAGTTAGCAAATTCAGAGATAGATAGAATATTGAAGCTAGCCGTTAGTCATATCCCGCTATACTAATAAGGTATTCGGACATTATTTACACTTAAGCTCTTTAGTCACGATAATTTTACAGACATTAGATTTAATGTGGGAATTTACTTTGACTAAGATTTCGAATACTAAATCAATCGACTGTAGACATTGACATTAATTCATAAAATTATAATAATTTTTCTTTTATAACAATACCGCGTTGTATTTCTGATACAGTTTGTTTTATTTTTATATACAGATTAACATAACCACGACATATAAAAAAATGGTCTTCAAAAATTATTTAAGGCAAAATGGTGGGTAGCTAATTTAACTAGCTAAGTTTTCAAGTACCCACCCTAGTTGCTTTTCAAAACTGATCCATAGTAAGCAGTGAATGAAAACTAAACGGCGAAAGAAATTTGCAGAAGTAGGTATGTCCTTAATGTGGGAAGTTCAAAGACAGTTACGGTTACAGTAAAATATTTTATCTTATATTAATCAACAGTAGGTTTAGAGATATTCAAACCAGTGGGTAACACGATTCCAACATCCACTTAAGCTCTAAACATATCCGCATCAGCTATAAATATACAAAACGTAACAGACAATAGCACGAATTCGCCTGTCTTAGTTTTAGTTGAACCCGAACTAGTACCGCGAGAAACATTGAATGCAGCCCGAGGGCAGCAATCAGCGTACTGTGCTCGACTGCTCTTATCGCTTTACAGAAAAATCAACCTTAATTCACCTGCCCTAAATATCAAAACGCCACCACTTAATTCCATACAACCTTGTACAGGAAATATTGCCATTAATACGTTGGACTCAAAGTTGAAATTAGGATGGACAAAGATTGATTAAGTGACTTTTTGGTCCTGTGCCGTCGAAACCGGTGAGACCAGTGTCTGGCCAGTCAGGCAGTTGCTCTGCATAGCAAAAAACAACCACGGAACAGTTTGAAACTTATCACGGGTGTGTGTTTCCGACTTTTAAATTACAAATCTCCTCTATACGTTGTATAATTTCTAGATTTTTTTCTGATTTTAGAAAATTTCGTCGTATATTTTCTTTACCGTCTGAATTTTCGACTGTTCCATATTTCGCAGGTATTTTAACTTTATAATGAATCAATGTGAAAGTTTATAACTGTAACGGGAACAGGCAACTTCACCGTCCATAATTGTGTTACACACATGGGATACTGTCAAACTGTTTAAACTCACTTTGCTAGACTTCCATATACCTAGGTACATTTTTTAACCCGTGAGTAGGCGCGCTATGAGCATTTTGCTCACGCAAAAATTTGTTGCGGTTTATTTTGATTACTATAAGCTCGGGCACTATAAGCTTCACAGTACCTTCCTAAATATTCACGCCCTTCCTCCTGACGTGACTCGTGCACAGCTCGGTGCAACTGCGTCCGCGTAGTGAGGTGTTCGTGCGCAATGCATCGTGAAGTGCGGCATTTTGCTCATTGCGCGCCTACTCGTGTAAGTATTTTTTTTTGTAAATGAAAAATATTTCTATACTTGTTCTTATTTTTCGTATATAGAAAATTAATAAATTTATTGATTAATTGTTTTAATATTCTGTTTGCTATTTTCAGCATACAAAGTCTAAAATGGATGACCGACAAACCTCTAAAATTTGTGCTTGGCTAGAAGAGCCCGATTCTGAAGAAGGGGAGTCAATAGATTATGAAGATACGGTCCAGAATCGAGTAGATGACGTAGAAAGCGACTGTTCAATCATTCACAGCTCCCACGAAGCCTAGGGCAAATGGTTATTGTGAACTATGTCCCAGGTGGAAAAATCTTCATCATCACCATTTCAGCCTATCGCAGTCCACTGCTGGACATAGGACTCCACAATTTCGCGCCAATAATGGCGTGAACTCATGTGTTTTGCCCATAGTCACCACGCTGGGCTGGGTTGGTGACCGCAGGGCTGGCTTTGTCGCACCGAAGACGCTGCTGCCCGTCTTTGGCTTGTGTACTTCAAAGCCAGCAGTTGGATGGTTATCCCGCCATAGGTCGGCTTTTTAAGTTCCAAGGTGGTAGTGAAACTATGTTATCCCTTAGTCGCCTCTTACGACACCCACGGCAAGAGAGGGGGAGGCTATATTCTATGCCGTAGCCATAAAACCATAAAAAGGAGGAAAAATAGGCGTTCCAAAAAAGCATGCACTTTGTGCAGTAAATTACTCTGCACCGAGCATGTGATGTTTATGTGCCGTATATTTTATAAGAGACATATATCTCAAGATGTCATGGAAGAATAAAACATTTCAATTTATGTTGCAATTATTTTTTTTGTCTATTTTCAAAAAATTAGCCATAAGTTGAGGCCAAAGTTTATAAGATTTTTAGTTTGTTCATAAGTTTGCATTTTTGTTATTTAATTGTAATAAAACATTCTATTTCATTAAAATAAGACTTAATTTATTATAATAAATAAAATATATAATATAATTTCTTTTTTCCCCACGAAAAAGTCATTTGAAGAGTGTGAGCATTTTGCTATACGTGCGCCTACTCGTGTAACTTTTTAGGGCGCGCCTACTCACGGGTTAATTCCTATCATTTTCCAGGACAATATAGAACTTAAACACATAGGGCGTGGTTGTTAATTGTAGGAAATTACCTACTATTTGAAAAAACAAATTGATCACATTCAAGTCGTAGTTTTTGAGTTTTTGGTTTGGGATAAATACATAAATTTCACTTTGTACAAAGATATATTATTAACAAGAGATCTCAACAGCAATAATGATCGTTTCACAGATTGTTTAGAAAGTGTTAACACTTGACTTGAAAGGCCATTCAAAGGTTATAGAAACAAACCTATGGGTGTATAATTTTGTTTATTTTTAATGCTTTCTGTGTTGCTATGCGAAAAGGGATAAGACGAAAGAGACAGACCTTAAGACTTAGTAACAATATTATCAAGAAGCTTAATTCTCTTCAAACATATGAATCTTAGAGATAGTCAATAATATAAGTTTATTTAATTGTTAATACAGATTGAAAATATTACAATAAAGTAGGTATTGGGACAATTTTAACAATATACATAATCTATGTTATTCTATACTATGTTTTTATTACGGTGCGTGTAGTCGCTAAAAACGACGACGGTTTGCGGGTTCGAGTCCCGCACGGTATGAATATTTGTATTTGTTCAAATATTTCCTGCCAGTTTGGATGTCTATCATTGTGGGTCTCACCGCCGTGGCTCGGTGAGCATGTTTAGCAGTCGGTGGGAACATATCCGCCAACCCACTACGGGTTGGAGGATATGTTCGGTATGTTATGGCGGTATGGTGTGCAACGTGGTGGATTAAGCTCGAATCGTTCTCTTCCATGGAGAAAGAGGCCCAGCAGTAGGATGTTACAGGCTGAATCGTAACATTTATATACGAATTTAATTGTTACATTAATAGATAATTACATAATCCACAATTGTAATCAGATCGTACAATACATATGTATGTGTAACTGCAATAATCTTGATAGACCGGATTGATAATAATCTAACCGCAGTAATTATTGCCCTATACGATAATTCGTACTTTAATTAAACGAAATTAATATTTCATTACATACGCTACACTATAATCTTTTATGTAGTGAAAACTCAAACTTTATTAAGTAACTAGCTTCTGCGCGCGACTTCGTCGGCGTTGACTCCGCTCCTATTGGTCTTAGCGTGATGATACATAGCCTATAGCCTTCCTTGATAAATGGGCTATCTAACAGTGAAAGAATTTTTCAAATCGGCCCAGTAATTCCAGAGATTACCGCGTTCAAACAAACAAACAACCAAACAAACAAACTCTTCAGCTTTATATATTAGTATAGATAATTTATCATAAGAAATTTAGTAACATTTCCTTTTCAAGATAATTTAATATGTAAAATTCGATAGTTATTAAACTTCGCGACATGATATAATTTAAGCCATAAAATACCCATTGAAACGTTTCAAACAAAACCCACCCTAAAACTTAGCTGTTATAACTTCGCGTGGGGGTGAATGAAGATGTAATAAATCTAGTCTGCGATAGCCTGCAGACACCTCGCGGTAACAACGTGGGTTCAATCCCGATCGATGCAATTTATTTTACATAATATCGTAATAGAACTCGAAATTGTATTTCCTTTTTCGGTATTTTAAAATTAAGTTTATACTGCAGAGAGAATTGTACTCATATGAAAAGTATTCGGTATAAATGGACTTTTGTAGGTATATTTATTTTATCTGTAATAAAATACATGTAGGAATTTTCGTTTTGTGTAATAAAACGTAATTTAAATTTAACTTAAGATAAACAATTAATTAAAACTATGTTATAAATTTTGTGAAACGGAACAGAACAGGAAACGGCTTATGATTGGTCGAGAGCGGGGAGGGGATCATGGCGGATTCGGTTCGGGGAAGCGTAGGCGTTAATTAAGGTGTTCAAGTTGTTCTTTAAAAATAAAATAAGTTTAGTCAGTCTATGCATTTTATTTCCATCCCACAAATTTTGCGGGCTCGTCCGGGATGGAAATATAGTATAGGTGTAAGGGGAAAAGGTGAAATAACATTTTTCATCGCATGCCGGACACGTGGCGTGCGAACAAAGAAAATCTCGGGTGTTGAGAAGAAGGTCTACGGCTTCTACCGTCTACGGTGTACGATCTACGGTGACAGGAAGGTGTATTCAAGGAGTATTTAAGGCGAAAAAGGTGTGGAAAGTACGGAGATGGCGGATGAAGACAAAAGAAGTAACGGTGATGGCGGGCGATGCCACGCGGCGACCCATTTCAATGCGATGTTCTCACATTTATACGAAGGTATGATTTCTAAATTCGATGGTACAGATAAAACACTCAGCTCTTCAAAATGGCTACAAGATTTAGATGAAAATGGTGAGCTATTCGGGTGGACACCGACGCAAAAGCTAATCGTGGCGCGGCGTTGTCTGACCGGCACGGCGGAGCTGTGGGTCAAATCCGAAAAAATATTTAAAAGTTATGATGACTTTAAGGCGGCCTTATTAAAGGAATTTCCCGACTCAATTAACATGAAAGAAATTCATGAGCTAATGTCGGCAAGAAAGAAAAAGAAAGATGAAAGTTATTACGAGTATATGCTCGTTATGAAGGAGTTGGGAAGGAGAGGAAAAATCCCTGACTATATAGCGATTCAGTATATAGTTGACTAGCCGACCCGTGCCCACTTCGTTGGGCGTTAATTATCTTTTTCTTTGTGATGCATTACATAAGTTGTGTAGTTCTTAGTATTTACTAAGTTCTATTAGGTTCATTGTTTATACTTTATAGCAAGTATTGCACGTATACACTCGTAATAATATCGTGTATTTTTTATTTTAAATTACAGAACCAAATAACATACTAAATTTTATAGCACTTATACCCCGTCCGGCGACTAATTAGCTTTTTGACAGCTCACGCCTATAAATTACAGTTTTTTTTTCGGAATAACGTACTAAAAATTTTACAGTAATGTCATACTTTATTGACGATTTGATTGATTGAGTGAAGTACCCTGTGCATAACAAACAACCACAGACTATGAAAGAGTTCTTGAAATAATAAATCGATAATAAATCGACCATATGATAAAAATAATTTTACGTCATGTGATTATTGTTTCTATAAATTTAATACAAAAAAGGAAATAAAAATAGTATCTATGACCCCCAAGATTGATTACTTGCAAGGAATTAAGTCGAAATCTTGAAATTTATATATTTCATTTATAATTAAAAAAACTAATAAGTAATCGCATAAATAAATAATATTTTTAAATTAAATGTATTTAATTAATTCGATTGAAAGTTCTTCTTAAATAAAATCGATTATTATTTCGAATCGAATAAATAACGTGTGAGTGTCAAAAAGATCATTAGTCGCCGGACGGGGTATAAATAAATAATATGTTACTTCAACGCCATCTATCAAAAATCCCGAAAACGACGTCGATAGACTAATAAATAGTCTTCTAATGGCGATAGATGGCGGCGAGAGATGGTAGTACATTTACCATTTTTGAGTTATATTTTTATCTTTTTCCTTTTATCTTGTCACTCCTGAATAGTGTAGCTTTCTGTTAGCGAAAGAATTTTCATGATCGGATCAGTATTTGCGAAGGTTACCCCGTATATACAAACAAAGTTATAAACTTTACCTCTTTATAATATTAGTATAGATAATCACATGACGTAAAATTATTTTTATCATATGATCGATTTATTATAGATTTATTATTTCAAGAACTTTTTCATAGTCTGTGGTTGTTTCTTATGAACAGGGTGCTTCACTCAATCTATCAAATCGTCAATAAAGTATGACATTACTGTAAAATTTTTAGTACGTTATTCCGAAAAAAAAACTGTAATTTATAGGCGTGAGCTGTCAAAAAGCTAATTAGTCGCCGGACGGGGTATAGTGCACGTGACGATATATTTCAATAATGCAATTTGCTTTCAGATTGACGAAGTGTTAGACAAAAATAAAATAGAGAAATATTTGTATTGTAATATTGAAAAATCGAAATAAATATCCCGAAATTTTAATTACCTGTAAGTAATGTATCTAAGCCGATAAAATAAAACAGAAAGTAAAGAGAAGAAAGTAAGACTGATGCTAAAGAAACAAAAAATTATGATAAACACAAATTAGAATTATTTCTGAAAAGACTAAACAACAAATAATAACTATAAGAAATATTAAAACAGAAGTAGTTATAGTACTTAGTAGAAATTAAAATGCAAAAATAGTTTTCAAGAAAACTTTTGACCAAAACTACGTCCGGAGTACCGATAAAGTAAAACAGAAAGTAAAGAGAAAATATTTAAATTAAAAAATAAACGGCAGCGGGCGCCTACAGCGATGAATAAAATCGTAATAATATCGTGTATTTATTATTTTAAATTACAGAACCAAATAACATACTATAAAGAACAAATTTTAAACCACTTAAATAAATAAAATGTTGCTCCAACGCCATCTATCAAAAAGCGTAAAAACTTCGTCATCGATAGATTCAAATAGACAGTAAATAAAATAGAGTATTAAATAGTTAAATCTAACAGCGATAGATGGCGTTCGTTTCTTTGTCATTTTCATAATATATTTTAATATTTTTCTTTTTTACTGAATTTTTTTGTACAATTACAATAAAATATAGCCTATGTCACTCCTGAATAGTGTAGCCTCTCACTATTTTCAGCAAATCAGATAAATATAAATGTTTTAAAATCACCAATTAATTTCTAAGGCAAATAATAATGCTTGATTAGATTGAATTGTTGACACGGCACGCCAGAGGACGCAGGTTCAAATCCTGGTGATTTAAAATCTTTATATATTTTTATCTTTTTCTTTTTATCTTGTCACTCCTGAATAGTGTAGCTTTCTGTTAGTGAAAGAATTTTCATGATCGGATCAGTATTTGCGAAGATTACCCCGTATATTACAAAGTTATAAACTTTACCTCTTTATAATATTAGTATAGATGGCGTAATCGATTATGAATGTAATAAAGCTATTTTGTATGGTGTCACTACATATCCTGTGCTAAAAGAAAAATTGGCTATTTACGAAAATATGAAAAAGAAGATGTTAAAAAACCGCCAGGATTCACCACAATTGTCATCAACTGAAAAGAAGGCCGGTTGTGCATCGGTTCGACGCTGTTATAAGTGTGGTGAAAAAGATCACATAGCTACTAAGTGTAAAAATGGTGTAAAATGCTACAAATGTAACGAGTTCGGCCATATTGCGACGTCATGCATTAAAGGGCGGGACGCGGACGGTGAGAAGGTCATCAAACGACATGAAGTTAGCAGCGAAACTCGCGCGGCAAGATGGCAGCCCCGCGCTATGTGCTTGAAGTCGGCAGCGGATGCGCTTGCGAGTTCCGGTGTTGACGACGTCACAGCCGGAGAGCGTTCTGACACTACTGATCAAAATGGCGGCGCAGGCGACAGCTGTCATGAAATGCGTATCTGTCAAAGCTGTCAATGTCAGCAGGCGTTAAGTGTAAACAAACAGTGTAGTGAAAATAAATCAGTGAAATTAATTAAAATTGGTGGATTAAAAGTTGAATGTTTAATAGATTCCGGTAGTGATCTAAATTTAATATCGCAAGATTTGTTTTTCGAACTAAGTGTTACTTCGTACGTCAAGGAAAATATAGAATTTACTGGACTTGGTGCTACAAAGATTTATTCATTAGGAAAGATTGAATGTGAAGTAGATTGTGATGGACACTGCTTTAGTTATATATTTTATATTGTGCCCAAAGGGGTTATGCCTTACAAAGTAATTTTAGGTCAACCATTTCTACAAAACACAACACTTGTTTTCAATAAGGGGATAGTGAATGTATGGTCACAAGGGAATGGTGGTATGTCACATTGCTTGGTTACAGGTGTTACAGACGAACCAATCGTGTATGTGCCAGATCAGAAGTTAAAGACTGAAGTGGAGGATCTTGTGAAAAATTATTCTCCTGTTCAAACAAAGGAGGCACCTATTGAGATGTACATTGTTATGAAGGATGACATTCCTGTCGCACAGAGACCAAGGCGCTTGGCTACCAAAGAACAACAGTTGGTAGATAATCAGGTGAGTGAGTGGTTACATAATGGTATTATTAAACCCAGTTATTCAGAATATGCAAGTCCTTTAGTACTGGTGAGAAAGAAAGATGGTTCGACAAGGATATGCGTGGATTACAGAAAAGTTAATGCTAAAATAGTGAAAGATGAATTTCCGCTTCCAATAATAGAAGACCACATTGATAAGTTACTAGGAGCAAAGATTTATAGTAAACTAGATTTGAAAGATGCATTTTTCCACCTCAAAATTAATGAAAAGTGTACAAAGTTTACATCATTTGTAACACAGAACGGACAATATGAATTCACTCGAGCACCCTTTGGCTTATCTATTTGCCCTAACTATTTTACTCGGTTCATCAATTCTATTTTCAGAAATCAGATTGCGGAAGATGGAGTGTTGATATTCATTGACGATGTAATAATACCAGCGATATCTTATGAGCAAGGAGTAATAAAGCTGAGGAAGGTCCTGCAAACAGCGGCTGAGTATGGTTTGCAAATCAACTGGCGAAAGAGTGAGTTACTTACAACTAGAGTTGAGTACCTTGGACATGTGATTGAAAATAGTACTATAAAACCATCTACTGATAAGACGGATGCAGTGATGAGATTTCCACAACCTAAAAATCAGAAGGAGTTACAAAGTTTTGTTGGACTCACCTCGTACTTTCGAAAGTTTATTCAGGATTATTCAATGATAGCGAAACCCCTTACAGATCTACTCAAAAAGGATAAATATTTTTATTTTGGTATAAAAGAAACTCATGCTTTTCAGATGTTGAAACAGAAGTTATCAGAACATCCCGTGTTGAGAATTTTCGACCCAGCTTTGGAGACACAGTTGCACACGGATGCTTCTCAGGTGGCTTATTCCGCTATTCTCATGCAAAAAGACCCGAATGAATCTCTTTACCACCCAGTTTACTATATGAGTAGAAAAACATCTGAAGCGGAGACGAAGTATTCCAGCTACGAATTAGAAGCTCTAGCAGTGGTAGAAGGTGTTAAGAAGTTCCGTAAATATTTGATTGGGATTCCCTTCACAATTGTGACTGACTGTTTAGCTTTTGAGATGACATTAAAGAAAAAAGACTTGGTAACCAGGGTTGCAAGATGGGTTTTACTACTACAAGAATATGATTATAAGGTGGAACACCGAGCAGGCTCGAGGATGAGGCATGTGGATGCTCTAAGTAGATGTCCATACATTGGAATTATGGTGAATAGTATTCATAATCAATTAAAAGAAGCTCAAGACAAAGATGAAGGTTTAAAGGCTATTAAGGAAATTCTAAAAACAAATACATACAAGGATTACTGGATGGAAAACAATATACTCTACAAGGGAAATCAACGTTTGATAGTGGTACCGAAAAGTATGGAGAAGGAAATAATTGCAAAAATACACAATAATGGTCATTTTTCTATCAGAAAGATGAAAGATTTAATTAACAAAGATTATTTTATTTCAGATGTAGATAAGAAGCTAAATGACTATATGTTGACCTGCATACCTTGCATACTAGCATCAAGAAAGAATGGGAAACAGGAAGGATTCTTAAGTCCAATAGAGAAGGAATCATTACCACTCCAAACTTTACATCTTGATCATGTAGGTCCACTGACGGCAACACATAAGCAGTATAATTACATTCTGACAATCGTAGATGCCTTTACAAAATTTGTATGGTTATTTCCCACTAAATCGACTACAACTAAAGAAACTTTGTCTAAACTTTATATTTTACAGCAAATGTTTGGAAATCCAGATAGAATAATTACAGATAAGGGGACTGCATTCACCAGCGGTGAATTTAAGAAGTATTGTGAAGATGAGAATATATTGCATATAGAAGTTACAACGGGAGTGCCTCGTGGTAATGGACAGGTGGAGCGTATTCATCGTATCTTAATACCAATGTTGACGAAGCTGTGTATTCAAGATCCAGGTTTATGGTATCGACATGTCAGTAAAGTACAGCGAGCACTCAATTGTACATATCATAGAAGTATAAATACAACACCTTTTAATCTCCTGATTGGAAGGGATATGAAAAATAAAGAGGATATGGAGCTAGTAACTTTGTTACAACAAGAAGGTGCAGAAATTTATAATGATGATAGAGAAAAATTAAGGATAAAGGCAAAGGAGCATATATTAAAAATTCAAGAGGAAAACAAAAAACAGTTTAATAAAAATAGAAGGGAGAGTAAGAAATATAACATAGGAGATATGGTGGCTATTAAGAGGACACAGTTCGGTCCAGGCATGAAGTTAAAAGCAAAATATTTAGGCCCATATCGGATAACTAAAGTAAAGAGGAATGATAGATATAATGTTGAAAAAGTAGATAGTTCAACAGAAGGTCCTTATGTGACATCTACCTGTGCTGAGTACATCAAGCAGTGACCAGTTCCTTAAACTAGGTATATTAAATTTCATTTTATTATTTTATGTTGTGTTATCAGTTATGTCAGCTCAAAAGGTTGTCCAAGGCATAGCGTCTTTGAGGTTAGAGATATGGTGCAGATAACTTACTTACTTTTTAATAATTAATGTTTGTTTCTAATAACTGTTGTGTATTACCTTTAATAATTAATGTTTGTTTCTAATAACTGTTGTGTATTACCTTTAATAATCAGTTGTTTGTTTCTAATAAGTTGTGAAAGTTGTAAAATTAATAAATAGGTTGCGTTGAAAGCTTTTGTTATCTAGTATGTACTTACCTTTAATAATTTAATTTCTATTTCTACTAACTACTGTTGTGAAAAATTGTAAAATTTAAGATTGTGATGTATTCTTGATATTGTTGTTATTCAAAATTTATGTTAGTTTCAGTTGGTTTAAAGTTCAAATTGTAGTAAGTTGGTTGAGGGAAGTCTGGGGACAGACTTCAGCAGGATGACCGAATCTGTAGGAATTTTTGTTTTGTGTAATAAAACGTAATTTAAATTTAACTTAAGATAAACAATTAATTAAAACTATGTTATAAATTTTGTGAAACGGAACAGAACAGGAAACGGCTTATGATTGGTCGAGAGCGGGGAGGGGATCATGGCGGATTCGGTTCGGGGAAGCGTAGGCGTTAATTAAGGTGTTCAAGTTGTTCTTTAAAAATAAAATAAGTTTAGTCAGTCTATGCATTTTATTTCCATCCCACATACATAATATATTTACCTTATTAAAAGCATAATTATGTGCTTTATGTAAAATTATTTGCCACATTTATCGCCTCGTTAGCTTTTTCCATTAAAGATGTTGCTAAGGTAGGCAACCTAGTCTTAGGTAATACACCAATGCATATGTATATATAATTATATACAAAATGCTTACATAAATATTACGAAATCAAAGGTAATTCAGATATCTTTGGACCATCATTTTACAAATTAAAATTTTATTTATTTAAAGTAAAGCTACCAACGATTCGAAATGTAGAATCTGTAATCGACAAGACTGCAGTAACTATTTAAAAACAAAATATGTTTTTATATAAAATTGGTCATATCTTGCATTAAATACAGCGTCACCAAATCCACACATCTTTATGATTACACTCAGACAAGACGGAAATATACCCTCACAAATCAGTACTGAAAACCTCCTAACACTACCAACCAAACCAACAAACCAGTCAACACCATTGTCTTAAAATCAAAAGTCACACACAACAATAAAAATATTACAACCAAAAATTTTCAAGATATCGCTTCACCAAAACGTTTCGCTGATAGCAAAATTTATTCAAAGCTCATTTTATAATTTACCTCCAGAGTAACTGAAAATACATTTAGGCCTCCCCATTCGAGATTTTCCGCATTTTAATTAGGATGAAAACCTCAGTTACCTAATCTCGTACGGGATTATTTCTAAGTCACGTAAATCCCTCAATTGTTATTCAATGAATGCAAATGCATTCGACAATTTATCTTGGAAACTTGGGAATTATCTCAATTTTTTTTTCTATTTTACTTTCAGAGTTGGGGTATGTTGAAGGGATAGACGGCACTATGTTCTGGAATGTTAGGATACCTGATTTCAAGCTAAGCTGTATGGCGGAATTTATGAAAATTGCTTCCTAGGTTTAATCTATTACATTCCTGATAAGTTTCTTAGATGGATTTCTTCGATGTAATGAATTTAAGACAATGATTCTAGTGTCGTGTAGGGTGTAGTTGCTTCATCGTAGCTGCAGGATCGTAGGTTAGATTCCCGTTCGGTGCAGATCTTGTATTTGTACAAATATTTGTTTCTACTCTGGTTAAGTAAACCTGTCGGTCCCGATTGTTATCAAAGACAACTGATAATTATTGTTAGTCATGACAGGGAAAGTATTCACCAGCTTGGCATGCAGCATGATAGATTAAGCTCCAACAGTTCTTAGAAAGAGTACGTTAAGCTGTCGGTCCCGGTTGTTATCATGTACACCTGATAGCGATCGTTACTCATTATTCTGTTTTTTATATAGTTCTGATCCTTCTCCTACATGGAGAAAGAAGCCTACAGCAGTGGGGTATTACAGGCTGAAGCGAGTCAGAAACCGGTAAAGCATTTTGACGCGGTTTACTTTATGATTGTTGATTTTAAAACATAGTTAATTAAGGCCAGTAAATTTTAACCCAAATCTCGTTTGAATCGAAAATGGGTTTATTTTTAATTATGGGTCACTTGCTCAAAGTAATTCAGAAAGTTAGAATTTCAGTTTGTTTAAAAAAATATGCAATGTAACTATAATACCAATTTGGCATTATAGAATTTTCGTCGACTGTCTGGAATTTGACGTAACTTTGAGGACTGTGGCTAAAACGTTATAATTGTTTTTGCTTGAAAACGTAAAAAACCGACTACAACTACATGGACCAGTAATACAACGTAGACGAAAAAATAGTCATCGTAGTAGTAAATGTGCATTATTAGAGATAACACAAAAAGTCTAGTCAGATCTCGATCAAATTTAAATGGGACCACATGAGAACCACTAGCTTTCGATATAAAAAAATCATCGAAACCGGTCCACCGAGTCATAACTTCTAAGGTAACATACATAAAAAATGCAGTAGAATTCGAGAAAACGATCTTCTTTTTTTGAAGTCGTTTAAAATCTTATAATTCATTGAAATACATTTTAGATTCAATAACATTAATCTCGCTCGTTATGTAATACGGTCACGCGAACAAGCATTGACATTCCGAATTCCGTGCAAGCAACACAATCCGAATCCAATACATTTGAAGCATTCAGACCAAAGTTTTCCAGTAATCCTAATCGATAAAATGCTAGTCCTAGACTAATTCTAATTATACTTTTTTTTATGAGACGAGTTCGGCAAACAAGCGTATGGCTCACCTGATGGTAAGCAACTACCCCTATTCCAACCAGGAGCTCTGGTCACCTTACTCACCAACAGGAACACAACACTGCTTGAAAACAGTGTTATTTAGCTGTGGTCTTCTGTAAGGTCGAGGTACTACCCCAGTCGGGCTGCTCCATTTTTTGAGCAGGAAATTTCCTGCTGTGCCCTACCTCAGTTAAGACTAAGTTAACTATCAACCAGAACATAATAAACATTTTTGTTTAGAATAAAATGCATTCTTTAAAAAATAAAGTGATATTGTGTAAAGGTTTCATCGAAACGTCGATAACGATAAACGACTGATAAGTCACGATTCTGCCCTTCCCATCACCTATGATATTGATAAAGCAAACTGTGCAAACTAATAAGAACATTGTAGCACATGTGTTTACGAATCAAAATCGTATCTAATATTAGATAAAAGCGAAGTACATCGCCAGGTTGATAAGGATTTATTTACACTTGATATGAAATATGAAGGGAAAGATAAATTTAGCTTATTGCAAAATCAGTCGAAGTGTGTAAAAATAACTTATGCAGGTGTTATTGGCAACACACATTACATTTACAAAAGATTTCGATAATTAATCGAAAGGTCTTTTAAAGGTTGTTTTATTATGCGTACCATATGATTCATAGGCGTGACTAGCTAACAAAGAAATCGACGTTACCTTTTCGCCAAGAAATGTTATTTAACTTCTCTCCACAATTATACCAAATAGCATCAATTTTTTATTATCTAAAACGGTTGGCGGTTATAATACTGTAAAAAACGTTAGTTAAATACTTAGATAGAAAATTAAATTTGTAGAATACCTAGTAATAATAAAATTTGCAAGACTTTTTATATAAAGAAGAAAAGATGAGATAGCAAAAACACTATTTTCTCAGTCAAAGGAAGTTATTAAGAGGCGAGGAGAGGTATTCAATTTCCAGTCGATTATTACGAAACCGTTATAAGATATTAGATTAAATTTATGGTATTTTGTTAATGGTATTTAAGTCACGTTATAAATATGTACATAAAATATCTTTATCTGTTTCTTTGGGGCATTTATTAATACACAAATAATATCACATTTGAATGTTGAATGAATTTGCCTAGCCCGTTGGCGCAGTTTGTAGTGACCCTGCTTTCTGCTCCGGGAGTTGTGGGTTCGATTCCCACCCCGAGTCTAGGTGTTATACATACATATAATAAGATATGTATATATGTATTATTTGTATGTATGTTTATCGAAAAAAAAAGTATATAATTATATGTAGCTTAATTTACCAGTCGGCTGTTACCTATGACACAAGCATTAAGTTGCTTACCGTAGGAACAGACAACTGTGTGTGTATGTTGTAGATATTTATTACATTTATTATTATTATGTGTTAACTTTATAAATTAACGATCCGTGTCGGAAAAACTTCATACTTTGTGATAAAAACTTGTTTATCATTACTAGTTCAAAAACATTTTTTTTTTAGAACGAAAACATGGAATATTTTGTACATATTTACAATTCACAACTTAAGAACTAAATATTTACAGATAGTTTTGGTACTAATCATGTGGAATGCCACGTGGAATGCCAAGAATATTGGCAGCATTTCCCCGTTGAATCGCTATGCCAATTTTCTGGGTAAAAAAGCACCAGCCCTCTTGTCAACAGTAAGGGCAATAAGGCGAGGGGTTATCACATTAAAAAAAATTTAGCACTGCATCTACAAGATGTTTCGACTGCAAACGACACAAAGATGTAATTTGGAATTAGCGACGAAAAACAAATGGATAAAAAATGAATAAATCTACTAAAGTAAAGCCTTACTAACTTTGTGTACAGACTAGTTTTTATTTTGTTTTAAACTGGAGTCAAAAATGTTCTAAAAATGTATTTTTTCTCTATTCCCCAAAAAATCCAAGCTTCGCGGGCAAAGTATGTATGTAGTAATATCGCTAACATACATTAAAGTTTACGCAGGAAAGCTTTAATTAATGTAAAAAATAATAATACCGTAAAAAGGGCACCCACCGAGGCTATTGTTAAATATTTTCATTTCGAAAATTCAAAAAATCCTGACGCTAAAAATATAAATGAGAAATAAAAATTAGAGCGAACAATGAATTAAAAAGTTCTTATGTAAGCCTAACGTTCCTTTATACATATACCATGAAACAATATGCATGCATGCGTGTAACTTGTGTACGTACGTAACTATGCAAATATTTGAGAAAATCGTTGATTAGTTTTTTTGCTCAATTGTAACTCGATTTGGGAGAATTGAAAAACTTTAAGAACTAGGCAAAAGTTTTGCTCGCACACTTCTTTCAATTCAATAGACTCAGACA
Source organism: Melitaea athalia (assembly GCA_905220545.2). Lineage (NCBI taxonomy): Eukaryota > Metazoa > Arthropoda > Insecta > Lepidoptera > Nymphalidae > Melitaea > Melitaea athalia. The sequence continues at coordinate 18,636,687 of HG992189.1, read as the reverse complement.
CATGTCTAGTGCAGCTAAACTTTTCTAAATTCATATTCTAAATATCGAATTGTACATATTTTATCATTCTTTTAGTCGAGAAAAGTTTGTCATATCTCTTTTGTTCGTATTGTTTCTGAGGTTGAAACCTTTTATACAGAATAATATTTATAAAAATTACAGCATTTTTAACAAGCTCTGTCGAGAGAAAAGTATTCTTGTATTTTTATCATAGGTTGCCAGAATATTTGGAAATCTAAATAAAAAAACAAAAGCACTAACCTTTTCAACCGCTATTTTCATCTGAATGGTACGTGATTTACCCATTGAACCATATCAGTCCTAAAATCTCCAATACCTCCACAAATTAAATTTAATTCAGCTGTCCAGCGAGACGCAAGAGTAAGTAATGGATTTTATTATCTATCAAGATAAGCGAAGGGTATTCATCTCTAATTCTTCAGATGATTCATCATATAAAGATACAAATGATACTAAAAAGTGCCAATTAGATATTCAGTTTGGTAGCGAATAATGTATTAAATTTTGGCACCGATTTATTTTGCTTTAGGAATAATATTAACCGTAGCATCAGGCTATTATCATCTGTAACATCATTTAATAACTAATCCGTAAAATATAACTGTTATTTCACCTAGAACATTGACAAATACACTGAAATTATTCACAAATATTTATTATAGACATAGAATTTTTAGGCAGTAAATATTTACTTGATGTACATGTTGAGTATATTTTTTGGTAAAAAATAATTGTAGGATTTGTAGTCGTCTTAAAAAGTTTAGTGTGGAAATTATAAATTTTGTTTCAATTAACAGATATTGTACCGTAACATATGAGAGAAGTTACTCACAAGTTTGTTACTGTACAAGTTACGAATTGGTTCGCTGAAACCGACACATTATGCAAATTAATTTTGTTCCATTTCATATAGGGATTAAATTGTACTGAAACATTTTTAGAGATTGAGCAAACATTTTTTGTTGTATACATATTAGCCTTCTAATTTTGAATTCTTCTATTCTGACGTTACAATACTAATTTTCAAAGCTAAGTTTTCCCTACTGGATCATTTTAGCTTATTAAATCGTGATTTGAGTGACAAAATTTTCCATATTTCATTTTTGAGCATAAAACTCGTCTAGAGCATTTCATTATTCCTTGAAGTTTTAAATTTCACGCTGTGAGTACACCAGCAGCTGTCCCCTAAATGCAACTCGTTACTATCTCAATATAACGTCTCTAAAGAAAGCAGACTCCACTCGGCCATAAAGTTAGGAGCACTATTTACTCTCTGACACTGGCCATTAAGGAATACAAAATTCAATTCGTAGTATGTTCAGATTTAGTACGTACTAAAATTTAACAAAGCTACTAAGGCAAAGTTTAAAAGTCAATCTTTTTAATCACATCAATTTGAGAATACTTGTAGATCACTAATTAAACCAGCTGTACTCCTAATGTTGGTAGATAACTGTCTAAGTAAAAGGAAATTGTTAGCAGCCATATATGGTACGTTATCCTGAATTCCTGATATGATCCAGGATAGGTTAGATAGTTAGATAACGAGTCTAAGTAAAAGGAAATTGTTAGCCGCCATATACGGTACGTTATCCTGATATGATCCAGCAAGGACACGGTTATAATCTAAAAGGTCGCTAAGAACATATTAGATACTTGTACTAATAAAGAAAATTGGGTCAACCTCTACGTGCTATGGCGGCAATCTGTCTAGTCCCTTTCTTATCATCAAATCCTTGAGGGCCACTTTTCGGGCAGCGTGCTCAAGAAGCGATAGCCGTGTCATTTTCCTACCCACTTGTAGGTACTTCAATCTTCACGCAGGACTTGACTAAATTCATAATAAGATGCTTTGAAAAATATACCAAAAAGATAACATAATTCTGTATATAAAAATGTGTCAATAATGTTAGAGTACCGCTGTATTTTATTTACATGTCCATAGTGCATGCCTGAATTGGATGAAAAAACATTAAGTATTGCATGGGCACCGTTAACTGTTTTTTGTCAACCGACTTCAAAAAAGGAGGTGGTTCTCAATACGACTGAATTTTTTGTGTGTTAAGTACCTCATAACTTTTTACTGTGTGTACCCATTTTAATGATTTTTGTTGATTTTCAAGTGTTCACATGTAAATTTGATTGAGATTTGACAAAAGTTTTATATATGGCCAATTTTATTTATTTTTTAATTTAATATTCTTTATTGTACACTAGAATACAAACAAACACATTAACAAATAAAAACAAAGATGTACAAACGCGATATTATCGCTGAAGAGCGATTTCTCCCAGATAACCTTTGAGCAAAGGACACGATATAGCAAATAAACACAAGTTTTCTTTATTTCTGTCTTGTTTTTGAGTTATTTCTTATGATGGGTATTTAATTTATTATTTCAACTACCTACTTTGTACCTATCACTTATCAATGTCAATTGCAATCATTTTTTTTTTTCGATTGCGAACAGACATTTTTCAGAATTATTTTTTATCTTTTATATCTTAAGTAAATACTTTAAATGTCGAAATGACTTCTTTGAAGGAGAATCCTTCGACCTGGCTAAAATTTATTTTCTGTGTATAATGGGAACAGTAGAAAAATAATAATATATTATGATAAATAAAATAATAATTACTTCAATCTTACTAAACAGTTCTTTCTAGAAATATACATATAACTTTTATTCGTCAAGAATTTTCAGCATGTATAACCCATAATAACATAAATACGATTTCACACAATTGGGAGACAAATTATTGTTTACATACACTTAAGATGAAATGCTTATTTAATAAATACTATTATCGTTTTCGGTTTTGTATTGTAGACGTATATTCTTCCATTTATTTATTTCTTCATACAAAGCAAAAACGCCCTGATATACGCACTGCCGTCCTTTAACTAGAACCTCGTTAACCCTCAAATGGTCGATTTTGAGTTTTGAATGCAAAGTATTACAGTTTTAAATTCTCTATCTTTCTGTCTAAGAAACATAGCTCTATGACTTACAGTTTTAGAGATATTAAAATATGATATACCGTTAAATGACAAAATCTGCAACAAATTCTTGACTAAAAAGTGACTATACCACACTTCTTAGCTTGATGTACGTTAAAGTACCTTAGTTTCCAAATTCGCCTAATATTTTTTTAACGTTTTATTAGCTTAAACCACGTTATTTGATTATTCTTGACTACAAATACACTAAGGGCGTATAACGTGTTTATAGTTTAGGATCAATTTTCATAAAACACAATAAAACAATGCTATAAACTATTTATGATGAAAAACTTACCTTAATTCTAGTTAGCCCACCATAACGGTATTTTAGTCAAGTATTCAATACTGCGATTTTCTCAAAACAATTAATTAAAAAAGCGTTATTTACTTCTAACGTGGAATTTGTTCAAAAAAATATTAGTCATTCTTAACTTAATATCCGCTAACCCACGCTGCCTAACTAGAAACACGTTTTTCGTTGCTCGCGCTTCGTTCATTCCGGGAGTGTGCGGGGATGCAGTGTAACCAACCCTACTGTTTTAACAGTAGATTTGCTGTTTTTACATCGATGCTCCTGTTTTCTGTTTCATTCCTAATTTTTACTGTTTTTCAATTAGCGTTCAGCGTCACCTACTACACTATGTAATATGTTTTGATAACCACTATATAATAATAATACTCTTACTAGATGGCAGTGTGTAACTATGTACTCTTGTCGGGATTCGAATAAGGAATTCCCCGACCTGAGTCTTATGTGATTGACACTCATATTTTTATGCACTGGAAAATCATGTACAAAATTCTCCAAAACGTATTTTTCGGATATTTCAAAACATTTCAAACATTTACAAATGTAACCTTTGTGCGAATTTTGTGAATTGGTGAAGAAACTTTTGTGCTTACCACATAGCAGCGCCACTGTGGAAAGTTTATTTTCAGCTATAAATATTATTTTGAAAACTAAATTACGCAACAAAATATCGACTAAAACTATTAACCTTTTGAACGCCAAAGTCACCAATACTTGAGAAGCACTTGCGAGGCTGCGAGCCCTGTGCGCCAGCGACGTTTATAGGTGACAAACAACCCGGACCACAAAAGTATTAAATAAAATTATTAAAAAAAATTTCTTGTATTTTAATTCATCATTTCTCAAAATAGAATATGTCAGCAACATTTGAGTATAAAAAACAAGTCTTTTAGAGCTACACATACTGAGAAACATTGAAATAAAAACATGCATTCTTATTCCACGTAAATGACATGTCCACAACGCCAAAGTCGTCTATAGTATTATTATAGATCTGAGTATTTGATATAAATTTCAATTTAATACCTTTACGCGTTCATAAGAAGAGGGGTATTAAGTTTAAAATAATTAAAAATTATTAAAAATATTTTTATTATATGATTTAACTAAAAATGTATACTTTTCGCAATTTTTCCTTTATTTGTGCTATAAGTCGTTGCTTCGTACCAAATTTCAAGTTTCTGAGTTCACGGGAAGTACCCTGTAGGTTTTGATTCCTTTGCGAGTAGTTGCGAGTTTCAAATGCGGCTTAAATTGCTGTTTCTTTTGATTGCGTTGACACAAAAGTTTAATTTTGTCACAGCTTAAAGGTATTATAGACCTGAGTATTTGATATGAATTTCAATTTAATACCTTTACACGATCATGAAAAAAGGGGTAAAAATTTAAAATCATTAAAAATACTTTTATTATATGATTTAACTAAAAATTTATGATTTTCGCAATTTTTCCTTTATCTGTCCTTTAAGACGTTGCTTCGTACCAAATTTCAAGATTCTCAGTTCACGGGCAGTACCCTGTAGGTTTTGATTCCCTTGGAGTGTCGAATATATGCAGCATAAATGGCTGTATCTTTTGATTGCCTTGGCTTAGAAGTTTAATTTTTTCACAGCTCTAAGGGACAGCAGATTTGAGTATTTGATATAAATTTCAGTTTGATACCTTCACGCGTTTCTAAGAAAAAGGGTCTTGACAGACAGACGGACAACAAAGTGATCCTATAAGGGTTCCGTTTTTTCCTTTTGAGGTACGGAACCCTAAAAAAGGAAAAAATAGCCTTTGGTTTTTGCCAATATTTCATAAACTATTTATTTATTTTATTTTATTTTATTTATACTTTATTGTACATCACAACTACAAATATCATTTACAGACTGTGAAGTACAATGGGCGGACTTATGGCTATTTAGCCATTTCTTCCAGACAACCCAAATATATATTTCCTACTATGAGTAACGATCGATATCAGGTGTACATGATAACAACCGGGACCGACGGCTTTACGTGCTCTCCGAGGCACGGTGGGGAGACCCACAAGGACTGCACAAACACCCAGACCACGACAAACATCTGTATGGCCAATACAAATGTTGTCGTGTGCGGGGATCGAACCCACAACCGCTCGCGCAACAGCCAATCGCAATCCATTGCTGTGACCGCTGCGCCAACGCGGCGTCACAGCAATCTATTCATATTTACGAAATTTCAAAATAAGATTTTGAAAGAAGAGAAAATTTTCAATAAAAAAACTTTCCGCTCCCGGAACTCTGCCTCCATTATTTATAATTTTAATTTAATTCTGAAAATGGGTCTCCGTGTGACGTTTTTAGATTACGCGCGGCGTCAAAAGCGAGTACGACACATTGATTAATCTTATACTATTAAACGAGCAATTCTTGTATATATATATTCTGAATCTCGGAATCGGCTCCAACGATTTTCGTGAAATTTAGTATGCAGGGGGTTTCGGGGGCGAAAAATTGATCTAGCTAGGATTCATTTAAAAAAAATGTCGTTTTATCCCTGTTTTTAGGCAATGAAAAAATTGCTAAAATATCGTTAGAATAGGAAGGTTAATTTCACAATTGTCATTAAAGCTCTAATAGCTCAGATGAGAAATCGGACGGTCGAGAACGAGATTGACCGAGAAGACCATGGTTCAAATCTCAGTCTGAGATTAATTCTTTTTTCTTCTTTTTTTTAAATTTCACTCGTGATTTTTTATTTAAATAAAAATAAAATATAAAAATACCGATAAAAAACAAAATAAAAAAATAAATAAAATAAAAATAAAAATACCGAGCTAGGCTCGGTCACCCAGGTACTTTATTTAAAGTATTGATTATTATTTTTTTAATTTGAAAAAGTTATGGTGTATTCTGAACACTATAAATACTTAATTTCCATTGGAAATTTTACTTCAAGTTAATTTTTCAATAAGTTAAACGATTGTTAACCAACAAATTTTTCTTGAAATTCCGTCTCAATTGTAAATTAAAAAAATAAAAATTTAAATAATTGTCATAATAATTTTTCGCTTCGTAGAGCCTTTCTTATATACAAACTTAATAAGATCACGCCATTAAAGTTAAAAAACTATTCATACTGTTTATAATAATTTTTGTACTTGAACAAAAAGTGGGGATTTTTCAAAAAGGGATGATTTTTCTGAAACTACAAAATTTACAATAAGTACATTTACACATAATTTAATAATTTTAAGAGCAGTATGTCTATTTTCGACCATTTTCAACTTGTCGACTAGTTTGTCGTGTTTAAGGAGAAATGCTAAAGTTATGCTGTGTGGTTACGGCACTAAAGAATGTAGCCACCCCCTCTCTTCCCGTGGGTGTCGTAAGAGGCGACTAAGGGATAACACAGTTCCACTACCACCATGGAACTTAAAAAGCCGACGGATGGCGGGATAACCATCCATGCTGGCTTTGAAATACACAGGCCAAAGACGGGCAGCAGCGTCTTCGGTGCGACAAAGCTAGCCCTGCAGTCACCAACCCGCCTGCCCAGCGTGGTGACTATGGGCAAAACACATGAGTTCGCGTCATAATGTCGGGCGCGAACTTGTGGAGGCCTATGTCCAGCAGTGGACTGTAATAGGCTGTAGTGGTAGTGGTAGTGGCTAAAGTTATACAAATAAATAAAATTTCAGTTTTAAAATATTTTATATTGAAATATTTACCAAATTAACAAATACAGAGATAATAAATTTTATAATTGATGTTTGCGGCTTTTCCTAAGACTAAAATCTTTGAATTAAAGCACAATAATCTAACGACTGAGCTACGTCATTTTCGATTGAAAGAATAGCAAGGGCTAAAAGCCGATCTTGCGTCATCGAATTCCTCAAATATGTTTTTATAACTTTAAGCCTCGAAAAACTCCTTTCAGCAGACGCAACTGTAAAAGATATGGTAAGACGAAGGACGAAGAGCGATCGGCAGGCCAAAAAAGCGATGGATGGATTGTGTGAGTGAGGACATGAGAAAGACTACTACATAATGAATTTTTCAATTATGTTTTGAATCAAAAGTTTTAAGTAAAAAATAAAGTTCAAAAATCTATATTTTTTAAAATTTGCTTGGTTTATCGCGCGAGGCCCCTGCAAGAGCGAGGCCCCGGGCGATTGCCCCGTTCGACACCCCCTAAGGCCGCCACTGCCTATAGGTACTATACTGTTGATTTTAAAGTGTTAAGGTGAAATAATAATTAATACTATGTTATTCACAATGAATAAAAGAAGAACTGTTAATTTATTTTTGAGATAACATTTTTTTTGTTGCTGTTTTTACAAATTGCTGCAGTTTATGTAATGATAAGTGAAGGAACCTTTTATAATTATAATTTTTTTATAAAATTTGATTTAATTTTCATATTGCTTTTTATATAATCTTCCAGTTTTTTGATATGAGATGCTTAGCTATAAAGACGTTAGTAACAATCGAGGTAAGAGTTGCCTTTTTTTAGCTTAGTAAGCAAGTACATGTTTTTACAAAAGTTATTTTATTTTTCGGTAACACTTAGCTTAAAAGAGTCTAAGGTGCTTTAGCCTCTTCTTCCGAAAGGTATTTATGTATAAAATTAAGAAAAATCTTAGCTACAAAACAGTTAATTGACTTAACGAGTTTATAGTTAAGCATTTCAGGATAAATCTATCAAACATTACAAACCTTAGATATTTAAAGAAAATACTTAACTAAAGAGTCTCTAAGTGTAGGTTAGAGACATTTACCTATGTGAAGTTGGCAACTAACTGAACAATAATGAGTGTTTCTCAATTCTATTCGATTGTACTAGGTTTGTACCAGAACGTACCGCTTTTTATTTCGTTTGTACCTCGAAGGGGTGGAAAACACAGGGTCGCGGTTATATGGTTCCCTGTCGACTTAGAAATACAGCATTTTTGTTGATGCTAACTCGAAGCATTTCGTTTGTACCGGATTGTACCATTATCAGAACTGGAAAAAAATATATTAAAAAACTAACATTGACGTTTATACATATACTTGAAAATACTAAAGAAAATTCGATGCCAACTCAAGTAGTAGAACAATAATGAGTGTTTCTCAATTCTATTCGATTGTACTAGGTTCGTACCAGAACGTACCGCTTTTTATTTCGTTTGTACCTCGAAGGGGTGGAAAACACAGGGTCGCGGTTATATGGTTCCCTGTCGACTTAGAAATACAGCATTTTTGTTGATGCTAACTCGAAGCATTTCGTTTGTACCGGATTGTACCATTATCAGAACTGGAAAAAATATATTAAAAAACTAACATTGACGATTATACATATACTTGAAAATACTAAAGAAAATTCGATGCCAACTCAAGTAGTAGAACAATAATGAGTGTTTCTCAATTCTATTCGATTGTACTAGGTTCGTACCAGAACGTACCGCTTTTTATTTCGTTTGTACCTCGAAGGGGTGGAAAACACAGGGTCGCGGTTATATGGTTCCCTGTCGACTTAGAAATACAGCATTTTTGTTGATGCTAACTCGAAGCATTTCGTTTGTACCGGATTGTACCATTATCAGAACTGGAAAAAAATATATTAAAAAACTAATATTGACGTTTATACATATACTTGAAAATACTAAAGAAAATTCGATGCCAACTCAAGTAGTAGAACAATAATGAGTGTTTCTCAATTCTATTCGATTGTACTAGGTTCGTACCAGAACGTACCGCTTTTTATTTCGTTTGTACCTCGAAGGGGTGGAAAACACAGGGTCGCGGTTATATGGTTCCCTGTCGACTTAGAAATACAGCATTTTTGTTGATGCTAACTCGAAGCATTTCGTTTGTACCGGATTGTACCATTATCAGAACTGGAAAAAAATATATTAAAAAACTAATATTGACGTTTATACATATACTTGAAAATACTAAAGAAAATTCGATGCCAACTCAAGTAGTAGAACAATAATGAGTGTTTCTCAATTCTATTCGATTGTACTAGGTTCGTACCAGAACGTACCGCTTTTTATTTCGTTTGTACCTCGAAGGGGTGGAAAACACAGGGTCGCGGTTATATGGTTCCCTGTCGACTTAGAAATACAGCATTTTTGTTGATGCTAACTCGAAGCATTTCGTTTGTACCGGATTGTACCATTATCAGAACTGGAAAAAAATATATTAAAAAACTAATATTGACGTTTATATACATATACTTGAAAATACTAAAGAAAATTCGATGCCAACTCAAGTAGTATCGTTTGTACCGAATTGTACCTTCTCCAGAATCTAAGAAAACCAATCTGTTATTCCATATATGTGTTTATAACTGAAAATGTGGGAGAAATGTATTATTGCGAACTCAGAATTGTTTCTACAGGATCGTACCAACACAACCACGTTTTAAACAAACCTGTTCAAAATTCACTCCTGTTCAATGGAAAGACGAGTGGAATACTTGGCGATACGAATGAGTACGAATGCTGAATAGCCGAGCCCCGCTCACTACAATCATGACTGTATTTTCTGGAACCATTGAGAGACCAAAAATATGTCCTCGGTCGGTGATTTTGTCTATTTAGCGAAAGTACGAACAAAGTATGCTGCGAAATGACCGAGTACAAACGAATAACAGCCGAGCACCTATCGTTCAATTCAATTGAAGCGTTTAATAGCCTAATGAGGTTGCGATAAAATTTTGGAATTAGTGCTTTTGAAAGTGTAATGATGGTAGGAACGAAATGCTCACCGGCACAAATGAATGAGAACGCAAAGATGCAGGGGATTCGTCATGAAGTTCAATTATCCCTCGACATGCTCGAGTAAGTTCGAAAATGGTTCCTAAATTTTTAAATGTGAGTGATTAGTAAAGGTACAAACAAAATACTAAAGAGTACGAACGAGTACAGTCGATACGGAACTTGAGCTCATAGTTATAATTCTATAATCTTGTAAAACGACGAAGTTTTCGGAAGAATAAATTCGTAGTCGATAGTTTTCTCTGTTGGAAGAAGGTATGAAAGGTCTGCAAAGCAGTACGACGTGGTACGAACGATGAGAAACTGAGTTCATTCAGTAAAATTCAATACATGGTTGGAATAATTGAAGCAGGTCAGAAATAAATTGTTGAAATGATGCTCTTCAGTGCTCAATGATGATAGAAACCTAATCCGCAGCGGTAAAAACGAGTACAAACGATGAGATGCAGAGTATTTATCACGGAATCAAGATTTAACATGAAATCGTTCAATTAGTCTGGAGAAAACACTTTTAGAATTCGAAATCTGAGCATTTAGTAGAGGTACAAACGACCAACTGAAAAGTACAAACGAGTACCGGCGATACGAAACAAGCTTACAGTTGTAATCTTGTAAAATTACGGAGTTTTCCCAAAAATACGTTCGTAGTCGGTGGTTTTCTCTGTTGGAAGAATGTATGAAAAGTCTGCCGAGCGGTACAATCCGGTACAAACAATGAGGAACGGAGTACTCATCGTAATACCCAATTATCACGTAAAATAGTCGAAGCAGGTCGAAAATAAATTGTTGAAATGGTGCTCCTGAGTGCTCAATGATACCAGAAACCTAATTCGCAGCGGTACAAACGAGCACAAACGATGAGATGCAGAGTATTTATCACAAAATCAACATTTAACATGAAATCGTTTAATTAGTCTGGAGAGAACACGTTTAGAATTCGAAATCTGAGCATTTAATAGAGGTACAAACGACCAACTGAAAAGTACGAACGAGTACCGACGATAAGAAACAAGCTCACAGTTGTAATCTTGTAAAATTACGGAGTTTTCCCAAAAATACGTTCGTAGTCGGTGGTTTTCTCTGTTGGAAGAATGTATGAAAAGTCTGCCGAGCGGTACAATCCGGTACAAACGATGAGGAACGGAGTACTCATCGTAATACTCAATTATCACGTAAAATAGTCGAAGCAGGTCGAAAATAAATTGTTGAAATGGTGCTCCTGAGTGCTCAATGATGCCAGAAACCTAATTCGCAGCGGTACAAACGAGCACAAACGATGAGATGCAGAGTATTTATCACAAAATCAACATTTAACATGAAATCGTTTAATTAGTCTGGAGAGAACACGTTTAGAATTCGAAATCTGAGCATTTAATAGAGGTACAAACGACCAAGTGAAAAGTACGAACGAGTACCGACGATACGAAACAAGCTCACAGTTGTAATCTTGTAAAATTACGGCGTTTTCCCATTCGTATCGCCAAGTATTCCACTCGTCTTTCCATTGAACAGGAGTGAATTTTGAACAGGTTTGTTTAAAACGTGGTTGTGTTGGTACGATCCTGTAGAAACAATTCTGAGTTCGCAATAATACATTTCTCCCACATTTTCAGTTATAAACACATATATGGAATAACAGATTGGTTTTCTTAGATTCTGGAGAAGGTACAATTCGGTACAAACGATACTACTTGAGTTGGCATCGAATTTTCTTTAGTATTTTCAAGTATATGTATAAACGTCAATATTAGTTTTTTAATATATTTTTTTCCAGTTCTGATAATGGTACAATCCGGTACAAACGAAATGCTTCGAGTTAGCATCAACAAAAATGCTGTATTTCTAAGTCGACAGGGAACCATATAACCGCGACCCTGTGTTTTCCACCCCTTCGAGGTACAAACGAAATAAAAAGCGGTACGTTCTGGTACGAACCTAGTACAATCGAATAGAATTGAGAAACACTCATTATTGTTCTACTACTTGAGTTGGCATCGAATTTTCTTTAGTATTTTCAAGTATAATTATGTATAAACGTCAATGTTAGTTTTTTAATATATTTTTTTCCAGTTCTGATAATGGTACAATCCGGTACAAACGAAATGCTTCGAGTTAGCATCAACAAAAATGCTGTATTTCTAAGTCGACAGGGAACCATATAACCGCGACCCTGTGTTTTCCACCCCTTCGAGGTACAAACGAAATAAAAAGCGGTACGTTCTGGTACGAACCTAGTACAATCGAATAGAATTGAGAAACACTCATTATTGTTCTACTACTTGAGTTGGCATCGAATTTTCTTTAGTATTTTCAAGTATATGTATAAACGTCAATATTAGTTTTTTAATATATTTTTTTCCAGTTCTGATAATGGTACAATCCGGTACAAACGAAATGCTTCGAGTTAGCATCAACAAAAATGCTGTATTTCTAAGTCGACAGGGAACCATATAACCGCGACCCTGTGTTTTCCACCCCTTCGAGGTACAAACGAAATAAAAAGCGGTACGTTCTGGTACGAACCTAGTACAATCGAATAGAATTGAGAAACACTCATTATTGTTCTACTACTTGAGTTGGCATCGAATTTTCTTTAGTATTTTCAAGTATATGTATAAACGTCAATATTAGTTTTTTAATATATTTTTTTCCAGTTCTGATAATGGTACAATCCGGTACAAACGAAATGCTTCGAGTTAGCATCAACAAAAATGCTGTATTTCTAAGTCGACAGGGAACCATATAACCGCGACCCTGTGTTTTCCACCCCTTCGAGGTACAAACGAAATAAAAAGCGGTACGTTCTGGTACGAACCTAGTACAATCGAATAGAATTGAGAAACACTCATTATTGTTCTACTACTTGAGTTGGCATCGAATTTTCTTTAGTATTTTCAAGTATAATTATGTATAAACGTCAATGTTAGTTTTTTAATATATTTTTTTCCAGTTCTGATAATGGTACAATCCGGTACAAACGAAATGCTTCGAGTTAGCATCAACAAAAATGCTGTATTTCTAAGTCGACAGGGAACCATATAACCGCGACCCTGTGTTTTCCACCCCTTCGAGGTACAAACGAAATAAAAAGCGGTACGTTCTGGTACAAACCTAGTACAATCGAATAGAATTGAGAAACACTCATTATTGTTCTACTACTTGAGTTGGCATCGAATTTTCTTTAGTATTTTCAAGTATATGTATAAACGTCAATATTAGTTTTTAAATATATTTTTTTCCAGTTCTTATAATGGTACAATCCGGTACAAACGAAATGCTTCGAGTTAGCATCAACAAAAATGCTGTATTTCTAAGTCGACAGGGAACCATATAACCGCGACCCTGTGTTTTCCACCCCTTCGAGGTACAAACGAAATAAAAAGCGGTACGTTCTGGTACGAACCTAGTACAATCGAATAGAATTGAGAAACACTCATTATTGTTCAGTTAGTTGCCAACTTCACATAGGTGAGACATTTTAGTGCGGCAATCAATGTCAAAAAATATGTGTATTGCTTAACTAAACCAAAATTCCTTGTTTTATAAATAATTCAAAGTATATTTCTGCGCAGAAAATATCCTAAATGATGCAGGAAAGTATTTGTTTAAATTATATCCAACAATCACTGATCTATGTATAATAGTTTTCTAGAAACAACGATTCCCGCGTTTTTTGCGTTTTTCTCTAAAATCACTTTTTGGGGTTAACGAGGTTTTAGTTAAAGGACGGCAGCGCAGTTTCCTTTCATACATCTCAAGATGGTCATCAATCACTACTTTTTATGATTAACTAATTTCTGATGATTTTCCTATCATATACTATAAAAATAAATCATAATTTTAAGCAATAAGCTTACAATTTCTTTATATAAGTTACAATAACTTCAGAACATTTTATGGGTTTAATATTGTATGTTATTGTTATATGTATTGGTAAAAACAAATATTCACTTCGATGTTAACAATTTTTAATTTAGAAGTAATTTTACAATTTCATTAATAATTATCAAAATTTCATTTAATTAAACGAAAGATTTCACAGAATTAAAAGACCTCATCATCAGATCCGCCACTTCTCAGTATTGCAAAAGCAAAGCATGATGCAAACTTTCGGGAAAACGCTAAGTTTTCGCCAAGATCGTTTATTTAAACTTGGTCACGGTCATTCTTGATACTAGAAAACTTGTATTCACAATATTTATTGTGATACATTGAGCAATTTCCTTAATAGCCTTTTAAAGGGGGAATCTTTACAAAACGAATGAAAGCACTCCAGCATTGTGACTGATATATTTATCATTCTGCAAAATAAGGTTTCGAACAAACAAAGAGTTATTCCGGCAAGTCGATGAAAAAGCGTTACACAAACAAAGGGTACGAAGTAAAATTTTTAAAACTACAAAAGATATTGACATTGCTTAGTAAAGTTCAATGTTTTGGATGTTCTCGATTCAGCAGAATAAACTTCTGAAATGGAATTTGAGTCGCATTAGAAACACAAAACTTTGCGATTTAAATCTTACGTGATCGATGTATATGGGAAAGGGAAATTACGTCTCAACCACGTAAATCATCCAGTTTCCAGGTCAAAACTAGTTTTTTGTTAAAACAGTTTCCAAGTTCAAGCAAAAGTCATTCAATTAGACGGAAAACGTTAAGGTTTCCCAAGCTAGTAATCAAAGTCTGCAATGCCGCAGCTCGTTGTCTTAGCCTAGTAAGGCCGGCCACAGACCAAGCCGCAGTCCATTAATTAGTCCACTGTAGACTACACTAACAAATCCAGTGATAGTTTGCTCCGAGCAAATACGCTCTGCCCTTATTTAATATGCCTAGCTTTTGGTGAACGAAACTGTTCAAGCTTTGTTAGTGAGGAAATACTTTTTTTTAAATGCTAGAGCTCCATTTTAGTACAAATAATGGTTAATAAGCGGAAATCAGCCTCACATTCAGTGCTTTGACATTTTCAGAGTTCAATTTTGTTTTGATTTTTAAAATTTTAAGAACGTATACTTATATAATTAACATATTTTTGATTGACTTATTCATTCTGTAACACCCCACAGCTGGGAATGGTTCTATTTCATCATGTAGGGGAAGGTTACCTAACATATATACGTCATTAACTTTTTTAGGCTTAGACACTCGCGGTTTTCAAACATAGTCTATTTTTTAGTATAAACGAGTACATAAGACGATATAGTTTTTTGACGATTTTTGTCGATATTTCTAACCAGTTACATGGCCGTTGGAGCAGACGTGTCCTGGAGTGGAGACCGCGTATTCGCAAACGCAGTGTAGGACGCCCTCCGGCCCGCTGGACCGACGATCTACGTAAGATTGCCGGTGTAGGCTGGATGAGGGTTGCGGAAAACCGGGATGTCTGGCGCGAGCTTGGGGAGGCTTATGTCCAGCAGTGGACTGCAACAGGCTGATATGATGATGATGATGATGACATGGCCCGTGGTCACGACGAGTCTCAAAACTATATCGTGGTATGTACTCGTTTATACTAAAAAATAGACTATACGTATACGTCATCAGATGTCAGTAGGACTGTTTTGTTTGCTTATTATGAAATGACTTCTTACTAATTCTTTTCTTATTAAAAGTTTTATGCACTTCAAAGGTTGATTCACCTTCTTCGTCTTGAATAGCTTGCAATTAACTGTTATGTATTTAAGGTTAATGACTACGCATTGTAGTAAATGTCGTTTTGTATCGCTTGTATTTATCAATTGAGGATAATAATTATTATCTTTTGGAGTCATAGTTTAAAAAAGTGTGTGTGCAATTCACACACGGCAGAAGTGAAGCTTCTGAAATGTAGCTTACAAGAGATTTTTTTTATCGAGAATATTAAATACTATATAATGTATTCTATCTCATTCTCTCCTATACATTTATGTGTTTCTTTCTTTATCGTGACGCATTTTCGTTTCATGGAGTTTCAAATCACAACTATTCTAAAGAAGTTTCACTTCAAAAAATCTCAATGGTCTAACATAAAACGTAACTTAAATGTATGCAAATTTTTTATAAAATGTAATATCCAAGTGAAAGGGTTAGCGAGTAAAATAAAAATTCTCTCATGTGGAAAATTAGCTAGAAGAAAATATAGTGAGATTTGAATGTGTATTTGATCGTCGGAAAATGAAACTGGAATGTATTCGTTCCAACTATGATTAGAGGTGGGTTGTTTTATCGAATAATTCTACGTTTTTACTACCTATATCCAATAAATTTTAAATGGCTAGACTAAATTTCTTACGTCTAAATCTGTGTTCTAAATATACATCTCCTAGAGGAATTGTGGATGAGGTCGGCAACGCGCTTGCGATGCTTCTGGTGTTGCAGACGTCTCTAAAAGCTACGGTAATCGCTTACCATCTGGTGAGCCGTACGCTTGTTTGCAGATCTAGTTATGTAAAAAAAACTTAGAACAATCTCTAAAATGCGATAAATTTAGAATGTTTAAATAGAACTGTATAATTAGAATCTAATATAGATTTTATTGTTACTATTTTTAGGAAATTGAATTAAACCTACTGATCTTTTGTGTCAAAAATGTTTCGGCACCATTGAAAAAAAATTAATTAACTGAACAAGTTGAAGGTGATGTCAAAAACGTTATCCCATTGATTCGTCATATTTTGGACGTTAAGATAATTAGGTACTTATTTACTTTATTATTCTTTTATCCGCCAACCCGCATTGGAGCAGCGTGGTGGATTAAGCTCCGATCCTTCTCCTACATGGAGAAGAGGCCTATGCCCAACAGTGGGTTATTACAGGCTGAATCGTTACTTTATTATTCTTGTTATTTTTATTTTCCACACAAAAATCTTACAAAGATGTGACCACAACTTTTTGCATGATTCGGACAAAAACAGACAATTGAAAATTTATAACGTCATCTAATTCAGATATTGACGACGCGTTAGCGCAGCGGCCACGGCACTGGCTGTTGCGCTGGCGGTCACGGGTTCGATCCCCGATCACGACAGACATTTGTATTTAGCATAGGTATAGATGTTTGTCGTGGTCTGGGCGTTTGTGCTTGTGTATTGTGTGTGTTTCCGGACTCTCGACACAGGATAAAATCCTACTGGGGGCCGTTGAGTGTGAAGCGTTTATTTGTTAATTATTTATTCAGATATTTTAGACTTGTGACGCGAATCACACCTACTATAGTTGTGTATAAATGAAATATTATCGTCTAAGTAAATTTTAATGGAATTTTTACGACTTTTTCTCTTTTCACGTTTTCGCTCCATAAGTAAACTATTGTTCGTTAGATTAGCCCATCTAGCTGTAATAATTTTTCTTTTATCTTCGGGACACATATTACTGTCGTGTATTTGTCAACATCTCCAGAAATAACAATCTAGCTGACTAAGGAGAAGGGGGACACTTGACTCGATAAAATTAGCCTTAAGGCTTAATATATCGTAAACAGATTCTCATATCAGCAAATAATTTTACATATTGTGCAAATAATAATGATAATAATTTGTTTATTTCAGATTTATATTCATAAAATTATTAGTAGCATTTTAAAACTTAGAAACTAATGTTAGTACGACACACTGTGACACAATTTGGTCTTTTGTGAAGCTGCAACTACCGATACATCAGTGGCAAGTCCCACTAGCTTCCCACCATTAAACTATAGATATCCTGTGATAATCTCAGATGAGGAAAACTTACGTTATGTTTTGAAAATCACTATTTTTTATTTATTTATTACATATTAATATACAAATATTTTTAGTGCTGTGTTAGATAGCAGACTTATATGCAACTTATTTTAGAAACTTATTAGAAAGCTAAAAAAATATCACTGTATCTGAGACATGTTTTACACAAATAAACATAAAGCCTCACGAATTGGACTGCCATCGATTTACAATGACATTCAAATAACACGCCGCTTTAAAACAATTATGTGTGTCAGGATTTGCGCGTAAAATTGTTATTTTATGACTTGTAAGACTTATCTTGCGTTTAAAGCATTTTAAGTAGGTATGACAAAATAAGGTCGATTCGTCAAGATCTTACGTTTTAACGACTACTGGCGGAAAACTGGTGGAATATTAATACGGCATTTCGATGATTACTTATCAACTGGTGTGATATCTTATTCTGTGTAGATAAAACGTGATATTTGCCATGTTTTGTGTTGATAAATAATTGATGGAATTGTTTTTTATTTTTATTTTATTAGATTGTCCTAAGCCCAGAGTGGGATATTACAGGCGAAGAGAGGAAAGAGGCCTATGCCCATCAGTGGGATATTACAGGTTGAAACGTACTAGATAGTCCATTTACCGTGGAAGGCCATTGGCCATTTTAGTACGTTTTATTTTCCAAATAAATACAGGTGAAACCGCAGGCACATCTTGTATAATATACATACATTTCCATTAATTGTTATAGTTTTTGTTCGTAACCTAACTCCATTATCATGTCTATATTTGAACATTCTGAGGCCACATTATAGTCATCAGTTAGTCCAACCGCAAGGTGAAGTTAGTACTTTTGCACCTTTTAAAACTATTCCAACTGCACGTTAGACGCGGTTGAAAAGTCACGCCATTTGAAGCTGCAGCAGCTGAGACCATTTTAAAGTTATAATGGTTTTAACCTAGTGTTGTATTTTCGTGACAGCTTGAGTTTTGTGAATGCAGTTCGGACTAGAAGCCTCTCGCTTACTGGCGTTGGATTTTGATACTTGGCTCTGCTCTGCATTTATGATATTTTTAATAATAAATATAGTGTGTAAATCTCTATATATATAAAAATGAATCGCTGAATGTGTTGCTAAGCGCAAATCTCGAGAGCAGCTGAACCGAATTCGCTAATTCTTTTTTTATAATATTCCTTGAAGTACGAGGATGGTTGTTACGGAGAGAAAAATTTAAAAAATTCCCTGAAAATGTCTAAAAATAACACTTTTCTATATTCTCATACAAAATTTTCGTAATAATACTTAAGAGTTAATTTGAACTTTAAATTCAAATTCAAAGAAGTTTAAGTGTTAGAGGAGGGGTCCGGGAAGGATAAGTACTGTTAGGCGGTACAAAGTTCGCCGGGTCAGCTAGTTCTTTATAAATACTAACTGTTTAGATTTGTCATTTTAGTTTAAGCTAATGTGGAATATATAATACCTAGTTGTATTTTAAAACCACATTACAGTATAATTGTGATGGTACGAATTTTATATTTTCGCATTTCGCATTCAGCCTGTAACGTACCACTCAGGCATAAGTCTCTTTCTCCAAGTAGGAGAAGGATCGAAGCTTCACCATCACCCACGCTTCTCCGCTGTGGATAGCGCTGCGGATTGGCGGATATGTACTTGTCAGTCTTTAACTTCTTATTTAAATTAAAAATTTGTGTTGACTTAAACGGTATTTGGTTATACGGAATGGATATAAACGAGAAGCATTAAACTTAAATACTTTGTAAAATAATGTTAATAATAATGTTATTTTGTATTGTTTGTGTTTCTGAACTTTTTTTATATTATAACCAGGTCGGCAAACAAGCGTACGGCTCACCTGATGGTAAGCGATTACCGTTGCTTATAGGTACACATCTGCAACACTAGAAACATCGCAAACGCGTTGCCGACCCTATCCCCTATTCCCCCCAGAGACAAGAGTTAATAACTACTGGGGTCCGGTCAGTATTGGCCGTTTACGTATTTATATTTTATTGTATACAAATCTATACTTAATATAATAAAGCTGAAGAGTTTGTTTGTTTGTTTGTTTGTTTGTTTGAACGCGCTAATCTCAGGATCTACTGGACCGATTTGAAAAATTCTTTCAGTGTTAGATAGCCCATTTATCGAGGAAGGCTATAGGCTATATATCATCACGCTAAGACCAATAGGAGCGGAGTCCACGCCGACGAAGTCGCGCGCACAAGCTAGTACATTATAAAAACGTAGTTTTAAAATAGTAGTTATTTATTACTATTGAAGGACGTATGGCTAATTAGCCCCAAACCACGTCTTAAGTTGCAATAATATAGGTACTTTTATTTAAAGTATTTAGGAGATAAAATCTAATGAACCTTTTCAGATCTTTATCTCAGATGTAGTTTCTCAAACAATACTTCCTTTGTAACAAGACCGAGACGTCCCCGGGGGATAAACTCCAGTTCTTAAACAGGAAGACGTTCCCTGCGGTAACTTCGGACTTCGGGAATAACAATGATTTAATACGCTTTTGGAAAATTACTTTTAATCTTAATTAAATATTGTCTTTAAGATCTACAAGTATATTAGCTCGACAAGTGACTAGCACGTCGGCGCAATTGATAGTGGGTGATAGTGACTTCAATTACATAGACATGTAATACTACTTAGGTAGACGAAAAAATTTGTCAAGTAAATACGCGTTATAAAATATTACTCAAAAAGTAGTCACAACATCAGCTTCCGATTAAAAGAAAAATCTGAGAGAAAAGTCTTCAAAATCGGTACATATAGGCACGGTGAGTTATGCGGTATAATACAACGTAGGTCAACGTAAAAATATTTTGTACTAGACTAGCTGCTGCCCGCGACGTCGTCTGCGTGAGTTCACTGCTCGTTCCCCGTAGGTGATAGCGTGATAATATGTAGCCTATTCGTGCCAAATTTGAAGTAAATCCATGCAGTACTTTTTGAGTTTATCCCGGACATACATTGGCTTTCCTATCATTTTATTATATGTAGGTATAGATATAACTCGAAAAGTATTAGTCAGATTTCAATTCACGTATTTAATCCTTTTTTATTAAATCGTATAACTTTATTTTAGTGTCAGTATGTATGTATTTTAGTGTAAAGATTACATACAGGTCCTATCATTATTTTTATAACCTAAAGGTCATTTCTTAGAATTATTACGTTATTTCTGCATTAGGTCATAATATGATGATAATAATTTTATTATCAGCTGTGACGGATTGTTTCACATTTGTGGTCTTTTTAGTAGAATTTAAATATAGTTGTGACTATTTTTTTAATATTTCTAGGATTATATTTCGTAAAATACTTATTTGATTCGAATTTTAAAACAAGACATAAATTATAAAGAAAAATACATCATCTAATAAAATATTCTAGATTAGTACCTACACTCATTATTATTTAGAAATTCCCACATTTTCGGTAAATAAACGAGTAGAACATGGCGAAAGCCTTCTTCTAGCTGTGACCCCGTGGTTTCACACGCGTTAATTTGAGGGAAAAAATAGCCTATAGCCTTCCTCGGTAAATGGACTATCCAACACAAAAATATTTTTTTAATTCGCACCAGTAGTTTCTGAGTTTAGCGCGTTTAAATAAACGAACGTTTCAGTTTTATAATATTAGTAGGTATAGATAAATGAATTAACCTTCGATGTTACGCTATTGTGGTTTTTGTTTTAAATTCCATGAATCATACAGTCCATTCAATAAAATTTTGTATGAGTCGGACGAACGTGACATTGTTTTTTATGTAGGTATATATGGATTTTAGAAGGCTTTATCCTACTTCTGTTGACAAAACAACTTCTATAAATATATTTTATTTGACAAAGTCAAAATTAAAACCTACGTTATCCAAGTAGTATATTTGTTTTCAATAAAAGAATTACTTATGCTACAACGCCTACAACCTATTACAATCTGCAAGAAACTCCGCAGTTACTCTATTAAAAAAACTGTATTTTGTTATTCTAGTACCTAATCTCTTGCATGAAATACAGTGCTATCAAACCCATACCTATGTAAACTCTTGTATAATCATGCATAAACTCCACAAGAACTGTGTCAAATATATATATAGCAAGCAAAATTGAAGATTGATTAGTTATTGAGGGCGGCCATTGGTGACGAAGCGAGACTAAAACCGGTAAAGACACGCTTGTATTTCTGTGGTCTGTGACACGCTTAAACAGATTGCGATCGGACACGTCAACATATAATTGAAACACGCACCAACTGTTATAAACACAGACCACAGAAATACTCCGTGGTTATAAACAACCAACCATGTTGAGTTCTATTCGTCTATCATAATTTTACCCTCTGTGCTAAAATTCAACAACCTTATTACCTTAGTGACGCAGTATTTCATGCACGATATTACTAATTTTGTACTAAATTACAGTTTATACATTTTTTTTTCAAAAGAGTAACTGCGGAGTTTCTTGCTGATTCTTCTCTGCAGAATCTACATTCCGAATCGGTGCTAGCTTCTTAAAAAAAACTTAACAATGACCTTAAATTAAAAGTTTGTAAAATTACGATTCGAAAGTTCATGGGGCCTATTTGGATAAAGTTATTTTTGATTTTGATTTTGAACCACCAATAGATTGTGACTCCCATGTTTGGGTCCGCAAGCACACACAAGAATAATGGCCCTGTCACACAAATATTTATCACTAGCTTCTGACCGCGAATTCATCCGCGTGGAATAAAGATACCTACTTGAAAAAAAAACCCCGACAGTGAAACATTCTTCATTGATGATCCGCTCCTATTGCACATATCGTGATGATATATTATAGCCTCGATAAATGGGCTACCTATCTAACACTGAAAGAATTTTTCAAATCGGACCAGTAGTTCCTGAGATTAGCGCGTTTAAACAAACAAACAAACTCTTCAGCTTTAAGTATAGATGTGCAATCCGCGACAATTTTCGCGTAAAATTACATAAACATCTAAAAGTAAAGCATGTCCTAATATAGATAATCGTGTCTGATTTCGCAATTTGGTTCCGTTTTAGATTTTTTGTCCTACACCCAACAATCTGAATCATTACATATTCCGACTATTTAGTCATAGGCGCCAGTGTAAGATTATCACTGGTATAATATATGGTCTATCGTTAACATAGTACCTACATAAAACCATGCTAGTATTATTTGATTTCGTTATTGTCAATTTGCACTTTTTTATACTAGAGTGGCACTGGCATATCTACACCGTACGGCCAAGTTGATAAGCGGTTACCGTGGCCTATATATATATATTATATGCGTGCAACACCAGAAGCATCGCAAGCGCGTTGCCGACCCTACCCCCAACCTTCCCCAGGAGCTCTGGTCACCTTAGTCACCACAGAAACACAACACTACTTGAGAGCTGTGTTCGTCTGTAAGTTGAGGTACTTCCCCATACAGCCTGCTCCAGATTTAGAGTAGGATGTATCTGTGGATGTATCCTACTGTGCCTTAACCTCAATAAAAAAAAATGTTCCAAAGTACCGTTTAACTTTTTAAGCGATTCTTTAAATTCCAATTTTAAAATTAATTTATCGTTCGATTAAATTTTAAATATTAATTATTGTTTAATAGTATAATCGCAAAAATACGTTAAACACTCATGAATACAACAGAAATTAAATTGGGAACATAAATAGCGCATTTTTTCATATAACAAGAATTTGGGTCTTTTAATATAACGTCTGAATGTTTACACACACGCCCATACGATTTCAATTACATATAGGCATTTTGTGATACAAAAAAATAAATATTGAAACATTTGAAAGGAGGGTGCTTTCTGTATTATTGATATTTCCATATTAAAATCTGTATTAATAATGTAATTATTACGCTTTTAGTAAATCTACGTTCCGCTCACACATACATTTTATATTTACAGATACGTTTTCTTCCGTTATAAGGTAGAAAGTTATTTGCAGAAAGACTTGATGGGCCGACCATGGGGAGGTTTATAAAGTTAAATGTACAAAATGTGACTGGATCAATCTCCCTTTGGTAGCTACTATTTACTTATTTTTTGTTTGA
This sequence comes from Melitaea athalia, assembly GCA_905220545.2. Taxonomy (NCBI): domain Eukaryota; kingdom Metazoa; phylum Arthropoda; class Insecta; order Lepidoptera; family Nymphalidae; genus Melitaea; species Melitaea athalia. The sequence goes on along the minus strand of HG992189.1, from coordinate 18,612,822 downwards.
ATTTTGTTTTACTAACATAGTTCTTACTTAAGTAATTAAGTATATTGTACTAACCAACTATGAACCTACGTCGCTTGACAATAAAAGATTTTTATTTTTTTATTTAAAATATGACCTGTGTCATTCAGTGATACCGTAGCCTTTTAGTGAAAATATCTAAATGTTTAAAATCGGTCTTTTTATGTATAAATTACAAATATTACCTAATTTTAAATTACGATAATTTTTAGGGTACCTCAAAAGAAAAAACGGAACGCTTATAGGATCACTTTGTTGTCCGTCTGCCTGTCAAGACTCAAGGTAATCAAAACCTACAGGCTACAGGGTACTTCCCGTGAACTAAGGAATAATAAAATCTTGAATAAATAAGTCTTTAAATTTGACAACAACATCGAAGCAACATCTTATAGCACAGATAAAGGAAAAATTGCGAAAAGCATAAATTTTTAGTTACATCACATAATAAAAATATTTTTAATAAATTTTGTACGGAACCCTCGGTGCGCGAGTCCGACTCGCACTTGGCCGGTTTTTTATATCTTTGCGCAGCCAAAAAATCATGCATATTTATAATTCAACTGGTAACACGGAGCTACATGAGCACAAAAAAATGGATTTACGTACCTATTTACTATAATCTTTTGATAGTTAAAACTTGAAAACTAATTGCCTCTGAAGGTCTACGTAATCTACGTTTGAAGGGTCTATTATTTATTACTAAGATTTTGCATACATAAATTAGTGCGTTAAATTCAAAGAAAGAACCAATGGTATGGAGCAAAATTAAATAAAAAAGGGACGAAACAGGTAAATGAAAGGTCCAGGTGCTTAAAAGTACAGAATCTTGGCTAATTTATACCTTTATTATTTAAAAAAAAACCTATCTTTGGTCTTATTCATGACGACGAACACGGTCGGGACGAGGTAATTATAATGTTAATTATTTATTCATATTTTATGTTTTAAAGATAGGAAAAGATAAATAAATTTCAAGCGACCTAAAACCGTTTTTAAATATTATCTAAGAATACTTACTGCTAATCTTTTAGTTGGTTTTTGTATAAAATTCATGTTTATTTGTATTTATATCTTTAACAGTGTCTACTTGAATAAAAACGGCATAAAAATTACGTCACTTACCTTATTACACAGCAAACTGGATTGTAAGGAGTTAAATATCAGCCAAACGAATCACAAAACATATTCCTTACAAGGTACACATAACTTGAGATAAATACATGTAGGTACAACTATGCCACAAACAGTTTCTTGTTCACAAGATGAATCACCAAAAGAATGCACTATTTCACACTTTATAGTATTCACACAAACTTACATATCACATTAAAACACTAATAAACAATATATCAATCGAATTTCGAGTCGTTACAATTATATTTTTACAATGTTTTCGCCGACACAAAAGTTTTATGAGCGCTAAAAAACGACACGATAATCCCACATAGCATCCAATGCACGACTGCTACGCGGCTGACAGAAGTATAACCTAACAAAATTGAATAAACCCACGCGGCCCGCAGTCTCGGTGTAAACTGTTGCACTCCCCAACTTTGTCGGGTTGCCGCTGGAAAAACTATAAACAACACTCGAAAAACTTTTGTTTCGAGTTGTTTAAACGTTCTCTTTGCTGTTAAAATACTTGTTATGTGTTTGAAATAATAAAATACACCATGCGTGATTTTAACCGTTGATATCGGGTTAAATAGCCTTTTGTTTGTAGTTATAGCACGAACGCGAGCAATGCAGTATGCAGTTATGCACGCTCATTTTTACAATAGGTGTAGTGTATTGTGGTACGCGGCTAACTTCACGCGAGTGAGAGAGAAGGCAACCACTTACCTGCCGGTTTTTTGTATACGCACGGATTTTTTGTAAAAAATAACTGTAATGTTCTTTTGTACAACGAAGAATTGGTGTTGGGCTGTTGGCAGCTGATAATAAACATATTGATGATTGTAAATTTAGAAAGTTAGGTCAAAGTAAAAAATAATAATTTTATAATACAACTAGCTTCTGCGCGCGACTTCGTCCCCGTGGAATAGGTATAGGACCAATTCTCTAGGAAGCTCTCAAAAAGAAAAAACCCCGATTTTGAAACATTCTTCATTGGTGCTACGGTCCTAGTGGTCTTAGCGTGATGATATAATATAGCCTATAGCCTTCCTCGATAAAAGGGCTATCTAACACTGAAAGAATTTTTCAAATCGGTCCAGTCACAGAAATTTCTGTGGGTCCAGTAGATCCTGAGATAAGCGCGTTCAAACAAACAAACAAACAATCAAACAAACAAACTCTTCAGCTTTATTATATTAGTAGGTATAGATTTCAATATTAAAATATTTTATCTCTATATCTATACTTAATATATAAAGCTGAAGAGTTTGTTTGTTTGTTTGTTTGTTTGTTTGAACGCGGTAATCTCTGGTTCTACTGGGCCGATTTGAAAAATTCTTTCAGTGTTAGATAGCCCATTTATCGAGGAAGGCTATAGGCTATGTATCATCACGCTAAGACCAATAGGAGCGGAGTCCACGCCGACGAAGTCGCGCGCAGAAGCTAGTATAATTATATGTCGGAAATCATCAGAAGTAGGAGAGGGCTAAACTGGTTTAATTAATAATGTAAGGCATTCGATGTATTCACATCCCACTTCTGATGACGGAATCATCAGAAGAAAGGGGGTCGGTTACACTAATTAATTACAATGTCAGGTAGCACGAGATATTTAAACAGACTAGTTATTGGGGTGGAGGCCGAATTACTCAACATACGATGAATTCACCGAGCTATTCACTACTATTCACTACACAGCTATTTACTATCGCGTGGCAGAGGGACAAACTCAGAACAGTGCCCGGGACTTGCGACCCCGGGTGTAGGCTTAGGGAGGGCCCTCCTTACAATGCGCATTGGCGCTCACCGTCCACTGGCCGAGTTTCTCGCTGCGCCTAGTCAAATTACAGGTCGTAATACAATTAGTAACAATTAATTCGTTTGTACAAACCAATTATTGAAGAGTCGAGGTTACGCTACTAACAGGATACAACGAGTGCTGCTAATCTATTCGCTGCTCCTTCTTTTCAGTTCAGTTCTTTGCTTAATGGCTTTTAGTTGTATCCGTTTTCCTCAATAATAAAAATCTAATCGTCAACCTCTGACTGACATCTGCCACAATCTGTATCGAACATACTCAAACACACTGCTTGACGTTTCCAACCATAAAGGTTCAATGGAATTATTAAAAGTAATAAATCTAATTTTAATAACTATGCATTGATTCTCCGACACGGCCATCTTGACAAATTCACACGACCTCGTGTGATGCTGTTGATGAAAGAAATAATTTTCCTAAACAGCAAGAAGTCCATTCGCTCGGCCTTCCTGACTAGAAGGGCCAGGTTTAGTAACTCACACTTAATATTCCAGAACATTACCAAAGTCAGTTTACTTTCTCAAATGAATACCATCTACTACGTAGGTACAATAGGTTCATCAAAACTCGTCACGCTAATAAACTTTCTAATAGAAGATAGACAAAAACAGTATGCAATACTCTACAATAATGATCCTTCCATCCAGCATCATTTGATAACCTCCATCCGGTCATCACCAAAACACTCAAAAACATGGGTAACCTCCATCCGGTACCCTTTGATAACCTCCATCCAGTCATCACCAAAACACGCACAAACATAGGTAACCTCCATCCGGTACCCTTCGATAACCTCCATCCGGTCATCACCAAAACACACACAAACATAGGTAACCTCCATCCGGTACCCTTTGATAACCTCTATCCGGTCATCACCAACACAATCACAAATATGGGTAACCTCCATCCGGTACCCTTTGATAACCTCTATCCGGTCATCACCAACACAATCACAAATATGGGTAACCTCCATCCGGTACCCTTTGATAACCTCTATCCGGTCATCACCAACACAATCACAAACATGAGTAACCTCCATCCGGTACCCTTTGATAACTTCTATCCAGTCATCACCAATACAATCACAACATGGGTCACCTCCATAATAGCTTCAACAAAACTCGTCACGTTAATAAGCTTTCTAATAGAAAACAGACCGCGCAGTATGCAATACTCTACAATTATGATACTTCCATCCAGCATCATAAACATGGGTAACCTCCATCCGGTTCCCTGTGATAACCTCCATCCGGTCATCACCAACAGCGATCACGTACATCTCCATGCTAAACGCACGCCACTCACAACCGTGGCCGCAATGCAACGGGAAATCAGGCCCGATTTACGCCTACGACTACGAATGCACTGAAGATGCAGCAATCTGAGCGACTTACATACTACTCGTCTGATTAAACCAAATAAAACAAACGAATCGTGAGTTTTGTTCAACCTAACTATAGTATCGTCATTGTCAGAGCACACGCCGTTACGGCCGTCCTGCATCTTGACACGTCCTTGTGTTTCCTCGAAAGTTTTTTTTTTTTTTTTTTGCTGTTTATAGTTGTATGCTCTGTCATATTGACCAACTAAATAAAGTCACTCCTTCTCCTAAATAGGGAAGAGGCCTATGCCCAACAGTGGGATATTACAGGCTGAATCGTGAAATAAAGTCACATTTTGCTGCACTGGAATATAAGGCTGCTATGCCATACAGTTAATTTTCCACACAGGCTACTATATCACACAGGCTGCTCTGCCACACAGGCTATTATGCCACACAGTCTACTATGCCACACAGGCTGCTATGTCACACAGGCTACTATGCCCCACAGGCTACTATGCCACACAGCTACTATGCCACAAGGCTACTATGCCACACATATCGTCATCACCTCGTGTGATACGACCAACACATATCGTCATCAACTCATATGATACAACCAACACAACATATCGTCATCACCTCATGTGATACGACCAACACATATCGTCATCACCTCATGTGATACGACCAAATAGCTATGGTATGTGCTCTATTTACTCATCAACATTAAACAACTCCAACTCAGCAGGTACATCAGTAAGAAGAATCTTTCGTAAACGATCGTGAACATACCTATAGGCTCTATTACCAGACAACTGTTTTAACAGACAGCGATTGCCTTCAAGCAATTCTACAACTTTAAACGGTCCCTTGTATTTACGATCTAAACTTAGTTTGTTTCAAGAACTTTACAATAATCTGAATCATAATTATAGTGTAGTCATTAAACCAAGTATAACTAATCACTTCACACAAATACCACAGCCATGTACCTTCGACGTCATCACAACCAAAACTATAGACGTACTTTACTTTTATAACAACTTACAACCAAGCTTGCAAAAATCCTCGAGTAAAGACAACTAACACCACGGCTCTCTAGGCGAAGAGCAATCACAGTACATGTGTCAGTCGCATACATCTCAGTACACATATCCATCGAATGGATCACCCGTGTCAGTCACCTCTTGTGACTACACGCTACGATATCAAACACCACGTCTCTCTAGCCGAAAAGAACTAAAACTTTCAATCTGATTTGTCTTTATTAAAACAAAATTTAACTTAAAGCAAATACATCTAACAAGAGTCATGTACCAACGTCAATCAAACTTTCAATAACCAAAGTCATTTTCCACGACACTAAGAACTATGTAAGCCACCCTTCCAACAAGCAATTACAATTGCTCCACAATCCACGTGTATCCCTCTTGGATCACACATTCATCACAGTGTATCCCTCTTGGATCACACATTCATCACAGTGTATCCCTCTTGGATCACACATTCGTCTCAGTGTATCATCCTCCTGATGACTACACACTACGGTCTTTAAAGTGCTTACATCAGTTTTCTGTCACATCATTAAGACGTTCACAATTATGATCGTCATCTACATTAAACTCAATTGGTACATAACCTTTTGGTATCTTAAGTACCCTGCAAAACAGACTACAAAGATACTGATATCTTCTATATCAGTCGCTACTGACTAATCGTAAATGAATATCAACCATTCGGAAGACGGTTCCGGTATTAAAAGAATAAACATTAAAAGTAATATCAACACAAAATCCAATATTTTAATCATTTTACAAATTTAAATGCTAACACAAGTTAAAATATCGTGTAAGAATATAGTAGAAGTAAACACAAAAACTTAACAAACAACCCAAATACTACGTCTACGCTCGTATCATTTAATTTTTGAAAGTCATTTAGTCTATTTCTTAGTCATAACAAGTTAAAGTTTATAGAGACAGGTTACTACTACTCTTGCGCTTCGAACGCGCGATAATTCAACGGAACTACACGTACGCGATTCTCGCGGCATCGTGAAATAAATTACTCACTAGTAACACTTAGTTGTCCGAACACTTTTAGTAGGCATGAGAACACCATCCCACTTCTGATGTCGGAATTCATCAGAAGTGGAAGAGGGCTGAACTGGTTTAATTAATAATGTAAGGCATTCGATGTATTCACATCCCACTTCTGATGACGGAATCATCAGAAGAAAGGGGGTCGGTTACATTAATTAATTACAATGTCAGGTAGCACGAGATATTTAAACAGACTAGTTATTGGGGTGGAGGCCGAATTACTCAACATACGATGAATTCACCGAGCTATTCACTACTATTCACTACACAGCTATTTACTATCGCGTGGCAGAGGGACAAACTCAGAACAGTGCCCGGGACTTGCGACCCCGGGTGTAGGCTTAGGGAGGGCCCTCCTTACAATGCGCATTGGCGCTCACCGTCCACTGGCCGAGTTTCTCGCTGCGCCTAGTCAAATTACAGGTCGTAATACAATTAGTAACAATTAATTCGTTTGTACAAACCAATTATTGAAGAGTCGAGGTTACGCTACTAACAGGATACAACGAGTGCTGCTAATCTATTCGCTGCTCCTTCTTTTCAGTTCAGTTCTTTGCTTAATGGCTTTTAGTTGTATCCGTTTTCCTCAATAATAAAAATCTAATCGTCAACCTCTGACTGACATCTGCCACAATCTGTATCGAACATACTCAAACACACTGCTTGACGTTTCCAACCATAAAGGTTCAATGGAATTATTAAAAGTAATAAATCTAATTTTAATAACTATGCATTGATTCTCCGACATATATATAAAATCTCTATATATATAAAAATGAATCGCTGAATGTGTTGCTAAGCGCAAATCTCGAGAGCAGCTGAACCGATTTCGCTAATTCTTTTTTTATAATATTCCTTGAAGTACGGGAATGGTTGTTACGGAGAGAAAATTTTAAAAAAATCCCTGAAAAAGTCTAAAAACAACACTTTTCTATATTCCCATACAAAAGATTCGTAATCTATACTAATCAAAGATTTAAATCGTTGATACTAATATATAAAGCTGAAGAGTTTGTTTGTTTGGTTGTTTGTTTGTTTGTTTGTTTGTTTGTTTGTTTGTTTGTTTGTTTGTTTGAACGCGGTAATCTCTGGAACTACTGGGCCAATTTGAAAAATTCTTTCAGTGTTAGATAGCCCATTTATCGAGGAAGGCTATAGGCTATGTATCATCACGCTAAGACCAATAGGAGCTGAGTCCACGCCGACGAAGTCGCGCGCAGAAGCTAGTAATACTTAAAAGTCAATTTGAACTTTAATACCATACCATAAGGTTTAAGTGTTAGTGAAAAAAATTAAAAAAATAAAGAATTGACTGTTAGGTGGTACGAAGTTCGCCGGGTCAGCTAGTTTTAAATAAAGTTATTTTTTGTATAAGTTTTAATTTGGGGTGTTCATTAATATTGTACAATATGTTTTGATCTTTCTGGGTTTCGATTGTATTTGTTTACTGAGTTAATTAATTATTTGTCCTACGAGCAGTGGTATCGCAAGTGCTACAAATAACATCATTTGCTTATCAATTAGTCTAAAATTGTCATTATCCAATCAATCTGAAAAATATATCTTTGTTCGAATAATATAAAATCATTGACAATACTTTATCTTACTTTTTAATACCATATAGATAATTATGGTTTAGGCACATGAGGGATAAAATTTGAGCGACAGGTAACGCGGCAGCGTCATGACGTTCAGTACCTACTTGGATGGGTGACCGCCTGGGAACACCGAGTGGGTGAAGTTCCGATAAGCCCGTCCGTACCGCTTTTTTTCTTGAAATTTCGTATGCTTAAAATGTATTTTGACTCGCTGATCACGAATATGATAGTCAAAATTGGGGCTTTTTTCATTTTCAAGGTCAAAACTTTCGTAAAATTGATAAAAAAACTCATTTTCACAGGTTTTTCTATGCTATCTCGATAAATACTGGTCTTAGAAAAATGTTTCCCATAGAAGTTGTAGATTATCAAAAAATGCACGTCTTATGTCATACATTTTTTTGTCTAAAACAATTTTTTTTTCGTGAAAAATGGAAAAAAACTGTTGTCACCGTGGGAAGGTTGGAGTCTTCAAAGCGAGCTTGGAAGTGCGTTTATGTTACATTTTTGTTTATTGTTTTTTCAATACTAGGTTAGGTTAGGTTTTTTTTTAACTTTTTGTTTTTTATTTTTTTTTTACTTTTTTTGTTTGACCTGATGGTATACCAGCGATAGTCCTGCGTACATGTGCCCCTGAGTTGTCTCCACCTCTTACACGCCTGTACCGCCTGTCACTTAAGACTGGCAAAGTGCCGAAGTCTTGTCGTGAAGCCTGTGCCCAAAAAAGGTAGTCGTGCAGACCCTGTTAATTACCGTCCCATCTCGGTCACATCCATACTCTGTAAGACTATGGAACGTGCACTGAACAACAAACTCCTGGCCCACTTGGAAGGTAACGATCTCCTCAGCGACCGGCAGTACGGTTTCCGCCAGGACCGTTCGACTGGGGACCTTCTAGTGTATGCCACACATATATGGAGTGAGGCCATTGACAAACACGGCGAAGCACTTGCCGTGTCTCTCGATATCTCGAAGGCCTTTGACAGGGTTTGGCACGCGAGCCTTATAAGCAAGCTTCCTTCATATGGTATTCCACCTAGCCTTTGCACTTGGATTTCTGACTTCCTGAGCGAACGTTCAATACGAGTTGTCCTTGACGGGTACTCGTCGGACCAAAAGGCTATCGACGCCGGTGTTCCTCAGGGATCAGTCTTGTCCGCTACCCTCTTCCTGCTGCATATTAACGATCTGCTCGTCCCCGGTACCTTTGGGTATGCTGACGACAGCACAGTGACGGACAGATACTTTTCAAGTGCAAGGGCTAGTAAGGATGTTATCCAGTCTTGTCGAGAGGATATGGTCAGCCGCTTGAACGCCGCCCTCCAGGCAGTGTCCGAAAGGGGCGATGCCAATCTGGTCACGTTCAACGTTACAAAAACACAGGCGTGTGTGTTCTCCTCTAAACGGAGCCCTTTACACCTGGCTCCGACTTTCCGGGATGTTTCTGTAGAAATTACCGACTCCCTACAGCTCCTCGGTGTAGAGCTATCGTCCAATATGAACTTTGGGCAGCACACCGAGTCCAAAGCAAAAACTGCAGCAAAATAACTAGGTATTCTCTCTAAGGTCAGGCGATACTTCACTCCAGAACAGCTGCTTCAACTATATCAGCCACAATTTCGGTCTTGTATGGAGTATTGCTGCCATCTTTGGGATGGATCCGCCAAATACCAACTGGCAACTTTGGACTCGGTGGATAAACGAGCTAAGAGACTCATAGGTGACCCTACTCTGACAGACACTAAGTTGCAGAGTCTCGATCATCGGCGTAGGGTAGCTCGTCTGTCGGTGTTCAACAGAATATATTTCGGTAAGTGTGCGAAGGAATTGCACGATCTAATTCCCCCAACAACCTTCCGCCATCGGGACACTAGGCGCGATCGATCGTTCCCTCCTTATGTCATCGATATGCCACCTACGCGCACAAAACGCTTGGGCACTAATTTCCTAAAGCGCACAGCTAAGGAATGGAACTCGTTGCCCGCGTCTGTGTTTCCCGAACGATACAATCTAGGTGCCTTCAAGGCCAGAGTGAATAGGCTGTTATTAGGCAGGCATGCTCCACCTTCGACCGCATCGTCACTTAACATCAGGTAAGATTGCGGTCAAATGCCTATTTGTCATAAAAAAAAAACTAATAATACTTACGCTATTATTAAATGAAATTTTAATAGTAATAGAAATAAAGGCTATTTTTATTTCATTTATGTACCTATTTATTTATTTTATTTAATATAAATTAAAGGATTATTACTGAAAAGATAAAGAGACCTTTGTCTTAAATTTATGCTCCTCCAGCTTTCCACATTCTAATGTTATGGATTTCATTTAGCAGCAAAATACCATAACTTTTACTTATATACCTACAGGTCTGTACGGAACCCTCGGTGCGCGAGTCCGACTCGCACTTGACCGTTTTTTTTTTATATAAAAATAACTTGGATAATTAACTATCAAAACATAATCCGCTCTGCGGGTGCGGTGCGGGTGCCGACTGCCGAGTGAGTGCCTAAACACTGTTGGTTGTGGGTTTCTCGCTCGGAGTACATATATATTTGTAATTGAGTAATTGAACAAATAATAAATATATCATTTCAGTCTGGGTATCTGTCCTTGAGGGTATTCTTGTGATTCTGACACAACATTAGCTGTCGGTCCCCGTGGTTAGTTGTTACCATACACAACGGACTACAACGATCGCTACTCATAGTAGGGAATATAGTATTATCTGCCAGTTCTGCCACCCCGCAGTGAATCAGCGTCGTCGATTGAGTTCTGACCCTTTTCCTAAATTGTTACGTAAATACGATCACACGATCACGATCACGATTCAGCCTGTAATATCCCACTGTTGGGCATAGGCCTCTTCCCTATGTAGGAGAAGGATCGGAGCTTAATCCACCACGCTGCTCCAATGCGGGTTGGCGGATATATTCCCTACTATGAGTAACGATAGTTATCAGATGTACATGATAACACCCGGGACCGACGGCTTAACGTGCTCTCCGAGGCACGGTGGGGAGACCCACAAGGACTGCACAAACACCCAGACCACGGCAAACATCTGTATGGCCAATACAAATGTTGTCGTGTGCGGGGATCGAACCCGCAACCGCCCGCGCAACAGTCAATCGCAATCCAGTGCTGTAACCGCTGCGGCAACGCGGCGTCGTACGTAAATACGAACGTAATCGTAAATAAAATATGTATTGTCTGTGGTCGCCCTCTGCGATCTCTCTCTTCTGTTCCTGTCGTCATGCTCACGCACGCTAAATATAGCTCGTCTAAAATTCAAGTCTTTCATTGAAACCACAAGCCCCTCGCCAGCACCAACAACCATAACATAAATTAAGAAAGAGGTTATGCCCAGCAGTAGGATGATAAAAGCTGAATCAATCAAACATATTATGAAACAAAGTCAAACTCATTAGCCTATTCGTGCTACTCAAAATTGAGCGGATTTTCATGCGGTTGTTCGGTTCGATCAATTGAAAAAGTGATTTACGAGGACAGCTTAGGTGTAAGTATAATTTGTTAAAATTTTGCATAAATTGGTTGAGATATGATATTTGACGGTTAAAACATCGCAATAAGTCAAGCTGCCTGCCTCTTTTATTGAAAAGGCTGACGAAATAGTTTTAGATACAAGCCATGTATGGTGGACTTAAACTTCCTTTACAACTCGACAAAAAAGTCTTTGAGGACATACGTATCTGTGAAATGTAGATACATTTGAAAAATAGCTTATTTTAAGTCCCCCATTCGAGCTTCTAAAATAATGGGCACTAATAATACGGTCATTTGGTAAGCTATTCAGAAGGAACCCAGTATTGTATCAACTTTTCATGCATATTAAGACAATCCTCTGAACCACATGCCTCAAACAAATATCTTAGGAATTTACCTATTTCAGAAAAAAAAAAAACTTGTAATAATCAAATAGCGGGAGTCCGTTGCTACGAGTAGTAATGTAACAAAAATCGAATACTGTCTGAATCATATTATATTCTATTTCGTTAAATGAGTCTATTATTCCAGCACAAGAAAAACATTGGAACTATTTACGATCTGCCTCAATAAAATATTACTAAAGATTTTTACAATAAACTCCATACGTAATATATACATAAAAAAATTGAATAGTTAGTTACTTTATTTATCAGAAATATAATAAGCAAAACTAGAGATAGAATACTAAAAGGGTAATTTCGATAATTCGGTAGCTTGAAGTATGCACTTCTAGTACAATTTATAAGTACTAATTCTGAAATAACGATTGTCTTATAAAGGAAGTTCTTTATAGGCGTTGGATGGTACTGATGGATGTTATTTTCGGTATCGATTTCACAATTCGTCTGATGTACGAGAGCATCGCGTTTGGAAAGCCAAAACCAATCGCAATCACTTTAGAATGTGTGTGTGTTTTAATCCACGATGTTCATTCCATATATTTTTATACTAAACTAGCTGACCCGGCGAACTTCGTACCGCCTAACAGTCGATTCTTTAAAATACTTATCCTTCCCGGAACCCCTCTTCTAACATTTAAACTTTATGGTATGGTATTAAAGTTCAAATTGACTTAAGTATTACTACGAATCTTTTGTATGGGAATAGAAAAGTGTTGTTTTTAGACTTTTTCAGGGAATTTTTGAAATTTTTCTCTCCGTAACAACTATCCTCGTACTTCAAGGAATATTATAAAAAAAGAATGAGCGAAATAGGTTCAGCTGCTCTCGAGATTTGCGCTTAGCAACACATTCAGCGATTCACTTTTATATATATAGAGATGTGTCTCCCACACAATAATTTGAAACAAAACCGTTAGCCTATACCCTTCCTTGGTAAATGGGTTATCCAACACTAAGAAATTTTTTTTCAATTCGAACCAGTAGTTCCTGAAATAAGTGCCTTTAAACAAACAAACTTTTCAGCTTTATAATATTAATATAGATGTACTGATAGAATATATATATTGACATATATAAGTAAAACTGTTTTTTTACAGTCAGTAGTCTTAATGTTCTCAATGTTTTGTACCCTGTAAAATTTATTTGAAAATATCAGATTGTTTCGAAAATAAGACGCCTTTACGCGGTATGGCGCAATAGGAAATATCTTCTCCAAAATCTAGAGCAGCCTCTCTGTGGATGTAACTTAACTATCTGTGTTTCTGAAAAACTACAATCTGGGCATCTTCAAGTCGCGAGCGAATAGGCTATTTTTAGGTAAGTGTGCTTCATCTTAAACCGCATTCTCACTTAATATTAGGTGAAATAGTGGTCAAACGCAAGCCTATCTAATTATAAAAAATTATACTTCAAGCTAGAGTATTAAAATACTTCAAAAAAAAAACCTACCACTTAATTAGACAATAAGTCCACAACGCCATCTGTTCGAAACGATAAAGACTACTTTCTTGTTTTAGTCCACAACGCCATCTCTTAGAAATGATAAAGACTACTATCTTGACTGCAAAACTAACGGCATCTATTCATGCATGCTTGAACTACTTCGTATCCACACGGGCATTGTAAAAATTTACTCTCATCATTTTTCTCTAACGAGCCAAAAGAAGTACCTATAACTTCAAAAATAAAAAATACCTAGAACCCTCACAAATAACAATGCTTTCAAGTAGCGTTGCGTTTGCGAGATGGGCAGCACGAAGATCTCGGAGATGTGTGTGATGAGTGATCTTTGGAGAACGGTGGTTGGGTCGGCAACGTGCTGTTTCCATATGCTTCAGTATAAACCGCTTACTACCAGGTAGACAATCTACTTGTCTGCTTCTCTAGCGCTATAAAAAGCTATGAAATATTATTATAAGAAAGTTAGGCAACTAAAATAAACTTTTTAACACCAAGTTCTCACACCATGCGCTAAGTATGCAGATAATTATGTTTGATTTTTATTACATTTCGTGTTAAGTCATTCGTGTTCGAAAATGAAAACGATAAGTAACATGATTAACTAATACCTTAAAGTGTCATTCGCGTTTGAAACTGAAAAAGATAAGTAACATGATAAAACTAAATTTCTAATGCCTTAAAGAAAATAAACTATACGAATGCTAGTGAAACTATCGTTATACAGTCTTCTTTCTGTAGTAATTTACTGTGGTAAGGCACAGCAGGAAATATCGTGCTCAAAATATGGAGCAGCTCGAATGGTAAATTACATCGACTTTACAGAAGATCTGTTGGTGAGTAAGGTGACCAGAGCTCCTGGGGGGGGGGGGGGATTGGGGATAGGGTCGGCAACGTGCTTGCGACGCTTCTGGTGTTGCAGGCGTCTATAGGCTACGGTAGTCACTTACAATCAGGTGAGCCGTACGCTTGTTTGTCGACTTAGTAACATAAAAAAAAACCAAAGGTAAAATCACGTTATCATGTGTCATTAAAACGCGTTATATCATTTTGACAAACAATACGTTAATTTATTTGTTTGCATGATATTTCACAAGCGCGTTACGTAATACCATTCAGCAATACATCCTTATTTATTGAACACGAGTAAAATCAAATCGATTACACTGCAAATGAAATAACACATATAATTCTGTTTTGTTACTTTTCCACTACACCTATAATAACGCGACTAAGCTAAACCAACTCGATAATCATAGGTTTAGGAGCGATCCTTATTAGTGGCATACCTACCTTCACACGATTTTAAAAACTTTTTATTTTTAATATAATATTAATAAAATAATAATAATGGGTGATGTTTTTATTTTTATTTATTTTATTTAACAATTTATTTTTTATTTTTATTTTACAAATTTGTCGTGGAGACTCACGTATAATGGATGTGCTTATCCCTTTAAGAGATTTCTTCCAGCACATTTTTATTGGTGACTTTCATTTTAAAACAGTAATTAACTAGTATTCAGTTGGTGTAGTATTCCTCGTAGCTGCGATAATGATTTTGAAAGAAAACATGTTATAAATCATTATTTTACCGTCCAAATTGAGAAGATTCTCAATGCACTTACATATCTTTTCTCTTTATCCATGAATAATGTTATGGTAAAGTTAAGGTAATTTGGTCACCTCACCTCAGTATGGGGGCTTGTTGTTGTAAATCGTAATAATAACTTTAATGGTCTAAGATCCGGAATATAACAAAATCTTCCCTCATCTGTTAATTAGATGAAACAATTTTTTATGGGCTGATTTCAATATTGTGAATTTATAAAAACAACCTCTGCCACCATAAGCCTGCTGCAAATAATAATACTTAAAAAAAAAAATTTTTTTTCTTCTAAAAAATCTTTTCCCTCTCATGTTAATTACATGTAGTAAGCTAAAACCGTCAATATTTTACATTATATACCTGACTGTAGTAGGCACCCATCTCTATGATTGCTACACTTACCTGCAGCCAGGTCAGTAACCTCAGTCAGCAGTAACCTTATTAACGGTTTTAGCTTAGTACATGTAATTAACATGAGAGGGAAAAAATAAAAAAAATAAAAAATGTTGTTTTTATAAATTCACAATATTGAAATAAGCCTATAAAAATTGTTTCATCTTTTAACAGATGAGGGAAGATTTAGCTTCTCGGATCTTAGACCATAACGCATCTGTTGTGATGTCGAAGTATGTCATCACTTTCATGTCTTGATAACAAGATATATACATATATCCTTAAGCAGATCTATCATACAGTCTTAATATACCCACCCGGTATGATTATTATATTTACTATACTTAGATTGTGGAGCAGCGCAATTATATCGTATATTAAAAAAATATACAAATAAGAAAAGTTATTTGCTTTCTTATTTAAAAGCAGCGGGTATCAGCAGCTATCGCTGCACAATTTTGTAAAACGTAATTCAAATTCCTTTGAATATTTTTCATTTAAAGCTTAACCTTAAAGCATATTGTATTTCAAAGTATGGAGTGTATCTCGAACAGACTGAAAATTTTAGGTGTTTATTTATTGAACACAACTGGCGGACACCACACCAGTCACATCTAGGAATCATGTTATAGCTGATAATGCTACTGTGGTCCCAATGTGACTAAATCCTAAGTCGGGAGTAAAGAAAACAGTCCAATCAGATACGCTCAGATCATTACAAACATTTCTTTAACTGAGGTAGGGCCCAGCAGGAAATATCCTGCTCAAAATGTGGAGCAGCGAGACTGGGTTAATACCTCGACCTTACAGAAGATAACAGCTATATAATACTGCTTTCAAGCAGTATGATGTTCCTGTTGGTGAGTAACGTGACCTGAGCTCGATGCTTTTGGTATTGCAGGCGTCTATATAATTATAATTGCTTACCATCAGGAGAGCCGTACGTACGCTTGTTTGCCGACCTAGTTATATATAAAAAAAGAAAATTTACTACGGTCTATACAAATATTCCGTATGACGGTATGAGTAGAGATCGAATAAACCCTTACAAATTCGCATTTATACCTAATTATTATTAAGATGAATTTTATCATGAAGATCTAATACGTTTGTCTTACTAATTTAAGTTTGTATTTTAATTAAGGTAACCAGTACAGCAACACGAAAATATAAATTAAAAACAAATTGCTTGAAGTAAACAAGTACCCGTTGAGGGATCTTTTGAAACAATTTCTAAAAGGTATAGAAACGTTCCGTTATAACGATAAATCACATGAGTCATTCATTCGTTCATACCACAAAATTGCAAAGTGCGAATCCATTCATTCGCGGGACGCCAAAAACGCGAATATTAAAATGGGGTTAAGTAAACCCAGCCGCGCCGCTTCGCTGTGATAACATTCAGAACATTTTTTGGAAATATTTGAAATGTTTTTATTAATATGCTTTAGTTATTGCAGTCGATTTTAGGTATGGTTTTTAGTTTCGGTGAATTGAAAGCTACAGGTTAGGTTTTATCGGATGGGACTTTGTTTGAGGTGGATATTTAATAATAATAAAAGTAGAATTTGGATGAGGATTACGAAGAATAGGGATGTTTGGTGCGAACTTAGGAACCCCCTGGCCCTGTGAATAAAGTTAGCAAATATATATATATATATATATATATATGTGTGTGTGTGTTGTACCAATTTTAATGACTAATATGGTTCTAAATTTTTAACAAATTAATTCGGTTATAGATTTTTTACATTCTTTATCAAGGCATATAATCAGTGTTATTTTAGTTGACGCATCACGAGCACATCATATGATCATAATTATATTTATGCAAAGAAAAAAAATCTATAAAAAATGACGTGGACTTACGTATATTGGCGTTAAAAAAAAACTAAAATAAAAACAATAATCTCTAAATCATTATCAAATGTCACGAAGGTGACTTACAATGTAATCATTCGTATCATTGCGAAACAGTGCGAGTAACCCCGTACGACCGTTTCCGACTAATTACGAGACGCATACCTAAACTTTTACTAATTAAACTGTACTCATACATCCGTTAAACCTATTTTCATCTTCATAACGACGAAGGTCGTAAAGGGCTAAAGGCCTAAAGCTGACCTTTTTAATTAATATGTGTTTTAATTATTTGGTTTAAAATTGATGTGTAATTATTTAAATATACTAAGTATATAGTAAGGTAGTCTGGTCTAGGTAAGTCCAACTTCGAGAACGAGATCTCTCGTCGAATCCAACTCGGATGGGCAGCGTTCGGGAAACTACGGGAAATCTTCGCGTCCAATATTCCGCAGTGTCTGAAGACGAAAGTCTTCAACCAGTGTGTGTTGCCAGTGATGACTTATGGATCCGAAACGTGGTCGCTAAATATGGGCCTCATAAGAAGGCTCAAAGTCGCTCAGCGGGCGATGGAGAGAGCAATGCTCGGTATTTCCCTACGCGATAGGGTTAGAAACGAGGAGATCCGTAGGAGAACCAAGGTAACCGACATTGCTCGAAGAATCGCACAGCTGAAGTGGCAATGGGCAGGGCACATAGCTCGAAGAACCGATGGCCGATGGGGCAGAAAGGTTCTGGAGTGGCGGCCGCGTACCGGACGCCGCAGCGTTGGCAGGCCCCCCACGAGATGGACCGACGATCTGGTCCGGGTCGCGGGAAGCCGCTGGATGCGTGCTGCGCATGACCGATCGTCGTGGAAAGCATTAGGGGAGGCTTATGCCCAGCAGTCCGTGAGCTGAAATGATGATGATGATGAAGTATATAGTTGATGTATTTTGCTGTAGTTCTTGTGATACATTTTCATTACGTTGTTATGTTAGATGACGTGTAATTATTCTCATCGCTGACTCAAACGCGATCCCAAACATTATAATACACCATTGCATCGACGTTTCTCTTTCTACAAGTACCTATATCTGAAATGCATTCAAAGATACTTATCTAATATCTATCAAAGATAAGCAGTAAATTTCTACGTATCTATGTCTTTACTCACAATGACAAACATAATATAAACATTGCGTTTCACATTTCTAAAGTCTTAGCTACCGATAATAGATTTTCATTTTGGATTCGTATTTAGTTCTTATTAGATGACGTGTAATTAAACTCACCGCTGACTACGCCTTACAGTTTTACCTGAGCAATTTTCAATCCAATCGATTTCGGAAAATAAAAACCCATGTGTTATTGTGAATCTCTATTAACATAATATAAATTTAATTGTCTCTATATAAAATGCAGTTGTAATTATAAATTACTAGTGGTAGCCCAGTGGGCGAAATTCGACCATAATTAAATTATAAGTTTGAACATTATTTAAGGTTCTGTTGTCAAAGACTATACTTCTATAATCACAGATTTAATTAATCTAGAATATAGTCTCAATGTGACCACAGACTTTAACAATAAAAAAAAGAGTATACATATATGCGTGTGTGTTTCATATACATAGTAGTGTGTCTAATGTTTTTATTTATTTATTGATTTAACGTATTTTTTATGCATAATTAAAAAATATTAGCAGTCTGCGCTTCTTATCTATATTATAAACTATAAGTGGGCGAAATTTTACACTCCTCCGTACGCGCTACTTTCGTCAAAAGGGGTACAAAGTCTTCTCTTCACGTATTAATCTATGCATTCTGGTCGATCTTGTGCCAGCTGTATACATAATATAATCTGTTACTGTTACTGAGAGCACAATTTCACAACATTATGCATAGTGCAGAAAATCATCTTTCTTCTTCCTTCGCTTCTATGTAACAAAAGTTTTCTAATTACACAAAAAAGGTGTGTGTGTAATTCACACACGATAGAAGTGAAACTTCTATCTCTATGGCAAACTAATTAAAAAAAGGTGTGTGTGCGATTCACACACGATAGAAGTGAAACTTCTATGGCAAACTAATTAAAAAAAACTTATTTAAAATTAGCGGCTTGCAGCGCGGCTCGTCCTTCCCTGTTGTTTTGCCGTGGCATCCGGTTTGAAATCACAACGATTCTAAAGAAGTTTCACTTCAAAAACACATGTAAAGGCGGAATACATCGAACTGCATAAATAATTTTTGTGGTCAGTACTCTGACACAATAACATCAGAAAAGTTCTAAGAAGTTAAATATTCCAAAATCATATATTTAAAACAATAAAATATAGTATTTTTAAATACATAACACACAGATGTGATTTTCCTTTCAGTACAAAGTTCCTTTTAAAATTTTATAGCAATGATATAATCGTGCTCATTGCTATTAAATACCAGAGGTCGTTGCTATTAAAATATTCGAGGCATTAAATGTTTTCGTTTCATTTTGTTACTACAATATTTGAATATTATTTTAATTTAAGTTTATTGATATTGAAATTGACTAGCCCGTAAGCGCAGTTTGTAGTGACTCTGCTTTCTGCTCCGGGGGTTGTGGGATCGATTCCCGCCTCGAGTATGGAGGTGTGATATATATATGTATTTATTTATATGTATTTATAAAAAATATGTAGCTATATTAGCCGGGTGTTACCTATAACAAGTATTAAGTTGCGTATCGTAGCAACAGGCAACCGTGTGTATGTTAAGAATATTAACGTGCTCTCCGAAGCACGGTGGGGAGATCTACAAGGACAGACATCCAAATCGGAAAGACATATATATATTTGTATCCATTATGAACGGGAAGCGAACCCGCAAAACAGTGTTTAAGCTCCTACACGCACCACTACACCAGAGCGATTATTTATTGGTTTAATAGGTATAATTTTAGCTTAATTTATTTATTTTAAGCGTCAACGCAAAGAAGATCAAACGCGATACCAAATATTTTAACACACCATTGCATCGGCGTTTTACTGCCATACGAGTATATCTGAAATGCATTAAAAGATACTTATCTATCAGAGATAAGCAGTAAATTTCTACTTATCTATGTCGTTAGTCAATGACAAACATGTCAATATTGCGTTTTAAAGTCGTAGCTACGAGTCGTAGCTACCGACAATACGTTCGATGGATTTTTAAGATAAGCTCGGTAATCTTTAGACAGGTTTTTGAAATGTAATTTAATATGATAGCATTGACGTAGCGAGCTTAACTCGCGCCCGTGGCACAATACCTAGCCCCTTTTAGCCCCCCCCCCCCTCCATTCGAAAACCATATAAGGGGTCGTTCAAGTATTACGTAACGCAAATTTTGAAGATTTTTGACCCCCCCTCCCCCCACGTAACGCGCCGTAACGTTTTCCTGTACCCCCCCCCCCCCAGCCCATAAACGTTACGTAACACCCCAACTGACCATTTTTACCCAAATGTCACAACTTTGTTGCGAAAACTACCGAAAAGTCGCTTAAAAAAATCGCGTTTGCGGTAAGTATAAATATATAATATACAAAAAGGGATATAAACGAAAAGGGTTGCCAATTTGGGAGATTTTAGTACACTAGTTTTTTTTATTTAAATAAAAAACAACGTTACGTAACGCGTTGTTCGAGACCCCCCCTCCCCCCCTTGTAACGCATCGTAACGTTTTACAAGACCCCCCCTCCCCCCCTAAAAGCGTTACGTAATACTTGAACGGCCCCTAATATGTCCAGCAATTTTTGTTTTGTAGACCATTTGGCTTCCCTTTGCGAGTAGCGCCTAAGGCCTTAAGTATAAATTAAGGCCTAAGGCATGATACCCCCCCTTGCATCCCCCTCGCTACGCCATAATTATGATAGGTCAAGATTTATCTAGTTAAAACTATAAATAGATTTGATATTGTGAACCCCCAAAGGTTGAGTGTCTATAACTTTAACCATAGTTGGACACAAATAGTTTCTGTCAGGTAATTTCCGGTTACAATCCGTGAGAATTCTCTATTCCCAATCGAGCCAAATGCCCGCGTCTCCTGTTGTTCTGACTTTGTTGACGTCAAGTTGAAAACGAATTAGGCTATCATAACTTAACGACAATATTAATTATTATTGTGGCAAGATTATAAAAAGTGAATCGGTCTCCAGTTTTATTGAGTTTTAAAGACATTTATTTATATTACGCCGTGACATTTAAACATTAACAATACAGCGCTATTTAAGATGGCGACGACATGCATTTTTGGTGTACAGTAATTATTATTTTATTATATCTAATATGTATACAATATAGGCCAATTCTTCATACAACTAAGTACATAGAAATCGTTACTTACATTACTTAAAATTATTTAACAAGAAATGAAACCAATAGTATATAATACAAATAGTAGTTTTTCATTTTAACTATGCCTATTAATTAATAGGTATATTCTTTGAAAATCCCATTTTCAAGTTCTTCGAATCTCGAATTGGGTTCTAATTATTTCTGCTGTTGCTTTAAATTATTTTGTTCAAAAACTCTTGATAATAATTTAGATTTTTACCAACATTGAAATAACAGAACTGTGTGGGTGCTTACATAATCCGATTAAGACAAAATCCTTTAATCTCTGCGAGAAGCCTATTATTTCGAATATTGTACCCTTTTTCCTTTATTATTAAGCCGGATTTAAAATGAAATCCAATAGAAAATATACATTCTGTACCTATGATCATCATCAAGACATCGTTATCGAAAAGATTGCGAGAGAAATGAGATTCCTTGTACAGGTTTTTGCTGGTGTGCCACAAGTAGGTACACTATCTCCTTTACTTTTCACTATATTTGTATCTGCTCTTACTAAACTTTTTACTTTATCTTTAACTATAGTGACGACAGTAGGTATATGAAATTACAATTGTCGTGTTACTATTGTTATTCAATATAAAAATATTATTTTAAGACAGTAACCAACTGGTAAGAATAGTAAAGCTTCATTAAGCAAGACATAATTTTATTTTTTAGGCATCTTTTCCCCTTTTGTTTACTAAACCTACTATTAAAAGTCGTTATAATAAATGAATAAACAGTTAAAAAAATCTAGGCTGTGTGAAGGTTTTTGCTATTAGTGGGATGTAGAAGTGGAAAAAAATAGTTAAATTATTTTAATTACTTTTTCTCATCGTTTCTTTGCACAAACAAAAACAACGCTACGAAGCGTCGTTATTAATATTTATAATGCTCATCGTCTTCCATTGTCTCCTAGATGCGAACCCATTATCTCTAAAGTAGTACCTAATAATAGTTAATCAATTGTCTTCAATACGCCAACACACTCGCCTCACGATTCAGCCTGTAATATCCCACTGTTGGGCATAGGCCTCTTCCCCATTTAGGAGACACACTCGCCTAGTAACTTTTAATAACATAAGACATGTTAGTATATAGATATTTATATATATATTTATTCATACGAATCGGAAACCGCAGTATAATTATTACACAGCTGATCTCATTATCTCGTACAATTATTGAAATAATGCTGAATTTACACTTTGCACAGATTTATTAATGTTATTTACTGTCTATTAATTCATTACAAACGGATGTGTGGCATAATTTAAACAATTATTGAAAGATATATTTTGTATTTTTGATTAAGTAATAATAATAATAGCTTTATTTAATTACACAATAGATAAATAGTACTAATTATATGTATGATTTGATAATTAAAAATTATATTACTAAATAATCGTAATGAATCTAACTCTTGCAATTTAATTTCCTTCTAATGTAGCCCCCCTTAGGGTAAAAGTTTCCTCCAAAGAATTCCATTTTGGTCCTGGATGACCATGGCTAAATACATATAGGGAAAAATATTTCTTTCTGGGCGGGACAACGTCTGCCGGGTCCGTTAGTATAAATCTATACAAATAAATAAAATTAGAGTGTCTATTTGTAATATTAAAATAACCGCTTTTTACGAAATGCATATGGACGTTTACACGGTACACATACCAAAACAACATTTTTTACAATTTTTGTATGTCTGTCTGTTTGTTCCGGCTAATCTCTGAAACGACTAGACCGATTTTGACGAGACTTTCACTGGCAGACAGCTAACGTAGTAAGGAGTAACTTAGGCTACTTTTATTTTAGAAATGGATTTATTTTATAACTCTGTGAAATGAACAATAACTTTTTTTTTAAATTCCACGCGGACGAAGACGCGGGCACAGCTAGTATATAAATACAAATATAACAGCCAGACTCAGGCGGGAATCTACTACACTATTAGTCTATGGGTGTTTCATCTGAAATCAACTACTTTTATTTATTTCCTCTTATGAAATTAATAGCTTAACGATGTTAACATCTACTTATACTAATATATAAAGCTGAAGAGTTTGTTTGGTTGTTTGTTTGTTTGTTTGTTTGTTTGAACGCGGTAATCTCTGGAACTACTGGGCCGATTTGAAAAATTCTCTCAGCGTTAGATAGCCCATTTATCGAGGCAGGCTATAGGCTATGTGTCATCACGCTAAGACCAATAGGAGCGGAGTCCACGCCGACGAAGTCGCGCGCAGAAGCTAGTTTATAATAATTTGTAATTGTGAGTCTAAGTGACATTATTACACAAACAAATTGTCCGCAGGATTAGCAATTCCCGCTCAACTTGACAAGGGCCACCTCAGCATTTGACATCGCAATGAGCGTACCCTCATCAAAATCAGTTATCCAAAAGGATTCCGAGGGATACATTTCGGCAATTAATTTAATGATTATTCTTTAATCGATTAAAAACAAACTAATTATATTATTCGAAATCCTATTTGTACTGACTGAACTAAACTTACGAGTATAATAATAAATAAACGCTTCACACTCAATGGCCCCCAGTAGGATTTACTACTGTGTCGGGCGTCCGGAAACAATACAAAACACAAGCACAAACGTTCAGACCACGACAAACATCTATATGGCCAATACAAATGTCTGTGTTGAGCGGGGATCGAACCCGCGACCGCTAGCGCAACAGCCAGTGCTGTGACCGCTGTGTCTTTCAAAACTATTTTTTATCAAAATCAAATACATTTTTTAATCTTTATTCATTATAGAAATAAGAAACTTCATTATAAAAAAAAACAAACACTTTGAAACAGGATTTCTAATAAATAAAAACACGAAAACGTTTACCCAATTTTATTTATTCTTATAAAACACTTTAAATCATGATCACAGCTACTGAGCTCAAGGACTAAAAATCAAATCAGTTTGTAAAAGAAGACTGCTTTGTTTTACAAATTCTGTGATAATCCTTTTCAGGGAGGAGATAGTCATGTGTGATTTGTTTGAACTTATCTAAGTTGCAGTGACTGTTGGTTTCACAGCCCGTAAAGTGCAACATTTGTAATGTTGATTCACCAGCCTTTGGTAGGTAGATTGGCTGAAAGTAACAAAAAATCGTAAAAATATGTAATTATCTGATGTAGTGGTTGGTAAGGTATAAGTATAACACTAATGTAGTATAACAAGTTGTTTATTTAACTGTTCTTCACTGGATATCACTTTTTTTTTTTAGTTTTCTTTATACACCTAGGTCAGCAAACAAGCGTAATGCTCACTTGATGGTAAGCGATTACCGTAGCTTATCACACACACACTTCAGCCTATCGCAGTCCACTGCTGGATATAGGTCTCCCCAAGTTCGCACCAAAAATGGCGTGCCCTCATGTGTTTTTCCCATAGTCACCACGCGCTGGGCCGTTTGTTGGCCGTTTCTCGTAGACACTTGCAACACCAGAAGCATTGCAAACTTGTTACGTAGCTATATAAATTTTAGAGACTTAGAGTACCTATTTTGTAGCATGAAAGAAAAAGCAAAAAGTTTTTTCAGACAATTCTAGGAAATTGGGATGACGAAGGTACTCAATCATAATAATAGTAGCCTGGCGTATTTCACTTACCATAACAGTGAATTCCCCACTTGTCTTAGACCGGTACAGTTCAAGACCAAAGAGTGAACCATATTCAGGGTTGCTCTGTTCATGTCTGATGACCCTGGTTGCTTCCATCAAAGATCCGATATTGAAGTCGTGAGCAGAGTACATACGGAACCGCTTCTTGACTGGCTTTCCTTGAGAAATATCTGTCGCAGCTTGGACGAAATCATTAAGGATCACTCCTGAAAATATAGCGATGATTAATCAATGTAATTTTGACGATTACTCGTATCCTACGTTAGCTAAACATATGTGAAAGTTTCTGGGTTATTGCTACAAGATTAGGTTATTTTTTATCGTTTTAGTAATAATGAATGACGTAGAAACATTATATTATTTTTCATACATACTTCTTTGGGGTAATATCGGAGATATTCTGAATAAAATGTAACTTTTAATAGATTTTTTTTTTCAACAATAACACGAATTTACATTTTAAGCAAATGAAATGAAAGACTATTACACAGTACAGCTATTCGTTTAAAATACAATATTCTACCAATATATTTTAATGTAAGACGCCGCGTTGGCGCAGCGGTCAGAGCACTGGATTGCGATTGACTGTTGCGCGGGCGGTTGCGGGTTCGATTCCCGCACACGACAACATTTGTATTGGCCATACAGATGTTTGCCGTGGTCTGGGTGTTTGTGCAGTCCTTGTGGGTCTCCCCACCGTGCCTCGGAGAGCACGTTAAGCCGTCGCGTCGGTCCCGGTTGTTATCACGTACACCTGATAGCAATCGTTACTCATAGTTGGGAATATATCCGCCAACCCGCATTGGAGCAGCGTGGTGGACTAAGCTCCGATCTTCTTCCTATATGGGGAAGAGGCCTATGCCCAACAGTGGGATATTACAGGCTGAACCGTGAACCGTGATATTTTAATATACATCCAAAAAAGACAGACAGAAAAAAAATTAGAAGAGAATTAAAAACAAAAGAAAACGCAGTCTTGTCGGTGAAACTGATCTCTTCCAGGCAACCTTTAGAAAAGTACATAAAAAAGAAAAAAAAATGTTTATAGTAAAAAATATACATAATAATTATATTAACATTAATTCTTACCGCCGCCAATTTGCTTCATTTCCTCGTACCTGAAGAACACCCGGTAACCCAGTCTGGCTGCCTCCCCCAACTTTGGCAGTAAAGGTTTTGCCCATTCAGGGATGTCTAGACCGAGGCTTACCTGTTAAATGTTACAATAAAGCTTATTTAAACAACGTCTAGTCTATTGCAAAATATAATCTTTTTATACTATACTAGCTGTTCTCAACGGCTTTCACCCGTGTGCGCAAACAATTTCCCGTGGGAACCTATTATTTTCCCGGGACAAAAAGTAGCCTATGCTACACAGGGATAACTAAGCTTTCAAACGGTGAAAGAATTTTTTAAATCGGTCCAGTAGTTAATACAAATCTTTTCTCTTTATAATATTAGTACCTATAGACATAGATCACTTTTACAGTAATTAATTATTAAAAACAAATTTAACTTTAGTTTGTTAAATCAAAATAAAAAAGTGCACTTTAATAAAATAACTTTTGATTTTGTTTTTATGACGAGGAGCTGAAGCTGATGACAATTATCTAAGTATGAATTACTTATTTATTATTTACTTAAATGTTAAGTAAAGTATAATTTTTAGTCAAAAAATCATCAAATTTTGTATAAGCTGGTATTAAGTTCTATTAAAGATAGAAATCGTTATTTAAACTGCTGCGTATGTGATATTAGTTTTTGAGCAAATATTTACTTCTGCTCTGGTCTTTTGCCCTTTAGGATCTCCTTGTCATGCTTACTTATCAAGCCTTCGGTCCCGGTTATCATTACAAACCTGATGAAGAAATCTATTCTTGATAGTAAAATTATCTGCAATCCCTCTGAGGAATAGCGTCTTCAATATAAGCTACAAATCTTTTCATCTATCTCCTATAGAGATGGTAGGTTCCTGTCTGGTTTAGAGTTTTCGGTTCACTTTAATTCCACCTGTTTTCTTATCATGACCACTGGTGTAATGTAGCGCCTAAACACCGACGGCCATGGGTTCGATTCCCGCTCGGAATGGATATTTGTGTTTATACAAATATTTATTTCCAGTCTGGTTGTTAGTACACCTGATAACGATCGTTATTCATCATAGGGAATATATCCGACAACCCGCATTGAAGCAGTGTGGTGGATTAAGCTCTTATCCTTCTCCTACATGGGGAAAGTGGCCTATGGCCCTAGCAATGCGATATTACAAGCTGAAGCGTTATCAAATTACTATTGTATCACGCGTTTGTGGTTTGCCAAATACGAGTATCAAACATTTACCTTGAATTCCCATTTGGGTCAGCGATAACATTACTCATTTATCGAGTCTATTGATTCTGCTAATTAATATTCTTTTCATAGACTTGGAATTCATTATGTACTTCAGTAATTTACCAGCGTAAGTTTTGAGTATAATTAGTCATAATAATTATGAATTATACTTATGAGTGCAAAAGTTTTCAACAACGATGATTGTTCATTTGTTCCATGTGCATGTTTATGGGCTGATTTAATACCGTTAGTTTGTCCGAGTAAGATATATAAAAAATGGTTCAGCAGTTTTAGTGTAAAAAGTGAGGAGCACGAGCATCCATTATTACAAACGATATACTCATAATTTGGTGTATATATTTTTATTTATATGGATTTGTCTTGATATAAGAGGACTCACAAATATTTGCATGTATGTCAAAAACAGTCTGTCAAAGTTTTCATTGCATCAAAGATTAAATTTCTGGAAGTGGAAGAAGTGTTTCCGTCGATCATTGAAGATCTTTTACCTGACAACGATCGTTACTCTTGACAGATAAAATTGTCTGCCAACTCGCAGCGAAGCAGCGTGGCGGATTAAGTTTTAACTCTTCTCTTTCGTATGAGAAGGGGTCTTTGTCTAGCTGGACCATTGAAGTCTGTCAATGAAGTTAATGAAAGAGAAAAATAAGTTTAAACAATTTGTAAACACTTGTTTTCACTGAACTGTATTAAGCTGAAGAGAACTCTGAATGAATGACTGCTATTCTGGACACTTGTGTAAAAAGTTACATTACAAACAAAAAATTAACTGTAAAAACATCAAGTTAACATATCAATTGAAATGTATGTACTGGAATAGCTAATTAAGATTCGTTCAGATACGCCTAAAAGGTTAATTTAGTTAATTTTAGTATAATATGTATATATGACAGAATTATTTGGTCATTAGATAAGTTAAAATGGCTTGCTTAAGCGTAATCAAGAATAGGAAGAAGTAGAAAATAGTGCACGCATTATTTTCGTAGTTATAGAAGAAGGAAAAACAGTGGTTACAGAATGAGATTACGATTGTAAACATTTTTTTTACTCACTTCTTTATTAATCTTAATAAATTTTCGTCCAAACGTACACCATGATTTTTAAAGTGTACAGTATAACGAAGATGTTAAAAACAACACAAGCTTCTTCTCAATATGCTCCAACACTCCCCGTGTTGGAGCATATGCGCCACGCTGTCCCACTGCGGGTTAGCAGATAATTTCCTTAACAAGAATAACAATCGTTATCATACTTATATTTATAGTTATTATTGGGACCAACAACTTTACGTGATCCCTGTAATGCGGTAGATAGACCAAGCACAAGACGAGTAACAAATATTTTTATAAATATGATTTTCCACTAAGCACAAAGTGCTACATTACTGTTTGGGGGTGCGAGGGATAGGGTGTGAAGCTCCTCATCCACCATTGAAAAGGGAGGATTCTCCTACCACACGGGCGTTGGTTGAGTTTGGTGGGCTACTGCCCCGCGACGTAGGATACGTCAGTTTTTAGTTCGTATGAGGCGAGATTGATGTCGCTACATTAAGTATTAAGACTTTCTCGTTAATATTAATAATTGCAACAAGCAGATACTCGAGAGCGCACTGTATATATGGATATAACGAAATATAATAGCAGAATATCATCGAGCAAAGAATTATTCTTGCGGAAATGAAAGCAGAAAATAGTAATGGTATAAGCAAAAGGTCAGCTATGTTAAATCATGCCTATGTTTTATGTTTTTTTTTTTGTTTGTTAATAATAACCATCGACACTGGTTTTCATAATTTAAAAAGTAAATTTTAAAACAAGTAATCTTCTTTTTCAATTCTTTAATTCAATAGTTTTTTTTTTTAAATAGTAACAAACTTAATTACTCATAATCATGTTTCAGTAATTTACTTATATCAGACTTTGAAAAGGAATAAAATTGTTTACAATACTCATTGAAAGCATATGAAATATTGTGTTCTAAAAATAAAAGTTTTGCGATGATCACTTTTTAAAATAACCACCTGAACCATTTGTTTTAATCAAATAATTTATAACAGACGAAGCGTTAATAAATCGAATTTGATTAAAATACTTCAAGTCGATACAAATATTTGTGAGGTAAACAAATTAGAATCGTATGGAAAGCTATTTCGATGTAATTGAAATAGAATGAATACATTTGCATTGCTAGCTTAATATGCTAAATTTCATTAAGGGATGTACTGAACAAATATCGATATTTTTAATACTACGGAATTTATTTGTTTTAATATTAGCCCAACTTATATACATTTTCACTCAGAAACGTACGATAATATACGTAAGACAATAGGTATGTAAAACATAAATTTTTGAAGTAAAACTTTTTTACGCACGCTTGACTTGGGGAGTAACTGGTGAATGCGTGATGAGAGCGTTACGAAAAGTGTTATCGGGCGAGGCGAACGAAGCAAGAGAGAGATGTGCGAGCAACAACATTTTCTTTCCCTCTTTCTCTCATAGCCAGTTACGTTTCGTATATCTAAGACACAGTGCAGGCTTACTTTGCAAAAGTTTTACTTCAGCCGTGTGGTCTAATCTAAAGCACATTCGTTTTTTTAATACTTTACTGTTCTGGACATGTTTTATCAGGTTCCGTACATAACATTAATAATAGATATGCTATCAGAGACTAATCAAGAGAATTTATCTCGTAGTTTAAGGTTTTGCAGGTCACAATTAAAAATATCAGTCGGATAAACTGGACGTTAATGGTGAAACTGAATAAAACTATAATAGTATTTTATTCCTTGTTACAGTTATACATCAGACAATTATTGTGAATTTACCAGCTCTATTAATTATTAACTATTGGCTATTACATTTAAAAATCTATTAAAATCGAAGATATACAATATCTATATACTTAAAAAAAATTAATTATAAAATATCTATTTTAAAATTAAATTTTCACATTCCTAATAGGTAGGGATCCCTAGTACATTTTTTTGACCTGATCAGTATCAAGCTAATTTTTTGGGAGTGGCTACATTTTGATGAGGCGAACAAAAAATTCCTCTTCGAAAACTCTCGATTGTGGTAGCTAACAGAGATAGCAGGAGGTAGAGCAGCAGTGAGCGTAGGACCGGGATAACGTACCACGCAATTTGGAGGACATTATTACTTTTAAATTATATAGATATTAACTAACTAAAAGCAAAAAAAAAAATCAGAAAAAAAATTAATTTTTGGTGACCTTACGAGGTCATCAACTTGATGACCTCGTAAGGTCATCAAAAATTATTACTAACCACTGATTTTTTTTTCTTTTAGTTAGTGATTATCTATATAATTTAAAAGTAATAATGTCCTCCAAATTACGTGGTACGTTATCCCGGTCCTACGCTCACTGCTGCTCTACCTCCTGCTATCTCTGTTAGCTACCACAATCGAGAGTTTTCGAAGAGGAATTTTTTGTTCGCCTCATCAAAATGTAGCCACTCCCAAAAAATTAGCTTGATACTGATCAGGTCAAAAAAATGTACTAGGGATCCCTACCTATAACTATTAATGAAAAATCAACACGATTTGAATAAAAATATGAAAGAGAAACAATGTAGGATCTAAAAGCAATTTCTATAAAAATATCTATTGACTTTGAAGGGGTAATTTATGCTAATCGAAAATTTTATAGTCCGTCTTTATTTTAATTACGGACTGTTAGGTTTTTATTGCGGAAGCTTTCATTTTAAATATCCTTTGTTTATTCGGCATATTTAATTAATGATTGTATATATATAATGGTCTGCAGCGACCCTGTTTTCTGCTCTGGGGATTGTGGGATCAATTTTTACCCCGATTTTGGGTGAAATATAGAACGATGTATTTATATATAAACTAGCTGTACCCTGCGCGCGTTGCTACGCTTTTTTTGGTCGTACCAACTCCGAAACCTTTGTGGGCTCATGCACAACACTTTGCTGAAGATCATGACATGATCAAACGCATAGTCTACGATTCTATAAAGGACATACACACAAACATTCATTATATGTATAGATAAACGTCTCACACTCAACGGCCTCTTTAGATTTACTTCTTTGTCCAGAAACATAAACGTCAATACCACAGGAAACGTCTGTATGGCTAATAGATACAAATGTTTTCCATGTGCGGGGGTAGAACCCGCGACCGCTAGCGTTACAGTCTCAAGACTGTGACGTGACCGCTGCGCTAACGTGTCTTCAATATGATTATTTTGTACACATTAAAAAAAAATCGTATGAAGACCTATATACCTGCCTATATAATTACACCTATAGATTGCCCGTCTTTGGAAGAGAGGAAGTAATCATACATATTATGTGTTTATATAGTTAATTATTCATGTTTTGTTCTGTTAATTCATTTTTTTCTTATTTAAAGAAAGTCCCAAGGATTGGAAAAAAAATCTTTTAAATATGTCATAAATTTCATTTGGTTTATTTTTAAGAATACGAATTGAATCTTAGATGTCGTTTCAAGTGAAAACATATAATCAATTAACTTTAATCTACTAATATTATAAAGAGGTAAAGTTTATAACTTTGTTTGTATATACGGGGTAATCTTCGCAAATACTGATCCGATCATAAAAATTCTTTCGCTAACAGAAAGCTACACTTTTCAGGAGTGACAAGATAAAAGGAAAAAGATAAAAATATATAAAGATTTTAAATCAGCAGGATTTGAACCTGCGCCCTCTGACGTGCCGTGTCAACAATTCAATCTAATCAAGCATTATTATTTGCCTTAGAAATTAATTGGTGATTTTAAAACATTTATATTTATCTGATTAGCTGAAAATAGTGAGAGTGTATTGGAACATATCAAATTTCACCGTACCCTTCTTATGTGAAATGGATTATAACGCCCAACGAAGTGGGCACGGGTCGGCTAGTATTTAATAAAATTAGTTTATTTTTAAATCACTTATAGTTCAATCAAATTCGTGAAAATTTTATCAATTTCTACCTAACTTATTTGATAATCAGCCTGACACCAATAAAGAATACTCTACTTGTTATTATGGGCAACATTGAAAACTATGTAAGCGTCAGTTAGATTTTAGGCTATAGACAGGTAAGACAGCAGAAGCAGCAGAAGCAGCAGAAGCAATAAACGTGAAATTAGTTATTTCCATAATGTGTAATGATAATTATCTTACCTGACTTTTGAATAAGTCGAAGAGAGTTTCATACATAACTGGATTTTCAGTAAAGTCGGCTCCAGTTCGTTCCTTCAGCAGTGTAGCTAGGTCATTGAACTGCTGGAATTCCTGCTGGACAGCTTCTGCCTTCGCTTGCTTCATGAGGTCTTTGAATCGCTGGCAGTTGGAGTAATAGCGTAGCTGAAAAAATGCTATTTTGTAAACCTCTATACGTAGATTTTTAGATAATTTCCATTATTTCCATCCATTGCATTTATTCGTACTGTGGAGGATTACTGTTAAAATTAGTTGTTATAATTATAATTGTATTATTTTTATGGAGTATAGTTCATTATATTTTAAAGGTAGAAATAAATGAATTAAACTCTATTTTTGATAATGATTTTATCATTTGTTTAAATCAAGCGGGTAATATATAGGTTAATTAGTTAAGCCATTTTCCTATCAATTGCCATTAGGCACTTGCCTTTCATCCAACGTCACGAGTCAATCCTACTTACTTATTATATATAAGAGATTATTTTTTGTTTACAAATTTCAATATAATTTTTCCTTGTTGTGATCGACTATGGGCTTGACCACGATAATATGGTCACTAATTACATAAATCGAGTGATATGGCTACATTAATATAAGCTTGGTTTCGTACTGTGTCTTTGCTTTTGCTTCAGTCTGTAATATCCCACTGCTGGGCATAGGCCTCTTTCTCCATGTAGGAGAAGGATCAGAGCTTAATACACCACGCGCTACAAAGCGAGTTGGTATTTAAAAGATCTTAATGCTAACATCTGCATCATTCTCCATTTCTAATTAACTTCTACCTCTTGTACATTATTATAACAGTAACGTGGCGTCCGAGGTTAAACAACAGGTCACCTGTCAACTTAGTAACTGGTGTTTGGAAAACAAAATAATTATATCAAACTTTTTATAGGCTTATCTACAAACATATTGGACTTAGGTTAGTTTGATGATAAGTAAATGTAAATGGAAAACAACAGCAATTATTACAAAAATATTTATATAAAATTATTTTTTACTTCCATTAAAGTTAAAAACAATTAAATAAATTTTTTTTATGCTAATTATTATTTCATTTTATCAAATATAAAAACATTATACACTAGTATATAAACAAAGTGTATCAAAAAGTATGTTGCTAAGTAAATTATGTTATTAAGACCTTTGATATATCTATATGTAGGCATGCAACATATCTTTGAAACAAACAGTTTTAAAGATCTATTTTCCGCTCTTTTTTTCCGCATTTTTGTACTTTTTTTGCACGTGGCTTTATAATTGATTTAATTTATTGTCCTGGTTTAATTTGTTGTTTTAAGTCCATAAAAACAAGTTGCCTAAAGCTATGATTTAACCTTAACTAACTCATACAAAAGACATAAGACATATTTTGTCAAAATTAAGAAAAGAAATACAAGACAAATGTTGAAACTCATATATGTATATCGTACAATAATATCAAAACGCAATATAAGTAGAAAGTTTAGACTAATTTGCTAGTAATATTCAATTGGAAGAAATATAAATTTTTGTCTAGCTCTAGACTGAAATAGATTCAAACTTACATAGTCTTCAGACAACGGCACTGTGGTGTAAGGGACCGGTTGCCATACTTTGCCCAGGCCCTCATCCCACTGCTGTTCAGCCACAGGTGGGTACAACGCAGACATCGCAACCAGGGCAGTCATCTTCGTCCTTTCCTTATCCGTGCTCCTCAAAGCTATCTCATCCTGAAGATACAGATCTGATAGTAACCCCAACCCTTGTGAGCCATATCTTTGTCGAAGAAATTTTCCGATTTGGTAAGCTCTTCTTTTTCCAATCTGAAATTAATTATTATTTTATTTTTTTATTGAAGAACACAGCAGGAAATATATTGCTTAATATCTGGACTAGCCTGCTTGGAGAAGTACTTTAACCTTACAGAAAATCACAAACAAAGAATACTGGTCACAAGTAGTGTTGTATTTTTGTAGTGAATAAGGCAACTAATATCTCTATATACACATTTTGATATATATCAAAATGAATCGCTGAATGTGTTGCTAAGCGCAAATCTCGAGAGCGGCTGAACCAATTTCACTAGTTCTTTTTTTATAATATTCCTTGAAGTACGAGGATGGTTCTTACGGAGAGAAAAATTTAAAAAATCCCTGAAAAAGACTCTTAATAATACTTAAAAGTCAATTTGAACTTTAATACCATACCATAAAGTTTAAGTTTTAGTGGAGGGGGGGTTCCGGGAAGGATAAGTATTAAAAAAAAGTAAAATATTAAAGAATCGACTGTTAGGCGGTACGAAGTTCGCCGGGTCAGCTAGTTAATAATAAATAATGAACGCCTCACACTTCAATCGACTGGAGATTTTTTGAAGAATCGAAGGTAGATTAGGCAGCTGGTTTGCAGCGGTGCATAGGCTAGAGTAACCGCTGTTTCCCACTTTAGTATTACAAACAAAAGTGTGTGTTAGCTCCGAGGTACGACTGGAGTTTACTCCTTCAGATCGACTGTCTAAATAGGCACAAAAAAGGCTTATTAGTCTAAGGAAAAGATTAATACCATATCAAATGGTAAATAAACGAATCAAATAACGCCATCTATCTATCTAAGATGTCGTTATTAAAAAACATCGGTAGCTCATCAATTGGAACCCTATTGGTTCCGATAGATGATGTTACGAGCAACGTAACGAGGTTATCCGTAGATTTTACTCCTCATATTTTTTCACACCGGGAGCCTTATATGAAAATCGATTCTTAAGGAGTAAACTCAAACAACCTCCAATAAACTCCAAAAAGTTATTAACGCCTCACAATCGTCCCCTAGTTTAATTAAAAATGTTGAGGTTCTGAAAACACTCATCACAAATGTCCAGACAAACATATGAATGACAAATAATAAAACATTCGAAATACAAACATTTGTCATGTGCGCTGAAACCAAAATTGCTAACCAAGAGCTTGTTTTGCTGTAACCACTTTGCCAACCAGTCGTCAAATTTCCATGTATAAACATATTTTAACAAAGATAGCAATTTACTTAAAACAATATTTGTGTAGGTTATAATAGGTTTAAATCACGTAGGGCTCTAGGCCTCGAGTAACGCAAATATTATCTTGAAACCTAAAATCAGTATACATTTTTTTTTATTCATAATTAAAATTTATTTTTAACAATTTTAAATGTTTGCTTATAATTACATTATTATTCATTAATAGTTATACATTTTTAATAAAGAATAAAGAATACCTAAACAAATACAGTAAATAAATTAATAAATATTTTTTTATAAAGAAACTTACTAATATCGGTTTCTTCACATTTTTTTGCATAACAAAACTCGTTCCTCGTTGAAGTATATACATTATATACATATGTATTATACACATATGTATTATTTATTTGAATATGACTCACAGATAAGGAGTAGGTAGTCAAGATCAAGGGCAACTAACATTTTATATGTCTACATTATATATAACGTGATATTGTTATTTAATGCAAATTAAACCACAAATGAAG
Source organism: Melitaea athalia (assembly GCA_905220545.2). Classification (NCBI taxonomy): domain Eukaryota; kingdom Metazoa; phylum Arthropoda; class Insecta; order Lepidoptera; family Nymphalidae; genus Melitaea; species Melitaea athalia. Next base: position 18,576,564 of record HG992189.1, on the reverse strand, counting down.
GTTCGATTGTTATTCTGTAATAACAATCGAACCTTCATTTGTGGTTTAGTTACTAACATTACAGTGTAATAATTATATACAAGAAAAACATCTGCCTTATACTGAATTGGTAGGGCACAGCAGGAAATTTCCTGCTCAAAATATGGAGCAGCCCGACTGGGGTAATACCTCGACTACAGCAGCAAGCAGTGTTGTCTTCCTGTTGGTGAGTAAGGTGACCAGTGTTCCTGGGGGGAATTAGCGATAGGGTCGGCAACGCGCTTGCGATGCTTCTGGTATTGCCTTCGTCTATAACAGTGGTTCCTAACCTTTTCAATGTCCCTACCCGTGTGAACAAGTATGGGAATTGAGTTTACCCCTAGTTAATTTAAAATAATTAAAACCACACAAACTCGAACAAAAATATGTTTATTATGTAAGAAATTGCACGGCCGTGCTACCGTACTATTATTTTGTTTATTATTTTAAGAGCGGGTATAAACTGAAAATGTCCGTTGTAGATTTGGTTTCTACATTAGTAGATTATGATTCAACTAACCGAAAAAAAAACATATAAATATTACATCGTATTTTCAAAGAACCAGATTAAGTAAATACATAAAATAATAAAATTTTATCGATAAAAAAAAAATCACGAAATCACGTCTAGTTTTCTGTTTTACCCCTGCGGGGGTAATTACTAATTACCCCCAGGTTAGGAACCACTGGTCTATAAGCTACGGTAATCGCTTACCATCAGGTGAGCCGTACGCTTGTTTGCCGATCTAGTTATATATAAAAATATCAATTGTTTCATGATCATGAGTAATTGCTGCTCTAATTACAATCAACACTACATTTATAGAAATAGATATATTAAATTTAAAGTAATAAAAACAAGATGTGACATAATGTTAAGAGCTAAACATAATTTATACATATGTCTTAGGTATAATATATTATTAAGTATGCATTAAATGTTATCATCTGAGATACAAAAAAGTAAGTTTGAAACAAATGAAAACAATTTATCTTATTTATTTTAAAGGTCAATGCCGCGACTTACTAATTTTTTTATAGATTAATATTGTGTTTTTTTTTATACATCTACCCCAACACTATTGCACTGTTTGTTTGTCTGTGATATAGGTAATATGTATGGTTTTAAATCCGCCTTTATACAGCGTTTTTAATGTAGTTGTCTAAGTGAAATACATAAAATAAAAGTTTTAATATATTTTTCGTTTACCGTCAAATAATACTTTATCTGACAGATATTCCTAACCTTTGAATGCAAAAGTTTCATTTTATCACGTGAAGCGAAACTTTATACAAAGGGCAACAACCTATAGGTACCTACTGCTGATGTGATTCTCCAAAAGTTATTTTAGAGAATGAATTTGTTTGAATAATTAATTAATAAAGCTGTGAAAGAATTTTAAATTTTAGACTTCAATAAATATAACTTTAGCTTAATTTATGCTTTTTCTTTTCTAAATCATAATGCGTCTCAGCTTTGAGAGAATTTATAATTCTTGATTTTAATAAATATAAAAATTTTACTTAAATTATATATATTGTAATAGCTAAATGTTCTGTCATGTTATGACACGGAAAAAACGAAAATAAAATATGGTCCCTATAGGGTAGTTAATTTATAAGATTTTTTGGCTTATTGCGTCATATAGCAGAGTATAGGTACACGAATAAGTCGTTACTTGTTTTAAATTGCCAAAAACAAAATGTTCTGAAAGTTTAAATGTGTCCTGTGCGCTCAAACTTGTATGAAGTCGGACGTTATGTGACGATTTTATTATTCTTTTATTTAGCCTTTTCATGTATACAATATTTATTTTTATGATTTACTAGCTAACCCGCTCCGGCTTCGCACGGGTGCAATGATAATACTCAATTTAAAATATAAAATAAATATTTGCAATCTAAGCACAAAAAATGTGTTTATTTACGACATCACATTAGAAAGCATTAAAACTATCAATGATCCTCTATATTATGCATGTATTATACATATATACCTTCCTCTGGAATCACTCTATTTACTAAAGAAAACCGCATCAAAATCCGTTGCGTAGTTTTAAGTTATGTAGTGATGATGATGAGTAAATTTATGTACCATTATTTTGTATGCGTTACTGGGTGTCTCATTTGCATTTTAATTGATATTTATTTCATATCTATACTAATGTTATAAAGCTGAAGAGTTTGTTTGTTTGCTTGGACGCGTTAATTTCAGTAAGTACCTACTGGACACTGGTCCGATTTGAAAAATTCGTTCAGTGTTAGATAGCCCATTTATCGATGATGGCTATAGGGTATATAACATCACGCTAAGACCAATAGGAGCGTAGCACCAATGTTTTAAAATCAGGATTTTTCCCTTTTGAGCTTCTGCTTCGTAAACAGTTAAAGTTTTGTAAATGATTAAAGTTAGAGTTAGCATAAACTCATAAAGTAACTATTCCACGCGGACGAAGTCGGGGACAGAAGCTAGTTTTATATATAACTTATGAGAAAATTTACTTATTATGAAAGATACCATTCAGCGAAGAGATGATTTTTACTTTAATCAAAAGCTAATACTTGTAATGTAGTCTTTTTCAAATTTGATCGAAATCTGATTATTATTTTTCGAGTATTAATATTTAATAGCGCGTATTTACTTGACAATTTTTTCGTCTTATTAGGTTGTATTACTTGTCGATGTAATTGAAGTCGGTTTTTTTTTTCGTTTGCGAGCACACACAATTATTTAAATACTATGTTTTCAAATAGACACTATAAGGAGTAAAGAGAAAGACCTGCTTATTTAAACTTATAGAAATGAATAATTACTAATACTAATGTTACTTTTCCGTCCATAAGTAAAAGTAATCAATTTGATATTGATTGAATTATTGTGATAACCACAGCTAAATAATACTGTTTTCAAGCAGTATTGTGTTCCTGTTGGTGTGTAAGGTGACCAGAGCTTCTGAGGGGGATTGGGGATAGGGTCGGCAACGCGCTTGCGATGCTTCTGGTGTTGCAGGCGTCTATAGGCTACGGTCTTACCATCAGGTGAGCCGTACGCTTGTTTGCCAACCTAGTTACATAAAAAAAAGATAATTGTTCATAAGCCAGTTTGAAATAAATATTAACCTTGAATCATTGTCTTATTTCATTCAGATATGGAAAATTTTCATAAAATACTTTCATTGCTAAGTTTAATCGCTAACACACAACCCAGCCGGGCCCGGCGGACCCGGTCGGGTTAGCGACGAATGCAACCGTGAGCAGGGTCCAGCCGGGTTGAGAAACATACCGAAAGCAATAATTAAATAGTAGAACAATTTACTTCTATACGGATGCGGCTTTATTTAATATCAATTTTTTAAATGCAACAGAATTGTAAAAAAACTCTCTCCTGAAACGTTATCAAAATCCCATACAATGTTCTTCATATCAGGTGTCGATATCGACGTAAGAAAACGTATTTGCTGTAAGTAGCAAGAATGGCGTAAGTAGACTGAATACACACCTATATTCAGAAAAAAATTCTGCGTCGAATGGTCTGGGTCTCATATCGCTACGACGACAAAAACTTTTAAAATAGGGTATAATTTTACTTACAGCAAAAGTGCTGTTTATTATTAATGATTTGATATAACTTACGTAATTTTTATGGAATGAAAGTAACATGTGAAAAGATTACTTACAGCATTCTTTTGGGGTGCAAAATAAAATACAGGATTACTTACAACATTCTCATGCAGTAGGCAAATTATTGAACACAAAATTACTTACAGCATTCTTTCAGTCTTTAATTTAAGTTTGCGATAAGGTTACAGCACTTTTCTATTGATGCTTTTAAAAATCTATACTTCTTCTATACAGCTATACTAATATTTTATAGAGGTAAAGTTTATAACTTAGTTTGTATGTAGGGGGTAATCTTCGCAAATACTGATCCGATCATGAAAATTCTTTCACTAACATAAAGCTACACTATTCAGGAGTGACATAGGCTATATTTTATAATAATTGAACATAAAATTTTAAAATTCAGTGAAAATAATATTGTGTTACGAATCGCGCCATCTCTTGACGAACTGACGTACCAACTAAACATCGATGTAAAGTAGCTAACAACAGTACTCAACAGCTACGCACGACGCAAATTACTGTAAAAATCAAGAAATATATGTTTATACTATTCACAAACAGTTGTTATAATTATGTTAATCAAGTCGGAGAAATACGAATTGAATCACAAAAATTATTGACGCCCAACGAAGTGGGCACAGGTCAGCTAGTATTTTATAAACGTATTCAATTTGGAATTAAACGAAATTAATTTGACAGATTTGTATGAAACTACTGTCAAAATAGTGGTTTAAACTTTTGGTGCAAGAAGCCCTATAAATATTAATTGAAATGTATGTTCTTAAAATTTTTATGTAGGTAGGTAACAGTAATAAACAAAATAATAAACTTACAGCCTTAGCTTACAGCATTTTATTTGTACCACACACACAAACAATTTTTTATTTATGCCAATTAAGTGGTATCAGTAATTTTTTAGAATTAGTCTTATATCTCTTTAATGGCACGTAATTTATTAAATATATTTCAATTACAGCATTTTAAATGTCTGGACATATAATTACGGAACTTAGCTATCTCCATAGAAGTCGCTAAACTACTTACAACGTTCTGTGATCTTTAAAATAAAAGTAAAATGCTGTAAGTAATGAAAAGCCTACTTCTAATAATTTTAACAAAAATATTCTCATTGCTGTTCATTAGTAATATATATTTAAACAAAACCGTGTTCCAAAAATCACCTTTCGTTCACTGATAAATAAAAAGATATGATTTTTTTCTTACTTTTTTAAAGTTTTTTGGCTCTGGTGAAAAGTTGGGTTTTGGCTACTTACAGCAAATACGTTTTCTTACTTCGATATACACATTACAAAAAAAAATTAAAGTTAATCATTAGAGGCTATGTTATATGGATCCAAAAGTACTAAAAAACAATAACAGATGGCGCTGCACGTTATTAAATCGCGCTAGTGTTTCGTTAAAATTGCAGTATAATTATAACGCTAACTGTAACTAACTTAACTTATAGTAACAAAGCGCAATTACAAGTTCACAGCTCATTTTTTGTTTTATTTTTGAAAGCCGCGTCCTTACTGACGCGGGCCCTAACCTAACACAAGCCCCTAAGTCCCCTAACTAGGGACACGGTATCGAATACAAAGTATCGATACTGTACTAGTATCGAAAAAAAAGTATCGTACTCATAAAAGTATCGAAACAAAAAGTACTCAATATAGTCCAGTCATTTGGTAGTTTTACCTGGAAAGTTTTCCGGTAGTTTTGAAAATTGGTGATTTTATAGTTTTCCACGTGCTCTTTTCGAATTTTCACTTTGCCACCTCGTATCTTTGCCGCTCTCGCCGCCATAGTGGAAAAATGGCGCTCACCGCTCAAATACAGTTTTTTGAGAATAACTCCGTTCCAACTTATTTTACGATATAATAGTTACATAATAAATTAAACAAGAGAAAATTTCCTACAATTTATGTTGTAACCTTTTCTTTTGTAAAATCAATAGTTTCAGCGTACGAGAGCTGCAAAGTCAAATCTAACACGCGTTTACGTGTCATAAAATTATATTTCGTTAAGTCCAGTTGACAAGTTTTAAATGTTTTTTTTTTTTTAATTTGAAAAAATTATGTTGTATTATAAACACTATAAATATTTAATACCCGTTGGAAATTTTACTTAAACTTAATTTTTCAACAAGTTAAACGATTGTTAACAAACAAAATTTTCTCGAAATTACGTCTAAAAAAAAATGTTTAAACATTGTCGTAAAATTTTTCGCTTCGTAGAGCCTTTCTTATAATATACTTAATTAACAAGATCACGCCATTAAAGTTAAAAAAATATTCATACTTTGTTTATAATAATATTTATATAATAATATTATTAAAAACTGGTGATTTTTACAAAAAGTGATGATTTTTCTAGAACTACAAAAAGTATATCTAGTTTAATTTATTCTATAACTATTTTTATCGTAAAATGAGTTGGAACGGAGTTATTCTCAAAAAACTGTATTTGAGCGCCATTTTTCCAATATGGCGGCGCGAGCGGCAAAGATACGAGGTGGCAAAGTGAAAATTCGAAAAGAGCACGTCGAAATCTATAAAATAACTAATTTTCAAAACTACCGGAAAACTTTCCAGGTAACCCCCCTTTTGAGCCCCAAATGACTACTAATAGTGGGAATTGATACTGCGACTTCCAAAAAAAAAAAAAACGGTCGACGTTTCAAATTTCGTACAAATACTGAAGGACTGTTTCGAAATATGTCAGTCAACCAAAAAAAAAACAGGTCTTCGCTTCAAATTATCGTACAAATACTTTTTTTTATATCACTAAGTCGGCAAACAAGCGTACGGCTCACCTGATGGTAAGCAATTACAGTAGCCTATAGACTGCCAACCAAGAGCCTGCAACACCAGAAGTATTGCAAGCGCGTTGACGACCGTACCCCCAATTCCCCCCAGGAACTCTGGTTACCTTACTCACCTACAGGAACACAAGACTGCTTGAATGCAGTATTATTTAGCTGTGGTCTTCTGTAAGGTCGAGGTACTACCCCAGTCGGGCTGCTCCATTTTTTGAGCAGGAAATTTCCTGCTGTGCCCTTCCTCAGTCATACTGGCCAAATGTTTTCAAAATTTTAGAAAAAAGGGTAATAGTACTCATTTAAATCTTTCGATACGATACCTACCAAAAAGTACTAATTGAGTAAAAGTATCGAATGCAAAGTATCGAGTACAAAAGTATCGGTATCGAATGGAAAATAATGTACTCGATACCACAAAGTATCGATACTTTTTTCGTGTCCCTACCCCTAACCCTAAGACTAAGGCAGCCACTGGTAAGGTACCTAACTAAATAACTACTTTTAGCAGGCCCAGCAGGGTAGCCCAGAATGCTAAATGTGTACTTGTGTAGTGACTCCCACGTTTTGAAGACCTATTAGACCGTGAAGATTAGATGCTAAAAAGAAAAAAACTTCATAATTATGATGTTTACTCTTTTAGTGGTGGGGGAGCGTGTACGGATTTTCAAAAATGTAAAAAAAAGTTAAAAAACATTCTCGAGCGCGTCAGATTTTGATAGCGCATACCTATAGACTACAAACTTCTGTTTACAGAGAGATATTAATATGATGGATTGCTCGGTGTGGAAAGCTGTATAAAGAGGTAGACATTTTGAAAAAAAAATTTTTTTTCTCGGGTGTGTCAGTAATTAAAGAGAGGCGCTAATTGAGCCTTAAAAAGTATCCTATTACAAAAAACTGATGATTTGGACGTGACCAAAAATACCTAGTTGATTTTTGAAAATGCAAAAAAAAATCGTTACAATAAAATACTCAAGCGCATCAGATTTTTGTACAGACGTTTCAACTCGATATACTAGTGGTAATTTTGTTAAGGAATTTTCTTAATCTGACAAACAATTTTTGAAGTGAAACTTCTTTAGGCGAATGAGGGTTAAAATTTGAGAGACCGGTAACGCGGCAGCGTCAGATACGGCCAGTACTTGGATGGGTGACCGCCTAGGAACACAGCGTGACGTTGGCATTTTGTTTTTTGTATTTCAAATTCGTTTTTATTTGATGTCATTGTTATATTAAAATCTTAAAAATAAACGCTAATACAAGTATTTAACATATTTACAATTTACAACTTAATAACTAAATATTGACAGATAGTTTTGGTACAAATCATGTCCGCGTGGAATCGTGCCAAGAATGCTGACAGCACTTCCCCGTTGAATTGCTATGCCGATAATCTAGGCAAAAAATGCACCAGCCCTCTTGTTACCAGTGGAGACAATAAGGCGAGGAGCTTATCTCTTAAGAAAAAAATCATATTAAGTTACTTACATTAGTCAGTCCCTCCAGACCTTCAATCCAAGTTAAATTCAATAGCCTCTCCTTCTGATCTGATAAAGAAAGCTCATCAGCGTCTGGAGCTCTTTCTCCGTGGCGGTTAACCTACAAACAAAACAATATGCCGTTATTCCCTTTGCCATTCACACAGTTATCTGTTCATTTTCATATCTGATTAATCCTTAATGACTGTTTTAAATAGAAAACGACTAAAATAGCTAATTAAAATACACATCTGTCAACATAAAAAAAAAGATTCTAGCTGATGTTTTAAGTATTCTAATGTATTGTTGTTTGAGCAAATTAGAAAAATTTAGAAAACGTAACGACTGGTTTTCAACTTTTCCGTTTGACGATTCCCAAGACAGAGCAACGTCGACATCTGTCAGGTCACAGATGAGCTAGTTTAAAATATATGTACATACTAGCTGCTGTGCTCGCGACATCGCCCGCGTGGAATTTAACAAAAAAGATATTGTTCAGTTTGCAGTTAAAAAAAAAAACTAAAATAAAAGTAGCCTAAGATACACCTTATTACATCAGCTATCTGCCAGTGAAAGTCCCGTCAAAATCGGTCCAGCCGTTTCAGATATTAGCCGGAACAAACAGACAAACAGACAGACAAAAATGACAATACATATGTGTATGAAATAACTAACCTATAGCTAACTCAGACCACTTAGAAGCTACCAGAAGATAATTGACTTACCACAAAGGACATCATCAATTCTTTGTCAGCAGCAGGTCCAGATAAGATACTGCTGCTCATCAGCTGCACTTGCAGCGTGGCTACGATGAGGAACAGCAACATTTTCTAAAGAAAAGCACGTCATAATTAACATTAATATAAACAGATTTTTATTGTGTCGAAGTTTTCCGTACATGAATCCGTTAAAGTGAAAGCGTTTGGTTTCAGGGACTTATCAAGTAGGCACTATAGGTCGAATTATATACATTATTTTTGCCTTAGAAAATCCCCTTATGGAGAAAGGTTATACGATGAATACAATTGAAAATAGAGAGTGTATACTTAAAGTGGCTGACTAGAAATAATTGACCTCGGCTGAGAACCTTGAGTGATAACAGACAGACCGACTAGTAATATTATAAAGCTGATAGATTTTGGGGTTTGATTTCATGTGATGAGGTTTTGAGTGTAAGTTCCAAATTATTTTCAACATTTTCAAGATAATCTCTTCGATGCTTTGATTTTACGAATTATTTACAATTATAAAAAAAAATACTTTTCTAAATGTGGGTTTTGAAATACGATGCACAGAAGGCAAGGCTGAGGGATATTATATTTCTTAGTCTATTTTGTAATAAACAGCTAAACTTGTTCGTATATGTTTATTTATTATTACAGTAACACTGAAAGTGATGAAAGAAAGAACGGAATGGAGCATAAATATCGTATCCTTAGGCTTTATTTGTGAAAGGATTAAATATACAGCCTTAGAGTATAAATTACAGTAGTATATACAGCCTTCAACATTTAGGGTCAATAAAAACCTTTACTACTTATTTTTATTAACGCATCGTATTCAGGATTTATTTGAGTACATTTATGTATGTGTATTGTATATAATTGTAATAAATGAGAAGCTTATTTAAATTCTACTACCTCTCCAAGCCTTCTCCTATATGGGGCATATGCCCAGCTGTGGGACATTACAGGCTGAAGCGTAGCGTATAACTAACCCAATGATGAAAAATCCGTTTTATGTTCACCTGCTAATTAAGGAAGGATAAGAAGCAAGTGAAGGGCATAATATTTTACTATATCATTATTAATTAATGTTTAATTCACAGAATAACCAGTACGTTTTATCGCGAAACTATAGTTCCCTTGAGAAGAGAGATTTTTTAGCTACTGACTGAGGTAAAGATACGTTTTTTTTGCTCGTTTTTAGGTCAGACGACGCGAACCGTGAACCATGACTGACACACACAATATTTAGGGCAAGCCCATGATTAAGGTAATCATGAATCCACCTTTGCCAACAACTTATAGCGTATATAAATAATTTACTATTAGCACATAATGTTTGATGTTACATATGAACGAAACTGATTACCAACCGTAAAAATAACCTACAGCAACTCTTAATATTGACTGGGAAGTGGGAGGAATCGTTTCTTAGCAATAATACAGTTATTTAATCTAGTATTTAGATAGTTTTTGTTTTTTTTTTATGTAACTAGGTTGGCAAACAATCGTACGGCTCACCTGATGGTAAGACCGTAGCCTATAGACGCCTGCAACACCAGAAGCATCGCAAGCGCGTTGCCGACCCTATCCCCAATCCCCCCCAGGAGCTCTGGTCACCTTACTCACCAACAGGAACACAATACTGCTTGAAAACAGTATTATTTAGCTGTGGTCTTCTGTAAGGTCGAGGTACTACCCCTGTCGGGCTGCTCCATATTGTGAGCAGGAAATTTCCTGCTTTGCCCTACCTCAGTTAAACCGGACCAGTTCGGTTAATACAAAAGAGTATTACAACCAGCAACAGAAACACAACACTGCTTAAGTGCAATGCTATTTAGCTGTGATCTTCTGTAAGGTCGAGCTACTACCCCGGTCGGGGTGCTCCATATTTTGAGCAGGAAATTTCCTCCTGTACCCTATCTCAGTTTAAACGATATTTATAAAAAAAAGAATAGTAGCTTAAAATAATGTTCTTAATGTCACGGTTGACTGAACGCTTTATCTGCATTATTCTTTAATATAAAAATGTCACGTCCAAATCAATGTCACACAACAAAGCCTTTGTCCTAGGAGTTCTTAATGGTACCTACCATTCCTGTCCTAGACAATCCTTACACATGTTCAAATAGAATATTAGCATTAAAACTAAATCAGTCTATAAGAATCCCACTGCTGGACATTGTCCTCTCACTAGGTATACAGGAGAACGGTTATTTATTTAAGGTTATGTACTTATTGTTTTGGGACAAATAAAAAAAAACGTAAAAAGAACTTGTTTAAGTACTTGCTTTTTGTTACGTTTTTAATTAAATTTCCACGATTTTTTTAAATTTTTTGTGAAAAGAAAAATTAAAAATCTTTAATTTTATAGTTATTATTAGTGTTACATTTATAAAATCTGCTAAATTTACACTAAATTTACATTAAACGCATTAAAGTACAATTTAATTTGAAAATAACCTAAATAGGTGTTAGATAACATTAAGTATTTGAAATACTCTTTTTATACGTTTTTAAAATACTATACTGCTATAAAATAAACTAAATATACACAACGTGCGTTCTTATCTCTCAACAGCGATCTATTCCAGACAAGGTCAAGGATATCATCTAAAAGAAGCGGTTGAAGTATAAAATAAAAATATGATATGGGCGTAGCGAGGAATCGGCTCCCCCCATCTGAAGTAAGTATGAAAATCGAAGAGTAAAATATAAAAAGAATTAGCAGCGTTGCTTTGCATCTAACTGTCTATTCAATTTTGTTATTCATAGATTTTAGATAAGGATAATTTAGAGAAGATTTTAGATAGAAATAAGTGATAACTGAGGTAGGGACCAGCAGGATATCCTGCTAAAAATCTGGAGCAGCCCGCGACTGGGAAAATACCTCGACCTTATAGAAGATCACAGCTAAATAATACTGCTTTCAAGCAGTATTGTGTTCCTGTTGTGAGTAAGGTGACCAGAGCTCCTGGGGGGGAATTTGGGGTAAGATCGGCAACGCGCTTGTGATGCTTGTAGTATTGCAGGCGTCTATAATTTTCGACAGACGTGTAAACGTGTTTTTTTTATCCCAGTGAAACAACACTTTCTTTCTCACTAGTCGTTTTTAGGGTTCCGTACCCAAAGGGTAAAAACGGGACCCTATTACTAAGACTTCGCTGTCCATCCGTCCGTCCGTCCGTCCGTCTGTCACCAGGCTGTATCTCAAGAACGGCGATAGCTAGACAGGTGAAATTTTCATAAATTATGTATTTCTGTTGCCGCTATAACAATAAATACTAAAAACAAAATAAAATAAATATTTAAGGAGGGCGATAATTATTTATTAGTCTCCAACGCCATCTATCAGAAATTAGGAAAACTTCGTCGATAGACTAATAATAATAGTTTTCTAATAGCGGCATAGATGGCGTCACAATTAAATAAATATTTTACAGAAAATTTACTTATATTTAGTTTAGTCAATGGTACGGAACCCTTTGTGCGTGAGCCCGACTCGCACTTGGCCGATTTTTCTTTAATTTGTTTACGCTAATGATGCAATAATATACAATAGTATGCTATGTTTATTGTATGGGTTTCATTTCAAACACATGATATGTCGTATATATATAGACGGAATATTTTACGAAAGTTGATCAATCTGATTCGGAGGAGTGCACTACAAACACCGTGTAGCAAAGCGTGTGTATATAACAAGATTTTGTAAATATTCAAGTAAAGTCATGTATTATAGTATAATTATGTTGCTTCATTCACGTGCTATATTCAGTGATACACTACTGCACTTTAGACTATCATGTTTCGTATTGTTTTGCGTCTACTTAACCAAGATATGAGTGCGACACGAGATGACCGCCATTATGTTTGAATAGAAAAGATGCTAGTGGTATGGGTAATGATCATTTAGAAAGATAATATACCTAAACAAAAAATAGAAGTCGGATTGGTGTTATTAAGAGGTCTATGTTACTTTGGTACCCTTCAATGTATGTGTAAAATGATTTAAAAAAACTAGAAATATTGAAACATGAACTTATTTTTTTTAAAGTAGTTGTCACGATTCAGCCTGTAACAGCCCACTGCTGGGCATAGACCTCTTTCTCCATGTAGGAGAGGGATTTGAGCTTAATCCGGGTTGGCGGATATATTCCCTACTATGAGTAACGATCGCTATCAGGTGTCTATGACACAGCAGGAATTTCCTGCTCAAAATATGGAGCAGCCCGACTGGGGTAGTACCTCGACCCCAGTCGGTCTGCTCGAGGTCAACGAAGGACGGCGTGGTCTTCTGTAAGGTCGAGCCTCGACCTTACACAAGACCACAGCTAAATAATGCTGTTTTTAACTTAGAAGAATAATTTTCAAGCAGTATTGTGTTTCTGTTGGTGAGTAAGGTGACCAGAGCTCCTGGGGGGATTGGGAATAGGGTCGGCAACGCGCTTGCGATGCTTCTGGTGTTGCCGGCGTCTGTAGCTACAGTAGCCGTGCGAAGTTTATATCACTGAAAAGATAAGAGAGATATATATCATTTTGATCTTAGGATATATATCAGTCAATTAGCTCTTCATCTCATTTAGCTCAGTGAATGACAACTGACAAGTGTTTCATCGTATGATACAATATGAATCGAAAAGATACAGAGCTGTAGCTATCTCTCTCTTTCGTATAATAAGCCCCATCGTTCGATCTCGTTTACTCTGGCTCAGTAACAGAGTTACAGCTGTCTCTCTCATTCGCATGATAAGCGCCATCGTCCGGTCTCGTTTACTCTCTCTCAGTACGTCAGTATCTCGAAAATGAATCATAAACCTAGTGAGCTGGAGATATATTTGAAACGCAAGTGAGCTGATGGAAGACTAGCTCACTTGAAAAGATATGTTTCAATTATAACTTTCTCTCATGAGTTATCCAAGTCTAAGCTACAGTAAATCGCTTACCATCAGGTGAGCCGGACGCTTGTTTGCCGACCTAGTTATATTTAAAAAAAAATCGGGAACGTCAGCTTAGACTAGACCGTACTACCGTAAAGAAAATTTGTATAAATACAAATTTGGCGCCAACACGGCATGCGCACCATCACACTAGATCGGTTTTCTACAACCTACTTTGCATATGAATGGATAAATAGATCATGACTATTTCAACATTAAGACCGTATCAATACAATCTCTTAGTTACAAGGAAATTTATACCATGATTGGAGGTTAGCCAAGAGTTGACGAATTACCTGATATGTATAAAATTATGTACACGCAAAGTTATAGCATTAACTTAGCTTTTTTACACGCTTTTTTTATTATTAGCTTCACCCGTATGTTTGTTAATATGGATATTTATTTGTAACCGACTCCTTTTGACTTCATTTTGACCCACTTCTAACGTTCAGACTTCATTCAAACTTGGTAGACTTATCGAGGACCGATGACAATACACTAATTTGATAAAATTATTCCATCATTCTAACAGCTTGGCATATTTTCTACTTTTAGGTTGTTATATTTATAAAAGCGTGTTTTTTAGTTTTTTTTTTAAACTATTATTTATTATTTTTGTTTGTTTTAGTTTAAAATATATTGGTGATGAAGAGAAGGATTGTTGAAGGATAAGTAAGGTCCCAATAAGATTGGAATCTTCAATAAGAGCACATAGGAAATTGCAAACGGAGTCAGTGCTAGTTAAACGAGTATTCGTTTATAGAATCATAAGTCATCGTCAGTTTCAGTATACGTTTATAGATTCATAAATATAGTTTGATGTCCTTCACGAATTTTTTCATTGATCACACATCAAATTATTGTACAATCTCGTACCGAATAAGCTTTAGCTAATAGAGTTTTATTATTATACTAGCTAATTTATTTAATCCGCCAACCCGCATTGTAGCAGCGTGGTGGATTAAGCTCTGATCCTTTTCCTAAATGGGGAAAGAGGTCATGCCCAGCAGTGGGATATTACAGGCTGAAGCCTTAATTTATTTAACTTCATACCGAATTTTTATTATACTAGATTATTTTTTTTTAAATTTTCTTTAAGACAAAACCTTATCATGACAACAATGAACCCAAAAAAAAACTATCAAAAATAATTGGTAGGTAGGGATCCCTAGTACATATTTTTCACCTGATTAGTATCAAGCTAATTTTCCAGGAGTAGCTTCATTTTGATGAGTTCCTCATCGAAAACTCTCGATTGTGGTAGATAATAGAGTTAGCAGGAGATAGAGCAGTAGCGAGCGTAGGACCGGGATAACGTACCACGCAATTTGTAGGACAATATTACCACCATATTATATAAATATTACTTACTAAAAGAAAAAAAAAAACAATTTTTGATGACCTTACGAAGGCATCAAGTTGATGACCTCGTAAGTTCATTAAAAATTATTACTAACCAGCTGATTTTTTTTCTTTACTTAATGACAAAAAAATGGACTTCAATTTACGTGGACCAAACAACGTAGATGATGAAAAAATTGTCAAGTAAATACGCATTATTAAAAATAACTCAAAAGCACTAGTCAGATCTCGATCAAATTTAAATGGAACCACATAACAACACCTCCCGATTAATGGGCCCCGTAGACGATCAAAATTTGATCAAACTTCATATTAAATTTCTGTTTGACAAATGTGTTTGTCAAATTATTTGATCGTGTGCGGGGCTGCGGGCTTTTTTGATGTGTTTGTTATATTAAAATTGAAGTTTGTCAAACAAGTTTGACAAACAAGTTTGATCGTTTACGGGGCCCATCTATACTAATATATAAAGCTGAAGAGTTTGTTTGTTTGTTTGGTTGTTTGTTTGTTTGTTTGTTTGTTTGTTTGTTTGTTTGTTTGTTTGTTTGAACGCGGTAATCTCTGGAAACACTGGGCCGATTTGAAAAATTCTTTCAGTGTTAGATAGCCCATTTATCGAGGAAGGCTATAGGCTATGCATCATCGCCCTAAGACCAATAGGAGCGGAGTCCACGCCGACGAAGTCGCGCGCAGAAGCTAGTAAAAAATAAAATAAAAACATTGAATTGGCTACCCAGTCAAAATTTCCGAGAACATACATAAAAATACAGTCGAATTGGGCACATCTACATTCTAAGCATTTACGGATTGTAAAATATATTATTTAAATAATTTTAGAATACTTTAAATTTTAATACGTTTATTTAAAAAATTTATACTTAAAAATAGTTCGATGAACATAAAAAATAAAAATATAGTGTTATCTTAAGTCTAACTAGCTCTTGCACCCGATTTTGTATGCGTGGAATTTCATCCAACGGAACAAACATAACTAACTTATATTTCAAAAAATGTCTCATAAGGCAAAATTTCAAAGTCTATCAGTGATTTTACATTTTTTTACATAAAAGTGGTTTTGTGCTGTTCTAGCCTGTACCATGTCTGTGTGTCACATTTCATATTCTAAGCCATTATAATGTATTGTGGTTAATAGTCCTTTTTCCGTAACAAACAACCAAACTTTTGCATTTATTATAATTGTAAGACGACCTAGCTCGTAACCTTTTTCTTAAACTTTATTAAAGAGACGTTTGACCTTTCTCGAGTCATTTGAGTTATAAAACAAAACAACGAAGGTCAAAAAGGACATAATTAATTATCAATATATTTATGGACTAAGTAAAAATGTATATAATATTGTTTATTTATTAAATTATTTTTATGTAAAATATTTAAAAAATAAGTAAATACTGCACACATGACACACTACTACACGATTCGGTATACGCGATTATGTAAGATTTTGCGATTTTGAACGAATTTTAATTAGGAAAAAGAGTATATTATAATGCCTTATTCAACATGCGCGTTTACAAACCCATATGCACATACACACATACAAGATTTAGCCATGTAATATCCCACTGCTGGGCAAAGGCTTCTTTCTCCATGTAGGAGAAGGATTGGAGCTTATTCAACCATGCAGCTCTACTGCGGGTTGGCAGATATATTCCCTACTATGAGTGACGATCGCTATCAGGTATTTATGATAACAGAAAAATAATAGTTGTACAAATATCCATCCCGAGCGAGATACGAAATCGCAAACCGTCGGTGCTTTAGGCCCCTACACGCACCACTAAACCAAATCGGCTATTGTGGACACATATATCACTTAATAATTATAATGTATGTATGTGTATAAGCCTTATATATTTTTTTTTACAAATTTTGTTAAACAATCATATTTTATATTTAATCATCTTTTAAATTACACGTCGAAACGATCGAAGACCTCATAATGGCAGATATGACGTCATACCTAAGTAAGCAATTACAGATCGCTATAACTTTCAATTGTTTTCAATTTTCCTTTAAAATAAAATTATGTATTTCCAAAGTCTATGTATAAGTGGTGTGTATACCCTAATTGTGTAAATACAAGCGCAAAATATTGTGGAATAACAAAGTTTAAAATATATCATCAGACGTGCATCAGACCTAGTAAAATAACATTTATTTATAATAGACGCTACATCAAACTTTGTTGGTATTCCATGTATCATAGCCAACTACAGTATTTTGAGTTTATATTGTAATGGAAAAAAAATTTTTTTAAAACATTGCTGACTATACTTTAATAAATGATTTTTTTTAAATCAATATTTACCTATCAAATAGTTGTAGTAACCAGGAAGTGGGAAGTGATAAAGTGACCTTAAACCAAGGACGAACGTAGCCAAAAAGTTACGCTAACAGAACGGTCACTGACCTGACTTTGAATTTTTTAAAAGAGTACCGAGAGTTTTTTTTCCGCCGGCTTTTTTTCTCTCGGTCTACACTAATAGGGACGTTACTTATTGTAATATTTAATAAAGCCGAAGATAAAGTAGATAGGTAATGTCTACCGAGACATTAGTAATTTAATATTTTGACTAAGTTAAGGTTGCTTATAACACTGGGCACATTACGTAAGTTTGTAATGTACCTAATGTTAAGATATACATTTTATTTTTTATTTTATTGTTTGATTGTTTGCTTCCTTAACTTTCTATTGCATTGTGTAGTTTTTTTTTGTAAATGATTTATTTATTTATTTTTTTTTGACTTTCGTTAAGTGTGTGTACAATACCACCTTATGACGAAATAAATATTTTTGATTTTGATTTTGATTTTTGATTTTGACCTAACATTTTGTGAATATCTTGTAATCTACGTTAGATAATATATTGTATTATTATATTATACTAGCTTCTGCGCGCGACTTCGTCGGCGTGGACTCCGCTCCTATTGGTCTTAGCGTGATGATACATAGCCTATAGCCTTCCTCGATAAATGGGCTATCTAACACTGAAAGAATTTTTCAAATCGGCCCAGTAGTTCCAGAAATTACCGCGTTCAAACAAACAAACAAACTCTTCAGCTTTATATATTAGTATAGATTATATTATTTGTATCATTTTTTATTGTACACCTACACACTATACTTTCTTGCACATACCAAGGTTGGCTGGTAGAAAATGCAATTTAGCGTTAAGCCCGCCTTTTGTACACACTTGTACCTATTAGTGTATTTATTGTACAATAAAGAATTTAAATAAATAAATAAGATAGGAAATCTGTTAAACATATATAAACGGTCGTCTGTTCTTAGGACTGACAACTTAATGCATGTGTTTTAGGTAACAGCTGATTGATATTATGATATTAAAGTGCTAACATAAAACTAGCAAAAACAAGTTTAAATTGAAATAAACCGGTTTAAAATGGTTTTTGCTGGCTTTTGACAGGTCTAACTGATATTTGCTTATGTTTATTTGAATTTGTAATTTCTTTCTATTGTATTATCATCAACATTTGACCCGAATAATTTGATAAGGCTTTGCTGATATCCTATCATTGTTTCATTATAAAAATAAGAAATAATTTATTTAGCTACTGAATATTAACTTTAGGGGATATCCATTAATGATGTGAAGTCAAAGTCCAGGAAAATGTCATCAAATCTTATTTTCATTATGAGTTTTCAAATATTTCCATATTATCTCGCAAGGGACGTTTAGATTAAAAAAGCTCTCGTAATTATTAAAAACCTAGCTGACCCTGCGAACTTCGTACCGCCTAACAGTCGATTCCTTATTTTTTTTTTTAAATACTTATCCTTGCCGTAACCCCTCCTACTAACACTTAAACTTCATGGTATGGTATTAAAGTTCAAATTGACTTTTAAGTATTATTACGAATCTTTTGTATTCGAATATAGAATTTTTTTATACTTTTTCAGTGAATTCATTAAAATTTTCTCTCCGTAATAACCATTCTTATACTTCAAGGAATATTATAAAAAAAGAATTAGCAAAATCGGTTCAGCCGCTCTCGAGATTTGCGCTTAGCAACACATTCAGCGATTCATTTTTATATATATAGAGATAGAGATAGAGTTATAGAGATAGAGATTATATAAGGGAACGTCCCTTCGTCACTTATATAAATTTAAGATATTTTAAACGACTTCCAAAGAAGGAGGAGGTTCTCAATTCGTGAGTATTTTATTTATGTTACCTCAGAACTTTTGAGTGGGTGGAGGACCGATTTCTATGATTTTTGTTTTAATTGAAAGGTGGTGTGTGTCATTTGGTTATATGCAATAATGAGTATTTACTTGATACATAACTTTTCACTGGGTGTACCGATTTTGATGATTTTTGTTTTAATGATGACTACTTTATGAGTAATCTTTGATAACGCGTATTTACTTGAATATTTTTTCGTCTACCTACGTTGTGCAACTTGTCGATGTAATTGAAGTCGGTTTTTTTTCGTTGTGTGCAAACACAATTATATTTATCTGTTTTGGATGTGTAGCTTAGTGGTAACAGCAAATTAATATCTCACTATAATGTTCTTTATTTGATCCACAATCGATATAAGTGTAAATTAATAATTAACACACAGATTATATGCACTAAGTCGACATTTACCTAAAAAGGCATTAAGATGTCTATCTTAGGAGTAGATGACCGTGATAGAGACACGGTTAATGTATTATTTATAAAGAAGCATTGATTAGTACAGGTAATAATACAGGTAATGATATAATCCGTAAACGTGAGAAACAATCGTTAGAAATAAAAGGCTATGTAATTATGTAAATTATTATACAAACGTAAGAAAATTTATTATCGCTAAGAGAGGCTATAATTATTTGAAATGTTTTGGTAGTTAAAATGGTATCCAGTAGTGCTATTCTGTAAGAACATTTTCGTGTCTCGACAGCGGAATCCGCGGTGAGAAATCAAATTCGTATTCTCTAAAACTCGACAGTCCCGGTAGCGCCACACTGGTGAGTGTAGCGACGAGTCGAACCCTGTTGCGCGAGAAAGTTGACATTAATAGTATGAGTAGGTTTGAGTATGAGTATCGGTATTCTGTGTTTACAGAATTCCAAATCAAGGTCAAGTGGGTTTTGCTTTCGAAGTGAGGTCTGTCACTCAGGTGAAGCTCGATATCGAAATGGTTTTTTACAGAATAGCACTACTGTTCGTGAAACAAAATTAAATATTATTTATTTTATTTAAACATCTATTATTTTATTCCTTGATAAGTATATTTTAAAGTCTTTATTTCACCATATTAATAACTTTATAAGTTGTAATAAATAATGGTAACTGAAACGCGAGTACAATGTATTACTAAAATGCTAGTAATATCATAAATTTATAGTACCTATATTTATAAAAGTGTCTTGGATACTGGGTCATCTGTCCACCTAGTGAGGGGTCTTTCAACGTTGCGCCTACTGCTAGATGGTGAAAGGTGGAAGGCCTCGCAAGAGACCTATGTCTAGCAGTGGACGTCCATCAGCTGACAATGATGATGATGATAATACTGGGTAATTGTCATATCTATACTAATAAATGGAGAGCCGGTTTTTTTGTTCGGTTATACTGCGAAAACTACTGAACCGATCGGAATAATACTTTACCATAAGACGCAGTGTGTTTCGGAGAAGGCTTTAGTATATGATATGTTGGTGATTACTTATCGTGTAAAAAATATGGACGGAGAGAGGTGACTAGTCATGAATATAAATGCAGCAAGACAGTGAACGTAACCAAGAATATTACGAAACTATCATATCATGGTATAAATGCAGCAAGGATATTATGGATATGAAGTTTCGAATTTGAATATTGGTTTCGGGTAATGTTACGGATATGAAAATATTTCGAAATACAAAAATTGTTGTAATTCTTCAAATTACATTTTTCGGTAAAAATTATCATAAATTTGTATAATTATAAACTTCATTCACACTGTGCCAATACAGGTTGGTTTACATTTCAGAATTTCCACCGAAACGTGTGTATCCTCAAAATATTTGCCTTCACTAAGCACTAGCTAAAGTGTAAGCACTAATCTTAATTAATTCTGGGAGAAATTATTATTAGTCTCGCCATTGTAACCTTTTGAAATTCTGAGTGAAAAATTCGTCCAAAATTATGATTAAACTTATGAAAATAATTTGTAAAAATATTTCGATATCTTTAATTTATTGATTTTAAGCAATATAAAAAGCGTCGAATGGAGATGCGGTGATTGCTTACATAATTATTAATTTTCATTTAAAAACCGATTACCTATCAATATTATTAAGTAATGAATTTTTAAATAATTGTTTCTCATACATAATTAAATGTCAATTTACACAGCCACAATTTTTAAGAAAACTAATGTATTCACTATTCAAGTAAAGGGCATATAGCTGGGTGCGTTTGTAGGACATCTTTTGTTTGTTATTTGTACTGAACTAGTAATTGTTCGTTTTTACTTTTATTTTATGTTTGTTTTTTTGAACAACTATGTCGGAAACCAAGCGTACGGCTCACCTGATGGTAAGCGATTACGGTAGCCTATTAATGCCTGCAACACCAGAAGCATCGCAAGCGTGTTGCCGACCTACCCATGAACTCTGGTTACCTTACTCACCACAGGAACACAATACTGCTTGAAATATTATTTAGGTGTGATCTTCTGTAAGGTATAGGTACTATCCAAGTCGGGCTGCTCTAAATTTTGAGCAGAATATATTTTGCTGTGCCCTACCTCAGTTGAAAAAAAAGGTATATAGAGTTTTTAATTATTTCTCTGTTTCTCTCCTTAGTTGTTTATGCCAGTTTAAGTGTTTTCTCTCTTTCTTCCTGCTTACACTTGTTACTTTACACGTGTTAGTTTATAGCAAACACTTAACATACACGTGTTAGTTTATAATTATTATTTAATGTTGTTTATCTGGAATAATCTTTCTAAGGATAGAATTTTTTTCTTTAATAGCACCAACGCCATCTAATCTTTACCTAATCTATGGATTACCCTCTAAGCCTACATAGACATGGATCTTCAATTCATTATTTTTCTGGATTACTCACACCCACGCAAACAACAGCTCTAGATAAACAATATATTATGATGCTAAAAATATTTTTGTGAATTTAATTTAATTAGTCTGACAAAATTTTCCTTATTTGTACGTGTTTTAATTCAAAATATTGTTTTGATATGCCTATACTTATTTACAATTCAAATTTTATTTTCATTACGTAAGTACATATTATGTATCTATACTAATATTGAAAAGCTTAAAAGTTTGTTTCTGTCTTTATATGCAATAATCTCAGGACTTCTGGTTCAAATTGAAAAATTATTTTTGTGTTGGATAGCCCATTTATCGAGCAAGGTTTTTTTTCTTCTCACGTATGGTTACCTCAGAACTTTTGATGTCTACAATGAACTTTGATAATACTTCTTTTTTCAATGAAAAAGTGGTACGTACTTGTCATGTGATCTCATTTAAATTTGATCGCGTATATAATATACCCTAAAATTAAGGATAATCTAAAAACACTTACGTTTTTAAGTAGTCAAGTATTAAACAAAAAACAAAACAAAACTAAACAAACAAAATAAATTTAAAACAGTGTTAAAGCAGCGCTGTCTGCGCTGTTACTGAGGCGTGATCGCACGCATTTGACCTTAAAAACGTGAATCTCAGTACATTATATATACAGCACATAATATATGTAGTAGTAACTGAATAACTTTACTCCAGTTATTAACCGACTTCAAAAAAGGAGGAGGTCACTCAATTCGACCGTATAATCCTATATATATATATATATATATATATATATATATATATATATATATATTTTTTCAATGTATCTATATTCGGGGATAACTTCGTCGTTTATAAACTGATTTTGATAATTCTGTTTTTGTTGGAAAGGATATATCCCAACTTAGATTCCATGATAAGGAAACCAGGATCTGATGATGGGATCCCAGAGAAATCGAGGGGAACCCTCGAAAATCGTAGTGACGTCTAGTGCGTTTGTTAATTTGTTTATTATTTATTACTTGTCGATGTAATTGAAGTCGGTTTTTTTAGTTTGCTAGCAAACACGATTATTGTTTTGTTTTGATTGACGTTTGTTTGATGTGTGTTTTTTTGGATTTCGAATGATTTATTTTTGAAATATCACACATAAAGGATCAGGATGATTTTTTTAATATATTCGCCATTTCTTATTTTGATATATAATTATGTACTATATTTTTGACGTGACAACGTCTAATAAATCGATGAACGCTGGTTGCATGCACGAAAAAGGATGACTCATTGTAGCGTAACGCTCATTGTCCCGTTGCACTCATTGTATGCTTGCGCCGCATCTATCTCTCTTCCACTCGATTGGCCTATACAACCGAGGACGTGTTTTGTTATGACGTCGCCACGTTAAACTATCGTCCGTAAAACAACTTTACAGACAACTAATTTTTTTAATAGTACATAATCATACTCGTACTTATCAACGTTGACTTAGAAACAGTATAGTCTGTTTTTTTTTTAAATTCTTTTTTAACATTTTAAAATAAACTAAAGTATGCAAGCATGCGGTTTTGTACACCTCGAACGATGCTCTAAAACTGGTTGCGTAACGTAAAAACTGCTTGTTGGTTATCATTTTCAAGGTCGACGAAACGGCATGACGTGTTCTGTTTGATTACAAATTATTTAGGCCTCATTATGAGTGACTACATTACTGCTAAAACTGATAGGGCACTATGTTTAATTGGAAGCGACTCTTGTTGTTTATTGCAGTTAATTGTTTATAACCTTCCGTAAGGTAGAGGTACTTTCCCAGGCCAGATACTCAAAAATTTGAGCACCTCAACCTTAAATAAATTTACTATTCGATAATTGCTAAAAACCGACTTCAATTACATCGAGAAGTAATACAACGTAGGTATACGAAAAAATAGTCAAGTTAATACGCGTTATCAAAGATTACTCAAAAATATATAAATAGAAAACTGATGGCTACATGAGATCTCAATCAAATGTAAGTGGGACCACGAGTCAAGCATTAGCTTTCGATTAAAACAAGAATCATCAAAATCGGTACACCTTGTTTTTCATAATCGGGTAAAAATGAACATTTCCTTGGTTTAGTTAGTTTTATAATAAAAGATTAATTATCTTTTAAACTTTAACAGTCATTAACTTTATTATTTAGACAAATATAAAGTAGAGACTCATCCCAACTACTCCGACAAAATTACATATCGAGTAGGTATGATTTATTACTATTGCATATCAAAAGTAGGTATGTGCTGTGAACTTCTTAACAAAGTTGTCAACAGCTATCAGTAAATTAATAAAATACTAATTAAGCATCAAATTGTGTATATTATAATTGATAAATGATAAGTGATAACGATTTAATTATTATGTTATTAAGCTTTTGAGTCCACGCATTCAATGCTGTCTGTAACTAAAGCTTTTACTCTCTATTTTAGACATACACTAGCTTCTGCGCGCGACTTCGTCGGCGTGGACTCCGCTCCTATTGGTCTTAGCGTGATGATATATAGCCTATAGCCTTTCTCGATAAATGGGCTATCTAACACTGAATGAATTTTTTAAATCGGACCAGTAGATCCCGAGATTAGCGCGTTCAAACAAACAAACAAACAAACAATCAAACAAACAAACTCTTCAGCTTTATTATATTAGTATTTTTTTATTTTTTTTTGATATCGCAGGGTAACCCATTTACGGGTGATATCCAGGACGCCCGGGTAGGCAGTCCTAGACCGTATGTCGGACTCAGCACTTGGGGGTGCCACTACCGCACTAAACCCCCTGCGGGAGCCTTCAGCCGCTTTAATTGGAGGGTCCCGGATCTGCAGGCAACAGGATCCCTCCAGCGACAGGCTGGTCTTGGCGAAAAGGCCAGACTTCTCCTCCATGGGGACTGTCCGGCTCACCTCTGAACAGTCCCGACGACGCCGTGTCTAGCAGGACCGGGTTCCCATCCCGGCCCGACACGGGCACAGGGGCGTTACTGGAAGCGCATTAAGTAGCGCCTCCTACGCACCCCCATTCGTCGCCCGCGGGTGGAAGCCACGTCGGCGGCCTCCTCTCTCACCCGCTCGTCAGTCTCCTTCTGGTACATAACTGTCTCGCAGAAGGAGACGATCGCCTTCCAGGACTCGTCGTTGCCGAGCATCGCGGTGATGACGCTCGGGAGTGACAAGTCCCCTCCGAGGACTGTCGTCAGATCGCGACGCAGCGCCGCCCATCTCGGGCACACCTCGAGGGTATGCTGGACAGAGTCCACCGCCGCACCACAATCGTGACATTCAGTCGTCGGCTCCCTTTGGGCCGTCCGACACAGGTAGTCACCAAAGCAACAGATTAGTATAGATAATATTTAAATTGTCAATACCGGAAGTCTGAATTATCATATTATCACATAATATTATCAAATAATAATTACAGCAGAATGAAGAGTCCGTTTCACCAGTTTAACCGGGTCGTAGCTTAGGACCGACAACTTAACGTGCTCTCCGAGGCACGGTGGAGAGACCCACAAGGATTAAAGACCAGACCGGAAATAAATATTTGTATGAACACAAATATCCACTCCGAGTGGGAATCGAACCCACGACCCTCGGTGTTTGGCACACGCACCATTACACCAGAGCGGTCGTCCCTGGTCTGCTTAGAGAATATTTAGCAAAATAAATAAATCCGAGAAATTAATAACATTGTGATAAACTCAAATGTAAGTTCAAGTTGAATGTTTTGACATTTGGCTTTCAAACGAATAATACAGCAATATAATATTTGATAAGGATTTATATATTATATATATAAGAGAATAAATTGAACTTAGTAGTTCTTAAATGTTACGCTACACGGCTACAGAATAAAGGCATTTTCTTATTATAGCTTTTAAAAAATATTTTTTTTTTAAATGTTACTGGGTTGGCAAACAAGCGCACGGCTCACCTGATGGTAAGAAGTTAAGAACGTAGCCTATAGACGCCTGCAACACCAGAAGCATCGCAAGCGCGTTGCCGACCCTATCCCCAATCCCCCCCCCCCCCCAGGAGCTCTGGTCACCTTACTCACCAACAGGAACACAATACTGCTTGAAAACAGTATTATTTAGCTGTGGTCTTCTGTAAGGTCTATGTACTACCCCAGTCGGGCTGCTCCATATTTTGAGCAGGAAATTTCCTGCTGTGCCCTGCCTCAGTTCAATATACCTATTTTACTAAGAGACATCGAAATAAACTACAGAAAACCCACTTTTAACTATAAATAGTACAAAAAAATTGATCATATTTTAGCGAAGTTCTTTTTACCCGACTGCCAAGGAAGGGTTATGTTTTTCGCGCGTATCTTGTATGTATGTATGTAATATTCTTAACTACCTGATTCCTCTAGAACCGCTGAACGGATTTGTATAATTGAGATATCGTTAGATTCGTCTTAGCAGCCCAAGTGTTCTTAGATATGTGACATTTAAAAAAAAACAAACATGGCGACTGTGCGAAGCCATTGTAGTTAATGAAGAAATATATATTTTTTTAGAATACTATAATATGGGTATCAAATTAAAGGGCTCAATACAAGGATTTCAAAAATGTATATTATGGTTATTATTACTGTAATAATAATAAAGAAATACAATAAGAAAGTTTAAAAAATTTTGAATTTGCTCTTTCCCATGCCTAAGGCAAGCAAGATGCGAGCCGAGCTTCTTCCTCGCCTCCTAGGCAACGTCCGACGGTCATTTTCGGGGTCTAGCCTTTCCCATAAAAAAAGAATTATCAACTTCGGACAACTCTGTAAAAAGTTATGCTTGGTCAAACATAAAAATTATATAGGTATATGCGACAACTTTAGAACGGCCGCATTTTTTTCGTCGTTAATAAATTACTTAATCAACCACAAAATGTAAACTATTTTAATGAATTGAACCGATTACGTAATTTGTCTAACTAAAAAGACATAAATAAAATAATTATTAAAAGAAAACAAAAAACCCGCCTGCATAATAAACAACTAATAGAAAATGAACTGAAAAGACTGGAACAAGTTAAAAATTCAAAATTACACAAAACTAGCGAAACAAATCGAAACAATATCAAACATTATGTACTATACACTTAAAAATATCAATACGGTAGTCCTTCAAATATTTATGCAACATCGTACATAATATGCAGTCGGAGACATGAAATTGAAGGATAAGTCAAATCATTCTCTCTTTGTGCATGTCTCCGACTGCATATTATGTACAATGTTGCATAAATATTTGAAGGACTACCGTATTGATATTTTTAAGTGTATAGTACATAATGTTTGATATTGTTTCGATTTGTTTCGCTAGTTTTGTGTAATTTTGAATTTTTAACTTGTTCCAGTCTTTTCAGTTCATTTTCTATTAGTTGTTTTTTATGCAGGCGGGTTTTTTGTTTTCTTTTAATAATTATTTTATTTAAACTTTTCAATTTGACTACAGACTGACAATCAACAAATTAGTATAATATGCGTGTGTGTGTTAAATACGTGGTAGTGTGTGTAATGCTTTTTTTATTAATTTAATGTATATTTTATGAATAATTTAAAAAATATATCGACGCCCCCGGGGAATAAAGTGGTAATAGAGAAAAGTAAATATTACAGGACGAGCAAAAAACTGTTTTTCTGTTATATCGCGAGTCCTAAACGGGCTATAATATTGTATTATACATCATTATTTTCAGATTTTTTTACGTAATATGTAGCTATAAAAATAAATTAAATATCACGTGTACTTTTAAAGTCATTGCCAAAAATGTGTAATACTGATTTTTATATTAAGTCATATTATTAGCGTCCTGCACTCCTTCTCTATATTATAAACTATAAGTGTGCGAAATTTCATACTCCACCGAACGCGCAATTTCCGTAAAAAAGGGTACAAAGTTTTTGCTTCACGTAGATATCGGGCAAAAAGCGGCAAAAAAGTCACTTTTGTTGTATGAGCCCCCTAAATATATTTTTATCCGACTTCCAAAAAAGGAGGAGGTTCTCAATTCGATACGTATGTTTTTTTTTATTTATTTTTTACGTATGTTAACTCAGAACTTTTGACTGGGTGGACCGATTTCAATCAATTTTGTTTTAATTGAAAGGTGTTGCGTGTCATGTGGTTCCATTTTAATTAAATTGAGATCTGACAAGTACTTTTAGAGTTATATCTAATAATGCGTATTTACGTGACTACTTTTTCGTCGACCTACGTTATATTATACCGCATAACTTTTTACTCGGTGTACCGATTTCGATATTTTCGATGATTCTTACTTTAATCGAAAGCTAATACTTGTCTTGTAGTCTTGTTTAAATTATATCGAAAACTGATAACAACTTTTTGAGTAATCTTTAATAGCGCGTATTTACTTGACTATTTTTTCGTCTTATTACGTTGTATTACTTGTCGATGTAATTGAAGTCGGTTTTTGTTCGTTTGCGAGCAAACACAATTATTTTATTTTAATGTTATTATAGGCCAGTCAAATCGTACACAAAAAAGGGCTAAAATCGCAAATGGTCTGCTAGTTCTGCTTTTTTGATATATTGTTAGGATCAGTACCAGTAGTGTAAATCCAGTTTTGCAACTTCGAAAGACCTGTGCTAATTTTGGGGCGCTCGAAAAACCAAAATTTCGGTGGGAAATATAGGGCCTATAAAAGGCCTAGGAAATATAGGGAAATATATGAGTATTTCCCACCGAAATTTGGGTCCAAAGTTGGTCAAAACTGTAAACTTCACTTTTTTGGAAAAAACGATCAACTTTTGAAGAGCTGTATCTCGGCTTCTATTTGACCTACAGAGTTGGTTTTGGGCACAAATTGTAGCTAATTTAAACTACTTTAAAAATGTATACTACATGTATTCTCTAAAAATGCATACTTTGGAAGATATAGTGAAAAAACCGAAACAAGTGCCAAAATTTCGTGGTTTTTCGAGCGCCCCAAAGTTAGCACAGGTCTTTCGAAGTTGCAAAACTGGATTTACACTACTGGTACTGATCCTAACAACATATGAAATAATTGTGTTTGTTCGCAAACGAAAAAAAAACCGACTTCAATTACATCGACAAGTAATACAACGTAAGAAGTCGACAAAATAGTCAAGTAAATACGCGCTATTAAAGATTACTCAAAAAGTTGTAATCAGTTTTCGATCTAATTTAAACAAGACTACAAGACAAGTATTAGCTTTCGATTTATTTATTATTTATTTATTTATTTATACTTTATTGTACATCACAACTACAAATATCATTTACAGACTGTGAAGTACAATGGGCGGACTTATGGCTATTTAGCCATTTCTTCCAGACAACCCAAATATATATTTCCTACTATGAGTAACGATCGCTATCAGGTGTACATGATAACAACCGGGACCGACGGCTTAACGTGCTCTCCGAGGCACGGTGGGGAGACCCACAAGGACTGCACTAACACCCAGACCACGGCAAACATCTGTATGGCCAATACAAATGTTGTCGTGTGCGGGGATCGAACCCGCAACCGCTCGCGCAACAGCCAATCGCAATATATTGCTGTGACCGTTATGCCAACGCGGCGTCGATTAAAGTAAGAATCATCGAAATCGGTACACCGAGTAAAAAGTTATGCGGTATAATATAACGTAGGTCGACGAAAAAGTAGTCACGTAAATACGCATTATTAGATATAACTCTAAAAGTACTTGTCAGATCTCAATTAAATTAAAATGGGACCACATGACACGCAACACCTTTCAATTAAAACAAAATTGATCGAAATCGGTCCACCCAGTCAAAAGTTCTGAGCTAACATACATAAAAAAAAAACACGTGTCGAATTGAGAACCTCCTCCTTTTTTGGAAGTCGGTTAAAAAGCAGAACTAGCAGACCATTTGCGATTTTAATGTATAATTTGACTGGCCTATTTTCCCGACTTTTGGTTTTTTTGAACATTGTACAAAACTATTGGGCCTATAGACGCCGTTTTGTGCTTAAATTAAAGGTAATTAAATTTACTACAACCTCTTTTGATTCGACGTTCGTCGTAGGATGAGTATTTCCCACCGAAATTTGGGTCCAAAGTTGGTCAAAACTGTAAACTTCACTTTTTTGGAAAAAACGATCAACTTTTGAAGAGCTGTATCTCGGCTTCTATTTGACCTACAGAGTTGGTTTTGGGCACAAATTGTAGCTAATTTAAACTACTTTAAAAATGTATCCTACATGTATTCTCTAAAAATGCATACTTTGGAAGATATAGTGAAAAAACCGAAACAAGTGCCAAAATTTCGTGGTTTTTCGAGCGCCCCAAAGTTAGCACAGGTCTTTCGAAGTTGCAAAACTGGATTTACACTACTGGTACTGATCCTAACAACATATGAAAAAAGCAGAACTAGCAGACCATTTGCGATTTTAATGTACAATTTGACTGGCCTATTATTTTACAACTAAGTACCTATTTTGTGAATATTTCAAGACCATATAAACTAAATTACATTGATTTTTGGAGTTGGAGTTACAATTATGTTATTCCTTCTCGTGTTTACACTGCAATTATTACTATTTATTTCAAAACATGGTGAATATACATAATATTGTTGATAACATTTACAATGTTATCTTTTTAACTTACGGTTGTAATGTTATTTTTTTACTTACGGTTGATAACATTTACAATGTTATCAACCGTAAGTAAAAAAAATTTACTTCAAAAACTGTGACAATAATTATGATTATTAATTACCTATATACGAGTATCAAGGCTCAAGTTGGGCCCAAGGGGCTCTGCATACAAGAGTTAGTACCAAAACTCAATAGCAGATGGCGGTGTACGGAATTAAATCGCGCCAACGTTTCGTTCTTTGCGTAGCATATATACGTCAGCGGCGAGTCACTTTGTATATTAATTTTTTTATATTCTTAATTTTGATAATTTTTGAAAACCGCGTCCTTTCTGACGCGGGCTCTTAAATCTCTATTCTCTTAAAATAATACTATAATAAGTGCTTCTGCTTCCAGAAGATCCTAAAAGAGAAATTACAGTGTTGTCAGCTAAAAAATACAGTAGTTTGTAGACTTTGTAGTTTGTATTGTAGTTTCTTAAAACAATACAGCAGATTGCAAAATCGATTACAGTAAAATTACAGTCAAACTCCGTTTAATTATTAAAAGAAAAATAAGCTGCTGTATTAATTTATTTGTCAATACATATTATTGTAAGATTTGTAAGTTATTCTAAAATAATTTCCTCATGATTTTGATACATTTTTGCCGTCATTCTCGAAATCATTTCATTAGTGGGATTAAATTTGACGCAGTTTTCGGAATTTCGACGAATGGCTTGCTGAGCTAACATATTTCCTTTAATAGTATTTGTGATTAGACAGATTTTGCATTTATCCCTAAAATTCCCTAAACTACTTTCATAAATCATTTATTAAGGTAGCATAAATATAATGCAGAAAATAAACCACAGAATATTATTTAAATGAAGGTATATCGTCATCAACAGCCTTTATCAGTCCACTGCTGGACAAAGGCCTCTCCTTTGAAAGGAGGTTTTGGCCTACTATACCACGCTGGCCAGACGGGTTGGTAAAGGGTTTGTTTCAAGTTTTCCTTCTCTTGGCAGTGATGTTAGCTGCTTATTTTGTTCCTTTAGTCGCCTCTTACGACACACATGGAATGAATAGGGGTGGTGACACTTTGTATTCTTAATTCGTCACCACACGGACATATTATATATAATAATAAAACTCGAAGGTATATAATTATAATAACAAAACACCCACAGAAGATCATAGATCTACAGGATTAGAATTTTCATTTCTTTCATTTAATATCATAATAACTTGAACTTGAATAATTAATTGATGCCACTAGTGCTACTATTACTCCGCAATACAGAAATAACGTCAAACATAAATCAGAACCTCTACATTACAATACGACTGAGTTATGGTGACATAAACGAAAATAGGTAAATAATGAAAATTCTGGAGAATCCCTAAGAAAAAAGGAGTTGCTGAGTCTATGATTTATTCTACTACAGGGCTACAAATATATGCTTTGATTTTATCCCGAAATTCTCTAAATCCTTGTTTTTTTCAAATTGTCTTTAACCATCCAAAATATCAGCTATTTGTCCCTAAAAAGGGGAGAATTCCCTAAAAGTGGAAACACTGAGTGGCGTTAATTCTGTTCTGATTCATCGGGGAATTCCCTGCACGTAAACTATATGTAATAGTCCTACTCTATATTGTCTGTAATGTATTGCTACCTAGGTCTTTTAAATAAAAAATAAGTAATTCACAAAACACTGTTTATTAATAAAGTATTCCCATAGGGCGGGATAAAGCCGACCATCTTTACAGTTGTGTCCAGAGTAACTATTCGACAAGACACACTGCTGTGTCATAGATTATAAAAGTTGTGAATACATAATAATACCTCCCCCTTTAAAGGTTAAGTTTCTGGGGTGCTTTTCTTATTCTACTTGAACGTCTAATGTTATCATTCACTTCTACATTATTTTTATTTTCAACAGTAGGATCAAAACTTACATTAGTATTATTCCTTTCATAAATATTTTTGCTACTTAATTCAATGTTAGTCTCAGTATTACTATTGTTACACAAATTATCAGACATCTCAGAAATATTTTCATGAATTATGTTTTTACTCAAATTATCATTGTAATTTTTTTGAGAATTTAAAGTTACTTCACTTTTACTTGGAATTATTTCTGAGTTATTGTTTTTATACAAATTAAAATCCTTATAATTATTTATTGTTTGGGGCATTGAACGTATTATCTGATCTAAATGTCTTTTCCAAATTAAATTTTCACCTATAACTTTGCATAAATACGTTCTATGTCCCAATACCTCATCAATTATACATTTGACAAATGATTTCTTATTAGGATTTCTATAATCCCTACAGTATACATAATCACCTTCCACAAAGGATTCCTCTCTCTTACCTTTGCTTTCAGTATTTTTTTTATCAATTTTAGTGGATAACAAGTCAAATCTGGTTCTTAACTTTCTATTAAACATTAATTGAGACGGAGTTTGACCTGTTATTGAATGAATTGAGTTTCTATAATGAAAAAGATATCTATTCATAGCTGTTTCTAATGAAATACTATTATTCTCACTTAAACATTTCAAAACATGTATTTTAAAATTTTTCACTGCATTCTCAGCAAACCCATTAGTTGCTGGATGAAATGGTGGTGATGTTTCATGTTTCACACCATTTTTAGACAGAAAATTAGAGAATTCCTTTGAACAGAAGGTTGCTGCATTATCAGTCACTACTGTTTTTGGTAATCCATATCTACTAAAACATTCTCTAAATTTCTCAACTGTATTATGAGCATCTAAATTTTGAACAATAAAAGCTTCAGGCCATTTAGTATAACAATCTATAATAATTAAAATATTTTTACCTTTAACTGGGCCTAAAAAGTCTGCATGTATTCTTTCATAAGGCATATGTGTTTTAGGCCATGAAATTAATCTTGATTTTTCAGGTTCTGGTCTAAAAGACATACAAATATGACAAGACTTTACATAATGCTCAATATTCTTATCTAAATTTGGCCACCAAAAATAAGATCTTGCATTATTTTTCATTTTAACAATGCCTTCATGCGTAGCATGTAGTTCTTTAAGTAAATTATTTTGTAATTTAAAAGGTATAACAACTCTGTAACCCCACATGATTACACCTTTATCAATATAAAGTTCATTTTTACGAACATAAAAGGGTTTCAAACTTTCATTACAATAATCATCATAAAATCCATAGCGTATCAAATTGTATACTGTACTTAACAAAGTATCTTTACGTGTTTCTGATCTAACTAAGTTTACATCAATGACATTATTCATTTCTACGAAATGAATGTAATCTATTTCACAATTATTAATATTATCTGAACATTGTAATGGTAATCGTGACATACAATCAGCTTTCACATTATCCTTTCCTTTAATATGTTTGAAAGTATAGTTAAAACTTGATAGAAATAATGACCATCTTTGTAATCTACCAGCAGCCATTTGAGGTAAACTTTTATTTTCTCCAAATAAGGCTTGTAATGGTTTGTGGTCAGATACTAACTCAAATTTAGTTCCTACTAAATATTGGTAAAATTTTTGTACTGCCCAATAAATTGCCAATGCCTCTTTATGAATCATAGAGTAATTATTTTCAGCTTTAGTATATACCCTATATATAAAACTTATAGGTCTCTCAGAACCATCAGGTAAAATGTGACTTAATACAGCACCTATGCCAGACTGTGAAGCATCACTAGCTAATCTCAAAGGTAAATGTCTGTTATAATGCATAAGTACCTTATCTGATACAATTTCTTTTTTTATAACATCAAAGCTATTCTGACAGTACTTATTCCAATTGAATTTAACACCTTTTTGTAATAAATAGTAAAGGGGTTTTAATTTTATTGATCTAGATTTTGTATAAATTTGCCATAATAATTTACCATGCCTATCCATGAACGGACTTCAGCAATGTTTTGAGGTGCAGGTGCTTCAATTACAGCTTTAACTTTAGTCATGTCCTTAGATAAACCTTCTTTAGAAATAATATGACCTAGATAACAAATTTTATCTTGAAAGAATTTACATTTATTAATATTTAAGCGAATGCCCGCTTCACAAAATCTTCGTAAAACCTCTTCTAAATTATTCAAATGTTCTAAATCGTTACCTCCCGTTACTAATACATCGTCTATGAAATTAATTACACCTTTAGCTCCCAATAAAATTTTTTCTAACTTAGCCTGGAAAATAGAGCTAGCTGGCTTAGTGCCATACGGTAGACGTTTTACTTTAAAAATACCTTTTGGTGTACTCCATGCCAATAGTTCAGCTGTATCATCATCCAAAATCAAATGATTGAAAGCATTCTTTAAGTCAAGTTTAGAGAATTTATCCCCACCTTGTAATGCTGTAAAAATATCCTCGATACGGGGCAAAGGATGATTAACCTCTTTTAGATATTTATTTACAGTAATTTTATAATTAGCACACAAACGAATAGTATTATCTTGTCTTAAAACAGGTACTAAAGGAGTTCCCCACTTAGAATTTTCAATTTGTTCAATAACACCTAAAGATTGTAATTTACTTAACTCTAAATCAACTTGTTTTGCAAAAGCGTAAGGTACTGGCCTTGGTTTTATAAAAATAGGATTTACATTATTATTTATGAGTTCCAATTTTACAGTTTCATTTTTAATGACACCTAAGTCCTCATTGAATACGTTTTTATATTTATTTAACAAAGATTCTAAATTATTGTACCCTTGTATTGAATTAATTGGTACATTTCCAGAAATGTTTATATCAAATTTCTCCATTAAATCTCTGCCGAATAAACATTTACAACCATTTTTAACAATTACTATGTCAACAATTTTTTTTCTATTATTAAATTCCAATAGACCATTAATTTGACCAATAGGCTGTACAATTGAACCACAATAAGTTTTTAATTTAATATTGCAATGTTTCAACATTAATTTGTGAAATTGAGATTTATACACACTTTCAGGCATACATGACACTGCCGCTCCCGTGTCTAATTCCATATTTAATTTTTGCTTATTAAATATACAAGATAAGTTAAAAGATGACATAAAATTTATATTTTTCACTGTGTCAATATTAAATAAGTCGCTTGACTTGTTATCATCATTTATGCCTAAAGTATGTGTCTCTAATGATTTGTATTTACTTTTACACACCGCTGCAATATGACCCATTTTATTACACTTTTTGCACTGGTACTTCTTAAATTTACACTTAGAAAATGAGTGATTTGATTTGCCACAATGCACACATTTTAATTCAGCCGTACTTTGACGTGTAGAATTCTGAACACTAACATTTTTGTTTGAATTTGTAGTATTTGGCTTCCTCTGAAATGTTGTAATTTTATGCACTGATGACATTTCCGTCAAAACGGATTCTTTATTTAGTGCAATCTCAAGCAAAGTAGCGATGTCCCTGGATATCTCCTCCTCGCATAATCTTTCTTGGATTGGACCAGGTTTTAAACCCGTAACAAATTTGTCTTTAATACGCTCTTGTAATGTTGCATCAAATCCACAGTCAGCTGCTGCTTCTCTCACTCTTGAGTGCCAATTTGAAATTGATTCGGTGTCCTGTTGTGACAATCTATCGAATGCAATTCTTTTTCTGTATTTGGAAACACGTGTTTCGTATCTTAGTTTTAAAATGTTTTGCAACTCGCTAAAAGTTTTATTTTTTGGCAATGATGGATATACCATGTTCCTAATAGTTTTATATACATCATCACTAATCGAAATTAATAATGTAGCTACTTTTTTATTTTCTTCTTTAATATCAAATGCATCAAAATGCTGTTCTAACCTCTCTAGGAAACAGTTGATGTCGACGTCTCCAGCTCCCGTAAAACTGCTTGAGTTCGGAAAATTTCTCGTCGCCATTTTGTAATGTATTGCTACCTAGGTCTTTTAAATAAAAAATAAGTAATTCACAAAACACTGTTTATTAATAAAGTATTCCCATAGGGCGGGATAAAGCCGACCATCTTTACAGTTGTGTCCAGAGTAACTATTCGACAAGACACACTGCTGTGTCATAGATTATAAAAGTTGTGAATACATAACATTGTCTATAGACAAAGGTCAGTGCTTCTGGATTCTAGATTAGGTTGCGTTACGTTTTACGTATTAGATTTGATAAATTTATATGATCGGAAATTAAATACAGTATTTTCATACACTGTATTTTATCATTACAGTATACAGTAGAAAAGTCTAAAAAACAGTACATCTACTGTAATTACAGGGAATCTGGAAGCACTGACTCTAATACTCTTAAATAGATTTTATTAAATTGAATAAAGCATTAAAAAAAAAAAATAAAAAAAAAAAAAATAAAAAAAAAAAATTAAATTAAATTATTAAAATTGGTATTTTGTATTTCAATTTTCATGAAATGATGAAACAATTCTGCAATCTGCACAATATGATTTATTGTTATTAAAGTGAATTAGTGATGTACATTGTACAGATTTAGTCACTATTTTCGCTCTTTACATTAGTGATATGATATAAATCTTATACTATCTTGTATATATATTATATAATTCACGATCACGATTCAGCCTGTAGTATCCCACTGTTGGGCATAGGCCTCTTCCCCATGTAGGAGAAGGATCGGAGCTTAATCCACCACGCTGCTCCAACGCGGGTTGGCGGAGATATT
Source organism: Melitaea athalia (assembly GCA_905220545.2). NCBI lineage: Eukaryota > Metazoa > Arthropoda > Insecta > Lepidoptera > Nymphalidae > Melitaea > Melitaea athalia. The sequence goes on along the minus strand of HG992189.1, from coordinate 18,539,220 downwards.
CCCTACTATGAGTAACGATCGCTATAAGGTGTACATGATAAAATCACAACGATTCTAAAGAAGTTTCACTTCAAAATACCGAGCTAGGCTCGGTCACCCAGGTACTATAATAAAATAATATGAGTAAGATACTAAGATCATAAAGTTGTTTGTGGTGTCTACTCAAGTTGAAAAACAAATTCGACTTAAATATATTATACTAGCTGTGCCCGCGACTTTGTCCGCGTCGAATTTAACAAAATATTATTTTTTTGAATTTTTTGTTTAGTTCGCGGCGAGCATCTCGAGGAAAGAACGCTGGCTCGCCGAGCTTTAAATGTTTCGCTACTAATTACTTCTAACGACGATACCTCAAAAACTATTCATCTGATTGATATAATCAATCAGATGAAATTTTAATCTGCATTAAATGCCTAAGCTAACTAACATATTCATTTGGATAAGGATTAATACTGAACTAAAGAAAATAGCTTTGAAAATAGCGTAATGTTTTTAATTAAAAGTTTGTACATAAAAGTGGTTATTGTAAGTCAACCGTAAGAGATAGAGATATGCTATTGCGGAATTTTTTGTAGCATTTTTATAGATTTTGAATTCGCTAGTATATTATACAACTATATCTTTGCTAATTTACGCGGCGTTCGCGTGGAAAGCCCCAGTTGGCGAGATTTTTTGCGACCTCCTCAACATTTATCGCCGTATTTCTGCTAATTTACATAAAATCATAATAAATTATATACCTAAACATTCCTCAAGAATCACTCTTTCTATTGTTGAAAACCGTATAAAAATCCGTTTGGTGGTTTTCGAGTTTAGACAGAATAGTAGACACAGACAGGAGGATAGAAAGACGCGGCCGGGGACTTCTTTTTATAATAGGTAGTACCTAGGTATTTATAGAAGTGTTGGACTGTTGGTTCAATAATTCCCGAAAAAGGTTTGTATCAAAAATTTGGTTTCTCACAAAATAGACAACTGTTATTCGAACCAAATACACTACGTGGTTCCGATGTGACATACTAGATGGCGCTAGATTTAAAAATAAATAATGATAGGTACCTAAGGTGCGTTATTTTTTAACCGACTTCCAAAAAAGGAGGAGGTTCTGAATTCGATTGTATAGGTATATATATTTTTGTAATGTACGTTAGCTCAGAACTTTTGACTGGGTGGACCGATTTCGATAAATTTTGTTTTAAATGAAAGGTGTTGCGTGTCATGTGGTCCCATTTAAATTTAATTGAGATCTGACAAGTACTTTTAGAGTTATGATTGAGTTGTTTTTGATTACTATGTAATAACAAATAGTACCTAGTATTTATATCTTCCAAAATTTATATGTGTTTAACTAGTTTAAGGTTTTTAAACATTAAAGAAATATAAGGAAAACTATTGCTCTGTTTGACAGTGTCTCAAATATAACAACAATAAGTTTTGTGTATTATTTTCAGAATTAACATGAAAAATAAACACTTTGATAAGATGTTTTATTTCCATATAATTATGAAAAATTGACAAAAAATTTTTTTTTTGTCAATTTTTGGTCTTCAACAATCATCGACTATTATAATATGTATATTGTCACGCGTCAATATATAGTAGTAGTTGATTTAAAATTTATGTAATGTGTAAATGTGTATTATATTAGTAACAGCACAAGACTACAACGAAAATTTCATTTAACCAAGTCTTCCTTTTGCATTACCCCAAAATAACCACGGAAATGTTGTTCGAGACACTACAACAGAAACAAAATCGATTAAGGGGAGAAGTAATCAAAGTTTCCCGGTTATACACGATTTTTCTTAACAATTCCACCCTTCAGAGTAGGCTGTATACTTGGCTACTTTGAGATTTGTGATTTTTAGATTTGACGGATATGGGACGGATACGATATTTTTAACCGACTTCCAAAAAAAGAGGAGGTTCTCAATTCGACACGTTTGTTTTTTTTTTTTTTTTTTTTTTTTTTTTTTTAATGTATGTTAGCTCCGAACTTTTGACTGGGTGGACCGATTTCGATCAATTTTGTTTTAATTGAAAGGTGTTGCGTGTCATGTGGTCCCATTTTAATTTAATTGAGATCTGACAAGTACTTTTAGAGTTATATCTAATAATGCGTATTTACGTGACTACTTTTTCGTCGACCTACGTTGTATTATACCGCATAACTTTTTACCCGGTGTACCGATTTCGATGATTCTTACTTTAATCGAAAGCTAACACTTGTCTTGTAGTCTTGTTTAAATTAGATCGAAAACTGATAACACCTTTTTGAGTAATCTTTAATAGCGCGTATTTACTTGACTATTTTTTCGTCTTATTACGTTGTATTACTTGTCGATGTAATATTGAAGTCGGTTTTTTTTCGTTTGCGAGCAAACACGATTATTACTTAAACGTTTTACTTCATCATTTATTGGAGTTCACTCTTTAAGATACTATAAGTATAGTACGCGGTATGAAAAAATATAGGTAGTGAAATGTAAAAAAGTAGCGATCACCTGACTTGAGAATGACCACTCAATATCTTTAGAGATGAAAATATACATAATTATATATATTTTAAATATCGCGGTAAATATCCCGTTTTCGAATAATTTTCGTAATAGAAGTAACCATGTTAATCTAAAATCTTATATCGCGGTAATTGTTCTTAAGGAGTAAACTCCAGCCGCGTTTCTATGTTGAGGCAGACAGTTTTTTTGCTATATAAATAGGTCGGCAAACAAGCGTCTGCAACAGCAGAAGCATTGAAAGCGCGTTGCCGACCCCGTCCCTAACTCCCCCCACGAACTCTGGCCACCTTACTCACCAACAGGAACACAACACTGCTTGAAAACAGTGTTATTTAGCTGTGAGATCACAGTAAAGTCGAGGTATTAGCCAGCTCCATGTTTTGAGCAGGAAATTACCTGCGATGCTCTACCTCAGTTAATTTATTTCATAAAAGTGTCAGGTAATTCAATAGGTCTAGGCATTAACTGGTGGTTGTCTATTCTTGCTGTGAGATTACGGAAGTAAATAATATAGACACGCCACTCTCATACCGTGGGTGTCGCAAGAGGCAACTAAGGGATAACACAGTTCCACTACAACCTTGGAGCTTAAAAAGGTGACCGATGGAGGGATAACCAACCAACTGCTGGCTTTGAAATACACAGGCCGAAGACGGGCAGCAGCGTCTTCGATGTGAGCCAGCCCTGCGGTTACCAACCCGCCTGCGCAGCGTGGTGACTATGGGAAAAACACACGAGTTCACGCCATTTTTGGCGCGAAATTGTGGAGGCCTATATCCAGCAGTGGAATGCGATAGGCTGAAGTGATGATGATATTATTAAAAATCAAAAAATATTTGCCACAAATAACGGAAAAATGTTTTGCATTTTTGTCTTATTTTTCTACGCTTTATGAATTGTTTGTGTAATTAAAATGTAATTGTAAACGTACATCGTGTCGTTACCGTCTCGTTTACTATAAAAGCTATCAATTAATAAGGAAACAATACAAGTTAGAACTTTATATCCGGAAGCATGTTATTTCACTTACATTTCAAAGTTTTCTTAAAAATCTGAAACGGAAAGTATAAAATCAATTGATACGATTGACGTGGCCGTTTGTTTGTTGAGTTTTAAATCGAAAACAATTTTATGGGTATTTCGTATGACTTTTTTTTAATATGAAATGTTTTTGAACAGAAATGTATTCTATCTCATTCGCACCTATACATTTATGTATTTGTTACTTTATCGTGACGCATTTTCGTTTCATCGAGTTTAAAATACAACGATTCTAAAGAAGTTTCACTTCAAGATAACCTCTCATTTATAATCTATACGCTATACGCGTTAAATTAAACTAAGATGTTACCACTTATTGACTTATCTCATTCTTTAGTTGTAAATATTTATTTTGTGTCCGACACGTGTAATGAGACACATATTATCGTTTAATCGAAAGGTAAACACTATTAACACGTAATTAGTCGCCCGTGTCGCGTAATGGGCCAGTGTTGTGCTGATAATCGATATTAATTCAGGATCATCGACTCTCGTATAGGTTTAATAGATTCTGCACCGCTGCAGGCTCGTAAATAGGGAGATTGCCTCAGTAATACTGTAGGGATGGGACAGTTCTTACCGATATACATGTTATTAAATAAACTTTTGTTGAGTGGTGTTTTTAAAGTGAAACTTTTATTACATCGTCTAAAACTTATTCGTCTGTGTGTTGCAAATCGCGTGACGGTCAAACGATTACGATTGACGGATAAAGCGATTTTTATACCCTTAATGGAATATTATTCAAAAAATGTTTAGTTAAATGTCTATAACGTAAAAAAAGTTTCCTTTTACCGTGGTTTCATAAAACCACACAGTTTTTTTAATCTGTCTGATTTTGAATGCATTGTTTGTTTAGATATAGATTAAATGTTTTTTTTTTCTAAGAAAGCAATTTATCGTTTTTTTTTTAAGTCGAATAAAGTAATAGAGTAGGTAACGTTCCGGTTTAGATTTTTGACTGTAGCATGACATAAGTTTCAATCTGACTATTGAAATTACAGTGTAATAAAGTATATAGAGTGTCAGTGAAATTCAGTGTAAATAATAAAGACAATGAAATATGCTAAAGTCTACTATTCTTCTTAGTCCGACATTCTCGAGGGAGAGTGTTAGTGATCGTCACAAATGATATGATTGAGGGAGTTGTCGTTCCCATAATAACTATTCATATATTTTCTAGCTAACCCCGCAAACGTTGTTTTGCCATACATGCGATTAACTGCCATAATCCCCCGCTCCTTATAAATTAGGGGTATGAAAAATAGATGTTGTCCGATTCTCAGACCTACCCGATAAGCAAACAAAGTTTCATAAAAATCAGTCCAGCCGTTGTGACACGAAAATTTTATATAAGTAAGATATTTATATTAAAATACGTATTTTTTACCTTGCAAGATGACTTGCTTCTTTACATTTTTAATGAAAAACAAAACCAATATTATACAGTGAAATTAAAGTTTATCGATAAATTCATTAAGTTCGCTAATCCCATCACTATACGTTGGGGAATCGACGTAAGGTACAGGTATACGGAAGCAAAATATATCTTCATCTAACGTTATAAGTATGACGTCACTTCCCCTTCAGAGAGCATGTAGGGTTAGAAGCATCCATATTATGCTAACATATATGACTTATTAAAGTTTTTAAATAAATTAACACGTTCACTGCGGCAACGCTAAACTTAAACTTAGTGCTAGCGCTATACGAGTCATATATTTCTCGTATCAAGAATGCCAGATTTGCGGTACGACCTTCATTTTCCCGCATCAGGTCCTGACTTCAAAGATCCTTGGAGACATGGAAAATCATCACCAGTACAAAATTTTTGAACGAATCGATAGGTTACATCCTTGTGTATATACAGCTGGCCTCGCCCAGGGTTCTGTGCGATATTTCAAGAGCTATAAGCATTTTTTAAAGTCGGTGATTTTACGGGAAATTACTTCCTTTGCCGCATAGAATAGATAGTACGCTAGTGATGGGGTACACTCGTAAATATGAAAAGGCGACATAAACTTGAAATAATATTTATTAATATGTTAACATGCATAATCAACAAAATAATAATCATAAAAATATATGTAACAAAAAATCAACCATATTTTAATTAAAAAGTCTTGCTTAATTGGACAAAACTATTTGATAAATTTTAAAAATTATGTTTTTATAAAGTATTTGCGTAATTAACTTTCAATTAAATTATTATTTTTCTTTTTTACATGTTTTTTTTTAATTTAATTAAATGCAAGTGATAGGTATGCTTATTGGTCATGTACTTTATTGTAACACTCTAAGCACATTGGTTTTTTGCAATCATGGCAATAAGTACGAACTTTTTTACCTTTTTATCACGGCTGCTAAATTCTTTTCTCAATTCTCTGTAACAAAAATGGCATTTCTTAAATTTTTGTGCTTTTATCAAAGTGCACCTCCGAATCACTAATAAGCACTGAATCAAGCTTCTTGTTAATTTTCACACTATGCAAAACTTGAATTTTTTTTCTCGCTGGCGACGGATTTGTTGAAATCGGACAGCGGACTCGGTTTTTGAGAACTAGTTAGACTAGAACAACTATACGTACTGGGCAACATTATTCTTAGCATCTTCACCTTCTGTCTTTATTGCTGTACTCATAAGCTTCTTACTTGATCGTTTCATTTTCGCACTTCGCGCGTGACGACAAAAAGCAACGTGGAAAAAACTGAACTACGCACCGCACTAGTGCAAACTGAAGCGCCACGCACCCACACTCCAGTGCGGTACGGGGTGGAGGGGTACGTCCAAATAGTTCCCGTGCCGCATCAGATGAAAATAATTTTATAACTATGCGTTACGCAAAAATATTTCCCGTACATTTTTTAATGAAAAACTAATTACTTAAGAAGCAAGGATGTCAAAAATATAGTTATCTCTTTTATTCGTGTATGGAAACTTAGGTTTTTCACCGCCGCACCAGGGGTAAGACAAGGAAATTAGCTGCCGCACAGGCCAGAACTCAAATACGACAAAATACTTCTCGTAACGCAGTGAACGTGTTAAAATAATTCTGTTATTATTGAAACAAGAAAAAAACTGTCTTCAATTGACATGGCAAGTATAATACAATATTACAATACACACTATTAGCCACACACACACACATCAGCCTATCGCAGTCCACTGTTGGACATAGGCCTCCCCAAGTTCTATTAGGCATAACTCAAAAATATTCGTTCGATGTAACAGATTTTTTTTTATCTGGACATTTTTGAAGTAAAACTTTTGCACGCCCTCTTGACTTGGGTAGTAAGCTGGTGAATACGTGACGAGAGCGTTACGAAAAGTGTGATCGGGTGAGGTGAACAAAAGTTGAGAGGGAGCTATAAGTTAGTGAAGATAGAAAGTTTTACTTCAGTCGTGTGGTCTAAAGCGTGTGCTTTCGTTTTTTTTAAATTATATTATGTAGACATATGTAAGCAATTTTTATAGTTTGCTTTTTTGCTAACTCTACGATGTAGAGTGTAGTGGAGTTTGTTGTTAGGCTGTGTAGAGTTAGAAGCTTTGCTCTACATAAGATTTTGTATCTTTTTGACTATGAGACCATATAAGTCTCTCTATACAGGAATGTATATCGAATTCGAATCTTGTTGAATGTTTATATGCATTAATATATGTTTGTATGTTATTTACTTAGATACAGAAAATATTTTTTTCATTACGTACACCGTTTTCACATCTTCTACCTTGAAAGAGCCAGCAAACACTATTTTTAGGATTTAAATAATATTCTGTATTGCTCTACAAAATGTAGAGCAAAAATAAATTAAAATACTTTTAATTTGATTACACTGAACAATAAAATACACATTTTATATTAATCTATTCCCTCTAGCTGTCAATAGTAGAATACTGTTCTTAAAGGGGAACCTTATCGCTACAATAATATAATTTCAAGTAGTACCTCCGTTCAATCATAGATGGTGTTAGTAGTACATTGAATCGCGCTATAACTTCTCACATCATAAATGTATAAGGAGGACACGATAATTATGGTTCGCTCAACAAACAAACATACATACATATTATATTTTTGGCGAGCAAGTCTACTCACATACGCTTGTGGTAATTACTGCTCTGAAAAAACAATTAAGCAAGCCATTGATTCGAAAGAATCGACTTAAAATTCTCTACATTGTAATAATTATGACTTATGAGTTATGTACATAATTACTATATTATGTAAATGTGAACTACATCATATGATCATACATGTAAAAACTATTTGTCACAGTGACTGTGTATTTAAAATATCCTTGACAAAATGCTAGGTTCTTGTCTACTTGATATTGGCATTCTAAAAATAGTAGGTTTATCTCACCCCCTCTTTACGTAAAGGTAAACGCTTAAGCACGAGCGAGAATCTTATGGGCTCACGTCACCACGTCACGTCACGTCACGTGCACCATGGACATAATAAAATTCTATTACGTCCATGGTGCACGCAGACCGGCCGTGTGCTTTGCGCGCTAGACGCTTTTTATTTATTAGGGTGAAATCTTCTGCGTTCGCGTCACCGACATGATTGATTATTTTTAATTTTAATTCATACATTATGAAATTTCAAATTTTAATACTAAAAGTTCTAAGTTTTCACTTCTATCGGCAGTCTCTATAACTGCCAATTTTTGTTTCTTTTAAACCAAAATCTACTTTTCATAACTCGTGAAAATATATAAAAAATTATGTGCAATTAACAAACTCTACGAGTACGAAGTCGCGGGCGGCCGCCTAGTCTTTAATATAATCAAAAATTTTATATTTCAAAATGTACTATAGGTCATTAGCTGTTCTCAACGGCTTTCACCCGTGTGCGCAAACAATTTCCCGTGGGAACCTATTATTTGCTCGGGATAAAAAGTATAGCCTATGTTACACAGGGATAACTAAGCTTACAAATGGTGAAAGAATTTTTTAAATCGGCTCAGTAGTTTTTGAGTTTATTCAATACAAACATACACACAAAAATACAAATCTTTCCTCTTTATAATATTAGTATAGATAACTATAATAATACAAGTTTTATTTATACTCATTTTGTCAACATGACGTGTTCTCTCGCCTCAATTTGAATTTCTGTTACAAACTGAGACATATAGTAGCATAGCTAGTTTAAAAACGAAATTGAATCTTTAATCATTACAATATCAAGCGTTAATAAAGTCTCGTGAATCTGAATACCGAGGGGTCGTAAATAATTGAAAGAGACGAAGTTTTTGTGTTAAGGGACCCTGGAATAACTTTTAATGTAACGACCATTGGATGGCCGTGATTAATGCTTTAAAATGTTCTTTAATGGTATTATTTTAACAAGAAATTTATATAATATTCTTTTATCTATTAGAAAATTCTACATTTTAAAGTTATGTAAGTAGTAATAAAACTGTGGCAAACTCAAGCACCTATAAATTTTTTATGGTCTTAGCATAAAACCTTATTTGATTTGTATATTTAATATAAAAAAAAATTGAAATGTCATAAAAATAATTTTACATCTTTTAATTACGCGCCATTTTTTTTTCTTTGATCTAGTTCTAGTCAATAGATCAAAGAAAAAAAATGAAATAAAAGTTCCGTTTATTAATACACTAGATTCTAGTGTATTAATATAATAACAATAGATTCTAGTGTATTAATATAATAATAATACACTAGATTCTAGTGTATTAATAGACGGAACTTTTATTTCACTAAATCAATCAATAACATCTCCGCTACAAATAGTATTGCGAAAAATGATTAGAATATTAGGGAATAAGACAAGACATTGTAACAAGTATAAAATCATTGTATTATTAAGCTTACAGATTAAATAAAATATCAAAAGACCCCATTGGTTCTGTATTAGCAAGACATTGTAGAGAAAATATGAGACCAATTTATAAACTTCAAATTACTAACTAATATGCTTAAACATAATTATGTTCTGAGAAAAAGTTTTTGACACAGATTTTGCTATTTTTTTATTACAGGAGTATACGTATTATTAATTATTTTTGTACGATACAAATTAGGTTTTATTGAAGTAAATATAAGACAATTTTATAATTCAAATATAATTTTAAATGATAGAAATTTTTAATTTCATTTAATTGTAATACTTTATCACAAAGATGCCAGCAGTGCCATCTATCGTAAAATTAAAACATTTATAGTTATATTATTACTACATAGATGGAACTAGTTGCTATACATATTTAGATTGAACATATAAGACTCAAATATTATGGTTTTATGATTATTAACATAGAAATCTTTCTAGGTAGATTATAAAAGATCTTCGAAAAGAAAGTAGGAATCTGCTTAGGTACCTACCGACGTTATATAAATCTTTGTAAAAAATTTTTCTGATATTCATCAAGTGAGAGTTCTACACCGTAGAGTTAGCAAAAAAGCAAACTATAAAAAATAGCTAAATAGCTTACATAATTATGTCTATATCATATAATTAAAAAAAAAAACGAAAACACACGCGTTAGACCACACGACTGAAGTAAAACTTTCTATCTTCACTAACTTATATCTCCCTCTCAACTTTCGTTCACCTCACCCGATCACACTTTTCGTAACGCTCTCGTCACGTATTCACCAGCTTACTACCCAAGTCAAGCGGGCGGGCGTACAAAAGTTTTACTTCAAAAATGTCCAGATAAAAAAAATCTGTTACATCGAACGAATATTTTTGGAGTTATGCCTAATAGAACTTGGGGAGGCCTATGTCCAGCAGTGGACTGCGATAGGCTGATGTGTGTGTGTGTGCCTAATATGTAGTGTGTATTGTAATATTGTATTATACTTGCCATGTCAATTGTGAAGGGGAAGTGACGTCATACTTATATATATATTTTGCTTCCGTATACCTGTATTACCTTACGTCGATTCCCCAACGTATAGTGATGGGATTGAACCCGCAACCGCCAGCGCAACAGCCACAAACCAGTGCTGTGACCGCTGCGCCAACGCGGCGTCGACTTCGACTACATCATTATGAATTAAACACTTCTCCGACATGGTGTGGTGTCACGTAGAAAAAAAAATAACAACTCGGGACGCGGTGTTGGTGTACTGGTTTTATAACATCGGACCGATTTTGGTGCGAAGCTCGGCGCGCGACGCTACGGGTGCGCGCTAGCAGTAACTTTTCTCCTTTAATATCTCGTTAAATGTTGATCCCAGCGAAAAAGTGTATATAACCTTTTTTGTATAGAATTTTATGTAGCTTACTTAAGTAGAAGAAATGTTTTTGCTATGAGCCACCGTTTACGAGTTGTTTAAGAAAAACTAAAAAAGGGACCTTTACCCCCCCCCCCCCTACCCGTTAGCTTCACCCCCATCCATCAGTACTTTTAGTATGTTGCTTCAGACACCATTCCCTACAACTATGCCAAAAATCGCTTTTACACGAATTATTTCCCCTATTTTTGCTTCGTTGAGTGGACTATCTGCGTTTCTACGCAACTGGGTGCTACCAAATGACTGCTGCAAATTTATGTGCATTCAGCACTTCTACTGCTCATGCTGGACTTCATGCTCACGGCATCTGTCTTCTTGGACTCCACAATTGAAAAATGTGTCTTTATTAAATCAAGTAGAGCCTCTTTTTCAATAATGGTAAAGGTCGGGTCCCTTTTTCGTTTTGACATTATCACAAATCACAATAATGTACGTTAATAAAACTGCGTTATACGTTCAACGGTTCAAATCAAACACAAAGGTTCAAAATTTCAAATGAAAAAACGACGTGACCACGAAAGTCAAGAAATTTAAAATAAAAAACTAGAGTTGTCAATTTGACAGCTATACATGCTTATATGTGGCAGTTTTGACGTTGACAAACTGTATAGCATGACATCTACGCTTAAACTTAAGGCGATGTTCACGTTTTATGTCACCAACCTTCGTTTTCGTAAACGCGATTAAATTGTAGCTGGTGAAATAGAAATCCGTTTAACGAAAACCAAGATTAGAATCGAACTATAAACTCGATTAAGCAAAACGTAGTTTTATTAAACTTGGTTTCCAATGCAAACGGTGAAATCGGCCCTAAGAGTTCCGCGTCAGAAAGGACGCAGCTTACAAAAATTTAAAAAGTTGATAATTCGAAATGAAATAACATTATAGACATGTGTAAGTAATGCAATTGATACATTACGCGTAATATTACCCGAACATGAAATATGGCATCACACATTACTCGACGAAATGAAGCATTACACATCACACTTGACATTACGCGATCTGTTCGGTCGGAATGTCGGATTTCTTATCTGTTTGCTATATCCAGCTCTGTCTAACTTCACTGTACTGAATGAGACACGGTGATGCGCTACACAAATTACTTTTATCACACGGGAAACGAAACTAAACGGATAAAATCGCGGTTCGCATCTAGTATTAATTAACTTGTCCATGTGTATTGCCTGTCCAGTGTCCTAATCCTGGAATAAAAAAATCCCAATTTTCCTTGGGGTTACTTAATACGTAATTATGAAAGGAAATCAACTTTTTTTACAAATCAAAGCTAATTTTAAAACAAACTAGAAAATCAAACCAAAAAAAATAATAGTAAAAAATAACTGAATTTTCAGCTAGTTTCCAACTCATTTACAATTTTTTTAATGCTAAAGTGACTGTATGTTTCGTCTACTACGTACTTTGACTACGTAGTACACCGAACAGTACATTTAAACATCTCATGTAATGTTTGGTGTGATGAAAATTACGTGATATAGGAAATTTCATAAGAAATAACTCACTCCGAACAGTACACATTTCGGGTAATGTTCGGTGTGATGGTGTGATGCCATATTACTCAGTACGAAATGTAATGTAATATTACATTACATTTCAGTGCACTGTTTTGCGCATGTCTATAACATTATAATTTCTGTAGTCGCCGCTGACCTATAATATAATTATGCTACGCAAAAAACGAAACGTTGGCGCGATTTAATTCCGTACACCGCCATCTGCTATTGAGTTTTGGTACTAACTCTTGTATGCAGAGCCCCTTGGGCCTTGATACTCGTATATAGGTAACTAGCTGTGCCCCGCGGTTACCCCCGCGTTAATTTGAGGAAAATCATAGCTATAGCCTTTCCTAATTTCAAGTTTGTAGGTGTATTTTTCATTTGACTTTCATACAAACCACCATCCCCTGTTTTAAACCCAAAAGGGGGTTGATTTCTCAAAATACATTATTAGTACACCTCAACACCATCTATAGAGCATACATTTTGAATTTCAAGTCTCTTACTTCAAAAACATAGGACTTTCATAGAAACTTCCAACCCCCGTTTAACCCTCTTAGGGGTGGAATATCGTAAAACCCGTTCTTAGCTGACCTCTACTCGGCGAAAGGAATATTCCTACCAAAATTTAAGTCTCTACGCCTTATGGTTTCAGAGATATCGTGATGAGTCAATGGGTGGGTAACTCTTTTATATAGATTAATAATCATATTGTCACAGTTTTTGAAGTAAATTTTTTTTTACTTACGGTTGATAACATTTACAACAATATTATGTATATTCACCATGTTTTGAAATAAATAGTAATAATTGCAGTGTAAACACGAGAAGGAATAACAAAATTGTAACTCCAACTCCAAAAATCAATGTAATTTAGTATAAATGGTAACAGGTAGGCACTTGAAATATTCACAAAATACTTTAATAATAAATAATGACATTAAAATAAAATAATTGTGTTTGCTCGCAAACGAAAAAAAAACCGACTTCAATTACACCGACAAGTAATACAACTAGTAGTTACCAGATGGGAAGACTAAAATGTCTGGACAAATTTTCAAAAAGTCGGGATTTTGCGACTATGGTCGGTACCAACGGGACAAATAAATATTACGAAATATAAAAAATCATTTTTTATTATAATTTTTTTCCGCTCTGCCGATCGCAGCGCAGAGACTCACCAAGCGCGTTCCATTCCGCGTAGAGTAGTTAGTTTAGTCGACAAGTTGAAAATGGTCGAAAATAAATAGATCGATCGAAAATAAAATAGAGATACTGCTCTTAAAATTATGTGTGTAATATTAAGTATACGGGAAATCACATACAATTTTAAGAGCAGTATCTCTATTTTAGACCATTTTCAACTTATCGACTCGACTAAGTGGTGAATGAAATGATTTTCACTTTTTAAGGAATTTTAGATTATTATTATGGTGATAGTTTGAGATTTTTGATTTGTTGTTATTTGTCGGGACATTTAGTATTTTTCCGGGACTCTGGACATCATACGAAAAGTCGGGACAATCCCGACGAATCCCGACCATCTGGCAACCCTAAGTGAGACTCATATACATTGAGAGGTGAAGTTTTTGAAGTAAAACTTCTTTACGTACGCTTGACTTGGGGAGTAAGCTGGTGAATGCGTGACGAGAGCGTTACGAAAAGTGTGATCGGGCGAGGGGAACCGAAATTGAGAGGGAGATATAAGTTAGCGAAGATAGAAAGAGAGAGAGTGACGTTTCGTGAGTTTTACTTCAGTCGTGTGGTCTAAACTCTTACACTAGTTTTTTTTTTAAAAGTAAGTACTAGTAAGTAAAGAAGTGTCTTTAGAATCTTTGTTATGTGAAACTACTTACAAAAATGCGTCACATTAGAGAAACAAATACACAAATGTATAGGAAATGCAGATTAACGTCATTTTTCTATAAATTAAATATTTGTCTTAATAAAAGAATTTAGTTTAATATTTTTTGTTTAATGTACATAGTTACATAGTACAAATATCTTTAAATTATTTGCTTAAGAATTTCTTTTAGATATTCACATTAATATTTATCTATTTACAAATATATCTTTTAAGCCATTGATTCATGTTTAAAAAAAATCTTTAATACCTACCTATTTGATATTCCAGATTTTTATCCCACTCTCGGTGCCATTGAGTGTGAAGCGTTTACTATATCTGTAGGTATGTGTCTGTATATGTTGTTCTTTTAGCAACTACGGTCAGAGATCGTAGATTATAATTCATAAATAAATAAACAAAACATTCTACCTTTATTATTTTGTGTATATAATACATTAAACCGAAGGGCATGTATGAAAGGAATAATGAAAGTGGACGAAGCGAAACAAGTATGTAAGGATCGTAGCAAGTGGAAAGAAGTGGTCTCTGCCTACCCCTACGGGAAAGAGGTGTGATTATATTATGTATGTATGTATATAATTTTGCATATTAACCATGCCTAACCTGATTTGTGTTGTTTTTGTATAAAACAATTGTTACGGCTTAGTTTTGTTTTCTACGGAAATTATGTTAAATAATAATTATTTAATTTACGAGTATATTCAAAACAGAGTAATTCTTGAATTAATCTGTTTATTTTGTTAAGGTTTGCCTATGTTAAAATAAGGCAACATTCAATTTTTATAAACAACTAGCTGACCCGGCGATCTTCGTACCGCCTAACAGTCGATTCTTTAATTTTTTTTAATACTTTTCCTTCCCCAAACCCCTCCACTAACACTTAAACTTATGGTATGGTATTAAAGTTCAAATTGACTTTTAAGTATTATTACGAATCTTTTGTATGGTGGTTATATATAGAAAAGTGTTGCTTTTAGACTTTTTCAGGCAATTTTTTAAATTTTTCTCTCCGTAACAACCATCCTCGTACTTCAAGTAATATTATAAAAAAAGAATTAGCGAAATCGGTTCAGCTGCTCTCGAGATTTGCGCTTAGCAACACATTCAGCGATTCATTTTTATATATATATAGAGATGTTTTTTAATCTATGGTGTCTATGCGCACTACGTTGTCTGCTTCTTGTGTGTCAAGTAAAAACTGCCTCTGATAAAATTTGTAACAGTTTTAAAATATAATAAACGTTCTTTACACCAAAAAGTGTTTCTATACAATCCACGTTCACAGTTCCACTGTACGAACACATATTCTGCGAACAGCCTACATAATTGAAAATTTAATATAGTTATATTTAATTTAAGTCACAATTGGTAAAATTAAAAAAATCAAACCATTACATGATATAGATACGTCATCAATAAATATTGTAAAACAAAGTCGTTTCTCGCTGTCTGTCTGTCCCTATGTATGCTAATATGCTTAGTTCTTTAAAACTACGCAACGGATTTTGATGCGGTTTTTTTTTAATAGATAGAGTGATTCAAGAGGAAGGTTTATATATATAATACAACCGTGCGAAGCCGGGGCGGGTCGTTAGTAGGAATATATTTTAGGCGGTAAAATGTCAACTTGTATTTTAAGGCAACAGTCTATATAAGTTTTTGAATACAGTTCATAGAACTTTATTTAGTTAGATTTGTTACTTTCAAGTACTCTAGGGAACATAATACATTTTACATAGGAGTCATGTTTGGAAGTTTAGGTAAATAGGACGGTGTCGACACAATAACAACTGATACCTTCACAGTCCACATGATTAACTTTGAATCGTACGTGGGTAAATCTCCAGACAGTATTTATTTTGAGAGTATTTTTTGACTTCTCAAAAACCTGCGTGCATCGCTTAGATTTTTTAATAGTTAGGATAAAAAGGTTGAGATCGTTACATTATTAGCGGAGTTACTTCAAATAACAAGACAAAAACTGGAATAATCACGTTTTTGTTAAAAATGTTGTTGAGGATAATGATAAAATCTGAGGAAAATGATTTTCAGTGAAAGGATAATGACGATGCGTTGAAGATAATGATAAGCTTGCGAATTTTTATAAACGCAGAGTAATAAATAATACCAAAACTAAATGCTGAATCATATTTATTTAGTTCCAAATTAACTTATACAAATAAATGTGAAGTACACTGATTTATGTAACAAATAATAGTAACTGCTTACCGCTACGTTAATTATAGATATCTGTTATTTTGACAACAGCATATAACATCTTTAAACTTTCATTAGGATAACAAAAAATATATCTAATTAGTTATTTAGAATCACAAATTTAGTCAATCTTAAAAGTACGAGTATCACTTGACAAGCATTATTAATCTTAAGTTACTTACATATAAGAAATAAAAATAAAAACAAGTCTCAGGTATATTAAAAACTTGGTATATAAAAAACATCATAATTATAATAGTTATTAATTTTCTGTAGGTAAACAAAAAAACAAAACCACCGGAGCAGGCTGGGTTTCGAAATGGCTACAGCACCGTAGACCACATCCATACTGTTCGGCAGATTATTCAAAAAACAGAAGAATATAATCAGCCGCTGTGTATGGCATTTGTAGACTACGAGAAAGCCTTTGACTCTGTAGAGACTTGGGCTGTCCTGGACTCTCTGCAGAGATGTCATATCGACTGGCGATATATCGAGGTACGAGATGTATGTACGACGCGGCGACGATGACCGTTCATATCCAAGACCAGAGAACGAGACCTATTTTCCTCCGGCGTGGGGTAAGACAGGGAGATGTAATATCACCGAAACTGTTTACCACTGCGCTGGAGGATGTCTTTAAGACCTTGGATTGGGGGGAACGAGGCATCAACGTCGACGGCGAATACATCTCTCACCTTCGTTTTGCTGACGATATCGTCATCTTTGCGGCGACGTTGGATGAGCTAGGTCAAATGCTGGCCGGCCTAAACGAGTCCTCCCGACGAGTCGGTCTCGGTATGAACTTGGACAAAACGAAAGTTATGTTTAACAACCAAGTCATACCGAGACCGGTATCGGTTGACGGTATCCTTCTTAAAGTTGTTCAGGATTGTCTACCTTGGCCACACCATTCAGCTGGGCCGAAACAACTTCGAGAAGGAAGCTGATAGGAGGATTCGGTTGGGCTGGGCGGCATTTGGCAGGCTTCTTCGAGTCTTCACTTCGAAAATTCCGCAATGCTTGAGGACAAAAGTCTTCGAGCAATGCGTCCTGCCTGTGTTGACATATGGAGCCGAGACGTGGACACTGACGAAGGGACTGGTCCACAAGTTTAAAGTCGCTCAACGTGCAATGGAACGGGCTGTGCTTGGGGTTTCTCTCAAAGACAGAATAAGAAATGAGACTATCCGTGAGAGAACGAAAGTAACCGACATAGCCCACAGAATCAGCAAGTTGAAGTGGCAGTGGGCTGGTCATCTGTGTCGCAGGACCGATGACCGTTGGAGCAGACGTGTCCTGGAGTGGAGACCGCGTATTGGCAAACGCAGTGTAGGACGCCCTCCGGCCCGCTGGACCGACGATCTACGTAAGATTGCCGGTGTAGGCTGGATGAGGATTGCGGAAAACCGGGGGGTCTGACGCGAGCTTGGGGAGGCCTATGTCCAGTAGTGGACTGCAACAGGCTGATATGATGGTGATGATGAAACAAAAAAAGTGTCGATTTAAAAAATGATCAAAACAGATTAAGGCACCACAAAAATCTAAATAAATAGGCAATAAAATTGTAGCCTATTTATTTTTTGATGAAGGAGATGGTCCTGGAAGATTAAAAGGACTTTTAAGGGTTATATCAGAAAGAACCACTATACGATAATGCATTTTCTTCCCGTTCATCAATTACCTTCTGTATAAAACCAACATGTTTTCCATGACTGCAAATTTCTGAAGCTTCACAATCGAAACAACTCATATTGCGTACAGTTGTTTATGAAGTGGACTTCTCCCAAAGAACTTGATATACAGAAAAGGTGCCCCTGAATGGTTTCATTGTTTTAGGAATTAAGCTCTCTCTAAATATAACATCCTCTCGGTCTATTTTTTTCACAATTATTTTATGATTTTTACTTTCCATGTAGCTTTTAATGTAATCGTAAAACTGTGCAAAGGTTCCAATATCATTCCCAAAAGTGACCATACGATCTGCAGTCCTTTTTAGAGTTGCTCCAATTCCATCAGGGGCACCTTTCCCATGCCCGGACTCGGAATAGTTCCATGTTATTCTTTCCAGTTGCGGGAAGTCTTTACAAAGTTGAGTAATCATGTAATAATGTATAAAATATGTGCTTATAAATAAATGTATAAAATATGTGCTTATTTCTGTATTGCGAAGTTGGAGAGTCGGACAAAAAATTGATAGTGTCGATAAAACAGTTCAGAGTAAATATCTCCTCTATCAATGGTATTAAGTGGGCCCACACAGCTGGAGCATCGTGACGCAAACAATCACTGATTGTGCACACGGATTTCGGTGTAACATCTCCAATCGTAAAACTGTGTGTGTAAATTACTGCAGTACCTATGCAAAGAGACTTGTTGTCTGCTGGCGCCAAAGTGAAATGCCTGAACTTCTACCCCGTACTTCAAGAAATAGTTCTCCGAAATATCAATATGTACACAAGCTTCATGAATATTAAGGTTTTGTTTCAAATTTGTCATTGCTTTATATTGACTCATAATTTTGAGAGTATGATGAAAAAATGGTTTTAAATCATCTTCTAACTTTACAATAGCGTTTTTAGTACTTAAGGTAATTTCTGTTTTCTCAGTCACTACATATTTTTTCTTTTGCTTATTAGGAACATTGATTTTTTTGGTCACTCTTTTCCATAAATGAAAGTATAATTTTTTTCTTATGCAAAGCTTCAATCAATAATTTTGTTTTCATGAATTTGGCATCCGCAAGTGTCTCTATAAGATTCTTTAGGAAAAGTTACCCAATACGGCCGCTGTTTACAAAAGAATGAGTAACTTACTATGATTTTAGTATCTTCAATAAATTTTCTGTGCAAATCTTTCAAAGGTAAGCATAACAGCCGTTTCTGCATTTTTTTTTTTTTTTTTTTTTTTTTTTTTTTTTATGTAACTAGGTCGGCAAACAAGCGTACGGCTCACCCGATGGCAAGACCGCAGCCTATATACGCCTGCAACACCAGAAGCATCGCAAGCGCGTTGCCGACCCTATCCCCAATCCCCCCCAGGAGCTCTGGTCACCTTACTCACCAACAGGAACACAATACTGCTTGAAAACAGTATTATTTAGCTGTGGTCTTCTGTAAGGTCGAGGTACTACCCCAGTCGGGCTGCTCCATATTTTGAGCAGGAAACCTGCTGTGCCCTACCTCAGTTGAAGTTTTTTTCTTATTTTTAGTTATCTGTTGCTTCTTTCCTGCACATAGTACGCTGTTGACATCTTGCAAATAAAATTTTTTTATGGTTTCAATCACTGGTACCGCTTTAGGTCTTGAACTAGTTTCTGGTTGATTTATATCATCTGCAGGTACATCACAAGTATTTGATTGAGCATCCGAGGGCTCTACATTCGTTTCTACACTTAATAAGTAAGCTTCATTCGTCCATCGCGATATTTTAAGTAGCTTTTGAAGTCTCTGTACCTTTTTTGCTAGGGCTTTATTCGATCTTTTTTTATAATATGAGAGAAGTCTTATGAGCCGCATCCTTTTCCTTAAACCTTTAGATTTAACTTTTTGTGTTGCTGACTGAGCTGCTGTGCTATTTCTGTTTAAAGGGTCTTTTTGTTTAATATTGTTTGTATCCGAAGAAACATTAGCACCATCTTCACCAATAACTGCGTTTACTTGAATTGTTTCGAAAGTGCTTTGTGTTTTGTTTCCTTCCTTTTTTCTTTGTATGTACCTTTAAAAATAATTACTAATTACTAGCCTTCATAATAGTGTTAAATATATCAAAATTTTGGTAATTACTGACTGTTGAAACTCAATCGATTACGCTACAAGACTTATTTATTTTACTCTTTATGCATAGCTTACATTAAAATTTTGTAATATATATAAACAAAAATCTTCTTTCGTCCATTATGTGACGATTTGTTTCAATATAGAATTTGTTATAATATAGTACTTGAGCTCCATGATATAAAATTATTATAAACCATAAGCTTCACCTTAAAACAAACGCAAACGAACCTGTGTCATTATCCTGAATGTGCATCATTATTCATTTTACATAATGTCATTATCCTCATTGTGCATCATTATCCTGACAGTAAAAATTCAGGACAATGATGTTTAGAAAATGACGATTTCGTTAAAAACTTGTTCCGACAAGTTTTGGGCGTGAGATATTTAGAAAAATGATTTATTACGGCATACATACTCAGAACCGACATACTTTTATGTGAAATACGGAGAGTAAAATGCATTTTTACAGAATATATCAATGAAAGTGTAAATGACGCTTATAATGAACATTTATGGAGAATGAAATTCAAAGGCTTACCTGCTTAAAACAAACGCGCGTATCACCACCAAAGCCCATCGCTCGACTGCGGCACGCGGAGCGCTCAAAGGCTCGGCTACGAGTTTACTCCCCCCTCACCCCTTACACGATATATATTGAGAGCAAAAATTTGGCAGGACAATGACGCTAATTCTTGAAACATGAGTTTTTTATTAAATAACTGAGTGGGTATTGGTAGTACTATTTAGAAAATACAGCTTGTAATATTTTAATTACAGCCCAAATAGCAGATAGCTCAACGACGTCATATTTTATTATGAAATTAAAAAAAAGTTGCGCGACTGCCGCGGAGACACAAGGAAAAATGGCTATTATGTAGTTATTTTTTGACATAACTTTTTTCTTATTATTTTGTAGCCATTGTGGTCTTAGCAACATTTTCTATAATCATTTAACTAATAAAAGAGAGATTCCTTTTAAAAAAATATGCACATGTTTTCGAGAAATACACGAAGACATTAAATTAGACCCCCTTAAATATTGACCCACGTATAGATGTTTACCGGTGTCTGGGCGTTTGTATTTGTATTGAGATAGAATCTTGACATAGGATCTAATACTACTGAGGACTGTTTTATATTACTGAGGTAGGGCACAGAAGGAAATTTCCTGCTCAAAATATGGAGCAGCCTGACCGGGGTAGTACCTCGACCTTGCAGAAGATCACAGCTAAATAATACTGCTTTCAAGCAGTGTTGTGTTCCTGTTGGTGAGTAAGGTGACCAAGAATTGGGGGTAGGGTCGGCAACGCGCTTGCTTTGCTTCTGGTGGTGGAGGCGTCTATAAGCAATGGTAATCGCTTTCCATCAGCTGACCCATACGCTTGTTTGGCGAACTAGTTGTATAAAAACAAAAGCGTTTGATATAAATGTATAATGTCCCTATTGCGTATGATTGAGTAGAATTGAAATGATGAAATTGAAATGAATTGTGTGTTTTTCTCTAATTTGGACGAAAAGTTTTCTTCTGAAGTAAGTACAAGTACCAATTTCGTGAAGCCTAATCAATATTCTAAGTGAAAAAGGTCCCCACCTATGATGTATTTATAGATCGTAGCCCTAAAAGATGTACGAAAATAAAATTAAAACATTAATTCATTCAATCATTGATGGAAGCTGTTTTGGTAATGATTTTTAAATATGTGCTATGTGTAAAATTTATTTTATACTATTTATTTCTATAAAATGAATAAATAAAATAAAAATAAAACATTTCTCGTGTACCCAAAGCATTAATTTGCATATTTGTTATATACGTCAGAACAACGCGTGTTCGTTAAGTATATAAATAATTATCGTTTAAAATAACTGAATATTTTGTAAAAATGCTCAGTATATTATTGATATTATTGCCATTAACTGACGCTGCGTATATCATATCACTTTACGGGGACGTTTACAAGGACGTTGAGTTCTTCACGAGGACTTTTCCATGGATAATAGACAATATTGGAGGGGAGATTTCTGTGGATTATTACATGCAAGGCAGTGGAAGGTATTCCGTGCCGCATATGTGTGCGTTGAATGAATTGAAGTTCAATACATTTCTACAAGCGCAGTATTTGAAGTGTGAAGCTGAAGGTACGATCTACTTTTATATGCAATACACACATGACAGAAGTTAAACTTCTGAATAGTCGTAAGAAGGTAGGCAGTTGCGATTTGTTCTATCGACAATGGTCACGGTCTCGTTAACGTATTCTATCTCATTCTCTCCTATACATCTATCTGTTTGTTTCTTTAACGTGACGCGTTTTCGTTTCATCGAGTTTCGAAACACAGCGATTCTAAAGAAGTTTCGGCTAGTCTTTAAATTTAGACCCGCGTCGGTCTAATTTTGAAGATAGGTTAGGGTTATTTTTTTTTCTTATACCGATATACCTACGGTCTACGGGTCTTAATCTAAAGAATTTTTTTTATATCACTAAGTCGGCAAACAAGCGCACGGCTCACCTGCTGGTAAGCAATTACCGTAGCCTATAGACGCCTGCAACACCAGACGTATCGCAAACGCGTTGCCGGCCTTACCTCCAAATCCCCCCCAGGAGCTCTGGTCACCTTACTCACCAACAGGAACACAACACTGCTTGAAAGCAGTATTATTTTACTGTGATCTTCTGTAAGGTTGAGGTACTACCCCAGTCGGGCTGCTCCATTTTTTGAGCAGGAAATTTCCTGCTGTGCCCTATCTCAGTTAAGATATGTTGAATAGCATATAAAAATTCTTTTATGAGGTAAAATCCTCAATATGCGTAGGAAGGGTTGAGCCTACGCTGATACACTGCGGCTTTGTAGACAATTTCCCTACCAAGAACATCTAAGATCGTTATCACTTATCAGGTGTCGGACTAATGCTCATAGCGTGTTGCAGATAACAGCTCATAAAATTTATCTTCAGGATTTCGTTAGAATTTCAACATGACAATAACATTTTAATAGATATTCTAGCATTTTACGTAGCTTCTTGTGTAACGATCCAACTGCTGGCTTTGAAATACACAGGCCGAAGACGGGTAGCGTCTTCGGTGCGACAAAGCTAGCCCAGTTAACACGCCTGCCCAGCGTGGTAACTATGGGCAACACACATGAATTCACACAATTTTTTGGCACGAACTTGTGGAGGCCTATGTTCAGCAGTGGACTGCGAAAGGCTGAAGTGATGTACCTCCCGAGGAAGTTATGTTTACAGCGGAGGTAGGGTCAGCAACGCGCTAGTGATGCTCCAGGTGTTATTGTCGTTCATAGGAAACGGTACACGCTTACCATCAGGTGAACGCTTATTTATTAGTCTGTGGTAAACAATTATAATTTCAGGTAAACCAAGCGAGACTTGTCTATGCGAAGCCGGTATCGACCCTCAAAAGTACAAACATTGTGTTTTAAGTAGAGGGAACTATGCCAGTGTATCTGCCTCTAAATACAACCAGCTTAGCATCGACGCGAGTCCAATCATAGAACTGGGTTACAGGAACACAGTCTTCGGAGTAGAAGACAGTTGGTATCTGAAGAAAATATGCACTATCTTTGGCGATAACCAACCGAGAGGTTGCAGAAAACCTTTCGCTTGTAATGCAACTGAATCTGTTAATGAGAAAAGGGGGATTGTGAATTTCAAATGTCCTGAATGTCACAACTTTAATATGAAGTTGAAAGTAGATCAAGATGAATTTTACGTTCCTACACCTACTACTATTTTAACTACACCTCCTACTATTAAAACTACACCGCACTATAAATAAAGATATGTTTTCAAATGAAAAGTATATTTATAAAGAACTATTTATTATATCCATATTTTAATCTTTGATGTGCTATGATTTTCTTCGTCTTCAAACAGATTTAAGTGCATTTTGAAAAATAAAAAAAGTTTGAATAAAAGTCTATATTTTTGTTTATATGCTAAACCGTTAATTTTTCATGCTCGCTTGATTCAGGCTGTAATATCCCACTGCTGGGCATAGGCCTCTTTCCGCACCTAGGAGAAGGCTCAGAGCTTAATCCACCACGCTGCTCCAATGCGGGGTGGCGGATATATTTCCTTCTACGAGTAACGATCGGTATCAGGTGTACATGATAACAACCGGGACCAACGGCTTAACGTGCTGTCCGAGGCACGGTGGGGACCACAGCTGCACGGCAAACATCCTGTATGGTAAATACAAATTTTTATTATATGCGGAGATCGAACCCGCAACCGCCAGCGCAACAGCCACAAATCAGCGCTGCGACCGTTTTTCACGACTTTAAATAAATTTCTAATTGTCATCGGATGGAGAGTACATGAACGATATTTGTCATAAATACATAACTCAGCCACTCAAAGTTTACGAAGAAAAAATAAAAAAAAAAACAATCAAATTTTATATGCTTACTAGCTTCTGCGCGCGAATTCGTCCGCGTGGAATAGGACCAATTCTGTCATACATGATTTGTGCGAAACTTTAACCGTTTACGCAGCGGAAGCTCTCAAAAGGAAAAATAACCCCGATTTTGAAACATTCGCGAAACAGCGACAGCGTGAAACAGCGTGATGATATATAGCCTATAGCCTTCCTCGATAAATGGGCTATCTAACACTGAAAGAATTTTTTAAATCGGACCAGTAGATCCTGAGATTAGCGCGTTCAAACAAACATACAATCAAACAAACAAACTCTTCAGCTTTATTATATTAGTATAGATATTAACTAACTAGCTTTCTGCTAGCTTTAAGTCTGAATTACCCGACAATTTTTCCGTTTTTCTCCCGTTAAAATATAGCCAATGTCACTCAGTGATAACCCAGCATTTAACTGATAAAAGAATTTTTCAAAAACCTTCCAGTAGTTTTTGACTTTGTTCGATACAAACATTCAATAATTGTGTTTGCTCGCAAACGAAAAAGAAACCGACTTCAATTACATCGACAAGTAACACAACTTAGGTAGACGAAAAAAGTAGTCGAGTAAATACGTGTTATTAGATATAACTCTAAAAGTACTTGTCAGATCTCAATGAAATTTAAATGGGACCACATAACACGCAACACCTTTCAATTACAATAAAATTCATCGAAATCGGTCCACCCAGTCAAAAGTTCTGATCTAACATAGGTAAACAAAAATACAATCGAGTTGAGAACCTCCTCCTTTTTTGGAAGTCGGTTAAAAATACAAATTTTTACTCTATACAATATTAAAAACTTTCCAAGCGAGGTAATTCGCTAGTAGCAAATTTCCTGCTCAAATCTGGTGCAGCCTGACTGGGGAAGTACCTTGACATTACAGAAGATCACAGCTAAATAATACTGCTTTCAAACAGTGTTGTGTTCCTGTGGTGAGTAAAGTGACCTGAGCCTGAAGGCGATTGGGGGTAGGGTTGGTAACGCGCTTTGATGCTTCTGGTGTTGCAGGCGTCTGTAAGATACGGTAATCGCTTACCATCAGGTGAGCCGTACGCTTGTTTGCCGACCTGAAAAACAAATTAAGAATGTAGATTATAGTACAAATTTAGCTACACGTAGTAATAGACGTATAAAATTACTTCGCACTCGCACCTACGGTCAACCTAAATGTTTGTCTAGGTCGGGATTAGAGCTCTCGAAATTGACCGGCTACTGAAGAAAAATCTTCTAATAGGTACCGGAGTAACACGTATGAATTTCAGTTTTATACCATTACGTAAGTTTAGTTACAAAAGTTTATGGCTCTGGTTAACGTGATATCTACTCGTAATATTATTTCGAACAGAATATTAAAAAATTACGCATTAAGAAATAACATAAGTTAGTTGCCACTATGTACGCCCTTGATACCTGGTATCTGCCAAAGTAACCATGAGTTAAACTTCAAATTTGGCCATCGCTTCAACCTGTGTGTTGGGAGCATGCACTGAGAAACTTTCAGCTTTTATAAAATGACGAAGGTCTGGCTCTCACGGGCTCTTGGGTTATAAATACTTTTTACGTTTACAATCACTTAAGGTAAGGTAAGGTATGTTTACATATAAATATTGTTTTTATCTCCCCGCCCACGTGTACATTTCCACCTGTTATCAATCAGCAGTTACATTATCAACATTTCCCAGTGGCAGTGAACATTGCAAGTTAATAAGTAACGGAGCGTTACTCCGCATTGCACGCGTTTGCGTCTGTGTTGATCCAATCTAACACAATTTGCCTTTGCGATTACCGCGCCGCGATAATTATGCGGATTTATATACAGCTGTTATTTACGACGTTTTGATTATTACAGAATTAGCAAGTTGAAGTGGCAGTGGGCTGGTCACTTGTGTCGCAGGACCGATGGCCGCTGGAGCAGACGTGTCCTGGAGTGGAGACCGCGTCTTGGCAAACGCAGTGTGGGACGTCCTCCGGCCCGTTGGACCGACAATCTATGTAAGATTGCCGGCGTCGGCTGGATGAGGATTGCGGAAAACCGGGATGTCTGGCGCGAACTTGGGGAGGCCTATGTCCAGCAGTGGACTGCGATAGGCTGATGTGTGTGTGTGTGTGTGTGTGTGATTATTACGCAAACCTTATCGATTCAGCCTATAACATACCACTGAAGCATAGGCCTCTTTATCTATGTAGAAGAAGGATCGGAGCTTAATCCAACACGCTGTTCAACTGCGGGTTGGCGGATACGGCGGGTTGCTGGATATCTATATAAATAAAATGAACTGCTAAATATGTTTCAAAGCAAAAACGGTTAGAATAATTCTATCCATATATTTTATTAAGTTTTCTAATGATTTGTGGAAGGTTCTTAAGTAATGATAAATTACAAAAATTGTACATTTTCAAATATTCCAACGATTATGTCATCGTCAGGCGTCTGACAGTTCACATCACAGGAGAACCTCTCTTGAGTTAGCTAAAACGTTGCGAGGGTATTTCTAATTTAATTTTTGGGATAACTTAATAACTGTCTGTGCTATAGCAAATTCTAAGACTATTTCGTTAATTACACTAGCACACTTTTTTTAATACAATATTTTGCTTAATACAAACCATATTTTGTCCATACTACGAGCCATATATTGTATCTTAAGGAGTAAACTCCAATGTTCCAAAACGAACCAAGCAAGTAAAATCAAATCAATGCAGATAAAGTCGTGGGCATTTAATAGACTTCAATAAAATTAAACAACTATTGTACTTCTATAATTATTATTAGACTCCCACCCCGGCTTCGCACGGATATTTAACAAAAAATTCAAAATATTTTTTCCTAATTTTTTTGAAAATATAATAAAGTCTATGTCACTCGCGAATAGTGTAGCTTCACAACAGTGAAAGAATTTTTCAAATCGGTAGTTTCAGAACCTATCCAATGCAAACAAACAAAAAACCAAATCTTTCATCTTTACAATATTAGTATAGATAAAAAATACAAGCATAACGAGGCGGTTGCAACAGCTCAACAAACATAGTATCAATTCACTCCAGCCCGCATGAACCACTGCCTATTTCGGTCACGATTGATATGCATAACCACAACGCACAGACGTACACAGAGACAGGTATAGCCCTTGATGATATTACGCATTATTGAATCTATACACAAAATTGCAGAACTGTTTGATAGTATCTCGAGTATTTTGTTACTCAAGCAGAACATGGCAATTTCAAACTTAATGAATTGAATGATTCTCTGTTCCCAGACAAACCCCAACAAACAAACCAAGTTTAACGGAAGTAGGGCACAGCAGGAAATTTCGTGCTCAAAAAGTGGAGCAGTCCGACTGGGGTAGTACCTCGACCTTACAGAAGGTCACAGCTAAATAATACTGATTTCAAGCAGTGTTGTGTTCCTGTTGGTGAGGAAGATGACCAGAGCTCCTGGGGTAATAGGGGATAGGGTTGGCAACGCGTTTGCGATGTTTCTGGCGTTGCAGACGTCTATAAGCTACGGTAATCGCTTACCATCAGGTGAGCCGTACACTTGTCTGCCGACCTAGTTGTATAAAGACAGGCTTTCGATTAAAAAAGGATCATCAAAATCACACCTATAAAAAGTTATGATTTTTCTTTTAGTTTTCTTTAAGTTATACTCCTTTTGGCGCGTTAGAGAAAAATGATGGGAGTAAATTTTTACAATGCGCGTGTGGATACGAAGTAGTTCAAGCATGCATGAATAGATGTCGCTAGTTTTGCAGACAAGAAAGTAGTCTTTATCATTTCTAAGAGATGGCGTTGTGGACTTATTGTCTAATTATTAAGTGGTAGGTTTTTTTTGAAGTATTTTAATTCTCTAGCTTGAAGTATAACTTCTTACGTGCGTACATAAGTACACACACACTTTTTTTTTCGTATCTGTGTGTGACGATTATTTATCAATGAAACCATTATGAACGGTCGGATTACAGTGAAACAGTATCATCTCATTCAAAAGCGTTAGTAATGAGCGGGTCTGCCTCTGACGTCGTTCGTTAATGTGATGAATTGCTTTCGGCCCTGTAACTGACGTTTAAACCTCACACTAGAGACGTCGCTGTTTAATAGCTATATTTCATAAGCTAAACTATTTATTATTGAGCTTTATTTTAATTATATAAAAATGTGTGTGTGTGCTTGGATATGCGACTGGAGTTTACTCTTTAAGAACAACGGCTGTGACATTTAAAAATACAATCTTACAATCAGGTACAATCTTCTAAAAGTTATTCGTGCATACATTTCGGAGATTTATTTATATAGGTATATTTAAAGTGAAATATTTTATTCAATTAAGTCTTGCCTCTAAAGCATGTTATTCGATGTATGAGCTCGGTGTCAATTCAGTATTCCGCGGTTAATTAGTCCGTATTTGACATATTTTCCGAGTTGAAAATATTTCGCTCATTTATGTTAAAATTACGTTTGACATTTCAATTTTTAAATTAGTTTTAGTCGCTTGTGCTAATGTATTAATTATTTTGAAGTGTTTGAAATATATGACTGCATTTCTCAGTTATGATATTTCTGTAATAATTTAAGATATGTAAGAACGATTGTTTGAAATGGTCAGCAGTAGAAAATACGTATTTTTTTATTTTATTAATGTTGCCTTAATGCCTGGACTAGCACCTTTACTTTACAAAAGCTAATAGTCAAATAATAATTCTCTCAAGTATTGTTGGGTTCTTGTGGTGAGCAAGGAGGCTACAGACATGGCCATATAGAGACAGCTGAGGTACGATTAGCAACATGCTCTTGTGGCGCTGGAGGTGTTACAGGCGTTCATAGGCTGCGGTTACAGTCTACAAACAAGGATTGATTTGTTAAACACTCGTGTGAAAATTTTCTGTGACTGATGTGTTTACGTAGTTCATGAATTGGACCAGAGCTGGTAAAACAGAAAAAAACTTTAAAAATTAAATCTTAAGATAGATGGATGGGCTGAGCACTGATAAGGCACTGTAAGAAATCGTTATTTAAATGGCATAAGACTGATAGCATTAAAGATCCATCAAGGATGCCAAAGTATTGTGCTTTAGACCATACGACTGAAGTAAAACTTAGACAACGTAACTCTCTCTTTCTATCTTCACTAAATTATTTATCTCCCTCTTAATTTCCTTTCGCTTGCCCGATGCCACTTTTCGTAACGTTCTCGTCACGCATTCTTCAGTTTACTCCCGAAGTCAAGCGTTCGTAAAAAAGTTTTCCTTCAAAAATTATTTTTGTTATTAATTATTTTGGTATATATTTGTCAATCGTCACTTACAATATCCGCCAAGCCGCATTAGATCAGCGTGGTGGATTAAGCTTGATTCTTCTCCTACATGGAAAAAGAGGCCTATGCCCAGCAGTGGGATATTATACTTACAATAAGCAACGAAATAATAAGTAACGATACAGAACAGTGTAACTTTAAAAGCATTTTAATTTTTATAAAGAAACCCAAAGTATCATAAATCAACCCACCTTGTTTTGTATAACAAAGAAAAAGTTTAGACCGTCCTAATAACGCTGAACAATAAACAAGTCTTACACAAACACGTAACAAGCAATAAGAGGAAGAGATTAAACCATTAACGCCAACAACTTTAGCTGACGAAAACAATTTTCTCATTCAAGTTTTTGTTCGCCGTTCTTACACCGGTACGACTTTGGTAATAATAGACTTTTTGAAGTATTTTGCAATACTTCAATATTCTGTTATAAAAGAGCTTAAGTGTTTTATTTGGGTTATTAATTTGAGAGCTTTTGTCTCGAGGTCTATGAAATCAGTTTGAAGTGGTTTGTTTTTGGAAGACGATTGAGAAGGCTGTTAAAGGCAGGTACGTGGATTACGCTGAAAATCATAGGCGTAAAACTGTAACTAATTCAAAGTAATTGAATTGATTTTAAATACCAACACAGGTGAAGTAATGTGGGATGATAGTAGAAAATAAAATTGTCGAGTCGTTAAAGAGTTCTTGGTTCTTCATTTTCAATTGTTAATTTGCAAGTGTTTGATGTAATAGTAATAGTTAATGTTATCGTCAATGTTTCATTTTAGACTGTAGGTTACTCTTTTGTATTTTTTTCTCATTGATGAAATCCAGTAACCAAAACTACTACTTGCCATGGGCGTACCCTTACTCGAAGCCAATAATTGATATTTTAGATTAAGGTAGATTTAGTAGCGCGACCCCATCTCGCCCCACTCAGGCGGATGTCTGCTCACACGTGGATGGTTTTTGGTCAGTAGGAGTCTGACATAACCCTCTGGTGACCCGGGGCGGAGGGTATCCATGATGGATTTTCCCCACGTAAAAAAAAAGATTTACGTAGATTTAGCCAAAACCTCCGAATATTATTATTGCTGTAATGTAGATAGTGAAAGTAAATGAAAAATTGCAGGATATAAAAATAATTTTAACCATTTTTGGCGTGAAATTGTGGAGGCCTATGTCCAGCAGTGGACTGCGATAGGCTGAAGTGATGATGATGATGATGAGTGATGATGATAATTATAATTGTGTTTGAATTATTTTCAATAAACAAAGTTTTTCCCACCTCTTAAAAGCGAAACTGGATGAGACGTTAGACGTAGTGTCAATACTTCTAATGTAATATAGTATAGTTAATAATTTAATATGTAATAAAACTTATTAGTGTTTAAATTTCTATTTTATGTCGGCATCAATATGTTAGAATTTGTTTATTATATTAGTGTATTTTCAATGCTGTTTATAGAGTATTTCTTACTTTCATCCACCAATTCGAAGTGGACCAGCGTGGGGGATTAAGCTCCAATACTTCTCCTACACGGAGAAAGAAGCCTATGCCTCGCAGTGGGATGTTATAGGCTGAATACTTTATCCGACGTTCCCTTGTGCGTTTTTCCCACAACTGGGACAGTAAAGCATCACATTACGCTTCGGTGTGAGAAACGGCTAACTTTATTCAAAACTCGTACCGTTCTTACTTCGAACGACATATTCATATTTAAATTTATGGTAGAACTTGAGATAGTTTAAGACTAGATGAGGCAATATAAGTCTCGCTCATTGTTCTAGTTAGCGGAGTCGCCGTTTTAAAAGATTTATGTGTTGCATTGTTACGAGATGTGGTCTTGAGTGAAATGAAATGTATTTTTATATACATACTAGCTGCTACCCGCGACGTCGTCTGCGTGCGTTCACTACTCGTTCCCCGTAGGTGATAGCGTGATAATATGTAGCCTATATTCTGACCTCGTGCCAAATTTGAAGTAAATCCATGTTATCCATGCAGTACTTTTTGTACCCCGGTTCCCGTTATCCCGGACATAGGTACATTGACTTTCCTATCATTTTATTATATGTATAGATAACAATTATACCTACCTATTATACAATTAAACAAAAAAAAAAAAATTGATTTTTTTTTAAATTCTAATGATGCAGAATTGCGGTAATTTAAGGGCCTATGCAAACCGCGTTTTTTAAACGCGATACAGACGCGATGCAAACGCGCGTGTGACGCGATACAAACGCGATGTAAACGCGCGTTTGTATCGATACAGACGCGCCGTCGACGCGAGTTTGAATCGATACAAACGCCAACGAACTGCTCTGTAGGATAAAAACGCGCCGTCGACGCGCGTGTCACGCGATACAGACGCGATGCAAACGCGCGTGTGTCGCGATACAAACGCGCCGTCGACGCGCGTTTTAGAAACGTGCGTCGACGGCGCGCTTAAAAAACGTGGTTTGCATAGGCCCTTATAAAGAAATATTCAAATAAAGCACAATTTGGATACTTGAGTTTATTTATATATAGATTTTATTTTGACTTGTGGTAAATCGAAATAAAAAATAGCTTTATTCTAATAGGCTTCAAAATCACCTTCGGACCTTCATTTTACAAGTTAAATTTTTTTATTTTACTTAAAAGTGAAGCTAGCATCAGTTAAGATGCAGATTCTGCAGAGAACAACTAGCAAGAATTTCCGCAGTTACAAATTTTACCCCTCACGCGTCTAAAGAAGATTCACTTAAAAAAGTGAATCGTGATTGTCGGGAGGTGCGGGTTCGAATCCCGCTGGATAGAAAATTTTGATATGATAATAAAAAACATTTTTGAATTTCCTCATGTGTGGGTAACACAAAAATAAAAATAATACGAATTAAATAATGTACTTATTTAAGCTGAAATATGTACTGTGTTTTAGCGAGTAATTATTTATTATCTTTAACACGATGGATTATGAAATAATACTTTTGATAAGGCCGTTTTATTTTGTCATTTAAAATCGAGTGAAAACGTTTATAGGACTTATGTAAAATTAATTAAGATGTTTGTATTATTTTATTTTATTATTTTCATAGTTTCGAGTGTTATTTGTAAAAATGAACTGTATATGGGGTGAGTTTGAGTGTTTATTTTATAGCTTAATGCGTTTTTTTAACATTTGCATTTATAACAGTTTATATATTATTTTCAAATAATAGAAGTATATATAAACGGTCTATAAACATTGGGCCTATTTGAATAAAGTTGTTTTTGATTTTGATTTGATTTAATGTACCTACTAAAAATACATTATCTATAATTCTTTTAAGAATCAAATTGGCTTGTCGATAATAAAATTTGTTATAAGTGCTTTATTAGTGTTGTTCAATATATAATTGTAAAAATAAATAAATAAATAATTAAACTTATAAAATGTATGTCATGTGACATGACATAATAATATTTGATAAAATACAGTCTTTTAATATTAATTTTAATTAATTAAATTTTTTAGTTGACCTGAGTATCTAGAATTATTGTCAGTACACTTTTTTTTTATAAAAACATTTTCAAGCTTAAATATTTTTATTGGCTTTTGGCCTTATAACGTAAATTAGTAGAAATATATTGTAATATTATTAAACTTTACTTATAAAAAGAAAATGAATAACGATTTTACAAAATAGATTTATTTATACAGTGTCTTAGATCGGTAAGGTATGCCTTTTTTATGTTATGCAATAATCATCTGTTTTGAGGAGTACTTTGTTCACCTTTACTGATATAATTATTATAATTTTGCTAATAGCATATGTTATAAAAGTCAAATGAATTAATTTGTTCCTGTAATTTATTAAATATATTTTATATATATTTCTAGATATTTTTAAGAGTACTAGATATTATAATTATTTCACAATAACTTTTTGTATTTTTTATATATAAATAGGCAGGCAAACTAGCGGACGGATCACCTAATGTAAGCGATTACCACAGCCTATAGACGTGTGCAACACCAGAAGCATCGAAAGTGCGTCTTCAATTCCACATAGCAGCTCTGGTCACCTTACTCACCAACAGGAACACAACACTGCTTGAAAACAGTGTTATTTAGCTGTGATCTTCTGTAAGGTTTAGTTACTACCCCAGTCGGGCTGCTGCATATTTTGAGCAGAAAATTTCCAGCTGTGCCCTACCTCAGTTGTTGTATAACTGGATGAAGAGTTAGCAGCTTTAGTAGTTTAGCAGTTTTAGCAGTTTTTGTAACACATTTATTTTTCAGATATCGCGTATACAATATCGATCTTAAAACGAAGGAGCAAGAAAGCAAGTTTCATGTTTTAAAAAGCGATTTAATCGACTTTTGGAGGAGACCATCGTACAAACACAAAGTCAGCGGTCGAGCGATCGTACCGCCCTCTCACGTGGAGTGGTTCGAAGAGAAACTTCAAGAAATTGACGTGACTAAAGAAGTCGTGATAGAGGATGTATACAAGTATTTATTTTTTGATTGCAACCTTTCTTATGTATAAGACGCAAGTAATCGATTCAATATCTTAAAGTCACGTTCAGTGTAGAATGTAGATAAGACGTTTGTATTTATACAGATACTAGCCATCCAGTGCCCACTTAGTTGGGCGTTAATTATTTTAGTGACGCAAATATATAAGTAAAGTTTTCATCTCACTCGCATTTCTCCGACTTGATTTAGATATACTATTATTTTTCACTGAATTTTTTGTTCAATAACAATAAAATATAGCCTATATCACTCCTGAATAGTGTAGCTTTTTGTTAGTGAAAGAATTTTCATGATCGGATCAGTATTTGCGAAGATACCAACAAAGTTAACAAAGTTAAAAACTTTACCTATTTATAATACTCGTATTAGTATAGATTTATTTTTGGTCTGGTTGTATGTCCTTTCTAATACGCTTAAAGATCTATGATCTTTTCCTGCATTCTGCCTGAAAATATGCTCCATTTATTTGAATTTTTTAAGCAGCATTTAGATGCATTGGTGTAACAATAGTCACAGATCACCCCCTGTGGGTGGTATAGGGGGTGATCTGTGAACAATAGTACATATATAAATGCACTTTAATATACAAACACGGTCGTCTCCTTGTTAGGTAGGTAATGCTTGTGTTATGAATAACATACTACTGATATAGAAATATATTTTTTCGATAAATATCACCTCACTCACTTCAGCCTATCGCAGTCCACTACTGCACATATACCTCCACAAGTTCGCGCCAAAAATGTCGTGAACTCATATTTGTCACCACGCTGAGCAGGCGGGTTGGTGACCACAGGGCTGACTTTGTCGCACCGAAGATGCTGCTGCCCGTCTTCGGCCTGTGTATTTTAAAGCCAGCAGTTACATGGTTATCCCGCCATCGGTCGGCTTTTTAAGTTACGACGACACGCACGACACCCACGGGAAAAGAGGGGGTGGCTACATTCTTTACTGCCGTAACCACACCGCTTAATATACTGCTTACAAACAGATGAATATACATGTAAATAAATAATATAACATATTTCGTTTAAGGATATACGACTATTGTATAAAACGTTACAAAGTTAACCTTATATAACTTATACGATCTGTTTAATATTGCAGCAAGTTTTCTACCCGGAGTGTTGATAATAGTGAATTCCGGAGTCAATGTTATATCACGTGTTTAAAGTAATATTTATTTCAGATTATATCAATTATTTTATCATAATTAATAACAGTATTAAATTGTACTTTATCGGACATTCGTAGAGCACGAAGTAACCTTTCGTAGTGTGTTTGTTTTGCTAATTAATCTCTTGATATTGAGATTTATATGATTCTATTGTAATTAGCGGTCGCCCAGAGGTCGAAATTTGACCATAATAAAAAAATTTAATTAAAGAAATTAAAAAAAAATATGAAAATAAAGTACCTTTTTTAAAAAATTTCAATTTGAATACAGACTTTGACATTTAACAAAATAGTATAATATTCGTGTGTGTGTCAAATACACGGTAGTGTGTGTAGTGTTTTTTTACTGACTTAATATATTTTTATGCATAATTTAAAAAAAATATTGGGATTCTGCACTCGTTCTCTATATAAACTAGGTATAAGAGTGCGAAATTTCATACTCCTCCGTCCGCGATATTTTCGTAATAGTATTAGCTTCACGTATTAATATATAGAAGATAAGCTGACATATAAAATTATATTTATCTTTATACGTATTAAATACATAGGTTTTTGAAAGTAAACAAGCGTACGGCTCACTTGATGGTAAGCGATTGCTGTAGACTATAAACGCCTGAAACAGCAGAAGCATCGCAAGCGCGTTGCCGAGTTTATCCCAACCGAGGAGCTCTGGTCACCTTACTCACCACAGGAACACAACACTCCTTGAATGTAGTATTATTTAGCTGTGATTTTCTGTAGGGTCGAGGTACTACCCCAGTCTTGCAGGCTAGATAGTAAGATCACTCTTACCTCTAACATCTATCATCAGTTATTTAGGCAGCATTGCGTTATATTTTATAGATTTTAATTTCATTTATATACTAGATTGCTTATTCAATCTTATAACACAACATTGCTGGCAGATTTCTTTTCTAGGGTTAGAGATTGCGTCATGATAGTCTATCATCTCATCTCATCAAGAGTGAACCATTAATGTCGACGTTTCTAATCAGTAACGAAATTACAGAGGGTAACACTTGAGAGGACCGGACCTCTGATAATAAATGGAGACCGCATTTCACGGGGTCATAATGAGCATCATCTTTTATCTCGGATCATAAATTAAAGCACTCATACGTGTCATAAACTTTTAATCATCCTACCCTTTTTCATGGGATCCCATAATCACCATAAAATTGTCTATTTTGATAGGCATAGCCATGGATTACTTGGTGAAAATAAAATTACTCTTTGGCATGACTCCCATGATAGGTTAGTAGAGAGATACAGTCTAAAGGCTGGTACACAGTTAGACCTACTTTTTCTAGCATAAAAGTCCCAACAAATAGAGAGACAAATCTAGCAAAAATGTAAATTAATATTTGCGAGATTATTGTAGCACCTAATTAGGTACTATATGTAGGTCTTGTATCTTTTTCCTGGCTTGATTATTCCCAGCCTTTATTGGAAGGGTCTATGTGCTAGTACTGTGTAGACCCACTGTACTTTCAGCTTCGAGCGTTGTGAGTTGGATTCTCGCCTCTAGTCTTATATAATACATAATATATTTATTTATATAATAATTATTGATATGTGTTTCGTGAAAATATAAATAGGTCTCATCAGTCGGCAACATAATGCTTGTGTTACAGGTAACACAAGCATTAAGTTTCTTGTCTTAGAAACAGACGGCCGTGTGTGTAGGTTATATATTTATTATTATTTATTAATAAATATTTTTATGTTTTAGATATCTCAACGAAAGAGACAATTCGAACGAGAATGTACCGGAAGCAGTTTTTGATTTCGAAAGCTACCACAGGTATGATAAAGTAAGTCGACCATAACAGTTGCTAGACAGAAAATAATAAAGCCATATATAATGATTTCGAGACAGCGAAATATTTGTCATAAGTAATTAAAAAATTATTTAATCAATTTTGTGTAATTTTTAGTTCTATTAGATATAATTTTATAATTTAATGTAAATGCCTATTATTAAATTAAAAAATACGAGTATAACTGAATTATATAAATGACATGATCGACATAATAAAATGCGATCCGACAAACTTTTGCAAAAGGGACGTTGATTTATGCAATCGTCACACTCAAAGTCACTCTTAAAGTTTGTTTTTCTTTAGAAAGATTTTTTTGTACTCTGACAAAATGTAAAAAGGTTTGGTAAATTTGATATAGGGTTCAACGTTATAAATTTATTTTTTTTACTTAACCGTATCTTTTATAATGTATGTAAATCTATACTAATATATAAAGCTGAAGAGTTTGTTTGTTTGTTTGTTTGTTTGTTTGTTTGAACGCGGTAATCTCTGGTTCTACTGGGCCGATTTGAAAAATTCTTTCAGTGTTAGATAGCCCATTTATCGAGGAAGGCTATAGGCTATGTATCATCACGCTAAGACCAATAGGAGCGGAGTCCACGCCGACGAAGTCGCGCGCAGAAGCTAGTAATATAATAAAGCTGAAGAGTTTGTTTGTTTGTTTGAACGCGCTAATCTCAGGATCTACTGGTCCGATTTGAAAAATTCTTTCAGTGTTAGATAGCCCATTTATCGAGGAAGGCTATAGGCTATATATCATCACGCTAAGACCAATAGGAATGGAGTCCACGCCGACGAAGTCGCGCGCAGAAGCTAGTTATAGATAATTTGACATATTTTTTATGAAAAGTCACGCGTGGTAATCACTGAAATAATTTTAATCCATTCTTTTATCTACTACCATTTGAAGTTTGATTACTAGCCCGTGATATAATTTCATTGAAAGATAATAACAATCTCAACGTCATACAAGATTAACATAAATTGTTCTTACATGTTGTGGTTGGAAAAATGAATACAGCTATGAATTTTTCGTATCTAAAACTCTTATTTTGCTAATAAACCTAATAACTAATATTATTATAAGTAAGCTGATAATCATTTAAATGTCTCTTGTCGTTCTAGATCCTAGACTATATGAGATCAATCGAAAGAGAATATTCAAATTCAAGTGAAACTACAGTAGAATTGGTCGAAGCTGGCGCTACTGATGAAAACCGTCCTTTGGTTTATTTAAAAGTTACTGGTAATTCTTCTACACCAGCGCAAAAATCTGTTGTTGTAATTGAAGCTGCAATCAATCCTAGAGAATGGATAACAGTGCCAGCGGCTCTGAATATAGTTAATAAAACTGTTCAAGAAAGTCAAAGACGTTTTCTGGAAAATCTTGAATGGATAGTTATTCCTGTATTGAATCCAGATGGATACGAATATACCCATACGAATGTAAGATTTTACTTGTTATTTATTTCTAATATTTTTAAAACATCTTTAAGTCTTACTATTATCCAAATTTTGATTTAATATTTTGATCCAAAACGATTTAAATAAACATCTGGTCATGTATTTTTTAGAAAATATTAATATGTATACTTAATAGTTAAAATTTTAATTAGACCAACCTTCTTTCCTGATTTCAGCTTCGTCTTTGGACTAAATCAAGAAGCACAAGAAGTAACTTAGGTCAAATCTGTCCAGGAGTCAATATAAATCGCAATTTCGACATTGATTGGCTTACATCTGACAGTAGTTCCAGTCCGTGCAGTCACATATACGCAGGAATCGAACCATTTTCCGAACCTGAAACACAACTTATCCGAAGAATACTTGAAGAATATGGAAGAAACATAAAATTGTACATTTCATTGCAAAACAATGGCGGCTTTGTTTCCTACCCTTGGCAGTATGAAAGGGCAGCTAGTGGAATGTTCCGTCAGCATCATTTGCTTGGTCGAGAGATGATAGAAGCAATGGGCGCTAATTATACCCTTGATGTAGGTTCTGTAGCTCTTGGAGATAGAATTTCTGGCACAAGTACAGATTATGCAATGGACAATGGAGTTTTGTATACTTTTAACGTGAATGTTGAACAAAATGGTGTTGATGAAGTTATTATACCAGAATCGAGTATAAAACCTATTGCTGACAGTGTTTGGAATGCAGTAGCGATCGCAGCTGAAAGTATTATAACTTAAATAAACAAGAATCTTATGAATGCTATTAAAATTATGTAATGCTCGTTACATGACTTAGTAATAGTATTACGGTTAGCAATCTGCTTATTATAAGAAATGAATCAATACATATAATAAGATAGAATCATAATTGGTATTTCCATATTCTCATATAAAAATATGTAACAAAAATATATGAGTTTTTATAACATTTTGTTTTCTGTTAACTGTTGGTCAATGTCATAAAAAAAACTGACAGAATTGTTAGGATGTAAATATGGGATTTGAAATTAACTGGATAACACGTCAATCAATCTTGCTCAACGTGTCATAGGTAAGCAAAAAAAAACAGTGTAACGTGATGCATAACGCCCAATAAATATTTCACGTAACAATGTCAGACATATTGTCCTTGTATATTAAAGTGAAAAATTTTCTTATTCAAGAAGGATTTAAAAGCACTTTTGAACTGTCATTTTTCAAAGTAAACAGTTCATTTAATGCTAGTATCGATTCGGAAAGTAGATTGTACCGTTTTCAACGATATTCTATAATTTCTAACTTCCGCGCGCGTATTATCCAACCAATGCAATGCAAT
The DNA here is from genome assembly GCA_905220545.2 of Melitaea athalia. Taxonomy (NCBI): domain Eukaryota; kingdom Metazoa; phylum Arthropoda; class Insecta; order Lepidoptera; family Nymphalidae; genus Melitaea; species Melitaea athalia. Next base: position 18,498,981 of record HG992189.1, on the reverse strand, counting down.
GTCAACTGTCGTATCAGACGGTGCACGCTTGCATATTTTGACCAATGAGAGCGCCCGAGTCACCGGCGCGCATGCACAACAAGCCTAGCGAAGCAGCACCCGCGCTGCAAGACACTTCTATCATCTTACCGCATGCGTCGCCATTGCAGCCGTTGCAAATCGAAATCAAAACGAATAATTGAGTGAAGTTTTGTGTGTGGCGGAATCATAAGGACATTAATTCATCTTAAACGTGGCCGGCCGGCAAATATCTGAAAGTCGTAATAATTATCTTCAAGAACCACTTCGTCCCGCTGTCCCTGCTGAGCAAGGTAAGTGGCATGATATCTCATAGTCATTATATTCAATTCGTGTATCGTTTGTTTACCGGAGAGTGTGGACTCATGCTCGATCCAGACTGTACGCAGATAGACATTGCATTGCGAGGATTATAACAAAACCGCGTCCGTTTGCGTACATAGATTCTGCTGAGAAAAATCAGCTACAAACTCCACAGTTATTATTGCAGTTAAGTTATACATAGGTTTTGTCATTACGAAGTATGACATGCCTTTGGAGTCGGTTCTATACTAATATTATAAAGCTGAAGAGTTTGATTTTTTGTTTGTTTGAACGCGCTATCTCAGAAACTACTGGTCCGATTTGAAAAATTCTTTCAGTGCTAGATAGACCATTTATCGAGGAAGGCTATAGGCTATATATCATCACGCTAAGACCAATAGGAGCGGAGCACCAATGAATAATGTTTTAAAATCGGGGTATTTATAGAGTTTCCGCTGCGTAGTTTCGAAAATTTTATGTATGCCAGAATTGTTCCTATTCCACGCGGACGAAGTCGCAGCAGAAGCTAGTATAGCTAATAATTTTCAACTTTTGAATTTACTGGTTCGATGTTGATATAGTAGAGTTGTAGCTTTAGTAGAGTTTGATGATGATAAAAAAAAACATGTTCTCACCCGGCGCAACAGGCTCTAAGCTTTATCTATTAGTCAGAGACTAATAGATATTGTTGCTTAAGGCTAGTCCAGTCACAACGAAGGATTCCTATTTGCTTACAAACAATTTTGATTTAATTGGACAAAATTTGTCCGATCCAATAAAGACAATTTAAAAATTATAATAGAAAATAGATTTTTTAACATTACTAACTGTTAATACCTAAAATATTAAACGTAATATAATAATTTAGTTACATAAAACATAGCTTATAATTTTGTAAGAAATGCATTTACAACATTGCTAAATATTAGATTTTTATAAATGTTCTCATTTCATCCAAATGTAACCCCAGAATATGAAGAGCTTAAATAAACGTCTGTATAATTTCACGAGCCACTGACACAATTATTTAAAGCTTGCAGCAATATCAGAGGCTTCGTTCGCTATTCTGCCTATTTCAATTGTGGAAAATGAGTTTTGAGTACAAAATTGTTCGTAGTTTTTGCGTAGGATTCTATAGTTTTGTATGACACTATTATAATACGAATAATAATGTAAATATAGAAAAACCTGTGTGGTTTTATGAAACCACGGTAAAAGTGAAACTTTTTTTCACATTGTAGACATTTTACTAAATTTTTTTGGAATAATATTCCATTAAGGTATAAAAATCGCTTTATCAATCTTACCGCGCTTCCGACCGTCACGCGACATGCAACACGCATGCGAAAAAGTTTGAGACGAAGTAATAAATGTTTCACTTTAAAAATATATAATGTAAAACAAAAAAAAAACAACATTTACAGAGTCATTGATCGACTGATGGTATATAATAGTAGCATAATTGTGTTAAACTAAGTTCAAATATTATGACCAACTTAATTGAATAAGCTAAGAGAGATCATGTGAAGGATCAGTCCATTTGAATCAGTAAAAATTAGACTTATATTTTCAATTCCTAGTGCATAGTTCGCGTTCTATCTGTGTGTATCATATTCAAATTTGTAACTGTTAATAAAGTATTTTTCTTAAGCTTGTGCCATGAAATATGATAATTGATGAAAAGACAGTCTTTAAAATTCCTAGTCTTATAAATTCCTAAGTTATAACTGCCTTTTTTTAAATATTTTCAAGCCTCAGTGTTAACTTTTGGCCTTACGACGTAAATCAGCGCTGTCAATCGATTGCCGTACAATGCATTTACTCGGTTGACACCCAATAATCATAAATAACGATCTTGGGATGACAAACGTATCACGCAGTATGTAAATTGAAATTAGGTCGCATATCTGTAATATGACGATTCTAAGGCGACTATTCACTTCACGACACACGTTTTAACGCGTTGTGCAGTCTTTGTGGGTCTCCCCACCGAGCCACGGAGAGCACGTTAAGTCATCGGTCCCGGTTGTTATCATGTACACCTGATAGCGATCGTTACTCATAGTAGAGAATATATCCGCTAACGCGCATTGGAGCAGCGTGGTGGATTAAGCTCCGATCCTTCTCCTACATGGGGAAAGATGTCTATGCCCAGGAGTGGGATATTACAGGCTGAAGCGTTTAACACGTTGTCGTATATGCAATTGTGATAAGTTCAACGTTGGATGGGTGGATGTTTTTATCGTATTGTGACAAGAAAAACATGTCATATTATCATGTCAAAAACATACTATAACAAAGACTACTAGATATTGTTGCATATGACCTTGTCCAGTCACGGTGCAGGATTCCGCTTTACTTATTACAAGCTTTTATTTAGCTTGCAATGTATGTATGTATGTACCTAACTTTAATGAATGTTTGTTCGGGTGAAATCTTGCAACTCAATTTTGAAGCAGATATCTTCAACCAATTGAGCTGAAATTTTGTATACAGGTTCAATTTGGATGACAATGCATGGTTTGTATGTATGCATGTATGTATGTTCACTCTCATCGACACCCAGTAGGATTTTCTCCTGTCTCTCCTATGTTTCTTGCTCTGTTGGCGTTATTACTGATAGTGATAATGATAGTTTTTTGCAATTGTACTATAGTCTATAAAGCGTTAAGTACATTTTTCACAAAAAATAATAGAATATTTGAGAAAGACTGAAGTTCTGACTGTTTTGTCTGAAGGCTAAATCTAAAAGTTCACTTATTCACGTTATTGTCTTAATGTGAATAGGGTCTTCTTTATACATTTAATTGAAATTAGGTCATCTGTCCGTAACATTATTATAAGGACATTAACTGCATTATTTCGTTTTGATGATCCTACAAAGGGCGGTTTCAAGTAAACATTTTTTAGTCGTAGGTACATTCGGTACATTGAAGACAACGATATCACAAAGCTAGAAATGTTAATATAATTTAGAAGAAGAATAAAGAGAGAAAAATTCTTTCCATCATCGTGAGAGAGAGAGACCTTGATTTTACATTGGTAATCTCTACTCTGCTCTACCCATAAGCTATTCCCTGATATATTATAGTTCATAAATAAATAAATAAATAAATATCTACACAATACACACACGGTCGTCTGTTCCTAAAGTAAGCAACTTAATGCTTGTGTTATAGGTAACAGCCGACTGTATAGCTACATTTTTTTTCGATAAACATACTTCTAAATAATACATATATAAATATATAAATAAATATGTATATTACACCCAGACTCGGGGTGGGAATCGAACCCACAACCCCCGGGGCAGAAAGCAGGGTCACTACAAACTACGCCAACGGGCTAGTCCATAGCATCACAGATGAGCTATAAACTCATTGGCTAAACACACAAAGAAATTCATCTCACTTAATAACAATTGTGCATATTATTCTACTCACACATAAGCCGTACTGTTTTGCTTAGTTTCAGGATATTGCTGTGTTGTCTGTCCTGTAAGCGCGATGTCAAATTGTTCATCCCGTGACATGTCACACTGAGCAGATTTATTGACTTCGCTTCATAATACCCTATTTGTGTCCGAAAATCTGATTGTACAGCAGTAGATGGATGTAATAATTAAATTTGTTCACTACTAATTCTTATTACAAGCTTTTATTTAACTTGCAATGTATGTATGTATGTTTATTCGGGTGAAAACTTGCAACTCAATTTTGAAGCGGATCGATCACGATCACAATTCAGCCTGTAATAACCCACTGTTGGGCATAGGCCTCTTCTCCATGTAGGAGAAGGAAGCGGATATCTTCAACCAATTGAGCTGAAATTTTGTATACAAGTTCAGTTTGGATGACAATGCATGGTTAACTTTGTAAATCCGACGATATTCTAAATCCAACGGTATTTTTAAAATTAAGCGGCATATCCAAGATTGCGGATTAGTTATTTTTAATGCACTTCTACAATATGGGTATCAAATGAAAGGGCTTGCTAAGAATCATTCGAATAAAGTGACATTTTAGCGCATTCAAATAAAAGCTTGTTTTTTTAAAAGGTTTTTTAATTTAAATTACTGTATTTATAATGTAAATATATAATCGACTTCAAAAAAGAGGAGATTCACAATCAGTATGTTTGTGGTTTTGTGTTCGAGAACAAACAAAATTATTGCGTTATTGTCTACTATCACGGCTACTATATACTTAGCGCAAATCATATGATTTAACATTGCAAAATTTGTTTAATTGTTTTAGGCTGTTAAATATCACATTAATCATAGGCTACATCAGTGATGTATACGCATAACGCATTCAGCCTATGACATCCCACTGCTGGGTATAGATCTCGAGATACTAGCTGACTTCGTACCGACTTATTTTTTTTCTTAAATATAATAATTACATATATCAAAATAAAATATAGCCTATCTTTCAAGTTGGATCAAACTGCACATGGTGTGCAAATTTGATTCGGTTAAGTACGCAACAACGTGACGCGTAAATAGCGTAATTTATATAATAATTGATTGTCGATTCTTCTCAAACGTTAGACTAAAGTTTTTGAATTAATGCTTGCTAATGTAATAATAGAGGTAATAAATTGAGTAAAAAATCTAAGATTGATTTCAATGCGAGAAAAGAAATTAAAAGAAGCAACATATTGTACATTTACAAAAAATGTCTATATTTTATTAAAAAGTATTCCATATACACTTAATGTCCTGATCTTAGTCTAGTGACGAAATTAGCTCCAGCTTTAATCCCTTCCCAGGTTTCCATACCAGCTTGTTCGATGAAGTCTGGATGAACTAAAAATCCGAATATGGTCTGACCAACGCCTCTGAATCCTGGCAATTCATACACATATGATAAAGGTACATTTGCTGCTAGACCATAGTCCATCGCAGAGCCTGATGCTCGATAAAGTATGAGTGCAGAGTTTCCTACACGATAATTTCTATTCCATTCCGTTTTCACCGCATCAATAGCTTCAGCCATTTGCAATCCAGCTGCGTGTATCTCGAAAGCGTTTTGTGGTAATTGACCAGTGCCCCAACCATATAGGATCATGCTTCCAAAACTGTGGATGTCGATGAATAATTCAATCCGACCTTCATATTCGTGTAATATGCCCCTGATGACGCTGGTCTCAGGTTCGGAGAAAGCAGATGGACCGTGGTAAGTTTCAGAACAAGCAAAGTTACTTGAATCTTGACCGAAATTAATGTCGAAGTTTCTGTTAAGATCGACGCCTAAACACAGATCTCCAGGGAACACTCCAGTTCTACGGTTTTTACGCCAGAAACGATTCTGTAACAGGGTAATGTTGATAAAATAAGAAAAAAAGAAAAAGTACAAAAAGGCCTCATAAATAAATAACATATAACAAATATTTGTAACAAACAATAGGATAGACAACGGTAAATAAACGAAACTAATTCAGTTTTTCGTAGCCCAAAACTTCACAGTCCAATTTCTAAAAGACAAGGAAAAAACCACTTACACCATCCGGGACGTGAGTGAACTCATAGCCGTCGGGATTGGCAACAGGCAAGACAATCCAGTCGTAGTTGTCAATCAAGTCTTGGTCATTGATGTTGACGACTAGTTTGTCGATGGCGTACAGTGACGCTGGCAGAGTGACCCATTCACGTGCGTGGAGAAGTGTGTCGATGAAAATGATAGGTTTACTTGTGTCCTGAAAATGAATATGTAGATAATTTACAAATTTCCCAATTTCTTACCAAATTATGGCAATTTTTTACACAGCCATTGCCATCTGACATTCAAAATTCGACCAGACCGTATGGAAAATAATGAGACAATTTAAACCTGATTACTATGTATTCATACTAATAATATGTGGTGGAAAGTTTTGTCTGTATCATAGTTTGAAAACGTTTTTTTGAAAACAAATTTTTCTACTATAAAGTTTTTCTAATCATATTATGCTATACGAATAATATAATTTAAATTAGTCAATCAGATCACCTGGAAATTTGTAGATGAAATTTTTAAGTAGTAAATGTCTCTGCCTTCGACGGATTTCCCTGCATTGACCAGTGTCACCACATTGGGATAAGCATCTGCGACCTTTTGTAGATAATCATTTACCTGTGGGAAGACATAATATATGTAGGTACTGTTATTTCAAATAGTTATAGTTCTAAAAATAATTCATAAGCTATAATTTACCTGTGGGAGGATGTAACGTATGTACTATTATTTCAAATAGTTATAATATAATTCTAAACACAATTCATGACTTATTAAAGAAACGGCTACAATTAAATGCATAAGATTAGATTGACATGTAAGCTTAGTGGTAAAATATAGAATAATCTTGTATGAGTAGGAATAATTTTGTAGTAAAAGATAACTAATATAACTTTCCGCCAACTAGCAGTGGAGCTGCCTGTTGGATTAAGCTCCTATCCTTCTCCTACATGGAGAAAGTGGCTTATGCTCAGCAATGGGATATTGCAGACTGAATTTTGATCAAAAAGATAACTCGGGAACTTTTAATGACGGTTTCGTTTGCATTGACTGTTCGTTAGTGACAATCTAAGGTGATGAAATAAATCATCCAAAGTGATCAGATGAATTATTACTTTAAATAATGAGATCTATGTTCACCAGTGAAGATCCAGCAGCTTACGATAATAATGACAACACCTAAGATAGTATTTGTCAATTCCTTTTATCTACTGAATTGTATATTATTATTTTAATTAAAATCTAAATCAACTTTATTCCAACAGACTTTAAAAGTACTTTCCTAACGTTTTTTTTTTCAATTTAGAAGTTAAAATTATAGAGTGATTATTAGTTTGAAAAGTAAAGCTACCACTAATTCAGAAGGTAGATTATGAAGAGAAGACTCGGCAAGAAAGTCCGCAGTTACTCTTTTGAAAATAAAATTATATAAACTGTGTTTTCTAAAAGTCCAAACCAGAATCGTTTTTAACGTCTGTTTATCTGATAATTCCTAATATCTTGTAATATCCTTTAAAATATTTAGACACATCAAGTATTAAAGCAATCAAGGCAATTCGAAGTTTTCATATATTTTTTATTAGAAATGTCTACTGGATTTTGTAAGTCCTAATTACGAATCATAATTAATACTTTCATTAATTGTACTTGAATTCGTTACAAGTTTTGAGGTGATTAAATTGAGTGTACTTAGTTTAACGTTACCTCAGTCAAATTGTAGATTTTGTTCCAATCAATTGTAAGATCATCGACAGCTCTCACGGATTTACTGCGCGCTTTTTCAGCAAATAATTGATCTTCCAATTCAAGTAATCTGAAAAATGTTTTAAAAGGCGTGTAATGAAATCGGTTGATTTAAGATATTAATTAAGCTTAGATGGTTAAAAGTAATATTAACAGAATTAAATGTAGTCGTGTTATACTCATTAAATAGAAATAAACTTAAATATTGATTATTAAAAAAATGTTTTAGGTTACTTATCTAATTACACATAATATTTCTTTGAACCCGTATGACAAATGAACGTCATTACCATTAAAATACTAATCAACGCAATGAACGCAATAAAGAAGTATTTTTTGTCTAAACTAGTGAACTATGTAAATACACTACCCGACTACGTTAAGAGTACGTTGAGGTGACGTCTAAGAATGTTTTATGGCTGATATGTTCAGCCTGTAAAATCCCACTGCTGGGCACTCAACAGAGAAGGATTGGAGCGCTCCACTGCGGAACCGACAGTATGACATGGGGAGACCCAAAAGGACAGACATCGAAACCGGAAAGAAATATTTGTACAAATACAAATATCCATCCCGAGCGGGAATGAAACCCACTATCCGTCGGTGTTTTAGGTGACTATTTACACCAGAGCAGTTGATTATAGCTGATACTGGCTGATAGCGTTAAGCGATGAAGTTAGTAGAATATCAAATTCATAATTAACAAAAATAATGAGTTTACTGACATTGAACGATCACGATTCAGCCTGTAATATCCCACTGTTGGGCATAGGCCTCTTCCCCATGTAGGAGAAGGATCGGAGCTTAATCTACCACGCTGCTCCAATGCGGGTTGGCGGATATATTCCCTACTATGAGTAACGATCGCTATCAGGTGTAGATGTTAACAACCGGGACCGACGGCTTAACGTGCTCTCCGAGGCACGGTGGGGAGACCCACAAAGACTACACAAACACCCAGACCACGGCAAAATAAACTTAACTGAGGTAGGGCACAGCAGGAAATTTCCTGCTCAAAATATGGAGCAGCCCGACTGGGGTAGTACCTCGACCTTACAGAAGACCACAGCTAAATAATACTGTTTTCAAGCAGTATTGTGTTCCTGTTGGTGAGTAAGGTGACCAGAGCTCCTGGGGGGATTGGGGATAGGGTCGGCAACGCGCTTGCGATGCTTCTGGTGTTGCAGGCGTCTATAGGCTACGGTCTTACCATCAGGTGAGCCGTACGCTTGTTTGCCAACCCAGTAACATAAAAAAAAAAACATCTGTATGGCCAATACAAATGCTGTCGTGTGCGGGGATCGAACCCGCAACCGCTCGCGCAACAGCCAATCGCAATCCATTGCTGTGACCGCTGCGCCAACGCGGCGACATTGAACACTATGGTACATTTTTCGTTGTCTACTAATTATATATGACGTGTTAACATCATAAAGATTATTGCACCAATAAATCCAAAAAATAAATACTCGCGTCCCTGATTTACTTACTAAATGATTGTTTCAAATAATAAATTCTAATAAAGTTTATCAAAGAGATTTGGTGATATTTTTTGATAAGGCTACATGAGGGGATTATTATAAAAATATTAACCGACTTGCGCGATTTGCTAATCAAGAAGAATTAATCTTTGAAAAAATAATCTGTGTGGAGGATTAATTTATAAATTTTGATAAAAACGTGTTCACATTATCTGTAATAAATAATAATTAATTTTAAGTTAATCTATTTACTAATCTATGTATAATATTTATGTACAAATACCCATAAAAATAAGACAAATTCCATTTTAGGTGAGTAAATGTCAATTATAATTTTAGTTTGTTTGTTTTTTTTTTAAAGGTGGATATCTTGACTTAAAGACTCAATTGTGAAAATAGATGCAGTAAGTTTAAATGTAATCGATTACAGATAAAGATTTGCTCTTTTCACTTTACAATACACACTTTTATATAGAATACACATCGAACTATAAATTAAATATTATTTGAAGTATTTTTGAATATAGTAGAAAGATTCAATTAGAAAAATATTATGTTGGACGTCAACATTTTGGATGTACGGCTGATAGCAAAATAACGTGAGAACCACTTGACGAAATAAGTTTTTGGAGTTTATTGGAGTTTACACCTTAACAATCGATTTTCATATAAGGCCCCCGGTATGAAAAAAAATATGAGGTGTAAAATCTACTTAACGAATGAACTCGTTACGTTTTTGTGCGCTATCTATCTGCTACGATGTCGACGGTACCGGCTACGACGTTTACGACGGTATCGGTTACGACGTTTTCTAATAATGCCATCGATAGATGCCGTTATTTGATTAATTTATTTACCATTTGATATGGTATTAATCTTTTTCTTAGACTAGTAAGCCTTTTTTGTGCCTATTTAGACAGTCGATCTGAAGAAGTAAACTCCAGTCGTGCGTCGGAGTAGACACACATACTTTTTTATTATTATTATGTCCGGAAACTGTTAACTAAGACGCCTATTGAATATGAAGCCTGAAAAATTCTTAAATTTTTTACAATAAATATTTTTAATTTCCACCATAATAAAATATTTGAAATGAATCAAATGAATCTGAGCCATCTGTGATTATTTATCTGCAAGAACCAAATGAAGTCATCGAACTTATAGGTAATCGTTGTATGCTTGAACATTGGTTCCTAAGTAAGTTAATAGAGGTCGCTGTTAAATATAAGCTGCAAAGAATAATTAATTGTTACCTCATAAATTTTTACTGGGTGTACCAATTTTGATGATTTTCTTAATCGAAAGCTGGTGGTCATGTGGTCCCATTTTTCTAGGTTTGACGAATATTTTTTGGGTTTTTCCGTAATAGGTATCAGTTTAGTTAAGTCAAACATTAACCTAACCTAATCTATATTATTAGTTATTCTATCTTTTTAAATATTATACTGTGTATTGGGTGTAATTATTTTGGAATTATATTATATATACATTTTTATACTAATTGTGTTTGATCTTGAAAAAAAAAAAAAAAACGACTACCTAAGTCGAAAAAATAGTCGATTAAATACGCATTATATACCATACTAGCTTCTGCGCGCGACTTCTTCAGCGTGGACTCCGCTCCTATTGGTCTTAGCGTGATGATACATAGCCTATAGCCTTCCTCGATAAATGGGCTATCTAACACTGAAAGAATTTTTCAAGTCGGCCCAGTAGTTCCAGAGATTACCGCGTTCAAACAAACAAACAAACAATCAAACAAACAAACTCTTCAGCTTTATATATTAGTATAGATTATATTTTGTTTGATAAAATTATGTTTTACTAGCTTCTGCGCGCGACTTCGTCAGCGTGAACTCTGCTCCTATTGGTCTTAGCGTGATGACACATAGCCTATAGCCTTCCTCGATAAATGGGCTATCTAACACTGAAAGAATTTTTCAAATCGGCCCAGTAGTTCCAGAGATTACCACGTTCAAACAAACAAACAAACAAACAAACAAATAACCAAACAACAAACTCTTCAGCTTTATATATTAGTAATATAGATTAGCAAATGGTTGCTTAAATTAGTAAGATAATAATCCTGAAATTTTTTGTTTGATATACTTATACTTACTCCTTAATATTCTCAGTTTCTATAACAAATTCAATTCCTTTAGCGTTCAGTTCATTTTGAAACTGCTGGACGTAATTTTTCGGCACAAGAACCATGCCGTTCCTCATCAGGGATGCGTATTGCCAGATATCAAATGGATAGTCTAGCGTGTTGAAGTAATCAACTTGTTCCACGTTCTGGACATTGACTGAGAACAGTGCGGAGCTGAAAATTATTCACTGTTAGGGTTCTCTACCCTAGTTATAGTAACCAAGGACATGAATAGTTGAATACGTCACAAACTGAAGTATTCTAATAAGTGACACTTATACTGTAATGTGACAACAGGGAAAGTATTCTAGTGCAGCGTTAAAAACACACCTAGAGATTCTTTAGAAGGACTACAAATTTTAATAGAAATCATGAAACTGCCCATTTCAGTGGAGTAGTTTGACGTATAAGATTATCTCATTCTCATTAGCTTTTATAGTACTAAGGTATTTATACAGCAGAGGAACATTTACGGATTATAACAGCATCACTATATCACGTGCTATAAAACTGTAAGGTTCTATTCTGTGCATTGAACAATGTTTCAATGTTTACTTAGCCGACACAATCTATTAAGTACGACTTGGGTAATATCTTACAAAAGACAACAGCTAAATAATGCCGTTCAGAAGAAGTGTTGTATTCTTATAGTAAGTGAGCAGTCCGAGCTTTGTGGGTCGGCAACGCGCCTCCAACGGCCCTAATATTGCACACAGGTCAAAGGCTCTTACCATCAAGGAGACCATACGCTTGATTGGCACCTTTACAAGTATAGTATTAAATCACAATGTTTCCTTAGCTGTAATTTGTTGATGTGTTGTCTGATATCATTCAGTCTTTTTCAGTATAACGAAAATATTTTAATGATTGCCATTTAAAATACTTTAGAGTGTTACTTTAGAAATTAAAGATATTATAATTAGTATTGGTTCTAAGTAAACTTAAAAATTGGGATATACAGACACCTTCAACTATACAGCTTAATCTAAGTAGCAGAGTTTGTTATGTAGGTTTTAAAGAATCTCTAAAAGAGTTTAAATCTCCAATGGAAGTCTTGATTAAAATTAGTTCAATACATGAGAAACAATCATGATTAATTTTATAATTTCTCACCCATCGTACTCCTCGTGTTTCGCGAACGCGTAACCCAACAATAACGTACAAACGAACCACCGCATTCTGTATCCACTTGACTATTAAATGAATTGATTCGCTTTTATGTCTAAATTGAATTATATCTTTTTATTGTTATCGATATTATGATACGTAATCAAATTATTTTTCTTTAATCTTGATCATTATTTAAAGTAAAAGCGGGTAATATCGGAATATTTGGATTATATAAATAATATAATTTTTAGTTTTTATAATAATATAATTTTTAATATTGTTTATACGAAAGTTATACTAATGCGACTTTATTTAAGATACCAACTTTGATTTAAAATGCGCTAGAAAGAATAAAATAAACTTTTCCTTTAAAACTGTTAATATCAACATATAACGACATTACACAATTTATATGATATAAAGCTTATCGCGTGATTCGAGTAGGTACTCGTATTAGTTACTTTAATTACTTAGTTTGAAAATTATAAAAATTAAAATTAATCAGATCAAAATATTTAATTTCTTTGTTTACCTACAAAGGTAAATCAGGTTCATCATCTAAAAAAGTTTCTCAGACTAGTATTATTAGCAAATCCTTTCATTTGATATCCATAATGTAGAAAAGTATAAAAAACTTACTCTGCCGCCTTTGGAAGTCTGCCATATTGGATTTAGAGTAACGTCACTTTATTTTTCGAGTTATCACTAGCAAGCAATATAGATATTACATGAAAGCATTTCATATCCATATTATAGAAGAGCATTAAAATAACTAGCCCGCCGTCTTTAAAAGTTCGCCTTTTTGGATTAAAATTTAGGTCACTTTGTTTTTTTGACCTATTGTAGGAGTGCATTAAAAATAACTACTTCGCCATCTTGGGTGGTCCGCCATATTGGATTTAGAATGACTTCACATAACTAACCATACACTGTTATCCAAGCTAAACGTGTATACAAAATTTAAGCTCAATCGGTTGAAAATATATGCTTTAAAATTGAGTTACAAGATTCCTCCCTAACAAACATATTATACAACTAGCTGCTGCCCGCGACGTCGTCTGCGTGCGTTCACTGCTCGTTCCCCGTAGGTGATAGCGTGATAATATGTAGCCTACGTTCTGACCCGACTTCTTAATAATATTCGTGCCAAATTTGAAGTAAATCCATGCAGTACTTTTTGAGTTTATCCCGGACATACATTGACTTTCCTATCATTTTATTATATGTATAGATTATACATCGCAGGTAAGTTGAACACACGTTTGAAGGAACATTTTACAAATTACAATTTTATTACGTGTTTGGGTAGTTATAAATTAATTATGGTTAATGTGTAGCTAACATAGATTTGAAACGTAGGATCTGTAGAGAAGATTTGACAAGAAACTTCACAGTTAATAATAAAAAAAAAAAAAAACCTTTCACCCATTATAAATTTAGTCACGTCTTGTATGAAATAAAGCGTCACTAAGCCCACACATTTTTGTTATTAACATATTCTTGAATCAAATAATATCCTTTAGCTATTACATACTTCTTATTTATTTATTTTCAGGCATTTTTAAAATTATTTGTCAGATTTTGAACCTATGAACTTCATGATTTCTAGGGCTTAGATCCCTTTATTGATATTTGCCATTTTAAATTCTATAAGTAAGATATGAAGCAATGAGAAAAACAGCTTTGCTATTATTAAAACCAATATATAAGATTAACATGGTGTGTCGACGTTGTGTCGAATAGACGCACTGGCGAGCGTATCCAATTTCTACGTGTAACAGCAAAAATTGTTACCAAAGATTGATTAATTATAATCAATATGCATAATAACATTATATTTATTTTTTATTATAATTTAATTACTACCGAATATTTCAAAAAGATGAATAACATTTAATTGGGAGAAGAATAATGAAATAAAACAATGTATTCCACATTTATAAAAATACGTAACTTTTTTTAAATATCAAAATTATTGATTTTTACATTTGTATTTAGTTACGTGATTTATAGCTGGTGAGGAACCTAGCTCCAGCTTTAATTCCTTCCCAGGTTTCCACACCAGCTTGTTCAATGAAATCTGGATGAACCAAAAATCCTAGCAATGTCTGTCCTGCACCTCTGTACGCAGGTAATTCGTAACAATATGAAAGAGGTATATTAACTGCTAAACCATAATCATTCGAAGTACCAGATGTACCATAAAGTATGAGCCCGGAATTTCCTACGCGATAGTTACTATTGTATTCCATTTTTACTGCATCGATAGCTTCAGCCATTTGCACTCCAGCTGCCTGTAGAATGAAGGCGTTTTGAGGCAATTGGCCAGAACCCCATCCGTATATGATCAAACTTCCGAAACTGTGAATATCAAGGAATAACTCAATCCGTCCATCGAATTCCTGTAATATGTCTCTGATGGCACTGGTTTCAGGTTCGGAGAAAGCAGAGGTACCGTGGTAGGTCTCAGTACAAACGTCATTACTCGAAAGTTGACCAAAGTTAATGTCGAAGTTTCTATTAAGATCGACGCCCAAACAAATGTCCCCAGGTACTAATCCAGCTCTGCGGTTTTTACGCCAGAAGCGATTCTGTAACAAAGAAATGTTTGTTTATCATTCACCACCCATCTGGCACCATTTGGTTTTCATATGGCATGTTCATTGTTCATATGGCAAAAAGAAATCTGAAATAGATTTTTCCTTTTTAAATTTTACGACAGTAATATTTGATTCTGTTTTCTGTGGTGAGATCTGTGCCACAACTATCAGGAAAACATACTACAGTTACAAATCTTAGTGCAGCAGTATGAAAATCCCAATAACAACACTAATATCAAATCAAAGACAGTTGTTTGTTGATTTACTTACGCCGTTCTCGACGTGAGTGAACTCGTAACCATCAGGATTGGCAACCGGCACGATAATCCAGTCGTAGTTATCAATCAAGTCTGACTCGGTTACATTGACGACTAGTTGGTCGATAGCGCGCAGGGTCGGTGGCAGAGTGACCCATTCGCGGGCGTGGAGAAGACTGCTGATGAAAATTATAGGTTTGCTTGTGTCCTGGAAATGAAAGGAGTATTCATAGTTAATTTATTTAGTCTTTAAAATTTACATAGAGTGAATACGACCAGTTTATCAGTTTGAGCGCAGATATGAGAAAACATTCGATTAATTTCTCGGCCAAGATAAATGATCATTATCGGCTGTTGCAACGCCATGTAACTCTTATTTCTTGACGATCATGCTTACATTGTGTAACGTAAGAGTTTGTCCGTATCTCATTTTTAAAAGCTAGATTACTAGTCTAATTTTATTTTTGTTTCGTTTTAAATGGAATATTTTTTCTAGTGATTTACTGACTGAAATTATTACACCTCAAATGCAAAAAATATTATTATAATAGTCCCACAGATTTTTTGTGTATAATAACATTAAATGTTAACAATTAATATACAAATCAATTTAGTCAATAATCCAATAAAATGAAATAAAAATAATAATAACAATTCTAACTCTAATTAATTAAATAATCAAAAATTAATAATGTATAAAACAAACATTCAATAACTAACAAATTAAAAGATTGATATAACATGTTATATGAAAAAGTTATGTAAATCAACCAATCCAATCACCTGGAAATTTGTAGATGAAATTCTTAAGTAGTTAATGTCTCTGCCCTCGACGGATTTTCCTGCACTGAGCAAAGTCACTACATCGGGATAAGATGCTGCGACCTTCTCTATGTAATCGTTGACCTGAAAGTTTCATATATTTTTTATATTTGTAAGTATTGATCAAAATTGATTTCTAGCACAACTTATTACGAGTAAATGCAATGTTTATACTAATGAATAACTTTGATAGATTTAATAGTTTATTATTAATAATCTTAAAATATTGCCTGAATCGTTTTCTTGGTAAGATACGAAATATTCAATGAGTAAATCATTAACTAATTTTAAATAAGTTTGATGTTTTTAAGTTATTGAAAGAATACTCGTATTGCTTGTCTATCTTTACCTCAGTCAAATTGTAAATTCTGTCCCAGGTAAGTGTAAGGTCATCCGTAGCTCTAACGGATTCACTGCGCGCTTTCTCGGCAAACAGCTGATCTTCTAACTCAAGTGCCCTGAAAATTAATTAAAATTGTATTTACTAGAACTGCGCTGACTAAAATAAACCATTTTTTATTATCTGTACGTATTTATTTATTACTAGCTTCTGCGCGTGACTTCGTCCCCGTGGAATAGGACCAATTCTGTCATACATGATTTGTGCGAAACTTTAACCGTTTACGCAGCGGAACGGAAGCTCTCAAAAGAAAAATTATTACACTCCCGAACCCCGATTTTGAAACATTTTTCATTGATGTTACGCTCCTATTGGTCTTAGCGTGATGGTATATAGCCTATAGCCTTCCTCGATAAATGGGCTATCTAACACTGAAAGAATTTTTCTAATCGGACCAGTAGATCTTGAGATTAGCGCGTTCAAACAAACAAACAAACAAACAATCAAACAAACAAACTCTCCTTATTATTATACTTAATTTACAAAAGACACGTTAAAACCAGTTTTTTTTTAGATATGACCTTACAATTTATCAATGTTCTTTTAATTACAGGTTATCACAACATGCAGTAGGTACCACGTTGAGTTACATGAAAAAATGTTTCATTTCATTTGATTTTTACTGTTTTTTTTTTTCGTTGTTACTTACAACATATTTATAAATAAAAAAGTTGGTCTTAGTAATCGTGGTATTTCCACACATGCCTATATTAATATTGATTATTTGATAAGCTATGATAAAAATGATTAAAATTTTTCATGCTTATATAACAAAATTATAGCAATATATAATAAATTACTTTATAATAATCCTATAATATACAATAATAATAAAAAAATATAAAAAATATACATCAATCAAAACTGAACTAATCATTTCACGGAGAGAAAGATTAGAGTAATAATCTTATCATACTTGAATATACTTATGTGTAAAGGTTATATTAATATAAATCGTCATAATTATTAAAAAGTAGCTGCCCGGACAGACTTCATTCTGTCTGTTATCTTTTTTTTTTAAAGTATAAAAACCTTCCGTGGTATTTAAGGAACATATAAAAATCTGCCGAATTGGTCGAGCCATTCTACAGTTATGCGCTTAGCAACATTCATTTTTATTATAAAAATTATAATTACAGTGCTTTTCAATAAATAAATTATTGATAAATAAAGCAACCACTGACTCAGAATACTAACAGATCCTGCAAAGAAGAATCGGCAAGAAATACGATGAGAAAATTCAAAGTCAAGAAAACTGTTGTCGCCAACATTAAACAATATTAGACAAAACCAACATTACCCATTTGGTTTTCTTGCCGTTTAAAACCATTCATTTAACTTGTATCAATATTGTATTATTGATGAAGCACAGTTCATATCGTCATTAAAAATAGAGTTCCTATTAATAATATTAATATAAATGTTCAGTTTTTAATAATTTCGAAACGATGATACGCCATTGAGTCAATTTTATCATGTTTTTCTAGAAACCCTCTAAAATATTTTTATTATTTGGCCTACTAGAACAATTATTAGAATATCAAATACTTTGACTGTAATGGATGAAATTCGATCTCAAATTCTGTGTTTAAAAACTTTAAGAATTACTATATATAAATGAGTACTGTTATTATTTCTAACCCTAAAAATTAATTGGAGGAAACCGCATTATATTCACACGAGCATAATATTTATTTCAATTACCTGTTAACCAATTATTTATTTTAGGTAACTAAATATGTTTCATAGTTCGTAAAAACAGATAACTTTCTAATCTTTTAATGGTAAACATACTTAAATATACTCACTCTTTTATATTCTCGGTTTCAATAACGTATTCTATTCCTTTGGCATTGAGGTCATTTTTGAACAGTTGAACATTGTCTTTGGCTATAAGAACAATACCATCTCTTGTCAGGGTTGCGTACTGCCAGACATCAAATTGATTGTCCAGAGAGTTGAAGTACTTAACCTGTTCCACATTGCGAAGCTTGACTGAGAAGAGTGCGGAGCTGAAAATTTTTCACTGTTAAGTTTGTCTATAACCAAGATCATAAATATTTCGTGAAAAGGAAGTTAGGGTCACGTAATAAAGTTCAGTATAATTATATTACTTATACTAAAATAGTTTAATGTAGTTAAATGTGCTCGACTTAATTCTGAAACTACCTATGTATTTGGCGTGGTTTGGCTTTAAAAAAAAAACTTATAAAGACTAAAGGTAGTTTATTTTCCAAGTATTTTGAACCAATCCAAGAAATTAAACTTTAGCTTTTTTACTGAGGTCGGGCACAGCAGAAAATTTCCTGCTCAAAATATGCGCAGCTCGACTGGGGTAGTACCTCGACCTTACCTTCTGTAAGTATCGCAGCTAAATAATACCGTTTTCAGGCAGTGTTGTGTTCCTGTTGGTGAGTAAGGTGACCAAAGCTCCTGTGGGAAATTGGGGATAGGGTCTGCAAACGCTTGCGATGATTCTGGTATTGCAGGCCTCTATAAGCTACGGTAATCGCTTACCATCAGGTGAGCCGTACGCTTGTTTGCCGACTTTTTTTTTTTTTTTTTTTTTTTATGTTACGAGTCCGGCAAACAAGCATACGGCTCACCTGATGGTAAGACCGTAGCCTATAGACGCCTGCAACACCAGAAGCATCGCAAGCGCGTTGCCGACCCTATCCCCAATCCCCCCAGGAGCTCTGGTCACCTTACTCACCAACAGGAACACAATACTGCTTGAAAACAGTATTATTTAGCTGTGGTCTTCTGTAAGGTCGAGGTACTACCCCAGTCGGGCTGCTCCATATTTTGAGCAGGAAATTTCCTGCTGTGCCCTACCTCAGTAGACTTAGATATATTATAACAGAAAATCAGGATTGTTTAAAAATCTGTAAAGTCAAGCTGGTGTAATCGTTATATTTTATATGCTCAATGATAATTCTAGTTTAAAAGAATTTATCAAATTATATTTATGAAGTTTGTAAGTTCTCACCCATCGTACTCCTCGTGCTTCGCAAGGGCGAAGCTCAAGAACAACGTACAAATTAACCACCTCATTCTGTAACTACTTGACTATGAAATGAATTAATTCATTTTTATATACTCATGAAATGTTATCTTTGTATTGATATCGATATCGTGATAACCAATAAATCACTTCTCGTAATCTAATTACGTACCAATTGGCAATTTCCAAGTATAAAGATAATTTTAGTACACTTTCCAATACTCCAATTTTTCTTGACTATTTTTTCGTCGACCTACGTTGTATTATACCGAATAACTTTTCACTAGATGTACTGATTGGGATGACTATTATTTTAATCGAAAGCTGATTCTTGTATGATGGTCTCGTTTAAAATTAATTGAGATTTTGTCAATACTTTTTGAGTAATCTTTCATAAATTTACTATTTTTTCGTCTACCTACGTTTAGTTACTTTGCGATGTAATTTAATTCGGCTTTTTTCGTTTGCGAGCAAAGACAATTATTATCATAGAATCTTTTATTTCGAGCAAACACACACACATGATAACAACCGAGACTGGACGCTTAACGTGCTGTCCGAAGCACGGTGGGTAGAGCCACAAGGACTGCATAAACACCCAGACCACGGCAAACATCTGTATGGCCAATACAAATGTTTGTAATGAGAGGGGATCGAACCCGCAGCCGCCACCGTAACCGCCACAAACCAGTGCTGAGACCGTTGCGTCAACGCGTCGTCAAGGTACTTATACTAGTTACAGAGGCAGACAATAGTTGTGAAAATCTTTAACGATTATTAATTTAGGTAGGTGTTAAACTACTATAAAAATGAAGAATGTGTAAATTATATTACAATGACTTTATTTTATTTGAAATATAATGTTAGTGGGTGAAAATTCCTCCGCATCTTTTCGTCACTCACGCCCTGCAAGCTAGATAGGTGGGAGGGTTTTATTATTATTATTGTGGCAAACAAGCTCACAGTCCAAATGGTGGTAAGCATGGTATACCATAGATCGCCAGCAACACTACGAGAATTACTAAAGCGTTGCCGACCCTATCACTTTAATTCTCCTCAGCAGTTCGGACCACCTTTTTTGATAAAATTGTAAACTGAGCAAAACTAAAAAAAAAAAACGTATGTATGTGATTCGTGAATATGTATAAATTATTCTAAACGAAAATTCGTACCTAACGTTGTCCTATTACATAAACATTATTTATGCGGAAACAATTCTGCCAGCTCATCGAATACGAACGTACAAAAATAACTTTTATATTTTTAAAAATTAAATTCTTTTTGTTTCATTTGAGCGTAAATTTTACAAACAGGTAGGAATGTTATTTCTGGTAACATTTAGAATTTAAATGTTTTATTATTTTAATAAAAGAATTCGATTGTGAAATATTTGAATCTATGAAACGTTACCGTCAAAATATATATTTTCATATACTACTGAATACACATCCATCATACCACATGTATTACCACATTATTTTTGAAACAAAGGCACATTCATGCACTACTATTGTAATTAAATTACCTCCATAATTTAAGATTCCCAGTAAAGGTTATTAATAAGGTTATAATATATATAATTTTTGAAAGCCTTATAACATCTGTTGCTATTATAAATATAATTATGTTAATCCGATAAGCATCAGTGTGATGTCGCCTGTCTTCAGCCTGTAATATTCCACTGCTGGGCATAGGCTTCATTCCCCATCTAGGAAAACGATCAGAGCTTAATCCACCATGCTTTTCCAATGCGGGTTGGCGGATATATTCCCTACTATGAGTAACGATCGCAACACGTCGTACAGGACAACAACCGGGACCGACGGCTTAACGTCCGTTCTATTGATGTTGAATTCGTCGTTTATATTAAGTAGTTGTGGAAGACTTTTTTCCATAATTGCAAATGTGGAGGCTTTACATTTTGTTTAAAAGATTAAATTTTTAAATTATAAATTTACTAGATTGGTTTCATTTACTAAATCTCGTTATTTGAATCGTTATAGAAAATACATCTGTCAGAGACGTTTTATTTTAACCAAAACTCTAAGTACAAAATTTCATAGTTATTATATTACATACCACACCGATCTAACTCCAGCAATGAGGCCAGTCCAGGTTTCTGTAACGACCTGGTGTATGTATCTAGGGTTCAAATGGAATACATTCTCACCGAAACCAGGAAGCTCAAAAGTATAAGACAGAGGGATTCCTATAGAGTGGGCGTAATCTTCAGCGGCACCTGACGCGCCGTACTCGAGAATAAATTAAGGTGTAACACGTAGTTAGGAAAATTTGGAAGGGATAATTCTATCTATCTAGTCTATTGCTGCGGTCATGGTGATACCAACGCATTGGACGGAAAAGGCGTGCTGAGATAGGGTACCGAAGATACGCATAGTAATTAACTGGGGTAGGGCACAGCAGGAAATATCCTGCTCAAAATATGGAGCAGCCCGACTGGGGTAGTACCTTGACCTTACAGAAGATCACAGCTAAATAATACAGTTTTCAAGAGTGTTCAAGTGTTCCTGTTGGTGAGTAAGGTGATCAGAGCTCCTGTGGGGGAATTTGGGTTAGGGTCGGCAACGCGCTTTCAATGCTTTTGGTGTAGCAGGCGTTTATAAGCTACGGTAATCGCTTACCATCAGGTGCGCCATACGCTTGTTTGCCGACCTATTTGTATTAAAAAAATGTATAGAATGATCCTGTCGAGGTGTTCTTCGCTATTATAACGCTAACAGCCCTAAATTTAACTTCGGAGAATGGTCTACTTTCAAAATAGACGTCACTGCAAGGATTGTTGCTTGTACCAACTGTGTTCCATGTATGACACCTGGAAAAAACATGGCTGGCTTGACATGTGCCTGGTCATTAGATGGCTTTTGACTTAACCTTATTAAATTGCAAAAAAAAAAACCGAAGAATCATATTAATATTTTTTACCTTTGTCCTTTGAGTTTTCTTCTAATATCAAATTTAAATGATAAAAAAATGATAATAAAAATGTAAATTTAGTTTTCTGATAATGTGGATTAATTAACAATTATAGGTAAATAGGTATCTTGAGATAATGTTTGCTAACATATTTAGGTACATATATGTGAAAACATACTTCTCCTACATGGAGAAGAGGCCTATGCCCAACAGTGGGATATTACAGGCTGTATCGTGATCGTGATCGTGTGATGTGAAAACATTAAAAAAGATTGACCATATTTTAAATTATCGATTCAGATGACTGTTCAGAAAAAATATAGTTATCAATTTTGGGGCAAGATTAAATTCAAGTAAAAATGATACATAAACTTTTAGCATATTTTTTGCAATAATTAGTAAGTACATAATCAGAACATAACAGAGGAAATAAAAAATTACGCATTGTAGAGTTAAATGTGACCACATGATAAGCACCAGCTTATATAATTACTAGCTTCTGCGCGCGACTTCGTCGGCGTGGACTCCGCTCCTATTGGTCTTAGCGTGATGACGCATAGCCTATAGCCTTCCTCGATAAATGGGCTATCTAACACTGAAAGAATTTTTCAAATCGGCCCAGTAGTTCCAGAGATTATCGCGTTCAAACAAACAAACAAACAAACAAACAAACAAACAAACAAACAATCAAACAAACAAACTCTTCAGCTTTATATATTAGTATAGATATAAAAAGGATAATCGAAATCGGTATCGGGTATACCCAGATAAAATTATGTTTTATACTTCTTTCTTTTGAACTTGGTTAAAAACAGCGAAGAATTAAACTCGGTTAAACAGATACATTTTACAGGCTTTCTGTTGTGAGGGGGGATCGAACCCGCGACAGCCAGAACAATAGCCAGTGCTGTGACCGCTGCGTCAACGCGTCGTCAAATGTGGATTAAATATGTGAAAAAGATAAATTACCACTTTTAGGCACTTATGTTGCTCTATGACGTTTTTAAGATTAAAAAAATCACGTAATCCCGCGTACGTAGATATTAGAATACTTAATCATTTCAATGATAACGATTCATGACTATTTGTATTTTTATTTATCCATTGTCATTACATTTAATTCATGTTGTAAAAAAGTTCAACATAGTTTCAATATTTTAATAAAAATAATCTTATGGCAACACTTTATCACATTACTGGCTTTTCTTGGGAGCAATAATAATATTGTTATTAAATAATTCTGATATAAATATACAAAAAAAAAAAAAATTGCGTGCGTACAAAGTACACATGTGAGAAGTGAAACTTCTTTGCCAAACTAATAAAAAAAAAACAAATTAAAAACAAATAAAAAAAAAAGAATTAAAAAAAACGAAATTAAAAAAAAACTAATTGAAAAAAAAAAACAAAGCCAACGTCACGCGGTGTTCCCAGGCGGTCACCCATTCAAGTACTGAACGTCATGACGCTGCCGCGTTACCGGTCGTTCAAATTTAAACCCTCATGCGCCTAAAGAAGTTTCCCAAAAAAAAAAATCATGTTGCCACTTTTGCTATTATTGTTTGCAGTTTTTTTATAACTCTATTTCTATTCCTTTCATTATTCTAATGGTATATTAGGGTGGTAATCAAGTATACGGTCGGTCGGCCGTAGTAAGCGATTACCGTAGCCAATTGCCAAATTCTAATTGAGGGAAGTATTAGTAGGCTGTGATCTTTTGTGAGATCCAATTATTTATATAAAAAATACATAAAGGTTAATTTTCAAGTATTTTTTATAAAAAATAATTTATTTTTTTTGTATTAAATTGGACTCCGTTTTTACCACTTTGAAGGACTCTTCCTTTTATTTCGATAGCATTAATTAATTTTTCAGAAAAACTTTCTAACTTCTCTTTACTCCAACAATAGACGATTTGCAACTAATCGTTGAGACTTGTCACTTTAATTCAAAAGTACCTGGGTGACCGAGCCTTGCTCGGTATTTAATTTTTATTTTATTTATTTTTTTATTTTGTTTTTTATCGGTATTTTTATATTTTATTTTTATCTACTTAAATAAAAAATCACGAGTGAAATTAAAAAAAAAGAAGAAAAAAGAATTAATCCCAGACTGAGATTTGAACCACGGTCTTCTCGGTCAATCTCGACCGTCCGATTTCCCACCTGGGCTATTAGAACTTTAATGACATTTGTGAAATTAACCTTCTTATTCTAACGATATTTTAGCAATTTTTTCATTGCCTAAAAATAGGGATAAAACGACATTTTTTTTAAATGAATCCTAGCTAGATCAATTTTTCGCCCCCGAAACCCCCTGCATACTAAATTTCACGAAAATCGTTGTAGCCGATTCCGAGATTCAGAAAATATATATATATACAAGAATTGCTTGTTTAATAGTATAAGATAAGATAAAGTTATTTTGAACATATAAGCAAATTTAGTTTTCGTGTAAACTTTAACATCTGTAACCCCTGTAAGGAATAAAGTTCAAAGAATACGAAATTAATCTTAATCCAAAGTTACTTTATTCAAATTGGGCGTTTGTGTGTTGTGTATTTCTGACACAGGAAACAACCTTAGTGGGGGCCTTTGAGGTATTTTGTATTGAACGAAGAAATATTGCATATATAAATATATAAATAGTAGTGGCCTCCGTCCGTCCATATCTTTACACGATAAGTAATCACCAACTATATCATACACTAAAACCTTCTCCGAAACACGCTGCATCTTATGGTATGAGTATTATTCCGATCGGTTTAGTAGTTTTTGCAGTATAAACGAAAAAAAGAAAACGGCTCTCCATTTATGAGTATATATAGATTTAAATACAAATATTACACCCAGACTCAGGTGGAATCGAACTCGTCACATTCTATTTAAATTGTATTTTAGACTGTATTCTTACGTGCGTATAAAAAGATATCATAGACATGTTTGACATTAATTTTACTTTCATATCAGCGTATATACAGTCATCAATCAGTTTTTCCAAGAAAATACAGAGAAAAGAAATTCGGTATATATATAAATATCATTATAAAGTTTCAAAACTAATAAAACATCACAGAAAATGTACGTAGGGACCGTTGATCTATACATATAATAAAATGGTAGAAAAGTCAAAACTGTACATTGAATATTTTTTTAAAAGAATACTTGGGGTGTGATCTACAATCGATACCGAAGCCAAAAATATAGTTTTTAGAATTTCTGTCTGTTTGTCTGTTTGTCTGTTTGTCTGTATGTATGTCCGGGATAAACTCAACTCCAAATTTGGCTCGAATATTATTAAGAAGTCGGGACAGAACATAGGCTACATATTATCACGCTATCACCTACGGGGAACGAGCAGTGAACCTTTATTTCTTCAAATGTATGTCCGGGATAAACTCAAAAAGTACTGCATGGATTTACTTCAAATTTGGCACGAATATTATTAAGAAGTCGGGCCAGAACATAGGCTACATATTATCACGCTATCACCTACGGGGAACGTGCAGTGAACGCACGCAGACGACGTCGCGGGCAGCAGCTAGTATACATATAAAAGTAGAAGTAAATATATTGAAGATTGAGACGACAATACGTTATATGTATATCTGTGGAGACCAAGTAAAACGAGCAGATTATTGATAAATTCTAGATTAGAATTCCTAACAATATCCAACTACAGGAGACTGCGTACGATAGATAAAATTACCATTCTGATCCCTGTATACGGACTTATATGGTAACCATTTTGTGTTTTTATCTCGTTCAAGTACCTATATTTCAGCATAAGTGTACAATAAAAATTGTAACTGTACATTATGTATGTATGTATACCTGATTGCTCTGGTATTTTAGTGCGTGCACACGGCTCACACATCCGCGATTGCGAGTTCGATACCTGCTCAGAGTGAATGTTTGTATTTGTACAAATATTTCTTTCCACTCTGGTTGTCTGACTGTCCTAGTGAGTCTCCCTATCGTCCCTCGGAGAGCACGGTAAGCAGTCGGTCCCGGTTGTTATCATGTACACCTGACAGCGATCGTTACTCATAGTAGGGAATAAATCCGCCAACCCGCAGTAGAGCAGTGTGGTGGATAAAATTCTGACCCTTCTCCTACATTGCCTATATCCAGCAGTGGGATCTTACATGCTGAATGAAATCAAATCAAATCAAAAATAAATGCCTGTGTCTGTCTGTAGTATTAAGCCATTGAAACTCGGCCCTAAACATAAACACGTTATAATGGGCATGACGACAGTATCAAAAAATCGTCAATTTAATTATTTAAGGGGAACACTCATATTAAAAAAATTCAAAATACTGGTTTAGTTTTATGTAATATAATAAGATTATTGTGATTTTCAATAAAATAAAACAGTAAAATACTGCAATCGGCCATTTTGATTGAAACACAGATCACAGTGCATGACGTCACAACATAACATAATACGTCCGGCGCGCTAAAAAGAGTAAAGTAAAAAGTAAGGCCCACATTATTTTGTGACGTCAAGCCGACACCATGACACCTGCAGCCGTTTTGCCGCTCTCAATGAAAACATATTAGAAAAATAGTTTTAAAATTCCTTAAACTTAAGTTTATTACCGAAATATATGTATTTTTGTAAATAGTAAATGTGTACCCACATTATGGAAGAGGTTTTCAAAATCTTTCGTCATGCTCATTTACACGTGTTTTGCGATTATCTTCCCACATTTACAGTTGTAGGCTAAAAATAATTTACCAACACATACCCATGTATACATACAAAGTGATTGCTTTGTTTATACGAATATTTAATTATTTACACGTCATTGAAACAGCCATTTCAAGTATAAGTTAAAATGGCGGAAAAGATAGCGGGCTGTATAAAGTCCTCACTAGTGTTGTGCGGTGTGAATTCTATGGCGTTTTTGATATAGATAAAATAAAAAAAAAATCACACTGTCTAATTTTCATAATTGTTATTGAAATATGATAATGAAAATAAATTTTTTTATAAAAATAAAATGGAAATAAAAAGGTTTTTTATCTACATATCTATATATATAAAAGAGTTACCCACCCATTGACTCATCACGATATCTCTGCAACCATAAGGCGTAGAGACTTGAAATTTGGTAGGAATATTCCTTTTGCCGAGTAGAGGTCAGCTAAGAACGGGTTTTACGAAATTCCACCCCTAAGGGGGTAAAATGGGGGTTGGAAGTTTGTATGAAAGTCCTATGTTTTAGAAGTGAGAGACTTGAAATTCAAAATGTATGGTCCATAGACGGTGTTGAGGTGTACTAATAATGTATTTTGAGAAAGCGACCCCCTTTAGGGGTTAAAATAGGGGATGGTTGTTTGTATGAAAGTCCAATGAAAAATACACCTACAAACTTGAAATTAGGAAAGTCTATATGATTTTCCTCAAATTAACGCGGGAGTAACCGCGGGGCACAGCTAGTATTATATATACATGTATTTATATACAAGTATATAATTTTAATGCTCCGATACTGTTTTATTTGAAATTTTAATCTCATTTATTATAGCCTTAATCTTTGTAAATAAGCAGAAAGAAATCAAAACAAAATAAATTTAGAAAATCAAAATATTTTACACTCATGTCACGAAGCGTCTTTTAGTTACCAATTTTTTTTATTCATTTTAAGAAGTGATTACTATTAATTATTCGCTTTGAATAAATACTTTTTAATACTGCTTATTGATTAAAAAATTATCATACTCTTATATATTATACTCTTATCGTTTTCTTATCGAAAAAGCGAACATCACTAAAGATACAATACCAGACGGGGAGTCACGTCGCTTCCGGAGACAATATTTTTCGTTTACACTTCACCCTCTCAAAGCTGAGTACACATAGAGTATGAAATTAGAAAATTATTCGAGATACGAGTCGTTCTACACTTTGATGTCATTTCGTATGTTATATCACAAATCATATTACGAGTATATGTATTAAGAGTTTTAAATTGTGATTGGGGTCTTTGGGGCCACCGTATCTTACCAAATACCGCGACATTTATATATTATTTATTTTATTTTATATCTATACGCGTTGGCGCAACGGTCACTGCAATGGTTTATGTCTGTTGTGCTGGCGGTTGCGGCTTCGATCCCCGCACATGACAAACATTTGTATTGGCCATACCCACAAGGACATTGCAGTCCATGTGGGTCTCCCCACCGTGCCTCGGAGAGTGCGGGTTGTCGGATATGCTATGGTTGGAATATATCCGCCAACCATCATTGGAGCATAGTGGTTGATTAAGCTTTTATCCTTCTCCTACATGGGGAAAGAGGCCTATGTCCAGCTGTGGGGTATAACAGGCTGAAGCTTAAGCGTATATCTATACTAATAAATGAAAGGCCGGTTTTCTTGTTCGGTTATACTGCGAAAACTACTGAACCAATCGGAATAATACTTATACCATAAGATGCAGCTTGTTTCGTTGAAGGTTTTAGTTTATGATATGTTGGTGATTAACTGTCGTGTAAAAATATGGACGGACAGAGGTCGCTAGTTTGATTTTAGTAAGCAAATAGTATTTTGATAAAACCTTTATTAGCGAACTAAGAAAAATAAATAAATTAAAAGTAAAAAACCTTTTTAAAAAACAAGCTTTTATTTGAATGCACTAAAACGAAAAAAAAAATTTTTACTTTAAAACTTTTACTATACACTTATAATGTACCATTTATAAAGGTTTATCCTTTTTTTAGAAATGGCAACATGATCTAACTTTAATTATCAAAATAGGGCATCTCCATTAATAGAACACATCTATACTTATTATAAAAATAAGTCCCCCGGCCGCGTCTTTCTGTCCTCCTGTCTGTCTGCCCTCCTGTCTGTCTGTACGCGATAAACTCGAAAACTACTGAACGGATTTTTACACGGTTTTCAACAATAGAAAGAGTGATTCTTGAGGAAGGTTTAGGTATATAATTCATTATGCTTTTATGTAAATTAGCAGATATACGGCGATAAATGTTGAAGAGGTCGCAAAAAATCTCGTCAACGGGGACCTTTCCTCGCGAACGCCGCGTAAACTAGCAAAGATATAGTTAAGTAATGTACTAGCGAATTCTAAATCTATAAAAATGCTACAAAAAATTCCGCGACAGCATATCTCTATCTCTTACGGTTGTCTTACAATAACCACTTTTATGTTCAAATTTGTAATTAAAAACATTACGTTATTTTTAAAGCTATTTTCTTTAGTTCAGTATTAATCCTTATCCAAACAAATATGTTAGTTAGCTTAAGAATTTAATGCAGATTAACATTGCCCTTTACACTATATCAATCAGCTGAACAGTTTTTGAGATATTGTCGTTAGAAGTAATTATTAAAAATAAATAATGCGCAACGAAGTGGGCACGGGTCGGCTAGTAATCTATATGATAGAAAAGCTTGTCGCGGGATATGAGTATGTACTCGTATTTCCTTAGTTTGAAAATTTTAATAGTTGAAATCAATCACACCAATTTATTTAATTTACTTGTTTAGAAGCAAACCGTGCATACAAACTGTGCATTGTCATCCAAATTGAACCTGTATACAAAATTTCACCTCAATTGGTTGAAGATATCTGCTTCAAAATTGAGTTGCAAGATTTCACCCGAACAAACATACATACATACCTACATACAAACCATGCATTGTCATCCAAATTGAACCTGTATACAAATTTTCAGCTCAATTGGTTGAAGATATCTGCTTCAAAATTGAGTTGCAAGATTTCACTCGAACAAACATACATACATACATACACATATACAAATCATGCATTGTCATCAAAATTCAACTTGTATACAAAATTTCAGCTCGATTGGTTGAAGATATCTGCTTCAAAATTGAGTTGCATGATTTCACCCGAACTTACAATAAATTTACATACATACATACATACATACATTGCAAGTTAAATAAAAGCTTGTAAAAACACTCTATCGCATCTAAAAAACTTAATAAACCGCGATAAAATCGGAAAAAGTTCTTTCATTAAAAGAGTTAAGTATAGACCTTACCTTACCTTTACTATTCCATTGTTCTTTTCCTGAACTAACTCTAAGGGCCTATGCAAACCACGTTTTTTAAGCGCGCCGTCGACGCGCGTTTGTAGCGATACAAACACGATACACACGCGAGTTAGACGCAGCCTGTAGACCTTTGCACACCTGTATAATAAAAGCGCGCCGTCGACGCGCGTTTTTAAAACGCGCCGTTAACGCGCGTATGAGCCGTATGTACTGATACAGACGCGATGCAAACGCGCGTGTCACGCGATGCAAACGCGATACAAACGCGTTGCAAACGCGCGTGTGTATCGATACAAACGCCAACAAACTGCTCTGTAGGATAAAAACGCGCCGTCGACGCGCGCTTTTAAAACGCGCGTCGACGGCGCGTTTAAAAAACGTGGTTTGCATAGGCCCTAAAACGTATTTGAAGAAATTTCTGGAATCTTACCCGTAATTACCTGTGTTGAAAAACAACCGGATTCCTCCGATGTCTGTTTCTCTTACACCGGTATCGCTCACAGAATATTTTATGAGAATAGCTCAGGGTAGTATTTTTAAACCTGTTTATATCTCTGATGTATGGGAGTTATTGAGTCGATAGACTGGATATAGTGGAATATAATTTTTAGTTGACGTGATTGTTGATATGGCCTTTATTTTTTTGATTTGTTTTTCAAATTGAGTCTTGGGTATGGCGCTCATCATCTATTTTAATTCACGGAATATCTTATTTAAAAGCTAAGATGTTTTTAGTTAATGCTTTTTGAAAATATATATATATTAATTTTGATTTCTCCTACCTACTTAATCTATACATATAATAAAATGGTAGAAAAGTCAAAACTGTACATTGAATATTTTTTTAAAAGAATACTTGGGGTGTGATCTACAAACGATACCGAAGCCAAAAATATAGTTTTTAGAATTTTTGTCTGTTTGTCTGTATGTATGTCCGGGATAAACTCAAAAATTACTGCATGGATTTACTTCAAATTTGGCACGAATATTGTTAAGAAGTCGGGTCAGAACATAGGCTATATATTATCACGCTATCACCTACGGGGAACGAGCAGTGAACCTTTATTTCTTCAAATGTATGTCCGGGATAAACTCAAAAAGTACTGCATGGATTTACTTCAAATTTGGCACGAATATTATTAAGAAGTCGGGTCAGAACATAGGCTACATATTATCACGCTATCACCTACGGGGAACGAGCAGTGAACGCACGCAGACGACGTCGCGGGCAGCAGCTAGTTTTTAATAATTTTTTTAATGAATTGTAAACAAAAAGGCTAATAAAAAAGTTTTCTTTCTTTCTTTCAAATATATTAAAGAACGCTATTTAAACCTTTTTGTGGGATTCCTAATATGTTATAGAGCTAAATAGTTTGATTTTTGTAGAATAGTATGAAAAATAATTAGAAAAACTATTTTCATTTTATCGTGTACTCAAATTTGAAGGAACATTATGAAGAAAGTATGCCTGACATAAAATTCGCAATATGTACAAATATTAAAGAAGTAGGAACAATGAAACATGGTTTTCTGATGATTTCCAATGTAATTTATTACAAGAGAGCCTCTCTATTATGGCAGTATATTGATTATTATTTATTGGTAATACAAGAGTGTATGTGTAATGTATGCCTATTTACTTTTAAGGGTATTTTACGCCTCAGCATGTAACACCCCACTATTGGGCATAGGTCTCATCATCTCCATATAGGATAAGGATTGGAGCTTAATGTACGGATCTAAAATTACGGATGGGTTTGCGGTTAATATTGTAACTGTCAAGGAAAAGGGAAAATGGGATGTTGTTACATATTCTAGGAATTTGTATTAGAAACGAGGAAACGAAGGATTTAGAGTAAGTTAGAAGAGTAACTTTTACATTACAAATACGCATTATTTATATTGAAATAATCTATATATTATAAAGAGGAAACGTTTATAACTTTGTTTGTATATCGGGGGTAATCTTCGCAAATACTGATCCGATCATGAAAATTCTTTCACTAATAAAAAGCTACACTATTCAGGAGTGGCATAGGCTATATTTTATTGTAATTGTACAAAAAATTCAGTAAATAAGAAAAATATTAAAATATATTATCAAAATGACAAAGAAACGAACGCCATCTATCGCTATTCGTCTATTTATTTTATTTAATCTTATTTTAGTCAATCGACGACGAAGTTTTTTCGCTTTTTGATAGGTGGCGTTGGAGCAACATTTTATTTATAAAGTATGTTATTTGGTTCTGTAATTTAAAATAATAAATACACGATCATTATTATTACGATTTTATACGTCAAATTCTAAACAATGAACCTAATAAAACAGTACTAAGAGCTACACAACATAATTGCATCACAAAGATAATTAACGCCCAACGAAGTGGGCGCGGGTCGGCTAGTTCTATATAAATATATTTGGCAACGTGTCTTGTTAATACATGTAATTACATGTAATTAATAATTATATTAATCTTTTCTGATTATATATCAAAATGACAATCGTGACTTGTGAATGTGAGCTTAAAAACATATAATGAATGTATAATATGATTGTGATAAGCATTATCTTGCTTATGTGTACGATTTAATTCGTTAGAATTTATCGAAATATTTTTCATGCCTTAACTAGGGTTGCACTAACTAGGTCTAGTAACATTTTATA
Source organism: Melitaea athalia (assembly GCA_905220545.2). Lineage (NCBI taxonomy): Eukaryota > Metazoa > Arthropoda > Insecta > Lepidoptera > Nymphalidae > Melitaea > Melitaea athalia. Next base: position 18,465,940 of record HG992189.1, on the reverse strand, counting down.
ATGTCTTTTTTAAATAGTTTTCTGTATAACGAAACAAATAAATTAAAATGTTTGACTTTTCTTTGTCAGTATATTACAGGAGGTTTTATGTTCCCTTCTATATTTATGCGAAATACAACCAGACTCCGCTAGTCATTTCCTACCAAGAGTAATAACTGCCACCTTGGTCTGCATGACTGGTTACTATGGGCTGTTTCTTGACTGGTAAGACAGTCTTACGTAGAGTTTGTGGTCTCGGCTTTACGAGTCACTAGTTACGTCACGTGTTTGCAACAATGCTGGAACATTCTTAAAACGACTGACAAAATACATAGTTGACGCATTGGTACAGCAGTCGAAGCATTGTTCCCCACTGATGACGAATTTTGATTATCGTTGCGGTCTACGCGTTTGTGCTTGTGCATTGTGCATTTCAGGACAACCGACACAGGAAATCCTTCAAGGCGACGTTGAGTGTGAAGTGTTTGCTGACGATTTATCTGTACTAATATTATAAAGAGGTAATGTTTCTAAAAGAAAGCTACACTATTCAGGAGTGACATAGGCTATATTTTATTGTTATTGAACAAAAAAATCTGTGAGAAATAATAGTATATGTAAATCAAGTCGGAGAAACGCGAGCGAAATGAAAACTTTACTATATAAATATATTTGCATCACAAAAATAATTAACGCCCAACGAAGTGGGCACGGGTCGGCTTATTTACGTATACAAATAAACAAACTAGTGATAAGTCCACTTCTGTTATATTCAATTGTATACGAAAGATACAAAAATAAAATTCTTTTTTCTTCTAAGTATTGGTATTGTTAGAAATGAGAAAAGTGTCGTCTTTGTTATCACCATTTCCTCAATATAATTTAATATTCATTTCAAATTCTTTGTCTTATTATGTTTAGACTTTTACTGTCAAACCATTCAAAAAAAATGTAAACGTTTTGGTGATGTTTAAGCATTCTGAACGTCAATTGTTTAAAAGGAGGTAAATTAAGGATTCAGTGGTTTTGCATACAAATTTTCAGTCCTTTTGACACACCAATTGTCAGTTAAATTAACCAAAACGAATGTCAGAAAGCGTTGGTAAAATTTTTGTGTTGAAATAAATAAAAATAATTTCTGCAACATTCAAAATTATTTTCAATGGCTCGACTTGCTTGTCAAAAAGCAATTGTATTGTAAGCAGTCTAAGATCTACTGATTTAAATGAATAGCAATAATCATTCTAGGTATTCACGAAAAAAATATGGCGGTACAATGGTCGCTGAATCAGCTACCTAGTATATTATAATAATACTAGCGGACCCGGCAGACGTTGTCCTGCCCGGAGCTACCAAAATTGATTGCTTACATACCGATAGCAGCGCCACCTACCAGGTCCAATTTAGATAAAAACTACCCTATCTCCCTAGTTGGACCAAATTACAGAAGCTTACAAAATTTGATACAAATTGGTTCAGTAGTTTCGGAGTTACATACCGATAGCTGCGCCACCTACTGGGTCCAATTTAGATAAAAACTACCCTATCTCCCAAGTTGGACCAAGTTACAGAAGCTTACAAAATTTGATACAAATTGGTTCGGTAGTTTCGGAGTTACATACCGATAGCAGCGCCACTTACAAGGTCAAATTGAGATAAAAAGTATTCCATGTCCTTCTCCTGGTTCTAAGCTACCTCCCTACCTATTTTCAGCCAAATCGATTCAGCCGTTCTTGAGTTATAAATAGTATAACTAACACGATTACACGACTTTCTTTTATATATATAGATTGTACGGATTAAGAGCATGTATGGGAATAATTAGGTTCAATTTAACAAAAATCGGATATTTCAATGCTTTTTACACGTACCTATTCCAAGTGGTAAGCTTCAATAATTAAAAAAAAAAATATCTTAATTTAATCTGTATATTCAGAAACAGCTTTACAAAGTTATTGAATATTAAAAAAAATCATGAAGAAAGAAAAGGTATTATAAACAACTTCACAATGTAAAGTAAAACTTAATACGATAACTACTTTCTCAAACTTCTTTTTCAATTTTAACATTTTTTATTCTCTCTTCTCGCTAACAACATTTTAAATTAATTTAGTTTTCAAGGTGAGACGAATAACTCAGATTTTTACTGCAACTTTAAAAAAAGACAAAGATATAATACTAAGAAATAAAAAAATAAAAAAATTGTTATTGTTAATTTTTTATTTTAACTGTTGTATAAAATATTTAAGCGCTGTTTATGATCTACTTAACTAGACTAATTACACATCGGAAATTTGTTATTAGTAACTACATCAGTCAAAAGAGTAAATTTCCAAATGCGTTCAGTCAAATTTTTTTGTTTCGTTGATTGTACTAATTTGAATGGCACTAACTTTTAGGTGCGATAATAAATATTTTGACAGGGATTTTATTAATATAATTTATTAGTACCTGGGTGACCGAGCCTAGCTCGGTATTTTCATTTTGTTTTTTGTTTTTTTTTTTCTCGGTATTTTTATATTTTAATTTTATTTAAATAATAAATCACGAGTGAAATTAAAAAAAAAGAAAAAAATTAATCTGGAGACTGAGATTCGAACCCGGGTCAACACGATATGACACCTGCCGATTAACTAATTACGCTATTAGAGCTATGTCAGTAATCGTGAAATTAAGCTTCGTATTCTAATGATATTTTTTCATTGCCTAAAAACAGGGATAAAACGACATTTTTTTTAAATGAATCCTAGCTAGATCAATTTTTCGCCCCCGAAATCCCCTGTACACTGAATTTCACGAAAATCGTTGGAGCCGATTCCGAGATTCAGATTATATATATATATATATATATATATATATACAAGAAGAGCAGAATGAACAAAAACGTGAAATTTGATAATAAAAATATATATATGTATAATATTATGTTAGTATGTTAAGTAAACTTGTATTCTGTCTAATGTTTACGACAAGAGCAAAGTTCAATAGTTACGTTTTTCAAAGGTGTAGGTACCTATTATGTCATAGAACTTAATCTTTAATAGTTTCAGTCTCGAGTTTGTACTCTACATCAATATCATCAAGTACCTCTTCTAACAGAGATTTCATGCCTTCAGCAACTAGAACGAAACTATCTTGACCAGGTACAGCAAAGGACCATCTGTACAGGTTCAAATCATCAACGATTGCATTCACCTTAGTCACTTGATTAAAGTCATTGACACTGAATATTTATTTTGTGAATGTTTCTATTTTATACACTATATACAACGTTTCCTTATGTCCAATCTTGATTCCATTCATTCAAAAAGGTCGTCACTTAAAGGTCACTCTAACTTATAAGATTAAAGTCGCACATTTTTTTAATGTTTCTCTATTTCATTCTTAGAGTTTTTCACTATAGCTTTATGTTTTCACCATAGCTACAAATAGCTAAGGAATCATATAATTAATTTATTGCTTACTAGCTGCCCGGACAGACTTTGTTCGTGTTTTTTAATTTAGTGTAAAACCTTCCCTTTGATTTAAGGAACACACAAAAAAAATTTGCCGAATTGGTTGAGCCAATATCCAGTTATGCGCTTAGCAACATTCATTTTTATTATATAGATTACGTAATATTTTAAGAAATTTTAAATTAACAAGCTTTATAGCTAAGCAATATTAATTACATAACCCACTAAATTAGTTTAACATACTGCTACGAAACTTCCATGTTCCAACTAATGAACTAATATAAACCTCTTCAATTCGTAGCGTATTCGTCAGTGAAGGAGCTATCGTGTAAGATCTACATGTTTTACAAGATATTCTAAAACTCAATTTCACTTCAGCATTGAATTATTAACGGTACGCAGAAAAGCCCTTGCCTAATTTGGCAGTTCAGTTAAGACTTAACTGAGGTTGGGCACAGCAGGACAATTCCTGCTCAAAATATGGAGCAGCCCGACTGGTGTAGTATCACAGCTAAATAATACTGTTTTTAAGCAGTGTTGTGATCCTGTTGGTGAGTAAGATGACCAGAGCTTCTGGGGGAATTTGGGGTAGGGTCGGCAACGCGCTTGCGATGCTTCTGGTGTTGCAGACGTCTAAAAGCTACGGTAATCGCTTACCATCAGGTGAGCCATACGCTTGTTTGCTGACCTAGCTATATAAAAAAGAGGTTCTCTTTTATTAAACAAGACCACGGTCCCCTTGATAGGAAGTATTTCTGTAGATTATGGATGCCTGCTGTTCTTGAAATTTACAATGTCTCTGTAAACAGAAAATTCTCAATATATGAACACTACTGGGTCAAACTAAATCAATTTCAATAGAATCTAATGGTAGCTATTACGTATCGAACATAGAAATGAATCACGTAAATCAGATCAGAAATATCGGCGTAATCGGTTTACATATTAAAAAAATAACAACCGAATTGATAACATCCTCCATAATGCTTTTTATTATCATACTAGCCGACCCGTGCCCACTTCGTTGGGCGTTATAATCCATTTCACATAAGAAGGGTACGGTGAAATTTGATATGTTCCAATACACTCTCACTATTTTCAGCAAATCAGATAAATATAAATGTTTTAAAATCACCAATTAATTTCTAAGGCAAATAATAATGCTTGATTAGATTGAAGTGTTGACACGGCACGTCAGAGGGCGCAGGTTCAAATCCTGCTGATTTAAAATCTTTATATATTTTTATCTTTTTCCTTTTATCTTGTCACTCCTGAATAGTGTAGCTTTCTGTTAGCGAAAGAATTTTCATGATCGGATCAGTATTTGCGAAGATTACCCCGTATATACAAACAAAGTTATAAACTTTACCTCTTTATAATATTAGTATAGATCAATTATTTCGATTCAGCGGGGTTCGAACCCGCACCCTCGACATACCGCGTCGGTGCTCTAGCCAATTAAGCTATGGAATGATGTACTCACCGAATCGAAATTTTTGATATGATATTATTCGGTTTTAAGCAACCGTGGTGCCGTCTATAGTGAGTCCTTTACAGCACCCAACTAAGTTTCATATTACAATGAATTCTTTGAGAATTTTGATATGATAATAAAAAACATTTTAGAATTTCCTCATGTGTGGGAAACACACAAAAAAAATACCTCCTCCATTCTACAGTCGGTTAAAGATGTATGTAAAAATTGTGAGTGTGTGATTGAGAACTATTTATTACTAACTATCCACGTGATACTAACATTTTTAAATTTAAACAATGGTAAATGATAATATAATTATCTAGTCAATCTAGGTACATGTTGTTTTAACGGTAAACTCTGAAGTTAATTAAAAACGTTCGATATGGAAATAAACTAGAAGATTCTGCAAGAATAAATTAGAGAAATAAGAAAGTTTAATTGAAAAAATGTACCCGATGTTCATCAAGGAACAATAATTAAATGGAAAATTGAATGGCAATTTTTTCATAAGACAAGCAACTATGATCATCGCAGCAACACCTCCGAGTGAAATTTATACTTGTAGTACCAAGACAATAATAGTTGAAAGTATTATAGATATGAGTAAAAATAATTAGGCTCAATGTATGTCCGCGCATAACTTCCAAATGACTGTGCCAAACTGATAATTATTCTTATTTGTGTTTGTTTTATTCAGGATAAGGTTTTTCTATGGGGAAATTTAAAAATATGGATTTTTATCACTTCTGTCTATCGCAGTCCACTGCTGGACATAGGCCTCCACAAGTTTGCGCCAAAAACGGCGTGAACTCACGTGTTTTACCCATAATCACGACGCTCGGCAGGCGCGAGGCGGGTTGGTGACCGCAGGGCTGGCTTTGTCGCACCGAAGACGCTGCTGCCCGTCTTCGGCCTGTGTATTTCAAACCCAACAGTTGGATAGTCATCCCGCCATCGTTCGGCTTTTTAAGTTCGAAGGTGGTAGTGGAACTGTGTTATCCCTTAGTCGCCTCTTACGACACTCACGGGAAGAGAGGGGGTGGCTATATTCTTTACTGCCGTAACCACACAGCATTTTTATTTATGTAAATAACAAATCCCGTAATCTTTCGAGAACAGAGAAATTTAAAATATGTAATAGTCCTACAAACTTACTTAAGAATGACTATAACTTTGGGTTCATTACGTCGAAATTTTTCAGACAATTACAATATTTAATTTCAAGATAAATGTTTTTGTAAAACTCAGCAATGACAATGTTATGTCAGGATTTAAATCAGCGATAGGCAGATGTCACTCACGTGGAACATGCTGCAAATGGCATCGATGTGTTTACATAAATTAAATGAAATTAAATGAAACCTTTTATTTCGCCATAGGGTTATTACAAAAGAAGCTTAAGCTAAGTTGTATTGAATGTTGAGTTTTCGTTCTTTCTTCTTAGCACTTTATATTTACATTTTAAGGCAGTTGTTTTAGACTAGAATCACCTTCGAAAACGAAATTTACTGCATATATTTTTGTTATATTATTACTACTTATATTAATTATTAATGATAAGAAAAAGGATATTAAAAACAAAAGTTGATTTATTAAAATATGTTTAAACTATTTGCTTTTGTCATCCTCAGGACAAGAAAGTAATTATTATGGTAGCATTCTTTCAACAGATGTAATGTAAGGCTAATTATTCATTTGCAATTTCATCATTCATCAGAGTCAGTCTGTTCCGAATAACATAACGAGCTGCTACTTTGATACCTTCCCAAGTTTCTACACCAGCTTGACGGATAAAAGCAGGTTCGACCAGGAAACCATTTAAGCCAGCTTGGCCTCTGTAGGATGGCAGTTCAAAAGTATAAGAAAGACGGTTGCCGATCATTCTTTGGACGTAATCGCTGGAACCACCTGAGGCTGTGTATCCTATAACTGCTACAATATTACCAACTCTGTAATTGCGATGACTGGGCCATTTAACTGCGTCAATTCTTTGAGCCATTTGAACGCCTACTTGGTTTAGTATTAAGGCATTAGGAGGCAGTTGTCTATTACCAAAGGCAAAAAGAATCATGCTGCCGTGGCTGTGAGCATCTATGTACAATGCGATACGGTTTCTGAATTGATTCATAATTGTTCTTGACAATTGAGTTTCTGGTTCAGAGAAGACACTGGGTCCGTGGAAGGTGTCCTGGCAGGCTGAGTTGCTGGATGCAGTTCCCCAGTTGAAATCATAATTTCTGTTCAAGTCCACACCAACACAAATACCAAAACCTGTTCTACGGTTCTTTCTCCAGAATCGATTCTGAAATTATATAGATATAGAAATCAAATAAAAAATACAAGACTGTTGTATATATGTGTATAAAATTATGTATTACCCAATAAATTATACAAACTATTTTTGTATAAAAGACACATGTACTTATTAATTGACATGTAACTTATTATTTGTACATGAAATTATTATATTTTCTTTATTGCACTTAAAATAAATAAAAATACAGTACCTACGTAACAATTTCTGTGCGCAAAGGTAGACTTATCTCTATAAGAGATCTCTACCAGCCAAAAGGTAGTGAGATATATTGTCTATTATATAAAGCACGCTAAAAGTGCAGTAGTGCTGTTCTTGATACTTGGTAGTTATTGGAAGACGTAGTATAAAATAAAAATATTTAATAAAATTATTTTTATATAAATATTTAATAAAATTATTTTTATATAAATATATAATAGTAATGATACAAACAAATGTTTGTATCATTGTTTATTTATATTTAGTATACTTACGTTGGTGTGGGTAAATTCATATCCATCGGGATTGGCAACTGGAATTATGATCCAGTCGGCGTCTCTGATCAGGTCCTGGTCGGTGACGTCAATGACTAATTTGTGGATGGCTTGGAGAGTTACAGGAAGGGTCACCCATTCGCGAGCATGGAGGAGAGATTGTATGACAATGATTGGCTTGCTAGTAGTCTGTAAATATTTTATTATATTGATTTAAAAAAGTTCCCTTAAGGGCCTGTACATATTTTTTGGCTTATCTGTACTATTACAAAAATTAAAATTATTTATTATATATTATCTGCTTAGTAAGTTCAGCGCATATACAATTACATCTATTTCTAGCAGCTGTTGTAACTGCAATCTTAAGTCATAAGTAAGTAAGTAAGTAAGTTTATTTATCTGGCAGAGGGAGTGCACACTCTGTACTTCACAGTGCAAGGTCGTTCAAAATATGGCTTCCAAATTTCAACAGATCGATAGAATTTTGTCTGTAAATTGATTATTTAGCTTTGCCAGGTGCTGATTGATTACATTAAGATTTATATGCTGAATCAAAAGATTTTCCATTTCCTTGAAATTGTCTCTTTAGTTGGGCTGAATCACGATTCAGCCTATAATATCCCACTGTTGGGCATAGGCCTCTTCCCCATGCAGGAGAAGGATTCTCCATGTAGGAGATTGGGCTGAATATTATAGATAATTTTTACCAATTTTGAGAGTAGTTATTTTAGTACCAATAACAAAGCAGTTCAATGGTCCGCCGATTTCCTAAAATAAATCTACCTGGAAATTGTTTGAAGAAATCCTTAAATATTTAATGTCACGGCCCTCGAATGTTCTCCCGCCAGATACAACACGAACAAGATTTGGGAATCTTCTCGCCAAGTCAGTGAGATATTGGTCCACCTGAAATATTTTTTGTATTTTATCAGATTGAATAAATAAATTTATATAGCTTATATTTATGCATTTTATTTGTAAAAAGTTTAAAAAACTTACAACACCCCAACGATGAATGACATCGAGGTCTATACCAGCTCCTGATCTAGTGTAATTGCTTCTTCTAGCAGCTTCAGCCAAGAGTTCGTCTTCGAGGTCTATTTTTCTGAAAACCAAAATATTCTTAATGATATAAATAAAATGTAATGTACAAATAAATGAAAAATGGTGCAACATTTTGCATACATTCAGTCTCTACACATTGGCGTTTGCTCTCAAACTATTACTTACTCTTTGATATTCGCAGTGTCAATTTTGTATTCTACTCCAATGTCATTAAGTGCATTTTCGAACAGAGGTTTCATGCCTTCAGCAACTAGAACAAGACCATCTTGACCAGGAATAGCAAAGGACCATCTGTCCAGGTTCATATCATCAATAATATCATTAACCTTTGTCACTTGTTCATAATCGTTGACACGTATCTCGTACAAGGAATGTCTGAAAAAATATGAAAATTAGAATAAAAATTAATTTTATTCAATTTGACCTCAAAAGCACGTACGAATCGTTATCAAAGAAATTAAAATTATAATTTTCGTTATAAGTGAAGCTACCGTTGATTTGGAAAGTAGATTTTGCAGAAAAGTACAGCCGAAAAATTCCGCAGTTACACTTTTGAATAATAATAATATTTAACAACAGGCGTTTTATAATATTAATTGTGATGTAAACCAGTGTTCCGCAAACTTTTTGTGTTCAAGGTACACCTAGGAATAGGAAAATATTTTGGAGGTACACCACAAATAAAAAATCATTTTTTAAGTAACATTAACCAACATTTATTTATTAATCACCGAAACAATATTTATTATTAATCAATAAACGTAAACTTTATTTTTCCGAGGCACACCAATAAACGACCACGGCACACCAGTGTGCCGCGGTACACCCTTTGCGGACCACTGATGTAAACGACAATAACTGACTTTAATTACATCGACACGTTACACTCTGAAGGTAAACGAATAGTAGGCAAGTAAATACGCATTATTAGAGATAACTAAAAAGTACTCATCAGATCTCAATTAAATTTAAATTGGACCACATACCAATCACCAATTTTCAACTAAATTAAAAAAAATAAAATAATTGAAACCGGCTCACGAAGTAAAAAGTGGCTCACCCAGTAAAAAATTATAAGGTAACGCATAAAAAATGCAGTCGAATTGAGAGCCTCCTCCATTTTGAAGTCGGTTAAAAAGAAGAAGGAAAGTTTTTACTATTGTTTTATTTAAAGCAAGTAGGTAATCAAAAATAAGACTACTATATAATTATATGATATTCTTTATAGTATGTACTTTAATTATTCAATTATAATATTTCACTATTTTAAATCTGGCAAACTTTAAACCATTGAGGTGAAAAGATATACATATATAGATATATATATTTGTATGTACAAAGCTTTTTATATTCACTTTTTTAATTTTAATTTTAATAATATCACTTTTTCATGGTATCAAAACCAGCTAGTTACAAACAAAACAATCAAAAAGATTTTATTGCAATTATTTAATAGAAAATACGAAAACACTTTTTCCCCGCCCGACCGATTCTTTTATATAATTCGTTTGCATAATCTGTATTTAAGAATCGTTTATTGGTGTATGATGGTATGATTAATACTTTTATATTCTGAACTTATAACATTTTACGCAATAGATTATTACTAAGCTATTAATTTTCATTATTGTTTTTGAAGCGAAACTTCTTTAGGCGCATGATGGTAAAATTTTTACGTTTCAACTAGTTTTTAATTATTATTTTTTTCAATTAGTTTGTCAAAGAAGTTTCACTTCCGACATGTTTACTTTGTACGCACGCCCCTTTTTGATTTGTTTATTCATTTGGAACTAGCAAATATTTTTCTTTCTATATGAAATATTTATTAAAAAAAATGGAAAAACTTATTTTGAAATATCTTACCCGTCGTATTCTTCATTTTTGGCCTGTACGAGGTACACATATGCGAATAAAACAAAAACTATTTTGACCAAACCCGCCATTGTTGCAGGTGGCAGATTTTTCGACGAATACCCTAAAAACGTTCTAGTATGACTTTTATTACATCGGTAACGGATTTAGATCGTCAATCAGTGCTAAGCGACTTCCTTTCATTAATTTTGATTAGATTTATCAACATTTTAATTTTTATCGAGATAGTGGTAAGATAAGTGAAATCAAGCATTTTAATATAATGAAATCTAATATTTGTGAATGAATATAATTTGTATGAAATTATGGTATTTATAAGGACAGGTACTAAATGACCTAGCCACGCGTTGCTGTGGCAAAAAAGCGTAAAAATATATGTACATTCTATATTCAAACGTGCCAACTGCCATCATCATCTAAATTCTAGATATAGAAATACGGCGCCATCTACCGGATATCTTATTGAGATCAATAATTGAGATAAAAACTACCCTATCTATCGAGTTGGACTAAGCTACACATTCTTACAAAATTTGATATAAATTGCTTCAGTAGTTTCGGAGTTTATCGCAAACATACATCGTGACACGAAATTTTTATAAAGATTACCTTCTTTATTAAGGAAAAACAAACATTTAATTTTCAACTAGTTTATGTCAGTAGACTTAAGAAATTTTGTGTTTTATCAAACGCTAGAGAGTTATATTATATTATCCTTCTTCTACATGAGGAAAGAGGCATATGCCCAGTGGGAACAGTAGGATATTGCAGGCTGAAGCGAGAGAGATATACAAGGCACGATAAACTCTTCCATCACTGTTGAAATAATGTCGTATTGTTTTTGTATCAATAGCTTATTTTACTTGTATTATAACCCCCTGTATGATATTCTAGAATAAAATTTGAGCTATGCTGTACTTCACCCAACAACTATCGACGTCATAATATACCTACTTTTGTACAAAGACATTTGAACTTTGTAGTAGATTAATGAACAGAAGTAGATATTTTGATTGTGAAATTCAACATGATAATATTGCTTTGAAGGTGAAGGTGTTATTTTAACGACGAATGTAACAATGTTTTTGTTAAATCATAATAATTACAGGGTTTTTTATATCGTTTTAATCCGTATTTTATCTCGTTATCATATAGTACTCAAAAAGATAACGTTGTTATTAAACCTCAATTCATTGCCAAATAATAATCAGCATTGTTATAATATATATATGGTCATCTGTGTCGCAGGACCGATGGCCGTTGGAGCAGACGTGTACTGAAGTGGAGACCGTGTCTTGGCAAACGCAGTGTGGGACGTCCTCCGGCCCGTTGGACCGACGATCTTCGTAAGATTGCCGGTGTAGGCTGGATGAGGATTGCGGAAAACCGGGATGTCTGGCGCGAACTTGGGGAGGCCTATGTCCAGCAGTGGACTGCAATAGGCTGAACTGACTGAATGACTGACTGATTGTTATAATAGATTATTAATTACGTACAAATATTAACGATGACGTTAATATGCAATCTTAAAAAATGTAGCGGACTTTGTTAATTCCATGATCTACACGTTTTTGTCAACTTTTAGTCTCTGCTGAAAACGTACCAATGTTGGATGGGTAAAGCTAATACATAATTATGGTTAATTTAAACTACTTATATTAATTTTCTTCAATTTTTAAATTTTGCTTACCAAGGGAGATTTTTCAGAAAAATGACGGCATTTAAAGTCGTTGTAACAAACTTCGTAATTCGTAAATTTCAAAATTTCAGCAAAAACACAAATGGAAGATGACTATTTTTTTAAGAAAATATTGAAATAATTATTCGATCAAATAAATAATTAAAAACATGCCTAAATCACTACCCAATATCACTACCCAACTGTTACCCCACTGATAGAAATCTAATACCATAATATATATATTATACATATAAATTTTTTTTTGAAATGTCTGTTTTAATTGTCTCGATTAGGATGTGGTCACTATAATATTAGCAATGAAACTCAATACATCATAACAGATTTATTTATTGAAAACTAGGTGGCCCGGTGAACTTCGTATCACCTACGTATATTTGTGAAAAATATACACAAAACACTTTCTGAACGCACCTATAAATATTTGACAACCAATTGACAACGTTTTTGACAAAAGACATTAAATTTCCCCACTAGGGACATTTTGTATTGGAAAATTAAATCGTCGTTTTTAGTATTTTCCGTTACATATTATTTATGTTTCTCACCCTTTAAACCTGCCCTGAACTTCCACAAACATTTCAAGATCAAAATTAGCTAAATCGGTCAAGCCATTCTCGAGTTTTAGCGAGATTAATGAAGAGCAATTGATTTATATATATAGATAAGTATACTTCTTTTGGCGCGTCAGGGAAATAATCGGCCAAGTGCGAGTCGGACTCGCGCACGAAGGGTTCCGCACCATTGACTAGGTAAACAACAGTAGGTACATTGGTTTAATATCGGGCAAAAAGCGGCAAAAAATCACTTTTGTTGTATGAGAGCCCACACTAATAATTTTTTTAATTTTAATTTTATGGTTTATTAATAATGTATAATTAAGTATTTTGTGAATATCTCAAATGCCTACCTCTTACCATTTATTGATATCGAGCAAAAATAGGCAAAAATGACGTTTTTTTTTGTATGGGAGCCCCGCTTAAATATTTATTCTATTTTGTTTTTAGTATTAATTGTTGTTATAGCGGCAACAGAAATACATAATTTGTAAAAATTTCAACTGTCTAGCTAACGCCGTTCTTGAGATACAGCCTGGAGACAGACGGACGGACGGACGGACGGACAGCGAAGTCTTAGTAATAGGGTTCAGTTTTTACCCTTTGGGTACGGAACCCTAAAAAGATGAGATTAAATTTTTATGCTGCGCGCGCACACCGTCGAAGAAGGGAACGAAGAAGAAGTTGGCAACGTGAAGTTAGCTAGCCAATGAAGGATAACTTCTTACGTGCGTACATAAGTACACACTCATTTTTTTTATAGTACCTTTAATAGACATTGAAACAATTTCATTTAATGATTTACTATATAATTACAAGAAAGTACATGGGTTTTAATCTATATCTATCTATACAAATAAATAAAATTGGAATGTTTGTTTGTAATCTATACTAATATATAAAGCTGAAGAGTTTGTTTGTTTGTTTGTTTGTTTGTTTGTTTGTTTGTTTGAACGCGGTAATCTCTGCAACTACTGGGCCGATTTGAAAAATTCTTTCAGTGTTAGATAGCCCATTTATCGAGGAAGGCTATAGGCTATGTATCATCACGGTAAGACCAATAGGAGCGGAGTCCACGCCGACGAAGTCGCGCGCAGAAGCTAGTATTAAAATAACAGCTTTTTACTAAATGCATATGGATGTAAACACGTTACATATACCAAAATAATATTTTTTACAATTTTTGTCTGTCTGTCTGTTTGTTTTAGCTAATCTCTGAAACGGCTGAACCGATTTTAACGGGACTTTCACTGGCAGTTAGCTGATGTAATAAGGAGTAACTTAAGCTACTTTTATTTTAGAATAAATAAAATTGGAGTGTCTGTTTGTAATATTAAAATAACAGCTTTTTACTAAATGCATATGGATGTAAACACGTTACATATACCAAAATAATATTTTTTACAATTTTTGTCTGTCTGTCTGTCTGTTGTTCTGGCTAATCTCTGAAACGGCTGGACCGATTTTAACGGGACTTTCACTGGCAGTTAGCTGATGTAGTAAGGAGTAATTTAAACTACTTTTATTTTAGAAATTTATTTATTTTATAACTTTGCGAACTTAAAAATAACTTTTTTGTTAATTTCCACGCGGGCGAAGTCGCGGGCACAGCTGGTATGAAATAAAATCGTGTTTTAGTTGGTTTATTTATTTATTTATTAGATAATTTAACAGTTTAGATACACAACTTATTTACTTAAAATATAATATAACAAATACTAAAAACCAAAATAGGATTACACCGTTTGTTCTCAAATATATTATTTTACAAACTAGAAGACATATTATCTTAGAGCGCGAATTACATTACATTGTTTTAGTTTACACTATAACCAATGAATCTATCAAATGTGTTTTTTTATTAATAGAAACCTTTTCTTGTTTATTCTTTTAAGTGAGATATTTCATCCGATCCGGTTATTTTTTATTTATTTATCTTAGAGTGGCCATTATCTGCAAAACTGATAGTTGTGTCTTCAGATAAGATGAAATTTAATGCAATACTAGTCCTTACTATTGATATAAATAAATACTACATTTTAGATGATCGGTATGGTTTTAGTTGTTATGATATCATCGTGATATTGTGAGATACTTTTAGTTTATTTTATTTAGTTAAGAGAAAAAAATGAAGATATTGACATTGCTTTTGGTTGTGGCGGAAATTTATGCGAAGAATGAAATATACGCAGGGTATGAACAATTCAATATTATTTCTATAAAATATAACGTGTTAATTGGAATTTACTCCTTGAGATTCCGTGGTAGGATCGACGTCCTAGACCTGAGTGACGGGCTGTGTCGATTCGTTATCCCAATTAACAACCTTCGGTGCCAAAAACATAAACTGTTTGCCGTACCTCCAGCGCGTACTGTCGCGGGAGCGAACTCACCTTCCCTTCTTCTTTCTTTCTTCTTCTTCCCCGTATTCTCACCGCGCTCAACGCTCTTCTGGATGCATACCCTGGGTGTGATCTGTTTTTTGATTGTGTGAAATTAGAGGAGTAGATTAATAAACTTAAGGGCATCCAGAATTTATGCATACGATTCATATTTGGACTTCGCAAATCGCAAATTATGATCATGTCTCTGAATTCCGTAAAAAAACTCAAGTGGCTCACAGTTCGCTTTTGCAGGAATACGCATATTCTCAACCTACTTCGTCGAAAATACTATCTGTTTGCTTGAAGTTTTCTGAGCGAGGTGTATAATTGTTGTATTGTTATATTGATTGTTATACAACAATATTATATTGATTCTTTTCTATTTGTTGTATAACGATACATGGCGCTTGGTATGATAACAAATGAAATCATGTGAAACAGTAACGCTGCGTAGAGACGCTGACGGCTGAGGGTGGCGATTTAAAGCGCTGACTGCTATGTCTGTAAGATATAGGTATAAAAGGGTCAATTTGTGTTTTGATTTTAAAATTTCATTTTTTTAATTAATTATAATTTAATAGAACATTTTAGTTCTTAAATATAACGGTAATTGTTTTTAAGGAGTGGACTCCAGTCGAGTCCCGGACACACGCATTTCTTTTTTAATATTAAGGTGGATTTAGACCAAACGAACAAAGAGCTAGAGCTAGAACAAGAGCATTCTTTCTTGATCTGTGACAAAAACTCGTATTCAGCGTTTACATAAAACGCTCTTCGCCTGTTTACACTAAAAGAATTTGATATAGTGGGGATAGAATGAGCATTCGCTCGTCTGATGTAAATCGACCCTTACATAAATTTAAAAACCATTATTTTCATTCTTCAGATGGAAGTCTTACTTGGTCAAGCCGACGAATCACGAACAACTAGAAAAGCTAGGTAGCAAGATTCTAGAATTTGAATTGGACTTCATCGGTCATGCAGCACTGGATCAAGAAGGAATTGTACTGGTAAACCTTCAGCACCAGGCTGACTTTCTAAGGTTCCTCGCAAATGAGAACATAATACATTGGATACATGTCGAAGATGTTAAAACGTAGGAATTACAAAGATTTTGTCATTTTATTTGTTCTCTAACAAACAAAAAAAAAATTTAATAGTTTCATTTAAATGCACAAAAAAGGATAAAATAAACTTGTCCTTATTGACGCCACGTTGGAACAGCGGTCACAGCACTGGATTGCGATTGGCTGTTTCGCGGACGGTTGCGGGTTCGATCCCCGCACACGACAACATTTGTATTGACCATACAGATGTTTGCCGTGGTCTGGGTGTTGCAGTCCTTGTGGGTCTCCCCACTGTGCCTCGGAGAGTACGTTAAGCCGTCGGTCCCGGTTGTTATCATGTACACCTGATAGCGATCGTTACTCATAGTAGGGAATATATCCGCCAACCCGCATTGGAGCAGCGTGGTGGATTAAGCTCCGATCCCTCTCCTACATGGGGAAGAAGCCTATGCCCAACAGTGGAATATTACAGGCTGAATCGTGTCCTTATAAACTTTTACTATCAATTACACAACTTATGATATATGATATGAAAGAATGTCGCAACTTGCAAGATTTAAATCCTTTTATTTACTTACTTTAAAAATTAAAAAAAATTGTAACAATTATAATATTAGATCAAGTTAGTCTGTTTACTCAAAATCAATAAAAACTTTATTCAAATAGGCTTCAAAAGAACTTTCGAATCGTCATTTTACAAATTAATATTTTGTAATATTTAAAAGTGAAGCTACCACCGATTCGGAATGTAGATTCTGCAGAGAAGAATTGGCAAGAAACTCCGCAGTTACTCTTTTGAAAATAATATATAAACTGTGGTTTCGTACAAAATTAGTAATATCTTACATGAAATACAGCGTCACTAAGTCCACACATCTTTATCATCTATGTAATCCTGCATCGAATAATACGCTATATTTATTATTAATTTATTTTGTAAGCACTAAATTTATGTTGAGACAATTGCAAAATGGTTTATGGGATTTTATTATACATGCGAATACCATAACCCAGAAAGGAGACGTTTACTTTGCGCAGTCGGAAACTGACTACTTGTTTATCTACATAGGTAAATTTTCTAAAAATATATTTTCGAGTACAAGATTTTAAAAAAATATTAGAAGTATTGAAAATATAATAAAAATTTTACAACATGAAATAAATGTAATAATAACTATTAATAAAAATATAAACATATCACTGAAATTAATAATATAATTTGTCGTGTAGATAAGATGTAATAGGGATTATGTGGTTTAATTATATTAAATACGTCATGGTTTTACAAAAGTGCCTAAAATTGGTTATTTATCTTTTTCTACCTATTTAATCCATAATTTTTCCATTATATAAAACAGAGCCTTTTTGTATGCATTTCACGCAATATGCACGCAATACATGACTTAATTTATAATCTGTAACCAAATTCATAGTTTTTAAAAGAGTAACTGCGAAGTTACTTCCCGATTATTTTCTGCAAAACCCACTACCTAATCTGGTAGCTTCACATAAAAATAATTTCAAAAGCGCTTTGTACGCCTACTTGATTAAAAATATCTGTTTTTTTTAAATATAGATTTGAAAATAGGGATCCCAAAGGGAAAAGGCCAATTAATTAAATATCATCAAGAAAAGTAAGAAAGTAAAATAAATCACGTGTTAAAAAATTAAAACATTTTAATAGATAAATGCCATCAGCGTTAGACCACGTCCTCGCCTTATTAGGCAGTCGATCTGCTGTCTTATGTAATGAATCGCCTGTAGGATAAGCATAATAAATATAATTATGTATATAAGTAATAAAAGTAAAAGTAGGGTTCGAAATAGTCTACGAGTAAAACCGCAGTATTTCGAAGTTTTTTTTTTTTGTAATGCAATATTACACCACATGTTTGCATTACTATTTTAAAGGCAATCTTCTTGTTTCTAACCATTTTCTCTTTTTCTTATCATAAGACTCCATAAATGTTCTATTTTTAATGAAAAAGTGTATAAGGCGAGTGTGAATGGAAGTGCTGGAAGGGGTAGACCTAGGCGGACGTTTAGGGACCAAATTAGGGACGTCCTGAAAAAAGGCCAGGTCAAGAGTACCCTAAACCAAAGAGCATGTATGAAAGGAATAATGAAAGTGGACGAAGCGAATCAAGTATGTAAGGATCGTAGCAAGTGGAAAGAAGTGGTCTCTGCTTACCCCTACGGGAAAGAGGCGTGATTTATATGTATGTATGTATGTATTTTAATGAAATGCATGTGAATATTCAATGTTATTTCAAATTTTGTACTGATTATTTATTGACTTAACTTTCCAGCCAACTAGATATAGAAGACCGAAACATAGAACTCAGACGAATTGAATCTCGTTCAGAAAATGGAGAAAGCCTACCTTATGATAACTATCAACCATTAGAAGTGGTATGTTGAATAAAAGATTATATTTTTGAAGTTACACTTCTTTTGGCGCGTTAGGCAAAAATGATGAGAGTAAATTTTTACGATGCGCGCGCACACCGTCACAAAAAACCAACACCTTAAAGTTAGCTAGTCAACGAAGAAGAAGTTAGCAACGTGAAGTTAGCAAACCAATGAAGTTTAAATTCTCACGTGCATACATAAGTACACACATACTTTTTTTTTACTATGATGAGGTCTTATCTGTAATTGATTGATTCCAAGTATAGTCCAAGAACAGAATAAGTATAAATGTTAAATGTACAAATACGAAGAGAAAATCAATGCTTAAATACATATCAAAGTAAACAGAATCCATGTTACAAAAATAATTATGTCAAATCACTATCCTCCATTTGCAGATATACGAGTACATAGACAAAATTGCTGAACAATACCCAGAAACTGTAACGTTAGTTCAAAATTCGACATCGTTTGAAGGCCGTCCCCTTAAGTATCTGAAAATTTCCAAAGATAACTTTAAGAGTAACAAGCCGGTTATCTACATCGATGGTGGGATTCACGCCAGGGAATGGATATCCCCACCCACTGTTACGTATGCCATTCACAAACTTGTTGAAAACGTCACCGAGCCTGATCTGCTGGACAAATTTGATTGGATTCTATTCCCAATCGTCAATCCTGACGGTTATTACTTCAGTTATAATACAGTAAGTAAACAGTACAAATATGCAGTCAGTATTACATTATCATATACCTACAAGTTTTTTTTTAATTACCATATCCAGGCAATCTTGCTAAAATTGTGATTAGGTTATATTTATGAGTATTTTTGGAGTTAACTCTTTAAGAATGATATGCGGTATGAAAAAAAGAAGGGGAGCGAAATGATGTGGAACAAAAAACAGCAGTGATTCTTTAAGTAACGCTTTACAGCACTTTTAGCTGTATCAAGCTCATCATTTACTAGGTAGTGGTTACTAGGCATATCATTTACTAGGTATAGCAATACGAATTAGAAGCGTTAATTTTTTTTTTTAATTCTAGAAATTTACTGTCTTAATCAATTATAATTTGATTAATTAAAAAGAACATTACTATTTTTATATGTCAATGTAAACGTTCTAAAGCAGTAAACACACTCACATACACACACACTTTTTTTACCGTTTTTTTTTTTTTTTTTGTAGGACAGATTGTGGCGCAAAACTCGCTCTACCGACCGGAACATTTTTAGTCTGTTATGTCGAGGAGTCGATGGGAACCGTAACTACGACTTCGAATGGAACAAAGTCGGTACAAGCCAGAGCCCTTGCAGTTCAATATATGCGGGAAGTAAACCTTTCTCGGAAGCAGAAACTAGAACTGTTGGCGCTATAATTGATGAGTATCTCGACAGAATGGTCCTTTTCATTACCATGCATAGCTATGGTAGCATGATCTTGTACCCATGGGGACATAATAGTAGTCTCTCTGAGAATGCCATTGCCTTAGAAAATGTTGGTGTCAGAATCGCTCAAGCTATTGATGACTTGTCTTTGCCATATTTTTCTAATTACACTGTTGGTAATTCAGCTAAGGTCATTGGCTACGGTGCCTCAGGTGCTGCTGAGGATTATGCCCATTATAAAGGAGTTCCTTTAGCGTATACCTTTGAGCTTCCATCTCTGGGTTTTCAAGGTTTTCACTTGAATCCTATGTACATTCACCAGGTTTGTGTAGAAACTTGGGCGGGTATTTCTGTGGGTGCCAGAATGGCGGGAGAAATGTATGGTAACAATGGATAAATAAATTTGTTATACTTGAAAATGTAAGCTAAATCTAAATATTGAAAACAGTTGCAATAAATAACAATATTCTAAAGAATAAACAATCGTTTGTATTTTGTACCTTGTCAATTATTTATATAACATAGCCCCTTTCTCCATTTAGGAGAAAGATTGGAGCTGAATTCACCAAGCTACTCCACTGTAGGTTGGCAGATATGTACTTGTAATAACAACCGGGATCGATTTTTATTCCGAAGTTAGGAAGAACAATCGGCTCAGACTGACTGAAAAATATTATCTCACTAAAAATCATTTTATTTTGGTCACAAAAATAAAGAACCGTAAAATAATAAATTCATAAAATTTTAAAACTAAACAAGTTATAAATCAAAGACAAAGTAATAAAATCAATTAGGTAGACGTAGAAATTAACGATTTTAAAAAATAATAACATACGAGTATAAGCGTGCTAATAGTGGTATTAGCGTAATCTAGATTAACTGTGACTACGAGTATAGCTTCTTAAGATAAGATACATTTACGTGTATTATAAAAATTATCAATAAAATATTTAATTCTAGGATTAGTAAAGTGTAACCCTCAACTGGTACCATTTATTTTTCATATTTAAATTGTAATATAAATATGATTATTGACGATTTAACTACATAGAAATAGAATAGACTGGTGGGCTAAGACCTGATCTCAGTATAAAAAAAGTCTACCTACCAGATTCACTACCGGTTTGGTGATATAGAAAAGTTATTGTAGCTCCTTTATATATGTTTTTTTTTATGGCTTTACATGTTCTCCGTGGGACGGTGGGAAGCCACACAAGTACATACACCTAAGTAGACCTACAAAGCCATATAGCCACTCAGGCCACAAATAAATATTTATATTGATGCAAAATTGCCATCTGACCCGAGTGAGAACCAATCCTCTGCCGACTACTTTCATCCAACAACAAAAATTAAAACTCCCTTTTTGCTTAAATCGCCAAGACGGTTGTTATTTGGGGCCGAATCATAATAATTACATAAAGTGAAAATTTTGATAATTGGAACTATACATTGAAAGTTTTCAATTATACTGCGGAACAGTGTATCGATAATCCTCAATTTTCTACAAGTAAAAACAATATAAATTAGTTTACACTGTATGTGTATATGTATATATGTAATGATAAAAGTATTTATGAGTATACTGATGCTTTTTGATTGTTTGAAATATTCCACAGAAAGTTATTTTAAAATACAGTACGAGGAAGAAATACTTATGAAAAATAAAACAAAATTGGCTGGTCAAATCAAAAATAAGAAAAACCAAAACGGGTCAAAAAATCCTTACATTACAATTTAACGGTTAAGGATTTATAGCAATAAAATTTACAATCAGTCGATTAGTCTATAAAAACGTGTTTGATTCATTTGCTATTAATTTGAAATAATGAAGCTCTTGGCTCTGGTTCTATTGGTGGCGGCGGTAAACGCCAAACACGAAATATACATAGGGTAAGTCCAATATCAAATAAATAATTATGACATACGCACACTCTTGTCCTAAGTATGTGTTATAATGGCTATGTTTTAAATAAAACCCGATATCTATTTGCGTTGTAATATATGTACATACAAATAAATGTCAACACCAATACTCTTGGCTGGAATTAGACACATTTACCCCTGTTTACTTGTGTTACGTTGTCTTTCTTACACAATCGTATTTTTATTATCAATTTTAAAATGCAATAAGAAAGTTATTAATCAATGATCGAACAAAATCTAATTATTTTCAAAGTTTTAAAGTTCAAATTGTAAGTTGCTCTTTCTAGATGGAAATCCTACATCGTCAAACCAGATTCCTACGAACAATTGGAAAAGCTGGGCAGCAAGATCCCAGAATTTGAGCTAGACTTCGCCAGCAATGCAGCGTTGAACAGGGAAGGGGTTGTGCTGGTTAAGCCAGAATATCAGGCTGACTTCGTGGATTTCCTGACCAAGGAAAAAATATCGCATAGAGTACACGTCGAAGATCTTAAAGCGTGAGTATTGTTTACACAATTACTATTTTGTTTGACCGATTCAGTCTGTACTTGCTATATATTGCTCGGCATAGGTCTTTTCTCTCTAAAAGAGATAGGCCAAAGCTCAATCTGTCACCAGACCAGTGTGTCACTTATTTGTGCATAATTCTATTCATAATTGCAATATGCAGGGGACGTCCTGCATGAAAAATATATTTTTGGGCAAACGCTCATACTTATTGACTTCGTAACGATTTGATTGGACACTTCAGGCTATTTCCCGTAGATGTCCATATTTTTGAATATATTTTTAGTGAGCATCTAAGTCGCTTTAGCCTATAATATCCCACTCCTGGGTATAGGCGTCTTTCCCCATGTGGGAGAAGAATAGAGCTTAATCCATCACCCTGCTCCAATCCAGGTTGGCGGATATATTCCCTACTATGTAATCTAGTAACGATCGCTATCAGGTCCGCAAATCATCAGCATCTAAGTCACAAGTTTCAAATCAAGGTCACATATATAAGTAGGAAAACATTATCTCAAGATATTTCCTTACCTAGAATTGTTTATTAATCCGCTTTATCAATAAAGTTATTTATTTTAATTTTTATAATCATTTATTTATCATTGTAAATATGATATTAGAAATACAGGAAGACAAAGGAAAAAAATAATTATAAGTATAACTCTGAATAATTCAGTATTTTTTCTTTATAAATCAATACATATTATAAAACAAAGTCGCTTCTCGCTGTCTGTCTGTCCCTATGTATGCTTAGATCTTTAAAATTACCCAACGGACTTTGATGCGATTTTTTTAAATATATGGAGTGATTCACAAGGAATGTTTAAAATTATGTATAATATATGCTTAATATAGTAGATAAACGCTGATAATTTTTAGAGCTTTCTAATGTGATGTCGTAAATAAACACATTTTTGCGCTTACATTGCAAACGCTGGCTGAACCCTACGAGATAAATCAAAATAATGTACTACAGTATTGTACATCTTAAAAAAGTCTACAAAAAAGTCCGCAATGATCTATGTCTATCTCTTAACTATAGCCCATAATAACAATTTTTTATCCTTTTCTTTTTCATTCTCTTTCATTTCTCTTTTTCATTTCTTCATTACGATTTTCAACGGTTCCTCTCGATTCATCTGGGATTCCATTATCAGATCATAGTTTTCTTATTATGATACCACCCTCAGGATATCTCCTTTCCAACACAAAAAGAATAAGGTATCAAAATAGGTTCATAAACGAATTTTCAGAAGTTTCACTTCTGTCGTGTGTGAATTGCACACACACACACACACACTCACACACAGTTTATAGAGTATATTTTTTTCAGTCAATTTGACCTAGAGGATAAGGAAATTGAGGAACAAGATCGACGAACTCGTTCAGCAAACGGAGCCAGGATTCCTTACGATAACTACCAACGATTGGAAGTGGTATGTTTTGGATTATATTTAAAACTATGTTTTTTATTATATTGGGACGTGTATGCAGTTAGCCAGGTTACTTTCTGCTCTGATGTTGCTTGTTTAATTCCCACCGCACATTCTAATGTCTATTTTAACGTAAATTTATTTATTTTGTTTATTTATCACAAAATATGTGCAATAATTTCTCTCCTGTTACCTAAAACACAGACGTCAAGATGCCTGCTTTAGGAACGGACTGATGACTGTGTGTTGTAAATGTGATTTTTTATTATTATTTGTAAAATCTACATTTTTATTTTATTAATAACAACAATGATCTCAGAAGAATTCTACTCTCTAATTCCTAATTTTAAGGACCAAGATTGGTTGGTCGACTTGAGGATGATTTATGCTAGACCGTGGTGGGCACGTCCGAGCCTCGTCCGTGACGCGGACGCCACACGGTATAGCACGAACAGTATCATAATATAAAATGTATGTAAAGTTTTGTATCCGTGCGTCGTCCGTACCTCGTACGGAGCACGGCTCGGATTCGCCACGGTCTAGCATAAATCATTCCTTATGTAACCTCTGGGTACTGAGTGAAATATATAAAATTCACAAATTTTACGTTTACAGATATACGAGTACATAGACAGAATCGCTGCACAGTACCCTGAAACTGTAACTTTGGTCGAAAATTGGAGATCATTCGAAGGCCGCCCCCTCAAGTACTTAAAGATTTCTAGGGACAATTTCCAAAGTAATAAGCCTATAATTTTTATTGATGGTACAATGCACGCAAGAGAATGGATTACTCCACCCGTCGTAACTTATGCCATCCACAAACTCGTTGAAAACGTAACCGAGCCCGATCTCCTTGATAGGTACGATTGGATCCTCTACCCAGTCGCCAATCCTGATGGATACGCTTTTACCCATACCAATGTAAGTAAAAAAAAATTGAGTGCGTACACATTTCAGAAATGAAACTTCTTTGGCAAACTAATTAAAAAAAAAAACCAAAAATTCAACTAAAAATCACAAAACCACTAAATAGCGCCTTCTATTTTGTACACGCAGAAACAGTCTTCGCAGAACTAGTCCTTTGAAACAAACTCAACATCACGCGATCCTTATTGCTTACGTAGTTCACGTTATCAACACTAGATCTCACTAGTTTATAAGTATTTTTATATTACAAGCTGAAAACCATTTACATGAATATTATTTACTGTTCTTAATTAATTATTAATTGAAAAGACAAAAAAAGTAACTGAAAAAAAATAATTGAAAAATTTTTTTTGAAAAAAAAAAAACAAAAAACAAAAAGCCAACGTCACGCGGTGTTCCCAGGCGGTCACCCATCCAGGTACTGACCGCGTTGCCGTGTTGCTGCGTTACCGGTCGCTCAAATTTTACCCGTTATGCGCGTAAGGAAGTTTCACTATACAAAAAGTTAGTCGTTAAACTCACAGCTTCATGCAATTTGATTTTACTTAGTTCCAATCTTCTAACTTATTCTACGACACATTTACACACAGACTTATATGAGAATAATTACATTAAAACGATATAAGTGCTAGTCTGTGTTACTAATAAATTTAAGTAAAAATCTTTTTAAAAAACAAGCAAATTGTTTTTCTTTTAATTTATTTTTGATTTCTTAGTTATCGCTGGGACGTTTCTCAGTCTTTCAGTCTATTATTTGAACAAAAACTGTTATTGTGTTTGAACTAAAATAGTTAATCATAAAATAGTTAGTCTGGCATATTGGTTTTAGACTGACGTCTCTTTTTCTATATTTTCTTAGCAAGATCTTTCATTTGATACCCATATTGTAGAAGTGCATTAAAAGTAACCAGTCTGCCATCTTGGATATGCCGCCATGTTGGATTTAGAATGACATCTCAAATTTAACCATACATTGTTATCCAAATTGAGCTTGTATACAAAATTTCAGCTCAATTGGTTGAAGATATCTGCTTCAAAATTGAGTTGCAAGATTACACCAGAACAGTGATACATACATACATACATGTATACATTGCAAGTTACATAAACGCTTGTAATAATTAGCATGTATACCAAAAATTTCTTTTTTTACGTATACATATTCACAAGAGGTTAGGTCATTTAAATGTTCAATTATTTAAACATTTTTTTCTTGGTTTTAGACAAGAATGTGGCGCAAAACTCGATCAACTGACCAGAGCGTGTCAAGTCGTCTGTGTCCAGGTGTCGATGGTAATCGTAACTTTGATTTTGCTTGGAACACAGTTGGTACAAGCAACAACCCTTGCGCTTTGAACTATGCCGGAAGCAGAGCATTCTCCGAAGTGGAAGTCAGAGCTGTTGACGCAATCATGCAAGAATACCTCGACAGGATCGATATTTACATTACTATGCATAGCTTCGGCAGCATGATATTATACCCTTGGGGACATAACGGTACCCTATCTCAGAACGCATTTGCACTTCATCGTGTTGGTGTCGCCATGGCCGCAGCAATAGACGAATTATCCCTTCCACATTTTCCTAACTACGTGGCTGGTAATTCGGTCTTAGTTATTGGGTACGCCGCGTCAGGAGCCGCTGAAGATTACGCCCACTCTATAGGAATCCCTCTGTCTTATACTTATGAGCTCCCTGGTATTAGTGGGCAAGGATTCCATTTGAACCCCAGATACATAAACCAGGTCGTTAGAGAAACCTGGGCAGGTCTCGTTGCTGGAGCTAGAGCGGCGTGAGATTTCAATGTAAAATACATAGTAACCATGAAATGTTGTACTTAAAATTTGATTACAATAAAACTTTTGTATTAAATGTACATTTATTTATTATATTATGAAAGTTATAATAATAATTATTTATTTAGTAGTTAAATAAACCTTAAAATATTTGTAGCGACAATAATTGTAAAGATACTGTCTTTTGTTGTTGGATTGCTGACTTTAATATTATAATGAACATAATATTATGACCTTTATGTTTCGATTTAAACAGTTGCTAAAAATCTAGTATAATTTAAATAAAACATACTGGTAAGGTGTTAAGATTCAGTTTCGCTTGTGCCGGCGGATCGTTTAGAGAAACACGTCTTTCCTTCGTAAATGTTTATTTGCAACTAACTTATCGTAAATAATATTACATTGAGAAATGAGACTACGTTATAAGGTTCAAAATCGCAAAACAGAATCACCATAAGCCGCCCACCAAAGGACTACTGAAGTCCTTTCAAAATAAGTAAAATCAACAAAATTTATATGTACACATGTTTTGAGCTTATTTCTACAACAATCTTTAAGGTATAGGTATATGGTGCGGCCAGAGAGAATTTATACAAAGAACAATAGAAAATAATAAATGTTAACAACTATATAACACTAATCACTTTCGATGGGCAAAGCACATAGTTTGGTTACGCATCGTTTTGTTATACGATCACCACTCTTTACACTATAGACTCTGGTAAGACCGTCAGGACCAGGATGCTTGTCGGTTATTCGTCCCATAAGCCACTTTCCTGGTGGTAAATTGTCCTGTTTTATGAGGACAATGTCTCCTATCTTGAATTCATGTTCGCGTTTTAACCATTTCGGTCTTTGTTGCAGCCGCGTCAAGTATTCTTTTTGCCATCTTGACCAGAAGTCATTCAGCAGTTTTTGCGTGTATTGCCAACGTGTCAGGCTGCTTATTTTAGCGTCTTTCAGGTTCACATCAGGCACGGTTACAGGGGCTTCAGTTATCAAAAAATGACCCGGTGTTAATGGTTCCAACGTGCTGTCTTCCTGCGGGCACAGCGGTCTCGAGTTCAAGCACGCTTCAATTCCACAGAGAACTGTCGTAAGCTCTTCATAGGTAAGGTTAGTGTTAAGGATTCTTCGTAGATGATGCTTAATGGATTTCACACCCGTTTCCCATAAATTTCCAAAGTTTGGGGAGTGGACCGGGATGAAGTGCCATTGTGTTCCATCATTAGCAAGTAATTCACTAATTTCTCCATCAAATTGTAGGCGAGCTTCCTTCCAGGCTTCAACCAGATCTTTATTAGCACCAACGAAGTTTCTTCCCTGATCACTCCACAAGTTTGTACATCGGCCTCTTCGTGCGCAAAATCGTTTAAAGGCACCAATGAATGCAGCTGAAGTCAGATCACCAACCAACTCCAAGTGGATCGCCTTTGTGGACATACATACAAAAATAGCTATGTACGCCTTACTAGTTTGGGCTCCTCTGCCTTTCTTTATTAAAATTTGAATTGGTCCCGCAAAGTCGACACCGGAGTTAAGGAATGGCCGAGCTGGTTTTACCCGAAAACTTGGTAAGTCTCCCATCAATTGTGTTTTTACCCTAGCCCCATGTCTAGCACATATCAAGCATCGATGGATGCACTGCTTTACTAGGGACTTCGCGCGGAGTATCCAGTATTTCGATCGCAGGTAAGTGAGCATCAATTGTACTCCTCCATGCAGCGTTTTCAAATGTGCTTCTGCGACCACTAAGTAGGTAAGTCTACTTGCATGACCCAAAATGATTGGGTGCTTCACTTCGTTAGCCAGTTTAGAGTTCCTGAGCAGGCCGCCCACCTTCAGGATTCCATCTTCATCAAGGTAAGGATCTAGTGCTTTTAGTTTACTTGTTTTCTTAACTCTCTTTTTTATTTTTAACGATTCTATATCTTCTGTAAATTTTTCTTCTTGTGTTCTTTTTATACAGGTTTGCATCGATACGTGTAGTTCTTCAGTTGTGATTTTGCTATCTATTCTGTCTTTTAATGTTTTTTGTTTCAGGAATCTTCGACAGTATGTGATTGTTCTAAGTAGCTCTAATAGTGTATCAAATTCTTCAAATTGTGTAAGTAGTCTCTTCGCTTGTTCATTTTTGTTGTAAGTTATTTTTAAATTTTGTATTTTATTATTTTTCCTTTCAATATCTGTTTGCATGATGTTTGGTTTAGTGAACTGTATCTTCGATTGTTGTAACCAGTCTGGCCCATGCCACCATAATTCACACCTTTTCAGATTTTCTACTAACATCCCCCTGGAACCAACATCAGCTGGATTATCTTGAGTTTGCACGTGATGCCACTGACTGCAGGATACATTGGTTGTGATCTCAACAACTCTGTTTGCCACAAACACCTTCCAGTTGTTTGGATCTCCAAATAACCAGGACAGGACAATTGACGAATCTGTCCACGCATAAATTCGAGTTGCAGGTATTCTCATTGCTTGACCAACTTGCTTAAGCAATCTTGAGAGTATCAACGCGCCGCAGAGCTCCAAACGAGGTAAGGATATTGTTTTCAACGGAGCCACTCTTGTTCTTGCTGCGATAAGCGTTGTTTTGTTCGTACCGTCTGGGTAAGTTACTCTGCAATATACTACAGCGCTATATGCTTGGATGGATGCATCGCTGAATCCATGGAGTTCTATGGACTTTCTGTTGGCAGACGTCGTACCTACCCATCTTTCTATGTAGATTCCATTCACATGTTCAAGGTCAGATCGCAATGTGATCCACTTGCTGGCTATTTTAGAATTCAATGCATCGTCCCAGGTTATCTTTTCAAGCCATAGCTCTTGCATTAATATCTTTGTCAGAACGATGCTAGGCGCAATCCAGCCGAGTGGGTCATACAACTTTTGGATGTCAGACAGAATGCTTCGCTTCGTGATCACTTCATTGATTGGAGGTAAGTTTAAATTGTACTCGAATCTGTCTTTTCCTAAATTCCACTGTACGCCAAGTGCCTTTATTGTTCCATCAATCTTCAAATCCAGATTAGCAGTAGACGATCTATCGCTAGGATCAATTGTTTCCAAGAATTCTCGGCTGTTAGATGACCACTTCTTTAGTTCGAACCCACCCAAATGAAGAAGCGCTCTAAGATCTTGACTATTCCTTATTGCTTGTTGTAGACTGTCACTTCCAGACATTACGTCATCTACGTAAAAATCTTCACGCAATATCTTAGCAGCCTCTGGATACCGGTCGCCTTCATCTTCTGCCAATTTCATAAGGGTTCTTATGGCGAGATAGGGAGCAGAAGCTGTTCCAAATGTAACAGTCAACAGTCTGTAGTCCTTGACTTCTTCAGATTGGTCGTTTCTCCACAAAATTCTTTGATAATCTGTGTCTTCTCGATCAACCCATATCATACGGTACATTTTCTGGATATCAGCAACAAAGCAAACGGCGTGAGTTCTCCACCTCATTATTAGGTTTCTCAGATCGTCTTGCAGTACAGGACCCGTCAACAGTTCGTCATTGAGAGAGACGCCGTTGGAGCCCTTGCACGAGGCGTCAAATACGACACGAGTCTTCGTGGTTTCTTTATCATTGCGGATCACGGCGTGGTGAGGTAAGTAGACTGATTTATTATTTATTTCTTCTGTAGGTATTTCTTCAATATGTTTTAGATTTATGTAGTCTTCAATTACCTTCTTGTATTCTTGCTTTAATTCTTTATTTTGAATGAACCTTCTTTCTAATTGCATTAGTCTCTTCATTGCTATTTCTCTCGTATTTCCTTCTGTTGATTTAGGTTCTTCAGTGTTGAATGGTAATTTGACAACATATCTTCCATATTCATCTCGTTTCTGTGTCTTGGTGTATATATCTTCACATAACTGTTCCTTTTGTGTTAGGTTTCTTTTCGTATCTTCATCAACTTCCCATATTGTTTTCAGTAAATCTTCTATATCAACTTCTTGTTTCATGACCGTTAAGGGTTGCTCATGCTTCTTGACCTTGATGTCAATTCCACCCATAAGGATCCATCCCAGGTATGTATCTTGTGCGCATGGTGTACCTGGCGGACCTTTGATCAATCCCTTCTTCATAATGTTTACATACTCATTGACACCCAACAGCAGATCGATGTTACAAGAGGCGGAAAATGTTTCGTCTGCCAGTTGAATGCCAGCAAGGTGCGGCCAATCACTTCTTATTATTGTGCCTGAATGTATGTTAGAGGTCAAGGGCTTCTTCATCACGTAGGCTTTAATAGGTAAAATGAAATTGTTCCATCGTGATAATACATTTACATTTACTTCATGCCTGACTCTAACCTTCGTGGACTCAAGTCCAGACACGATAAGATCTACTGCTGTCTTGTGTAGTTTCAGGATCTGAGTTGCCTTCTCACTTATAAAACATGCTTGAGATCCTGAGTCTATCAGCGCCTTCAATGCAATAGTGTGTCCACGTTCATTCTTTAAAATTACTATTGCAGTGGCTAATAGTGAAATTGTCTGTTTCCGCCCTGCGTGATAGTGTGACGCAACCATTGCTTGAACTTCCCCTTCTTCTACATTTGCTTGATTGGATGACATCGGTTGATTAGCTACAACATGAGAAGCCGATGCCTCCCCGTAGTTAGGTAGGTGTAGAAGAGTGTGGTGACGTCTCTTACATATACGGCATGATGTTGGCAAACGGCACCTAAACACCGAATGTCCAACTCCGAGGCAGTTGAAACAGAGCTTGTTTGTTTTGACATGTTCTCTACGTTCGTTTGGTGACATCTTGGTGAATACGTTACAATGGCATAACGTGTGCGCATCTGTACATAAAGCACAACTTCTTTGCTTTGGTCCTTGCGTGGCTGTAACGTGAAGGACTCGTTCCTTGGCAAGCTTCGTAGTAGTGGGGGGGTTGACTAATTCCAATGTTCTAAATTTTGCCTCCAAAAACTTGCGCAGATCCTTCCAAGTCGACAAGTCCTGGGAATTCTCTGAGTAGGACTTTTGTTCCCACTCCTTCTGGGATTCTGGGTCCAACTTCTGTGCAACCAGAAATATGATTATTGGATCCCAAGAATCTGTCGACACCTCCAGATTTTGTAGACTCTGTAATACTTCGTTGGTGGTGTCGAGTAGAGATTTCAGTTGGGTTGCGGCTTGGCTGGTACATTTCTTCTGGGCAAAAAGTCGCTTCAACAATGCGTTCACTATTAGACGCTTGTTCCCATATCGATGGTTCAACGTTCCCCATGCTTGAATATAGTTAGCGCTTGTTACTGGTATGTGCTTCAATAAAGTCGCTGCTTCACCAGCCACACTGGTTTTTAAATAATGGAGTTTTTCGACGTCGCTTAGTGTCGTGCAATTGTGGACGAGTGATGAAAACAAATCTTTAAAACTAGGCCAGAGTTCGTACTCGCCCGAAAACAGAGGTAAGTGTATAGCCGGGAGGTGAACATTCTTATTTTGCAGGTCTTCTGGCGGCGGTTGTTTACTTTTACCAGACTCGACTGCCGCCAACATGTCTTTCAAGTCTCCCAACATACACAAGTACAAATCTTCTTGTATAAAAAATTCTTCATTCACGAAATATGGCAGCACCCCACGTTCCTCACGAGTGGTACAAGTCAATAATTTTTTATGAGCTTCTTTGAAGATCATCCAGTATTCTTCAATTGTTTTAATTCTCGTTTGTAAGTAGCCCACTTTAGCTAGTCGTTCTTTGGGGCATTTTGATAAATTAATCTGGGTTTTCTTCAATAGTAGGGCTGTATTTTCTAGTACACTAATTGTTTGTTCGGTTTCCTTGGCCATATTTCACACGTAACAGTCGAAATTCTCACACTAAAACTTGTAAATATTGATGCGTCGGCTCGAATATATTTAAATGTATTTATAATTGCATTAAACTTCAACACGGAGCTTGTCGCTCAGGAATGCAGTTCTTTTGTTCTCGCGGCAACCGGTCCTCGATGCAATGTTGAACTTCTATGCGGCCCGAAGTCGACCATATGGTAAGGTGTTAAGATTCAGTTTCGCTTGTGCCGGCGGATCGTTTAGAGAAACACGTCTTTCCTTCGTAAATGTTTATTTGCAACTAACTTATCGTAAATAATATTACATTGAGAAATGAGACTACGTTATAAGGTTCAAAATCGCAAAACAGAATCACCACATACGCTGTGGCTGATAAGAACTGTGACACCTATTATTAATGGAAATGTGCCTTTTACTCATCAAATTTTGCACTGATCTAGAACTAAAATATGATGTTACATTTTGAATTATAAAACACACATAATTAATTTCGTACACAAGTTTTTGGTATTGGTGTCAACATATTTACGTGCTTTCCATGGCACGACTGTAAGACACGGATATAAAGAGGTATCCGAACCAGAGAGAAAATAATATGATTTTATTCTTCTTTTCTTAGAAACAGAAAGTTTAGTTTTAGTTAAAAATTACTGCTATATAACCATCAATAAGTACCTTGAAACTGAGAATGTAATGTAACCCTTTCCTAATACCACTGGATCGGCAAATAAGCGTAAGGTCAACCTGATGCTAAGCGGTTACCGTACCATATAGACGCCTGCAACACCAGAAGCATCGCAAGCACGTTATCGACTCTCCCTAGGAGCTTTGGCCACCTTGCTTATCACAGGAACGCAACACTACTTAAAAGGTGTGCTATTTACCTTTGATCTGCTGTAAGGTTCAGTTGCATAAGGATATATCCTACTGTTCACTACATCAAACACACCTTTAAAAACATTGCGTGCGTACAAAGTACACATGTCAGAAGTGAAACTTCTTTGGAAAACTAAATGAAAAAGAAGGAAGTATCATAATAAAAAAACTAATTGAAAAAAATAACAACGTCACGCGGGTTCCCAGGCGGTCACCCATCCAAGTACTGACGCGTGACGCGTTGCCGCGTTACATTTCTCTCAAATTTTACCCTAATGCGCCTAAAGAAGTTTCACTTCAAAAACCTTTTAACGTCGCTTTTCAATGAATCGAATCGATTTCGGAGCCACATACATAGTATTTGAGGCAGCGTAGGTCAGAGAATAGATTTCATCAAGCGGGCCCGCTCTTTGCGTAGGCTTATTAACAAGAAATGAGATTTCCTGATCCTGATTATTCCTTTAATCTATCTCGTTCCTCGTCACAGTATCAGGGTTTTGCCATGTCCACCGTCTTTGGGGCTTCTTCTCACAATATAATTACACAGCAGATAACTTAAAATCTCAATTAGCCACGTGTTAAACCTGATCAATGTTAAAAGCAAATTTTCAAACGATTGTTTTATTCCTTTTTGTTTGTAAAGTAACGTCAATACACGTAAAGAGGCAGCATTGTGCAAAACAATTTTTGGATTTTACACCTTAAGAATTGAATTTCATATAAGGCCTCCAGCCATAAGGTATGAAAAAAGTCTGTGTGTCAGCTCCGACGCACGACTGGAGTTTACTTCTTCTACTTGGCTTACTAGTCTAAGAAAAAGATTAATACCATATCAAATCATAAATAAACTAATCAAATAACGCTTTTAACTGAGGTAGGGCACAGCAGGAAATTTCCTGCTCAAAATATGGACCAGCCCGACTGGGGTAGTACCTCGACCTTACAGAAGACCACAGCTAAATAATACTGTTCAAGCAGTATTGTGTTCCTGTTGGTGAGTAAGGTGACCAGAGCTCCTGGGGGGAACTGGGGATAGGGTCGGCAACGCGCTTGCGACGCTTCTGGTGTTGCAGGCGTCTATAGGCTACGGTAGTCACTTACCATCAGGTGAGCCATACGCTTGTTTGTCGACTTAGTAACATAAAAAAAAAAACGCCATCTATAGATCGATCGATTCCGTGAGTAGAAAACGTATTTGCTTGTCTAGATAAACAAGTAAATTAAATAAATTGATTGATTTTAACTATTAAAATTTTCAAACTAAGGAAATACGAGTACTCATATCTCGCGACAAGCTTTTATGTCATATATATTACTAGCTGACCCCGCAAACGTTGTTTTGCTATATATGTTACTAGCTGTCCGTGCAAACGTTGTTTTGCTATATATGTTACTAGCTGTCCCTGCAAACGTTGTTTTGCTATATATGTTACTAGCTGTCCCTGCAAACGTAGTTTTGCTATATATGTTACTAGCTGTCCCTGCAAACGTTGTTTTGCTATATATGTTATTAACCCCCGCAACTCCCTCTTGTGGGTGGAATTTCGTAAAATCCGTTCTTAGCTAACCTCTACTCGGCGAAAGGAATATTCCTACCAAATTTCAAGTCTCTAGGCCTTATGGTTCCAGAGATATCGTGATGAGTCAATGGGTGGATATCTCTTTTATATATATAGATTAACCCCCGCAATCCCCTCTTGTGGGTGGAATTTCGTAAAATCCGTTCTTAGCTGACCTCTACTCGGCAAAAAGAATATTTCTACCAAATTTCAAGTCTCTACACCTTATGGTTGCAGAGATATCGTGATGTGTCAATATATACGTGGAAATCTCTTTTATATATAGAAGATGTGATGACTGTATAGGTAGATAGTAAAGTTTTAAAGTAAAAATTTATTTTTTTCGTTTTAGCGCATTCAAATAAAAGCTTGTTTTTTAAAAAGGTTTTTTACTTTTAATTTATTTAAACGTAACAGTAGGGTAGACTGGGTACGGTTGTGACAATTTCGGTTTGATCGCCAATAATTTTGTTAATTTACTAGTTAGTTGAGACAAAAATTACTTAAACCGTAGCTTATACATTTGTCCACATAAAAATACTGAAATTTTGTCTCAAATTATGCTGTATTACTTATAGCATCAAATTTGAAAAAAAAAGGAAAATGTCACAACCGTCCTCACCCCAAGGACGGTTGTGACAGTGGTTGCGGTCAGTAGTGACAGACATAAACATTCACAGAAATGGTTTATAATGACTTTTATTGTTAGAAATGTTTAACATAACACAAAATACTTTTCTTCTATATAAAGTTTACACCAGTTTTATCAATATTATATATATGTTGTGGCTCATATAGGTGTATGTCCAAAATAGTCTGCAAGTTGTTATAAAAAGCTTCAATATTCGTTTTGTTAAAACTTGTAGCTCTTGAAAGGCTTGTAGCTTGAGCTACGCGAACATACATGAAGGAAACCATTCCTCACCAGCCATCTCATTCTCATCCCAAGTAGCAGGTCGGTTTATGTTGTATGTATTTATTTGTCAGTTCAAAGGTCAGTTTCCGTACCACTCTTGTAGTAAGGCCAAAATATATTTCCGCGCAACGTGTGGTACATGTATTTTGATAACAGCTCTTTTTGCTCCTTCGAAAATACTTTGCTATGAGCTGCATATCACATGCTGATGCTGTTTACATCGTGATTCGCACCGACTTCATCATGTTTACGTATGTATCGTAACAACGACATGCGATTAATATTATGCATTTCCGCAGCTCTCCGTAAAGAAGTCCCACGTCTTACTTCATCCGCAAGCGTTTTCTGGTCATCTAAAAGCAAAAATATAAAGAATATATATGTCACAACCGTACCCATCTACATTTGTCACAACCGTACCCAACGCATACTTCTGAAAACAATAAAACATCATGAGTAACCTAAATTATCTACGTAAAAAGTAATCATTTGTAATTAACTACTCACATTCAATTGACAACAAAAAAATATTTGCTATAGTATATCTGTATACCAATAAAAGTAAATATTAAAAGAATCTGAACAAAAAAACTTACTTTTGGCTGTTGAAAAGCAATGTGGCCTCCTGCTTTTGTTTACGTCGTGCACTGGCTAACGCGATACTGGGCAACATGTGTAGACATGCATTGCGCTTCTTTTTTCCCTTACACTCTTCCCCGCATTCCGTATAGTTTCGCGGTTATATCGACTGTCACTACCGTACCCTGGCACAATCGTACCCAGTCTCCCCTATGTCATGATTATATCGTTTTCAAATAGAAAAATACTAGATGCCGCTAGGTTTGCAGACAAGAAAGTAGTCTTTATCATTTCTAAGAGATGGCGTTGTGGACTTATTGTCTAATTATTAAGTGGTAGGTTTTTTTGGAAGTATTTTAATACACTAGCTTGAAGTATTAACTTCTTACGTGCGTACATAAGTATTTTTTAAATAAAACATTTATTGTTGTACGTTCGTACTCGATGAGGTGGCAGACTGGTTCCCGCATAAATATTTCTGAAATAGGACAACGTTAGGTACAAATATTTATTTACGATAATTGATAATATGTCAACCCGCAACGGAGCAGCGTGGTGAATTAAGCCCAATGCATACGTAACGTGGACGGGACGGCGACGGGGCTAGCACGTGAAGTTTTGTAATATCGTTTCATACAAAATCTATAGCAAAGAGCAAGAGGTGTGTAGGACAATGCATACGCAACGGAATTACGTACGGGGCGGGCACGGGGATTTTGTATGAAAAACTTCACGTTCCCGTCCCGTCCCCGTCCCGTGCACGTTACGTATGCATTGGACTTTAACCTCCGATCCTTCTCCTACATGGAGAAAGAGGCCTATGTTCAGTAGTGGAATGTTACAGGCTGTGTCGTCTTCTATATATATGTTACCGGCCAAACCCGATTTCAGGACAAACTAGTTTTGCCTAGTCCAAACTAGTTCGTCCTAAGCGTGATAGGATAAACTAGTTTAGCCTAGTCCAAACTAGTTTGTCCTGAGCGTAATAGGATAAACTAGTTTAGGCTAGTCCATACTAGTTTGTCCTAAGCGTGATAGGATAAACTAGTTTAGGCTAGTCCAAGGTTAGTTGTTAGTTCCCGATGGGATAGACCAGTTTAGTTCATATTATTTTTTATTTTTATGTTACCCACACATGAGGAAATTCTAAATATTTTTTAATCATATCAATTTTTTTTCGATACAGCGGGGTTCGAACCCGCACCTCCGACATACCGTGTCTAAGTTTAAGTGTCTTTTAATATAAATAATAAACATATCTCATTATTAAAATTGTTGTGCCACCAAAGCAAACGATATAAAAATAAATATCAAATTTTTTTTTCAATTTTTTTTCGATCCAGCGGGGTCTGCCACGGTTGCGTTAAAACCGAATAAAAATCATCATATCAAGAATTTCGATCTAGCTGGTACGTCGTTCCATAGCTTAATTGGCTAGAGCATCGACACGGTATTTCAATGATTTAAAAATATTTAAATATTTAAAATTTCCTCATGTGTGGGTAACACATAAATAAAAAATAATATGAACTAAACTGGTCTATCCTATCACGCTTAGGACAAACTAGTATGGACTAGGCTAAACTAGTTTATCCTATTACGCTTAGGACAAACTAGTTTGGACTAGGCTTAACTAGTTTATCCTATCACGCTTAGGACAAACTAGTTTGGACTAGGCAAAACTAGTTTGTCCTGAAATCGGGTTTGGCCGGTAACATATATAAAAGAGTTACCCACCCATTGACTCATCACGATATCTCTGGAACCATAAGGCGTAGAGAGGTGAAATTTGGTAGGAATATTCCTTTCACCGAGTAGAGGTCAGCTAAGAACGGGTTTTACGAAATTCCACCCCTAAGGGAGTAAAATGGGGGTTGGAAGTTTGTATGAAAGTCCTTTGTTTTAGAAGTAAGAGACTTGAAATTCAAAATGCATGGTCTATAGACAGTGTTGAGGTGTACTAATAATGTATTTCGAGAAATCAACCCCCTTTGGGGTTAAAACAGGGGATGGTTGTTTGTATAAACGTCCAATGAAAAATACACCTACAAACTTGAAATTAGGAAAGGCTATAGCTATGATTTTCCTTAAATTAACGCGGGTGTAACCGCGGGGCACAGCTAGTTAATCTATATTATTTAAATATAAATAATAATTTATTCAGATATAAAGTTATATCTGAATAAATTATTAGTTAAGTAACTACACTTTCTTTTCATGAAAATGTGTAAATTTATTTTATTATTATTTTAATTATTAATGTAAATGTAAATACATTTTTTATGTAATTGTTATTTTTTTATTAGACGTTTAAAATTTGGAATTAGCAAGTTGAAGTGGCAGTGGGCTGGTTACCTGTGTCGTAGGATCGATGGCCGTTGGAGCATACGTGTCCTGGAGTTGAGACCGCGTCTTGGAAATGCAGTGTGGAACGTCCTCCGGCCCGCTGGACCGAAGATCTACGTATGATTACCGGTGTAGGCTGGATGTGGATAATGTTTCCTTTTTTATGTCATGGTTGTCTGGAAGAAATGTCTAATTAGCCATAAGTCCGCCCATTGTACTTCTCTATCTGTAACTATCTTTATACTTTGTTTGTAATATTTTTGTACTGTACAATAAAGTATAAAATAATAAACCAATAAATATTAATAATAACATTTTAAATAATATTTGTAATGAAATATAAGTAATTTATATGGATGATTCCTGAATAAAGATAAAATTTGACAAACATATTCAAATTTTATCTGTTGCTAAAACTTAATCAAGTTAGTTTTAAGTTCGGTTGTGTCTGAGTTTGTTAACTAAGTACATGGAGCTAGTTACTTGGTAATTAACTATCTTGAATGTATTAAATTTCACCTACGTTAATAGTTTCAATGCTTATGGTATTTTAGTTACTATGTTATGTACTGTAATGTATATTAAAGTTCCAATGTTGGGCATGAACTTTCTTGTCTATCAACTCACTCAGAAAATCAATAAGCTACAATTCTACAATATGACAAGGCAGAAATTTGATATTATTACGTTGCAAATTTATTTTTAACTAGCTTCTGCGCGCGATTTCGTCCACGTGGAATAGGATCAATCCTGCCATACTTTTATTTTTTATTTTTAAACATTCTTCATTAGTGCTACGCTCCTATTGGTCTTAGCTTGATGATATAGCCTATAGACTTCCTAATGGGCTATCTAACACTGAAAGAATTTTTCAAATCGCACCAGTAGATCCTGAGATTAGGGCGTTCAAACAAACAAACAAACTCTTCGACTTTTTAATATTAGTATAGATTAAACATTTTTTAATTACGACTTTTGCAGTATCAAATAAAATGAAATTTTATCGGAATATATATTAGTCAAAACTTATATTATTATAGATTGAATTTATAACATCTTAGAGGCAAATCGAATCAAAATAGCTTTATTCAAATAGGCCTCACAAGCACCTTTTAATTGTCATCTCACAAATTAAAATTTTAATTATCATTTAAAAATGAAACTACCACCGATTCAGAATGTAGATTCTGCAGGGAAGAACCAAGAAGCAGGAAGAAAAAGGCACTGTTCTAGCTAAATATTTTTATATGG
This sequence comes from Melitaea athalia, assembly GCA_905220545.2. Taxonomy (NCBI): domain Eukaryota; kingdom Metazoa; phylum Arthropoda; class Insecta; order Lepidoptera; family Nymphalidae; genus Melitaea; species Melitaea athalia. The sequence continues at coordinate 18,425,860 of HG992189.1, read as the reverse complement.
CTGCAGCAAAATAATACTTATTATTAACGACATTATTTAATCCAAACCATGAATTTAAACTATATTGTCGTCATTGTTTCTCTCGCTTGTTTTCTCGAGATTTGTAGCCAATTACAAAATTATGCCCAACAATCTACTGATAAACTAAAAATATGTATCAAATAATTTTAAATATTAATTAAATGATATAAAATAATAAAATTAAAATTGCGTCAATATAGAAAAAAATCATTTTGTTCAATCTCACTTACATTATTAGGACATATACATTATTTTTCTCAACCTATGTCATTATAGTCATATAAACGCCTGCAACACCAGAAGCATCGCAAGCACGTCACCGACCCTCCCTAGGAGCGTTGGCTACTTTGCTCATCACAGAGCAGTGTTATTTAGCTGTGATCTTTTGTAAGGTTGAGGTGTATGACGATATTCCTGCTGTGGCCCTACCTCAGTATGCTACCTCAAAAACACCTTTGAAAGTACTGCCTCTTTTTTATATACCCTAATATTTGTCTAAAACAACATTATTTTTATTCTACATTCATTGGGTAAAGTTCTCTTTTCGTTTCGAAGAGCTGATATGAAGTTACTTTATTGACTTATTATATACTAGCAGCCCGTCCCGGCTTCGCATGGGTATTTAACAAAAACTGAAAAATTGTAATACACGGCGACATTTCAATTAAATTTTTAAAATAAAAGAACACTTTTTGTGCCATAATTATGTATAATAGTTAGACATATGCTGTCGCGACACTTTTTGTATATAATGATGTATTCTGCAAAGTCGTAGTACATTATTTTATTCTATCATCAATAGTTTCGCAGCGCACGCGATGTAATGAATATTTTTAGTAATTTTTTTACAACTTCGGTTAAATTGTTGGAGTTTTAGTAAGAATCCTTATTTTTTTTTTGAAAATATAACATAGCCTATGTCACCCGTGAATAGTGTAGCTTCTTAACAGTGAAAGAATTTTTCAAATCGATTCAGTAGTTTCGAAGACTATTCAATTCAAACAGACAAACAAATCATTCCTCTTTATAATATTAGTACCTATAGGTAATATACAGGTATCTTGTTATTTATTTTCACTGCTGTGCATGAGGTGAAGTACAGAAATTTTTCACTGAATAACATAAGGAGATAACTTAAATCTGAGTTAGCCACGCGTTGAACCTGATCAATGAAATTTATATTGCTTTGTGTTTGTAACGTAACGGCAATAAACGTAAAGAGGCTGAATTGTACAAAAGATTTTTTTATTTATAGTAACAGTATGTCATGATTATATCGTTTTCAAATAGATAAATACTAATACCGCTATAATTGACGTATTATTTGTACTATAAAAGAGTCACTATTTTTTTCACGGTTTCGATTCATAAATTCATTGAATACCAATTTTCGTCAATCGAATATCTACGTTTTTTTTTAAAATAAAACATTTAAATTGTAAAAGTCTCTCTCTTAGGTAGTAAATCAACATGGGGCGTTGCGGAGGGATACCCTTGCTGGCAGAAAATGTCCGTCACGTTAAAAAAAGCGTAAGATTTTTATGTATAGCCATGTATGACGGCTATACAATGTCTAATGCAAAGTCTACGTGATGACTGTTTTTATAATTATTGCATTTTGCTATTATTATTGTATCATTCGATAATTATTATATATTTTTATAAATCATTGTAAAAAAAGTTCTTAAGATAATTTTGTAAAGTTCTTTTTTTTATCGATAAAAAAATCATTATAAAAAATCAGACCTGAATAATTATTTTCATTATACCTCGAACAGAACTTAAAATTAATATTTTATAACAAGAAACTTCGTTCCTATCTGGTGTCCCACGACACCACACGGTTTTTCCTCAATCTATGTCATTATATAGTAACAGTTGGAATACATGCGAACTGTTAGCCTAAAAAACATAAAAAAATCATTATAAAAAATCAGACCCGAATAATTATTTTCATTATACCTCGAACAGAACTTTAAATTAATATTTTATAACAAGAAACTTCGTTCCTATCTGGTGTCCCACGACACCACACGGTTTTTCCTCAATCTATGTCATTATATAGTAACAGTTGGAATACATGCGAACTGTTATGCCCCGTCCATACGCTTGGTGTTCGCCACGAACACGAACAAAGTTCCAAACATCGACCCAATCATCAAACACAAACAGTCGTCCTCACGCTTGACGAACGTGTTAGTATTTTGTGGATCGGCAAACATGGCGGACGAATAACGCGGCGGCATGGCGGACGGATAAAATCTATAATGTACTTAATACTATTAAAATAAATATACTGTACTACTACTGTAACTAACTACTACTGTACTAGTAAAATAAATATACTGTTTTACGATTATTTATCGAATAATAATTTAATATAATTCATTTAAATACTTTTAAATGAAGAAATAAAACCTTTACATGACGTCACACAAACAATATTAAAACATGATTTTGAGTTACTAAAAGGCTGTAAATAACGCGCCAAAAACTGCGACAAATAATGTATGTACTCTAAGCTGCGACTCGTCCACCACCCGTGAAGCTCGCGCGCATACTGATCGCTGGCCAAACGTGTGGATACACCGCGAACTGTTTGCCAAACATCCTTTGATCTGTGAAGAAAAACCGACACCGATGCCGAACACTGCCGAACACAAACACGAACAGGCGAACAACGACAAACACCCATCCACACGTCCGTTTTAGCTGTTTGCTGTTCGCTGTTCGCCATTGTTCGTCAAGCGTGTGGATGGGGCTTTAGCCTAAAAAACGTTATCTCAGTATGAATTTAAATCAAAGACAACGCAATAATAGCGATAAGGTAGACGTAGAAGTTGACTCACCATTAAAAAAATTAAAGATGACCTAATAGTACTCACAGTATAACTTGTTATGATAAGATGCATTTCCTTGTATTGTTACAATTTATCAATAAAATATTAATTAATCCTAGGATTAGTAAAGTGTAACCCTCAACTGCTACCATTTATTTATTTAATATTTAATAATAGGAGTATGACTGTATTCGGGAATACATATGTAAATGTCATCAAAAATATATATAACTACAGTAAAGTTAGGGTCAAAATAGAGTTTTTGGGTGATTCTTTTCCGATAAACAAGGGAGTCAGGCAAGGGGACCCACTCACACCCAAGCTTTTCTCGGAAGTGCTAGAGCAAATGTTTAGAAAATTCGAATGTAATCAACTAGGACTAAACATAAACGGATCACGATTAACCCATCTGAGATTTGCTGATGACCTGGTTATATTTGAGGAAAACCCAGGAATACTTGAGATAATGGTACAAACTCTAGCAGACAAAAGCCTAGAAGTAGGTCTTTAAATAAATTCAAGTAAAACAAAATTAATGACAAACTCAGTACTTGAAGATATAACTGTCAATGGAAAAAACCTGGAATATGTAATGGAATATGTTTACCTAAGACAGATAATATCACCTATAGACCAAATGTCCAAGGAAATCGATAAAAGAATTGCTGCCGGTGAAAACAATTTTGGGCTTTGAAGAAAGTTATGAAGAGCAAGGAACTGGGCATCAGAATCAAGAAAAATACATTTGATAGCTTTATTCTCCCCTGCATTACGTATGGCTGCAAAACTTGGGCTTTAACGAAACATCATAGAGACAAAATTACGTAATGTCAAAAATCAATGGAAAGGATTATTTTAGGTATCAAACTAAAAGACAAAGTCAAGAGTGCAGATATAAGGCAAAGAAAAGAATTGACAGACATTCTATCACATAGACATTTACATATATTGAAAAATGGGTTAAACAGGTGACTGTCTGGTACCCAAGAGATGGGTTCAGAACCCGAGGTAGTAAAATGAGAAGATGGGAAGATGACCTAAAATTGACCTTACCCTAGCCTACCCTATTGATCCTGACCTGGACCTTTGGTTGAGAGTGGCAGCAGATAGAGAGAACAGTGGAAGACGCTGGACTGAACATCTTATGAATACTAGGTGTATTAAAAAATATACAGAGATAAGTCATTAATGTAAACGTTCGGAGTAAAGGTTTTATTATTATAACTATTATTACAATAGGAGTATAATCATTGACGATTTAACTGATTGGAACTAGAGTAGCGTCGCTGCGCCTGCAAACTATTTCAAAATAATAAGATAGGTTTAAGTTAGCTTAAAAAGTATTTATTATACTTAATTAGAAAAATAATTAACAAAATTAATGAAAAACCCGCTGTTTCATTTCAAAGCGCAATTCTAAGGGACTCGCTTTGAAACAAAAATACGCTATATGCCTCTTCACACATAGAGAGTTTTCTAAGTCCATTTTTGATCAAAATTACATCGCTGATTTTGTTATCTTCTTAACTTCTGAGTTATTCAAAAACGGATTTTGCAGGCACACGTGGATTAAGAAGTAATATAAATTAGCATTAAAAACCGATTTAGAAAACAAAAATACATAGCGGATTTTGCAGGCGCAGCGACGATAGACTAGAGTAGCTGATAAGTGTCCCGCTCGTGGGCTAAGACCTGATCTCCATATAGAAAAAGTCTTAAGAGTTCCACTACCAGTTTGGCGATTTATAGAAGGTATTGTAGCTCCTTTACGGGTTCAGTAATTATGTTTCTGCCAAGAGTAACAATCGCTATCACGTATCTATGATTAAAACCAGGACCGATGGCTATACAATATACATGTTCTCCGAGGAACGATGGGGAGTCCTACAAGTACATACACCTAAGTAGACCCACAAAGCCGTATAGCCACTCAGACCACAAATAAATATATATATAGATGCAAATTGTTATCTGTCCCGAGCGGGAACAAAACTTCTGCCGACTGCTTTCATCCAACAACAAAAATTAAAACTCCCTCTTTGCTTATAAAAACGACGGTTGTTATTCAGTTTGACTTGAGGGGTAAGTTGGCGAATGCGTGACGAGAGTGTTACGAAAAGTGTGATTGGGCGAGGCAAACGAAAGCTGAGAGGGAGACAAAAGTTGGTGAAGATAGAAAGAGAGAGAGAGTTACGTTTCGTATATTATTGCAGACACAACTAAAGAAGTTTTACTTCAGTCGTGTTGTCTAAAGTACGCTCGTTTTTTGAATGTTTGAAATATTTCACAGAAATATATTTTAAAATCTAGTAGGGAGAAAAAAATACTTATGAAGAAAAAAAATATATACTAAACTGCTACTGGTTTGTGTAAACTATGTTTTACTGTTTTTCTCCTTCAAATCAAAAATAACAAAAATCAAAACGGGTCAAAAAATCCTCGCATTAGAATTTAACGGTTAAGGATTTATAGCGATAAAATTTACAATCAGTTGATATCAACAGTTGAACCAACTATAAAAACGTGTTTGATTCTATTGTTATTAATTTGAAATCATGAAGCTCTTGGCTTTGGTTCTGTTGGTGGTGGCGGTAAACGCCAAACACGAAATATACATAGGGTAAGTTCAATATTAAATAAATATAACATACACACACTCCTATTTACTAAGTCTATGTTTTAATGCCTATGTTTTAAATAAAACCCGATACCTATTTGTGTTGTAATAAATGTAAATATAAATAAATATTAATACTAATACTCTCGGCGGTAACCAGACCCATATCCCCTGGATCAGAAAGCAAGGTCACTGCAAATGGTGCCAACGATTTACTCATGTTACGTTGTCTTTCTTACACAATTGTATTTTACTGTCGACTAGAAAATGCAATAATAATGTTACTAATCCAAGACGGAATAATATCTAATTATTGTCGATTTTTTAAAGACCAAATCGTAAATTGCTCTTTCTAGATGGAAATCCTACATCGTCAAACCAGATTCCTACGAACAGTTGAAAAAGCTGGGCAGCAAGATCCCAGAACTTAAGCTGGACTTTGTAAGCAATGCTGCGTTGAACAAGGAAGGTGTTGTGCTGGTTAAGCCAGAATATCAGGCTGATTTCCTGGATTTTCTGACCAAGGAAAAAATATCGCATAGAGTACACGTCGAGGATCTTAAAGCGTGAGTGTTGCTTATACACTATTACTATTTTGTTTGACCGAATCAACCTGTACTCTCTATACATTTTTGGGCATAGGTCTTTTCTCCATATAAAAGATAGGTCAGAGATCAATCTATCACCAGACCAGTGTGTCACTAGTTTGTGACCTGTGTGGTTGTGACCTGAAAACGACATTTTTAGCAAACAGCAATATTTAACGACTTGGTAAAGATTTGATTGGACAGCGTTGTCGAGCATTAGATGCTTTTTCATTTTGTGACAAATGAAGAGCTACTACTGCTTATAATAATTATATTGCTTGTAGCTGATTATTTTATCTTGCACATTGTTTCAAACTCACTTCAAGCTATTTTCTGTCGATGTCCAGATTTTTGAATATCTTTTTCGATTTTAGTCTAATCATTTTAGTCACAAATTTTAAATCACGGTAAAATACGTAAATAAGTAGAAAAACATTATATTAGCAATATTCTCTTCGCATAAACACATGTACAATGTACATATAAATATTTTATTTCTCAAAAAGATGAATGAAAACAACCAAGTGCATTACAAATGTATCGTTTAACTTTGCGTGAGTTCATCATCATCATCACTTCAGCCTATTAAGGTCCACTGCTGGACATAGGCCTCCCCGAGTTTACGCCAAAAACAATAGTCATTTGCCGAATTGTTCTGTGGTTGATGTAATGAAAGGCAATTGAGTGTAGATATATGTATTGATATATTATAATTTACAATATTCAATTATTGCTACGATAATAATACAGTGCGAAGTCAGAAAGGCGACTAGCAACAGAATTTATAATAATTTATTAATCGATTATGTAACATATCGAATATCGATTTGTTTCTAGGTGCCAATATGGACAGTGATTTTGTTTATAATTACATTAATAAAAGATAATATAATGTAGGCGCAGTCACCACGCTGGGCGGTTGGTGACCGCAGGGCTGGCTTTGTCGCACCGAAAACGCTGATGCCCGTCGGCCTGTGTAATTGTGTATTTCAAAGCCAAAAGTGGGATGGTTATCTCACCGTCGGCGTCGGTCGGCTTTTTAAGTTCCAAGGTGGTAGTGGACCTTGTTATCCTTCAGTCTCCTGTTACGACACCTACGGGAAGAGAGGGGGTGCCTATATTCTTTACTGCCGTAACCACACGACAAGCTAGTTGAGCTGGCATTAATTAATTTATCAAAATAAACTAGTAGCCAGCAGGTTGCAACCAGAACTGTGTTAAATTTTAATTAACTTTATTCAAACGTTTACGTTTCTCCTCCAGACTAAAAGTGTAATTACATTAAACGTTTTTTAAACGATTTTATTTAGCTTGACCAGTAAGTTGTGTGTTTGGGTCTTGGAATTTTACCCCCTTTCTGATGACAAATTAATCTGATATTTGGTACATACTCCTAATCTTGATGACAATACAACATTATACCTTATGATTGTAAACCCAAAATGGCCGCCGATACAAAATGGCGGATCACATATAACTTCACAACAACCTCAATATTGGTATCTAATGAAAGGACTTGATTGGTAAAATAGAGCTCACTATGAAAGATCCAAGATGGCCACCGTTACAAAATGGCGGATTACATATTTTCCACAAATACCTCAATATGGGTATTGAATGAAAGGGCTTGATTGGTAGAATAGGTCTTACTATGAAAAATCCAAGATGGCTGCCGCCACAAAATGGTGGATTACATATTTTACACAAATACCTCAATATGGCTATTGAATGAAAGGGCTTGATTAGTAGAATAGGTCTTACTATGAAAAATCCAAGTTGGCTGCCGCCACAAAATGGTGGATTACATATTTTCCTCAAACACCTCAGTATGGGTATCGAATGAAAAGGCTTGATTGGTAGAATATAGTTTATTAGATAGTGTAGGTATATTTATTACTAATCTAAAAACTACTCAACAAAACTAAAAACTTGAAAAAAAAAATAAACAAAAAAAATTAGCTTATTTTATTATTAACTAGATGACCCGGTGAACTTCGTATCACCTACGTATATTTGTGAAAAATATAGACAAAACACTTTCTGAACGCAACAAGACATTAAATTTACCCGCTGGGAACATTTTGTATTGGAAAATTAAATCGTCGTTTTAGTATTTTCCGTTATATATTATTTATGTTTCTCACCGCTCAAACCTTCCCTAAACTTCCACAAACATTTCAAGATTAAAATGAGCCAAATTGGCCCATCCATTCTCGAGTTCTTTTAGCGAGACTAACGAACAGCAATTGGTTTATATATATAGATTAAACTATTTATTTCAGATGACTGCATAAACCCTTTCTGTGAAACAAAAAGACATTAATTTTTAATTCATGTAACTCTTATTATTACACGGAGACAACGGGTCTATGCCCAGCAGTAGGGTGTTATAGGCTGACTCGTACTCGTAGCTCGTTATGTAAATCTTCGTATCGTCTTCGTATATGTATTACACTCGTATCTTAGTTCCAGAACTCAGACAGTTGATATAAATGGGGTGAAATCAATGGGTTCTGATGTAAAGCTAGGTGTACCCCAAGGGTCTATCTTGGGCCCTTTCTTGTTTTTGGTTTATATTAACGATTTACCTTTCTTTGCAAAAAGCCTATGCGAGATTGTCTTGTTTGCTGATGACACTTCCCTTATATTTAACATTGATAGAAATAAATCAAATCTTGACGATGTGAACAAAGCACTCTCGGAAATACTCACTTGGTTTAGTTTTAATAATCTACAGCTTAATGCAAAGAAAACGAAATGCGTTCTATTCTCTTTACCAAATGTTAAATCTCCACCCATTGAAGTTGTAATGAATAATGAAAAATTAGATTTAGTTGAATCAACAGTCTTTCTGGGTGTAACTATAGACAGAAAACTTCAGTGGCATTCGCATATTGCTGCATTAGCTGGTAAGCTCAGCTCTGCAGCTTACGCTATTAGAAAAGTTAGACAGTTAACAGATATAGATACTGCTAGGACTGTATATATACTTTAGTTATTTTCATAGCATCATGTCATATGGCATTCTTATGTGGGGATTAGCGGCTGACATTAATGCTATATTTATTTTGCAAAAACGAGCAATAAGGGCTATTTATCAACTAAGCTCTAAAACTTCTCTTAGGGAGAAGTTCAAAGAAATTGGTATACTGACAGCTGCATCTCAATTTATATTAAATTGTATTCTTTTTGTGCGTCGTAATATTAACTTATATACCAAACATGGCGATTTGCATGGTCGCAATACAAGGAATAGGAATAACCTTATAATGCCTCTGTACCGATTACAGAAGGTGCGTGGGTCCTTCATGGGTCAAGGTATACATATCTTTAACAAGATTCCAAGTGATATCTTGGAGTTACCCTTTGAAGAGTTTAAGAATCGTATAAAAAATTGCCTCCTCAACAAGGGCTACTATACTGTCAAAGATTATTTAAATGACGGGACAACTTGGTCATAAGCTGACAATGATTTTTACTTGTAGTTGTATTTTATTCGCCACGTCAAAACAGTTACTTGTCTATTGGTTTGGAGCGCATTTTAAAGAAACTACCTTTTAGGAGGTGTCTAGTTCTTAAGTAATTGAAAATTATTTACTGCTATGATTACCGGGTATTTTATTTTGTTTATAAATTTAAGATAAATTTGTGATGGAAAGTGACCTTACATAATTTATTAAGTCAAAGTCATTTTTCAATTTGACGACTCTGTATGAAATATGACAGGGAGAAAAAAATAGCCCTTGACGAGTTTCTTGCCGGTTCTTCTCGTTACAAGGTCTCCCGCCGTAGGATTTGCGAACCGATGGCGTAGCTTCATTGACGTTCACAAGTGCTGTATCAGCCTAAAATGAATAAATTATTTGAATTTGAATTTATCTCTGCTCTAAATATGCTATTTTAGCTTTTTCGTAAGTTTCTTATACTAAATATTTTTTGTGGACTTTTTAGTTAGTAAAATTTAGTAGTTAGTATCTAATACAAAAACATAATAAATATTAAAAATATAAATTATTGAATTTAAACTTCTTTTGAAACGAAAATGCGTCACGATAAAGAAACAAACACACAAATGATATTGTTTTTTTGCATGGCGCTTACGACTTTTTTCACGAGACCGTGATTATAGTCTATAGGACAAACTGCAAACACTCTTAATATTTTTTATTGTATAATTTTTCGTGTAATACCCAGACATGAGGAAATTATAAACATTTTGAATAATTATCATGTAAAAAATACCGACCGTATCATAAAACTAAGAGTGGCACGGTGTCGTCTCTTGTCAAAGATTTTCATTGGAATATGAAACTTTGTATACTTACGGGTGCTGTAAAGGACTCACAATAGGCGACGCCACGGTCCCCTTAAGACTGAATAAAAATTCATCATATCAAAGATTTCGACCGGACGAGTAAATCGTTCCATAGCTTAATTGGCTAAGAGCGCTGACACGGTTTGTCGGAGGTGCGGGTTCGAACCAGCCTGGAACGGTCGGTATTTTTGATATGATATTAAAAATAAGTATGATTTTTTTTGTTTCAGTCAATTTGACTTAGAGGATAAAGAAATTGAGGAACAAGATCGACGAACTCGTTCTGCAAACGGATCCAGGTTTCCTTACGATAACTACCAACCATTGGAAGTGGTATGTTTTAGATTCTATTGAAAACTACACAAATTATAAGATTGGGCGGCTTATGCAGTTGGCAGGGTTGCTTTCTGCTCTAAGGTTGCGGGTTTGATTCTAATTGTATTCATTCATTCTGTTTATTTATCACAAAATATCTGAAATAATCAGTAGGCTACCTAAGACACACGTCACCAAACAGACACATAAACAAACAGACGTCAAGGCAGGCGCCTTAGGAACAAATGACTATGTATGGTAAATGGATTTTTTTATCATTATTTGTAAAATCTACTAATTATTTTAGTAACAACAACAACGATCTCAGAAGAACTCTACTCCCTAATTCCTAATTTTAAGGACCAAGTTTTACTGCATAATGTTTACGCCTTATGCAACCTCTGGGTACTGAGCCAAATACATAAAATTAACAAATTTTACGTTTACAGATATATGAGTACATAGACAGAATCGCTGCACAGTACCCTGAAACTGTAACATTGGTCGAAAATTGGAGATCATTCGAAGGACGCCCCCTCAAGTACTTAAAGATTTCTAGGGACAATTTCCAAAGTAATAAGCCTATAATTTTTATTGATGGTACAATGCACGCAAGAGAATGGATTTCTCCGCCCACCGTAACCTATGCCATCCACAAACTCGTTGAAAACGTAACTGAGCCCGATCTCCTTGAAAGGTATTACTGGTATTTACACAGACTAATATGAGAATATATATAGTACCTGGGTGACCGAGCCTAGCTCGGTATTTATTTTTCTCGGTATTTTTATATTTTAATTTTATTTAAAGAATAAATCACGAGTGAAATTAAAAAAAAGGAAAAATTATAATCTGGAGACTGAGATTTGAACCCGGGTCAACACGTTTCGATACCCGCCGATTTCCTAATAAAGCTATTACAGCTATGTTGACAGCGGTGAAATTAAGCTTCGTATTCTAATGATATTTTTTCAGTGCCTAAAAACAGGGATAAAACTACATTTTTTAAAAATGAATCCTACCTAGATCAATTTTTCGCCCCCGAAATCCCCTGCATACTAAATTTCACGAAAAATTTCGTTTCATATTCAACAGAAGTTAAATCATTCCATTGTTCAAATATTTAAACATTTTTTCTTGGTTTCAGGAAAGAATGTGGCGCAAAACTCGATCCACTGACCAGCACTTCTTAAGTCGTCTGTGTCCAGGTGTCGATGGTAATCGTAATTTTGATTTAGAATGGGACACGGTTGGTACAAGCTTCTTCCCTTGCGATGAGATTTATGCCGGAAGCATGTGACGTTCTATTACTATGTGGCATGGATAACCAATCACCATATTTATGATAATCCTGGTCACGGCACCAATTGAAACGTTCTATACTATGGTATATATGTGATATACTTATATCATCACGATAGCAATTGTAACTATACCTATAGATGACCTAAGACCCATTATCATATCCTGGTCACGGCACCAATTGAAACGTTCTATACTATGGTATATATGTGATATACTTATATCATCACGATAGCAATTGTAACTATACCTATAGATGACCTAAGACCCATTATCATATCCTGGTCACGTGGACCATTTTGTAATGATACTCCTATGGTGCTCCGATGACTAATCATCATGCTTATGATAATCCTGGTCACGTGGACCATTTTTGTAACGGTCTACTACTATGGCATGGTAACCATTTACCATATTTATGATAATCCTGGTCACGGAGACCACTTGAAACGATATACTACCTATGCTATGGGGTGTGATGAGAAACCACAAATTATAATATTGTAAGATCCTGGTCATGAAGACCAATTGAAACGATACTCCTATGGTGCTCCGATGACTAATCATCATGCTTATGATAATCCTGGTCACGGCACCATTGTGACGTTCTATTACTATGTGGCATGGATAACCAATCACCATATTTATGATAATCCTGGTCACGGCACCAATTGAAACGTTCTATACTATGGTATATATGTGATATACTTATATCATCACGATAGCAATTGTAACTATACCTATAGATGACCTAAGACCCATTATCATATCCTGGTCACGGCACCAATTGAAACGTTCTATACTATGGTATATATGTGATATACTTATATCATCACGATAGCAATTGTAACTATACCTATAGATGACCTAAGACCCATTATCATATCCTGGTCACGGCACCAAATTGTAACTATACTCCTATATGGGATATATGTGATATACTTATATCATCACGATAGCAATTGTAACTATACCTATGGAATGATAACTATTCACCATATTTATGATAATCTTAGTCACGTCACCAAAGTGTAATGATCTCCTATGGATGACCTAAGACCCATTATCATATCCTGGTCACGGCACCAATTGAAACGATCTACTACTATGAGGGTGTGGTAAGAAAGACCCCAACATATATAAAATTATAACATCCTGGTCACGGCACCAAATTGTAACGATCTACCCTATGGCATGATAACTAATCATCATGCTTATGATAATCCTGGTCACGGCACCAATTGAAACGATCTACTACTATGAGGGTGTGGTAAGAAAGACCCCAACATATATAAAATTATAACATCCTGGTCACGAAGACCAATTTGTAACACTATCATGGTAGTGGCGTTACAAGCTAATATTAAGCTTAAGAGGATATCAATTATCTTTGGCCTTATAATTGTGATCGTCTAGTATAATGAAGGACTCTACGTTGTGTTTGATTTTTGTTTCAGAGTAACTTCAGTTCTTTTCATGGTATGCCGAAGGAAAGACATAGTATATGTTATTAGAAGCCTTGATTTCTATATAAACTCTAACTAACATCCTATCTAGTCATTAATTTAAAATAACATCTCTGCACAATGACATTAAATTACTGAAATTAATTTATCCTAAGATTTAATTGAAAGATATTTACTCTTACCAGTGATATAATTACTATAGATAACCAACTTCTGGAATACTATTAAAAGGAAAGAAAGATATAACACCTTATAATTAACTTATTTAGAATTAATAAGACTTAGTAAATTACACTTACCAGTGATATAAATACTAAAGATAGCTAACTTCTGGAATGCTGTTAAAAAAGAAAGAAAGATATAACACCTTATAATTAACTTATTTAGAATTAATAAGATTTAGTATCCTAAAATTTAATTATAAAGATATTTACACTTACCAGTGATATAAACACTATAGATAACTAACTCCTGGAATACTATTAAAAGGAAAGAAAGACATTAAACTTTATAACACCTTATTAGTAAATTAATTAGGAATTAATAAAATTTAGTAAATTAGAACCGTTAAGAATAAATAGTAATAGACTTATTTATTTAGAAATAACCATCACCTACTGTTTAACTAAATATCTGACGTCTCCCCAAGAATGTGTAAATTATAATTGCTAATATTTTTAGTGAATCTAGATAGCTAAAATAGAAATAGAGTTAAATAATTATATATAGGATATTCTATCATGACATTGATTAATTGAATAGTGTCTAAGTTTCTTTTACATGTATTTTTAGTTCAAACCTGATATAATAGATAGATTCTAATAACTCTAAACAAATGAAATAAATAAAAATATATAAGTAAATGAAATAATGATTAAATACATATTATATAGTTATTAATTATCTTGAAATAATTTATTCAGTTAATAAATTATCTCAGATAATTGTGGAAAATAATGTGTGGTGTTTGCTTGTATGTGTTATTCTGTTAGGATAGGGTTTATAGGTATTAAGGAATTAAAAGGCCGGGTTCAACTGAACCCGGGAGGTCGCAACCACCATTCCCCTCCGACCCCAACCGATCCACACCGTGCTGAAGGCTCTAAATTAAATTAGGCACAACGTTGGTGCTATCAAATCAAAAGATAGGTAGCAGGTAGGAAATGAGAGGTCCCAATTTTCTACAATAAGTTAGACGGAAATATATCCTGTCTAACAAATGCTTGTTTCATATCGCCGCAGCGCAATCATGCAAGGACTGTATTTGAGTAATCCCTTGGGACGTCATATAGACATAGCCAGTGAATTACTAGAGTTGATGTAATTACCAAGCTGTAATCAGACATGGTATTAAGATGCGTTCCACGTGAACAAAAGGAGATCGTGTCTACTGATCTTTTCATTGTGTGCTTACTAGCCCATACGGGAACTTCGGTCACACAACTACTTTGAAATTCGATCACGAAACCTACTACTTTTGCCACAATTGGATTGTGTAGTGTAATTTCCCATAGGAAAGACCTACTGAGTTACGGGTCTATAGTCAGCTATATTGTCAAGCCTCGCCACCATTGTGAGATGGGTCGTCGGCGACTAGCGACAGGCGACAGCGCAACCTTTCGAGTGTCCTATAAGGAAGTAAAAAATAATTAAAGGTATAAGACCAACGTGTAGAGTAGGTGTGTTGTGTAGGTTTGTCTTTGCATGACTCACAGCATTCAATGAAACAGCATTCATTAACCAGAATAGGTTGTTCAATTGAAACATTGAACCAGTAATTAAGTTGTTAAACATTTGATTATATCAGGCTCTCTTAGGAACTGAATGGATTTATCAAAGGACATGGTAGTGTCGAGAGATAAATAAAACAATTAAAATATAACATATTCATTTACTCAATCAGAATCTCTGAGAGTATCTCATTGTCACAATGAAAAGAGAATGTATATTTAATAGGTTTTATGATCCATCAATGTTTGTATGTTTGAAAAACACAAGAGGACTTGATTAAGGCTTGGCTTAAATCTCAGTAAATCCGCCTTGGGACTTAACAGAGACTGTCCACAAAAATTAGCAATAAATTAATTGGAAAAGTGAATATGTTTCTCTATTAGTATAAATAGAACTACATACCACTGACCAAATATAAATCACTAACTTTTGTTGCAGTTCAAACAACTACCATACACTGGGTGTATGATGAAGTTTGTCCATGTCTCTCATCAAAGATGAGGAATTCTTATCAAAGATAAGTAAACGTACGTATAGTATTTACCAAGAACATAGTTCAGTTAGGCAAACACAAACGCAGAGGTTGGTAGGAAGTACTCGCAACTTTCTTTACTAGATAGACCTTGATTAGGAACTACCTAGCATCGATGACGCGAAGAACTGTGGCTTAGACAGGCCTTGCCTTATAGGGGAAACCTATAATAAAACACTGGCGAATACAAACATTTATGGATTCACCTTAACATAGTTTATATAGTTCAATGAAGTCATCGTGAAATTGAGACACTCCAGTCCACCAGATACCTCGTTTTGACACTTATTTAAGAACATAAGTTCTTAGATCAATGTTCAAAACTACAATAGTTGTGTAATGTCATAGATCAGTGTATAATACCTCATCTTAGAATGAATTCAAGAGCTAAAAGCATCCTTGAACGCACTCATTCAAGACTACAACCACTTTGTTACCTCGTTCCAACATATATTTAACAACTACAAGTCCTTAAATTAATGTTTGAACTACAAAAATTTGTGTAATGTCAAAATGAAGCCAAATATACATATATATATATATATACATATACATACATACATATACATTCATTAGAAGTATATTTATATGTAGAGAATATTCAATAAGATACAACAACTAATCATTAGTTTGTTTATAGGTCATATTATAGAAATATCCACCACTCCATTTACTTCCAAAGTAATGACATAGTAAAATTTCATTTCATTATTTAAATACACCCTAACGAAAATCTTTTTAACCCTTAATATCTAATATGATAGTTTTAACCAAGATTCATTCAATTTATATATATACTTTAAAGTCAAACAGATGTAATTTCATTTTAGTCTAACAACATCGTATTGTGGTTATTTACTTAAATTAGATTTCCTTTTATCAGTTAAATTCAATATAATTATGGTCATAAAGCTTATTTCATAATAATTCCATTCATAAATCAATCAATAATTAATAATATCAATGTAAACCTTTTCATAATTATTTTATTCAATTATCAATCAATAATTAATAATATCAGTGTAAACCTAAATAATAATTCCTTTCAATAATCAATAATTAATAGTTTCGATGTAAACCTAACTAATAATTCATTAGATATCTTTTATTAAAAATCTCCGTAAAAATTATAAAAATCAGTAAAAGAAACACAACATGCAGAAACCCAAACATGCAAATAAATAAAAATTAATGCATTCGAACCAATCAGGAGCGCTTCTTCACAGGTCTTTCACTGAATTTATTTAGCGGATTACAATTAAAATTTTATAATAACGAATTGCACTTAATATTAATCAGTAAAATTAAATTAAAACTAATTCGCGATCTACACTGAAGTTACATAGCCACACTCAGCCGGCTTATGCTAATGAAATCTCTGAATCAAATCTAAAAAATACTTTTTAGGTATTTCTATCTTTAATCTAAGTCAGAGTTCCATAGCTTAGCCGGCCAAGAGGCCGCGGCGGCCGCGGAGGCCTACGTACTCCGAATTCAAATTTGAATGTCAAACTGACTCTCCCGAAATTGACTGCCATCGTATTTATTTAAAAATCTCGCGTCTGTTTTTCCCCCACCCTAACACGTTTACCAATGCGCTCTGCAGTGATACCATACACTCAGCAATACCCGTGTCACAAGGAAATTCGGTGATAACCGCGGTACACAGCAGTACGTTCATTGCTGTGTTCAAAATACGACAATCCAATATGTAATTGTTTTTCCTAATAATTTAATCGATAATTTATAAGTCATTATAGTGCAACACAAAACAAGGAATAAAATTATTACTTCCTCAATAAATTGAGCTTTACTGGCTGTAACCACTTTTATCCGATCCAAAGGAAATTGCATAAATCAATTAAACAAAACCACAATAAAAGATAAACAATAAAAGGGAAAAACAAATACACATTGAATAAAGCTGAAGAAAAAAAAATTGTTAGTTACGATAAATTTGTATGACGGTTGTGGAGAATAATGTATTATTCAACCGATTTCGAAAGGGAAATTATTTAACCGATCATTGTCATTTTTAACCTTATGTGTTAATGTAAAGTAAATACACGTCAATTTTGTAGTTTTTAATCCAAACACGGTAATTGAAAATCTTGCGATGGCAACCCTGGCGTAATGTGAGTCCAACAAAAAACTGTATCCAATGGATACCCAATGCTTAGGACCGGGTTCCACCA
This sequence comes from Melitaea athalia, assembly GCA_905220545.2. Taxonomy (NCBI): domain Eukaryota; kingdom Metazoa; phylum Arthropoda; class Insecta; order Lepidoptera; family Nymphalidae; genus Melitaea; species Melitaea athalia. Next base: position 18,407,939 of record HG992189.1, on the reverse strand, counting down.
TTTAATAAAGCTATGTTTCGCTTAATCGAATTTATAGTTCGATTCTAATATTGGTTTTCGTTTAATTATTATTATGAATCATTCGTACGGGCACACAGCAAAGTGCTGTTTTAAGACTTTTTTCAGGCAATCCCTTTAAAATTCCTCTCCGTAACAAACATCCTCATACTTCAAGGAACACAAAAAAAAAAAAGAATTAGTGCAATCGGTTCAGCCGTTATTCTCTAACTGCGTTTAGTTTATGTTAGTGAAATGCAATTTCCAGCTCTAAACTTTGTTAAATGCGTAAACCGACTTTATGTCGAACTAATCGCGATTATATCAATCAGTGGAAACTGGCCCTTAGAACATTCCCTCGCATCTGTCAACACAAAATTTTTAAGCCTGTCTCGAATATAAAATTTATCGTCTAATATTTCAACAGGTTAGTCAAACTGTTTGAGTTCCCAGCAATAAATTCCTATTCTTAAGTACAACTTAAAATTTGAGTCCCTTAATGGATTTGAACAATTTTCGTTCATTGAATTGACTGTTTTATGTTTACGTGTCAACTCACATTTCAATTTATGCGTTTGTTATCTTAAAATTTATGGCACTACTAAATTAGAACTGAATTGTGTTTACGTGTCACGTTACAAGCAGAGCATTCTCCGAAGTTGAAGTCAGAGCTGTTGCCGCAATCATGCATGAATACCTCGACAGGATCGCTATTTACATTACCGTGCATAGCTGGGGCAGTATGATATTATACCCTTGGGGACACAACAGTTCCCTATCTCAGCACGCCTTTTCACTTCATCGTGTTGGTGTCGCCATGGCCGAAGCAATAGATGAATTAGCCCTTCCACATTTTCCTAAATACGTGGTTGGTAATGCGGCCTTAGTTCTTGAGTACGAAGCGTCAGGTGCCGCTGAAGATTACGCCCACTCTATAGGAATCCCTCTGTCTTATACTTATGAGCTCCCTGGTATTGGTGAAGATGTATTTCATTTGAACCCTAAATACATACACCAGGTCGTTACAGAAACCTGGGCAGGCCTCGTTGCTGGAGCTAGATCGGCGTTAGATTTGAATGTAAAATAATAACCATGAAATGTTGTATTTAAAATTTGATTAAAATAAAAAGTTTGTTTCAAATGTGTTTTTATTATTGTATTTAAAAAAAATTATAATAATAATAATTTACCATCTAATATAATAAAAATGTAACGGATCGCTGTCTGTACATGGAAGATATATGAGAAAAATATTATTGCGACCTTTATCAACGCAAAAAGAACCCAAAACAATGATTTTTAGAATTTTTGTCTGTTTGTCTGTCTGTCTCTGCGTTTGTGCACGTTAATCTCAGAAACGGCTTATCCGATGTAGATGTGATTTTCACTAATATATAGTGGAAAGCTTCACTTAATATTTAGTGATTATTTCTTGTCAATCGTTCATAAATAAAGAAAGTTATGCCAATTTAAAGAATCACGTTGAACATGAAAATACCCAAAACGCGGACGAAGTCGTGAGCATAGCTGGTATACTAATAAATTGAAATGAAAAAAAAATGGTAATTTTCTGCAAAGTATGCGATCACTTCAATCAAATATTGGCAGTGACAATAATTATCACTATACGTAAATGTACTGGTAGTGAAAAACTATACTTATACATTTTACTCGACTTTTAGTTGTTTAATTGCTGACTTTGATATTATAATCAACATAATATGACATATAATTATGTTTCGATTGAGACATTTGCTAAAAATCTAGTATCAGTTAAAAGTATGAGCAATTTTTTTCTACACAACTATTAAAGGTATAGCCAGTTTTTTTTTTATACAACGAATAGAAGCATACTGAGGTCGGGCACAGCATGAAATATCCTGCTCAAAATCTGGAGCAGCCTGACTGGAGAAGTACCTCGACCTTACAGAAGATCACAGCTAACTAATACCTACAGCTTTCAAGCGGAGTTGTGTTCCTTTGAAGAGTAAGCGGACCAGGGCTCCTGAAGAGGATTGCGGGCAGGGTCGACAACGCACATGCAAAGCTTTTTTTTTTTTAATGTAACCAGGTCGGCAAACAAGCGTACGGCTCACCTGATGGTAAGACCGTAGCCTATAGACGCCTGCAACACCAGAAGCATCGCAAGCGCGTTGCCGACCCTATCCCCAATCCCCCCCATGAGCTATTTATTTTTTGGTATTGCAGGCATCTATAGGCTACGGTAACCGCTTACAATCAGATGAGCCGTACGCTTGTTTGCCGACTTATCGTCCACACGCGATCATGGTTGCTGTAAAGTATCCGAAGACTCAGGCATTTAAAAACCTAAAAAACCGCGATAAATGCGAAAAATTTGTTTCATTATAGTGCTATGTTCCTGAGGCGAGTAAAGAAGCTAGAGCTTCTGAGGAGGGTTTTTTTTTTCGTATAGTAAGTGCCTATGGGCAATTACGATGCGGCTGCGGTAGCCGCTTACCATAAGGTGAGCCGTAGGAATGTTTACCACCCCATTCTGCCGTAAAAAAAGTGCGTGCGTACAAAGTACGACATGTCAGGATTAAAACTTCTTTGGCAAACTAATTTTTGAGTCTCGTACTCTCGTTTATATTTATACAAATCTAAAGCTTTAGATTTCCGTGCCAGTGCCATCTAGTTAGTTTGCAATGTAATACTATCGATGTTAATGTAATAACCTTTGCAGTTCCTATAGTACACGCTATGTGGCTCTGTTGTTCGACAAAAACGTTGACATCTTCGTGACGCTAATGTTATTATTATTGCGTTTCATCCGTCAAAATTTTCCCCTTATGCGCCCAAGGAAGTTACACTTCAAAAAAATGTGCTAAGTTTCTAGTTAGTCTTACGTCTGAGTTATATGAAAATATTTTTGCTTTTCATTTTCAAGGACGCTGTGAGTAATCGAACAACCTTATCTACTATTCTTATAGGTATCTAATTACAATCAAAAGTCAAAACCAATATGTATAATCAATTACATAAAAACTACTTGTTCTAATTACTTCTTTGTAATATTATATTATGATACTTTTTATAGTTACAAATAAAAGACACACGACAAAAACATGAAAAAAAAAATCTTGAAGTTATCTTTTAAACGACATTTTACTAATAAGATAACACATAACAAAATTTTATCTTAAATATGCAATATTACTCTTAAAACCTGCCTCGGAGAGAGCACCTTAGGCCCAATTGTTATCATGTACACCAGTACACCTGATAGCCATCGTTACTCATAATGGGGAGTGTGTTCGCCAACCCGTATTGGAGCAGCGTGGTGGATTAAGCTCTTCTCCTTCTCCTACACAAGGAAAGAGACCTATGCCTAGCAGTGGGATATTACAGGCCGAATCGACTCTTAGAATAAATAATGCATGTTAAGCCGTAGGCGTTAATTCCTTACAAATATTTCGACGGTCCCTACGTATATAAAGACATGTCGAAAATGGCGTTTTTTTTTTATTGCACAATTGGCTTTAGAAGTTCCATATGCACATACCTGTATAGGAATTTTTTTTATATATTATTTATTTAACGTCATTTACAAGACGTATATGAGTACAAGTATGATATTTTTAACGAATAAGTGTCGTAGATGCGGACATCTATTACTTATCGTTTTGTACGTTGTTTTAAAATGTGCGCCACACGGTGCGAACGCGGTCATGTCTGACATAGCGTCATTTACTCCGCTGCTTGTTCGCGTGGTAAAATATTAATGTTTTTAGATTTAGTGGCGTCTTTTTAGTTATAAGTATTCAACAATACTAAAAACCATGAATAAAAGTAGATCAAAGTTATTTTTTGGCTATAATGGATATTGCAAACTCCAGAAATGATATTTTTATGCGTTTCTGAAGCACAAGATTTAATAAAAATATCGGTTTGAAAAAAATAACACAATTCTACGTTTTTATAATACATTTTATTTAAATTCTATTTTATAAACTTTTCTTTTTTTCCGCGTATAAAAAGGTATGTCAGACATGTCTTACATACTTTTATTTTAATTTCAGCGTAGAAACAGTCATCTATCGGTTTTTCTAAGAAAACATAAAAAGAGAAAATATTTATAAATAACATTATGAAGTTCCTAAAGCTAATAAAACATTATAGAAAAAAAAATATTTATAATTGTACATAGAATTATTTCTAGAGCGGTTTGAATCTAAAAAACGCTCTCCTGTAAACCTCGGTTTTTGACATGTCTTTATGTACGTAGGGACCGTCGATTTGTGTAGGACACGTAGATACTATTCTTAGCGTAGGTGCTTGTAGGTGCCCTTTAAGTGTATTGTATTACAAAAGTTATTATATGATATATTTACTCTACTGTAAATTTTATGTTTTTTTTTTTTAAATTAGTCATATAATTGAATTTCGTAATATAACATTTCAAATTCTAAACTTTCCTAAAGACAATAAAAGTTATTTAACTTAAAATTTTCGTTCACAAAAAGCCAGTTGAACCCGAAATATAAACGCCCAAAGTTATTCACTCAACAGAAATAATACGAACTAAATTTTACTCATTATTGAGATAGAATTGTAGCTATTACCGTTAAGGAGTTTCACCACTTATTAGAGCAGGGCGTAATTAAGTTACGTTTCTCGCATGATAAATACAGCTTAGCGAAGAATTCGAGACGATTCCGAAAATAGTTCGACGAAGCTTCTAGAGAAGAGATTAAAATACTTCGAAATTTGAAGTTTATGCTTAGTATATAAGTATTTTAAAATTCGTTTATAATAATGATATTTAACATTTATTTCGGGACTAGCCCATATGGTGTTAGTAACAATGATTCTTAAAATCTAGTGTTAGTCTATTTATTTTAAATTTGTTTATTAAATTAAAAAGTTAAATTTGTTTAATAATAATTGGTCTTTTATTATAGAAGTTAGAGAAACAGAAAATTGGAGAATCTGTAGGTGTACCCAATAGATACGTTCGTACGATCACCCGATCACGTATAATTTTAGAACTCCCTATTGTAGGGACCAAATTGTAATATAATAATTTTATAATATAATACAATTGAGGAATTCGCTTAATTGTCATTTATTAATATTATTATTACGTCCGTCATTGCTTTTCATGTTGAATTAAGCTGTTTTGAATCAATTAGACAAAGATAATTGTATTTGAGATAGCATAATTATATTGGACTAGCTTCTGCGCGCGACGTCGTCGGCGTGGACTCAGCTCCTATTGGTCTTAGCGTAATGACACATAGCCTATAGCCTTCCTCGATAAATGGGCTATCTAACCCTGAAAGAATTTTTCAAATCGGCCCAGTAGTTCCAGAAATTACCGCGTTCAAACAAACAAACAAACTCTTCAGCTTTATATATTAGTAAGATAAGCTGTGTCCCGCGGTTTAAACGGCGTTAATTTGAATGTTGTGTAGCCTATAGCCTTCGTCAGTGTAGACTATCCAACATAAAAAGGTTTTTTCAATTCGAACCAGTAGGTTCTGAGTTAAGCGCGTTCAAACAAACAGACAAACTCTTTAGCTTTATAATATTAGTATTGATATCAGAATAGTTGTAGTTGGGAGTGTATTGTCGGGCCTTCAATTTTGCCTTCAAGTACAAAGAAACTAACTAATTGAAGAACTATTTTCGAAAAGAATCAGTCAGTCAGTTAGCCAGTTCAGCCTATTGCAGTCCACTGCTGGACATAAGCCTTTTTTAAAGTGGGGAAAATCCATCATGGATACCATCCGGCGCGGGAGCACCAGAGGGTTATGTCAGACTCCTAATGACTAAAAACCGCCACGTGTGGGCCGTCGTCCGCCTGGGTGGTGCGAGATGGGGTCGCGCTAGCAGTCGCCACCTCGCCCCGGCGGTAGGCCCGGACGTCTAAGCGTGGCCGCACACGTACGGTTTCCTCATTAGGTTTCCTGATCCGGAATTCCGATTCGGAGACACGAATGCATACCTTACATACAAAATATTCTACTCGGCGCAAACGTTCTTAAATTTTTCGGACGGAAAAAAAACCTAACGTACGGTTCGAATCTGTGGTCGCGCGTTCGGGTGTCCGAATGGAAAAAAAACCGAATGACGTCATCCCGAACGCAGCGTTTGCTTACATTGCTTCGAATGACAGCACACGGACGGAAATTTAAATTCAGAATCGGCTCGCGTTCGTGTTGAGTGGACGTACGTGTGTTACATTTTTAGTTGGTTTTTTTTCGTTTTACGTTTGTTTTCATTATGTGCGAGCCCGAAAATTTGATCATGGCAGTAGAAAAATACCCGTGCTTATGGGATATTCATCATGAAGACTACCACAATAGAGATATAAAAGATTTGGCGTGGGAGCAAATCTGTAAAGAGCTTTATAATGTTTCCTTTTTTTCTTGTTTAGCGCCAATAAAAGTGCTATCCCAATTAATTCTTCGTCGTCCATGTCCATGATACGTCCTTTCTCGAAAGCGTTACTATACCCACTGGCGGCAAACATTCCGAATAAAAAAAACCTAACGTCTGCGCTAGGATCACGGAAAACCTAATCTGAATTCCGGATCAGGAAACCTAATGAGGAAACCGTACGTGTGCGGCCACGCTAAACATCCGGGCCCCGGGACATAAGCCTCCCCTAGCCCAGACATCCCGGTATTCCGCAATCCTCATCCAGCCTAAACCGGCAATCTTACGCAGGTCGTCGGTCAAAAAAAGGCAACGTTGTAATACAGATCCCTTATGATCCCTTATCCATCTATATGTATCAATGGAAATCTATCCATATTTCTATATAAAAAGCAGCTAGTTTAGTACATTATTTTGTATTGTTAACTGACTTCCAAAAAAGGAGGAGGTTCTCAATATATACTCACTCACGTATATTTTTTTTTTATGTATGTTAGCTCAGAACTTTTGACTGGGTGGACCGATTTCGATCAATTTTGTTTTAATCGAAAGATGTTGCGTGTCATGTGGTCCCATTTTAATTTAATTGAGATTTGACAAGTACTTTTAGAGTTATATCTAATAATGCGTATTTACGTGACTACTTTTTCGTCGACCTACGTTATATTATACCGCATAACTTTTTACTCGGTGTACCGATTTCGATGATTCTTACTTTAATCGAAAGCTAATACTTGTCTTGTAGTCTTGTTTAAATTAGATCGAAAACTGATTACAACTTTTTGAGTAATCTTTAATAGCGCGTATTTACTTGACGTTTTTTTCGTCTTATTACGTTGTATTACTTGTCGATGTAATATTGAAGTCGGTTTTTTTTCGTTTGCGAGCAAACACAATTATAATAATACTGCTTTCAAGAAGAGACTATGTGTTCTTGTGGTAAGTAAGGTAACTAGATCTCCTTTGGGAATTGGGTCGGCAACGCGGTTGCGATGCTTCTAGTGTTGCAGGCGTCTATATGCTCCGATAATTATCGCTTACCATCAGGTGAGCCGTACGCTTGTTTGCCAACCAAGTTTTAAAGTATGTGTGTACTTGTGTACGCACTACGCACGTAAGAAGTTATACATCATTGGCTAGCTAACTTCACGTTGCTTACTTCTTCGTGTCGGTTATTTTCCTGACGCTGTGCGTGCGCATCGTTAAAAATTACTCTCATCATTTTTCCCTAACGCACCAAAAGAAGTATTCTTGAAAAATGTAAAAATAAAATGAATATCCTATCGCCTTTCACATTTAAACTCCCCTACTAGGGTTAGTAGTTTTTAACAATAGAATAATTAAGTTCTGAATTTGTGCTGAATTCAGAAACTTTTTTGGAACGTAGCCATTAAAATCAGCTAAAACATTTTAGAATGAACGTTTGATCTCTTTTCAGTTGAAGTCTGGTTTTATTGTAGTTTAAGCGCAATTAATTCTGTTTTAAATTAATATAATATGTTAACATTTTAAATCATATCAAAAATTTTCGATCCAGCGGGATATGATTTAAAATGTTTATAATTTTATTTATTTATTTATACTTTATTGTACACCACAACTACATTTTAAACATTAAACACATTTATATACATTTACAGACTGTGAAGTACACAGACCACAGATATACTCCGTGGTGAAGTACAATGTTTTGTACAATAATTTTCTCATGTGTGGGTAACACAAAAATAAAAATAAAACGAATATAATATGGTTCTCAATTCCATTGTAATTTTTCATGTTTGTTACCATGGAACTTTTTACTGGTTGTACCGTCTTCGCTTGTCGTCCCATAAAATTTTGATTTGAGCGAGATTGGACGAGTATTTTTGAGTTGTCGCTAATCATGTGTACTGTGCAATGCTTGTCAATGAGAGTTGAAGTAGTTCTTTTATTTGTAAACAAACACAATTATTTATTTAAAAAATCATCATCACTTCAGCCTCTCGCAGTTCACTGCTGGATATAGGCCTCCAAAAGTGGCGCATTTGAGTTCACGCCAAAAATCCTGTGTGTTTCAAAGCAATTCAGCAGTTGCATGGTTATCCCGCCATCGCTCGGCTTTATAAGTTCCAATGTGGTAGTGGAACTGTGTTATCCCGTGGTCGCCTCATACGACACTCACGGGAAGAGAGGGGGTGGCTATATTCTTTACTACCGTAGCCACACAGCTTGCTTATAGTATACCAGCTGACCCCGCAAACGTTGTTTTGCCATATATGTTATTAACCCCTGCAACCCCCTCTTGTGGGTGGAATTTCGTAAAATCCGTTCTTAGCTGACCTATACTCGGCGAAAGGAATATTACTACCGAATTTCAAGTCTCTACGCCTTATGGTTCCAGAGATATCGTGATGAGTCAATGGGTGGAAATCTCTTTTATATATACCTATATAGATTAAGCATTATTTATATTAAACTAACTATTTTTGCAGAAAAATGCATTTAGTTTTGTTAGGCATATTTTTCTTCTTAAAGTGAACGCAGGCATAAAAAATATTGTACAAACAATATTAATTATATGTCAATTCTTTTTCATTACTGACATCTACATTTTTTAAAATTTAATCACCGCTATCCGAATATTGTGGATATATGTTGTCGATTCGAAACGTTTATTTAAATACGTTCTTTAATTTTAGGGGAGAGTTTACCACATCGACGAGATGAACATTAAATGTTTGACACTTATGAAACCCATGAAAATGTTGTATTACAAAACAAAAAATATTTTGTTTTATTTTTCCCCCAAATTTTCCATTGTTATTTGCTATTCGGGACGGAGACAAATACAACAAATCAAAAACCATGAAAACCGATTCGGCCATTCTCGAGTTATAAGTGTTCGAACAAACCCTCTACTTTGTTTTATATATTAAGATTAAATCACGCGCTTGAAATAATTAATAATTATTTTTAATATAAAAACGAAAAACTAAACCAATGAAACAAACTGTCTAAAACATATTCACAAAGTTTCAAAATTGCTTCCGTTATAAACTCATTTTATTTCGAATAGTCGATATAAAATTTCTTATACTTCAACTTTAGTAAAAGTTTTATTGAAATGGGACCAATAACGATACTTTCTTCACAAGTTCGATTATCGAGTAGGGTAAATTCTGTTCAGCTGCCACTGGACTATGGAAAAAAAGTTGAAAGTGAATTCTGTCACTTGAAACTTTATAATAATTTGAAAATTAGAAAATTTGTCGGGGAAAATATACTTTCATTTCATACATTTATTGACACTACAAACATTTTTACTACAATAATTTAAGATTTTGGGACTACTAAAAATTACAAAAATTATTTAAAAACGAGATAATTACCATGTTAACTGAGGTAGGGCACAGCAGGAAATTTCCTGCTCAAAATATGGAGCAGCCCGACTGGGGTAGTACCTCGACCTTACAGAAGACCACAGCTAAATAATACTGTTTTCAAGCAGTGCTGTGTTCCTGTTGGTGAGTAAGGTGACCAGAGCTCCTGGGGGGAACTGGGATAGGGTCGGCAACGCGCTTGCGATGCTTCTGGTGTTGCAGGCGTCTATAGGCTACGGTCTTACCATCAGGTGAGCCGTACGCTTGTTTGCCAACCTAGTAACATAAAAAAAAAAAAAATGTTTTTTTATTTTCATTTTGCGGAGCTCGATATTGAAAACGAAAACACGGTAAATATTCCGTTTTTGAATAATTTTAGAAGTAAAAATAACCATGTTAATTTAAAATGTTATACCCAAAATTATATTTTCAAAGTACCTTCCTTAAATTCATTTACAAATATCACGTGTTGCAATGGATTCGCAAAACGAACGCCACGAACGAGATACTATAAAAGCCTGTAATATCCCACTGTTGGGCATATGCCTCATCCCCATGTAGGAGAAGGATCAGAGCTTAATCCACCACGCTGTTCAATGCTGGTTGGCGGATATATTCCCTACTATGAGTAACGATCGCTATCAGGTATACATGATAACAGCCGGGACCGACGGCTTAACGTGCTCTCCGAGGCACGGTGGGGAGACCCACAACGACTGCATAAACATCCAGACCACGGCAAACATCTGCATGGCCAATACAAATGCTGTCGTGTGTGGGGATCGAAGCCGCAACCGCCCGCGCAACAGCCAATCGCAATCCAGTGCTGTGACCGCTGCGCCAACGCGGCGTCAGAAGAAAATTCACAAATACTTTTTTAAAAAGACTGTCAGAGACAAAGACAAACGCTCAGACCATGACAATCTGTATGTACTATGCAAATGTTTGCCATATGCGAAAATCGAACTGCCATCAGTTCCTCTGAACACAGTTCTAATGAGCCATCGCGTGGAACATTACAGGCAGTTTTAGTACCATTTTCAAAAGTTTCGTTATGATAATTGTGTTTGCTCGCAAACGAAAAAAAGCCGACTTCAATTACATCGACAAGTAATACAACGTAATAAGACGAAAAAATAGTCAAGTAAATACGCGCTATTAAAGATTACTTAAAAAGTTGTACTCAGATTTCGATTTAATTTAAACAAGGCTACATGACAAGTATTAGCTTTCGATTAAATTAAGAATCATCAAAATCGATACACCGAGTAAAAAGTTATGCGGCATAATACAACGTAGGTCGACGAAAAAGTAGTTAAGTAAATACGCATTATTAGATATAACTCTAAAAGTACTTATCAGATCTCAATTAAATTAAATGGGACTACATGACACACTACACCTTTCATTTAAAACAAAATTGATCGAAATCGGTCCACCCAGTCAAAAGTTCTGAGCTAACATACATTAAAAAAATACAGTCGAATTGAGAACCTCCTCCTTTTTCGGAAGTCGGTTAGTAAAGTGGTCATTTATATGAATCGATGAAAATATTCCTAAAGAATATAGAACAGATATTATTATTAGGAATCGCACGACATCGTAAATCCACATAATAACTTCTTGTTATCGGTTCTCCCCAGAATTGCGAGAGTGTCATCTGAGGTATCAATATATTGAAGGAGAGCTGACGTCAGAAAAGGTACTTCATTTTTAAGCGACTTCCAAAAAAGATTTCGATCAATTTTGTTTTAATTGAAAGGTGTTGCGTGTCATGTGGTCCCATTTTAATTTAATTGAGATCTGACAAGTACTTTTATAGTTATATCTAATAATGCGTATTTACGTGACTACTTTTTCGTCGACCTACGTTATATTATACCGCATAACTTTTTACTCGGTGTACCGATTTCGATGATTCTTACTTTAATCGAAAGCTAATACTTGTCTTGTAGTCTTGTTAAAATTAGATCGAAAACTGATTAAAACTTTTTGAGTAATCTTTAATAGCGCGTATTTACTTGACTATTTTTTCGTCTTATTACGTTGTATTACTTGTAATTGAAGTCGCTTTTTTTTCGTTTGCGAGCAAACACAATTATAGTAAGTATTATTTCTAATGTATTCTATGTAATATTATGTTATAAAGATGGCTTAACCTGCAATAAATACTTCGACTTAGTAACCCTTTAAATCATAATCTGAAGTCATAGTCTACAGTCTGTTTAACCCTTTACCGTATGCGAAACCATGTATTTTACGGTTGTTATCTTTTTTTTTGCAAATAATAAAAGCTTTCAAACCATCAAATATTTTTATTTAGATTTCTTAATACTATGTGCATCAAATGATTAAACGGACTTTCGATGCTACAAGAGAAACTCAAGATGAAGTTTTTGTACTTTATAATTTAACACAACACACAAGCAGCGTGATAAACATGCAGACAAAACATAATTTGAACAATAATTTTTGCTTTCAAACAAAAAAAAAACCGTCTTGAATTACATCGATAAGTAATACAATGTCAGTAGACGAAAAAATAGTCAAGTAAATACGCGTTATCAAAGACTAGCGCCATCTTTTGATTACAAAATTATCATCGAAATCGGTCGATCTAGAAAAAGTTACAAAGTAACACACATAAAAAATACACTTGTATTGAGAACCTCCTTCTTTTTTGACGCCATTTAATAATAATAATAATATCTACTCGCGTTGTTTCCCATCACCTTAGAATACGTGTATAAGAAGTAGCTATTATAGCTACTTTTCATACCCAATGTGGGTTTGAAAAATTAGCTAGTGTATGCTCAAAATCCTGGTACTAATTCTCTTTACCTATTGTTTTTTTACCCCAATCCTCCGCAGGAGCTCTGGTCACTTACTCACCATAGTAGCACAACACTGCTTGAAAGCAGTATTATTTAGCTATGATCTTCTGCAAGTTAGAGGTGCTACCCCAGTCGGGCTGCTGCAGATTTTGAGCAGAATATTTCCTGCTGTACCCTATTTCAGTTATAAAAACATAAAAACATGAAAACTTGACTACCGTATAAAAATATTTATTAACATAATATGTGTGCTCATATATTAAAGTTCACTCTTAGAGTATATTCAAATATCGAGGTCGACCATCTTTCGAGATTGTTTTTTTTTTTGTCGACACGTAATATTCTCAATATGTCACGGTGAAATGATTTTGTCAATTCACTGTAAAGAAATTCGTTCGTTGTTTTTTTTTTAAAGATTAAAAATGTGATTTGTGGATTTTTAATCGTATTGCAATAATGATGATTTTTTTTTTAGATTTCAATTCGACTGAGTTTTTTTTTACTGTTTTAATTTATTTACAGAGTTTGAAAGAGGTTCGATGTTATTACATTGTATATAAGTGTAGTTTATTTTTTTACGTTATATTTTTGCACTCAAATCGTCAGATAATGAGGACTAGGGCTAAAGAGATGTTTTCCAAAATATTTTTACTCAATTTTATTAAACTGAAACAAAGTCGTGAATTTGTATAAAATGAATAAACAGTGTATAAAGAAATGTTTTACTTGCAATTACTAAATGGTGTCTACAAACATATTATGTTAAATTAATTGTTTAATTTTAACGCGCTTTTATTAGCTTTATCTGTATGTATGTAATATGTATGTAACTATGTATGTATGTATGTATGTATGTATGTATGTATGTATGTATGTATGTATGTATGTAATGGAATATTTGAACTTCATTTTCAACTACTTCTAGGAGTCTGATTAACTTGGAAGGCGTCAAAGGCCGATGACAATACAATACATATAACACGCTTTTTTTTTAATTGTCGTCTTGGCACTAAAAATTTTTTTAGTTTGATTGCTATTAAAGCGTGTGTTTTTTTTTGTTTTTTTAAAACTATAATTTATTAACGATAAACAGTATTGATTGAAATGAAACAGCTTTTACGGATTTTATCGCGGTTTATTAAGTTTTTTAAATTCCCGACGTTTCGTATACTTTACAGCAACCATGGTCACGGTCATAAATTACACAGGCCGAAGACGGGCAGCGTACAGGGCGCAGAGAGGCAGCAACTCGCCTACCCAGCGTGGTGACTATGGGCAACACACAAGAGTTCACGCCATTTTTGGCGCGAACTTGTCCACAGCTGGGCATAGGCCTCACCAAGTAAAAAAATAAATAAATAATAATAACTTATATATATTTACATATATTTTGTTTGAATAGCAGACGGTTAGACATCGTCACTATCCGTGGTCGTCTGCTTGAATGGTCCTTATGCAACGTTGCGCAAGGCTATCAGACGTTGCCCTTCGTCACAGGTCACATGGCTGGTCAATTTTAACAACAAAATGGGAGTTGAAAGTTTGGTCATGGTAATTTACATGTTTATGAATACAACCTTTTCCGGTAAGATAGCTTTGAGGGTACTTTGAAATTTAATACAAAATATGTTTTATTGGTTATTTTTGTTGTGAAGAAAAGTCCGATTGTTCAATTTTCAAGCAACTTCAAAAAAGGAGGAGGTTTTCAAATCGATTTTATTTTTTATGTATGGTCATAACTTGTCATTGGGTGTGCCGATTTTGGTGATTTTTTTTTTTAAATTTAAAGCTGGTGCTATTATTTTTCGTTTCGTCCCATTAAAATTTGATTGAGATTCGACATGTACTTTTGGAGTTATCCCTAATTTATGTGTATTTTATTGACTATTTTTTCGACTACCTACGTTGTATTAATTGTCAATATAAATTGAAGTCGGTTTTAGAAAATTAAAATTGTATTTAATTTCAGAGCCATATTCTAAAAAGCAATGTGTACTGTCTATTAGCAGACAGGAAGGCAGTTTTCACGGTCCATAGTCACAGCGCAGCGTAAAATGACTAACTAACACAACATTCAATTATTACTTCTAATAACTTATAAATAAAGTCTAAAATCGTACAAATGATATGCGATTAAGTGAGCAGACATGACACACGATTTAATATGATCATATACATTTACAGACGTTTGACTATGCTATGTTAAATCATTCTGTACTAGGCTGCAATTAATTGTTTTGATGCATTATCCTTCAGTGATATGAGCTCAGTAATTTCAAAATCGTATTGATTCAAACCGTAATATTTTGAACGTACATTTAATGTACGTGTAGTGCACTTATTATGGTAATGTGAATCTTCTTTCCCTATTCTTGTTTAGAGGTGTAAAAAATCTCGTTGACGCGAAGTGTGGGTTTGATTTTCGCCAAATATTTGTATGTATACAAATATTATAATCCTGGTCTGTATGTCTGATGTGCACTTGTGAAACTATCGACCATGGCTTGGAGAGCATGAAAGGAGGTCCGTACTGGTTGTTGTTATAGACATCTGATAGTCAACATTAGACGGTCATGATCAATTCGGTATCTTGAAGATATCTATACTAATATAATAAAGCTGAAGAGTTTGTTTGTTTGATTGAACCCG
Source organism: Melitaea athalia (assembly GCA_905220545.2). Lineage (NCBI taxonomy): Eukaryota > Metazoa > Arthropoda > Insecta > Lepidoptera > Nymphalidae > Melitaea > Melitaea athalia. The sequence continues at coordinate 18,392,695 of HG992189.1, read as the reverse complement.
CTTATCTCAGGATCTACTGGTCCGATTTGAAAAATTCTTTCAGTGTTAGATAGCTCATTTATCGAGGAAGGCTATAGGCTATATATCATCACGCCAAAACTAATAGGAGCAGAGTCCACGCCGACAAAGTCGCGCGCAGAAGCTAGTTAAAAAATAAAATTAGAGCACATTTTATAATCGATAGTGAAGGCACAACTGAATAGTTTTCGTTGTTCCTTGGCTACTCTTCACGTCGAAACTACTGAATGGTTGTAACTGGAACTTAGCATGCTTCGTTTCTATCATTGCTTTGAGTTAGTACTTAGTTACTTTTAATACTGAAACTCAGTAGTATTTTTTAGCAGAGATAATGCAAGCTAAAATGTTTGATATCTAATACATATCTTTATACGTCTATTGGATAAATATATTACTATGTGTCGGATTTTTCGTTTACCAAACGAAGCTGTAACTTATTGGCAACACTATCTTCGACGAAGGCGGAAATTAAGGACATTGACAAGTTTGCTACAGAGAAGCATCGTCTAGAGTTCTAGACTATATTTCTCATTTAATCTTATCGTGCAAATTTATTCCATAATACCTATCTTAAGTAAAAAGCCATATACAGATTGAACTTGATATTTTCGTCTATATATCTATACTAATATAATAAAGCTGAAGAGTTTGTTTGTTTGTTTGTTTGTTTGTTTGAACGCGCTAATCTCAGGATCTACTGGTCCGATTTGAAAAATTCTTTCGGTGTTAGATAGCTCATTTATCGAGGAAGGCTATAGGCTATATATCATCACGCTAAGACCAGTAGGAGCGTAGCACCAATGAAGAATGTTTCAAAATCGGGTTTTTTTCTTTTTGAGAGCTTCCGCTGCGTAAACGGTTAAAGTTTCGCACAAATCATGTATGACAGAATTGATCCTATTCCACGCCGACGAAGTCGCGCGCAGAAGCTAGTTATAACTAAAAATCCAATTTCTTTTTATTTGTATAATTGGCCACAGGGTAAGCGATTACCGTTGCTTTTAGATCCTGCAACACCGGAAGCATTGCAGGCTCATTGTCCTGGGGGGGGATTCGAGGGCAGTATCCACCAGGTACACAACACTGTTTGAAAGCAGTATTATTTAGCTGTGATCTTTTAAAACGACTTCCCCATTCGGGCTGCTCCATAATTTGAGAAGGATATTTCCTGCTGTAAAGTAAATACTTTAACATTTTATATCTTTATCGGGAACATTGAACAATTCGCAAAGCGATTTCCACTCAGTCGTCGAGCGATATATAGCTATGTACAATTTAAAACTAGTATAGTAAGTACAATTTTATAAAATACTAGATGGCCAGGTGGACTTCGTATCACCTACGTATTTTACTTTCTGAACGCACCTATAAATATTTGACAACCAATTGACAACGTTTTTGACAAAAGACATTAAGTTTCCCCGCTAGGAACATTTTGTATTGGAAAATTAAATTGTCGTTTTTAGTATTTTCCGTTATATATTATACTAGCTTCTGCGCGCGACTTCGTCGGCGTGTACTCAGCTCCTATTGGTCTTAGCGTGATGGTACATAGCCTATAGCCTTCCTCGATAAATGGGCTATCTAACACTGAAAGAATTTTTCAAATCGGCTCAGTAGTTCCAGAGATTACCGCGTTCAAACAAACAAACAAACAAACAAACAAACAATCAAACAAACTCTTCAGCTTTATATATTAGTATAGATATGTTTCTCACCGTTTAAACCTTTCCTGAACTTCCACAAATATCTCAAGATCAAAATTAACCAAATCGGTCCAGCCATTCTCGAGTTTTAGCGAGACTAACGAACAGCAATTGATTTTTATATAATACTAGCTTCTGCGCGCGACTTCGTCGGCATGGACTTCGCTTCTATTGGTCTAAGCATGATGATACATAGCCTATAGCCTTCCTCGATAAATGGGCTATCTAACACTGAATGAATTTTTCAAATCGGACCAGTAGATCCTGAGATTAGCGCGTTCAAACAAACAAACAAACAAACAAACAAACAAACAAACAAACAAACTCTTCCGCTTTATTATATTAGTTTATATAGATAGATAATATAACTTACAAAATCAAAGTGAAGATAATATGTGACTAGTATCATCATCATCATCATCTCCCTGCCCTTATCCTATTTATATAGGGTCGGCACAACATGTTCTTCTCTTCCTCAGACTCATGTTGTAAGTGATTTGGCATAATATTATTTTTTACGACCGGCCGCCTGCCTGACATCAACCCTCCTTGGGAATCAATAATGAGATATGTTAATAACATTATTATGATAATTCGTCAAGTTGCAATTTGTTTCCCATTTCATATTGATTATCTTCATTTTCTAGTAAATTTTTATCTTCATTAGGATATTTTTATATTTAGATTTTTCTAAGCTCAGTGACAATATGTTTGCATTCCTGACTTATGTTCAATTGCTTTATGGTTCTTTTTTTTGTGTTTACTAATCGCTTCTGGTTCAATTTAACGTGTCTCATTTTTTCATATAGTGTGTAGCCTACTCAACTTCAAAATATATTAAATATATTTTAATTAATATAATAATATCATTTAAAATATAATAAATATTTACAATATATATTTTACAGCATATATTATTACATTATTTATTTATACTATTATACATATATATTTATATATTAAATATAAAATAAATTTACGTACACACAAACTATTCTCACTGCATTTTATCGTATATATATTTTAACTACATAAAAAATATCGTCCGATCATGACGCGGCGCACGAGCGGCCGGCTCGATGCAACGAGCCAATCAAGGACAGTCTGGATCCGCACTCCCGCGCGAAGCCCGTGTCGCTTGCATTCTACTCGCTTAAATTATTAATCATTTATTATCGTGTTCTTAAATACTTTTTGCTTGTTGAACTATCTGCTAATTTTCTCCTTCTATATTTGTGGTGTTTAACTTCCGTGTGTTCTGATTGTGTGTATGACAGTATGACTATTAAATATTTCAAACAATAGTGTAAATAAATTGCTATAGTATTGGACTTGTGCATTTTAATATATCTCCTGCACACTATACACGCGCTTAACGCTATAACTGGTGACCCCGTAAGAAACACATTAAATGATAGTGGTAATTTGTGAAAAGTGCCGTTTACTTATTTATTTGAAATGCTGGCGAAGACTCCAATTCCCAAGAAACCAAAATCAAGCGTTGCAGGGACTAGCAATAGTACAAATACGAAGAAGTTTGGTTTCACAAACTCAAGTTGGGAATAGTAATGAGGAACGTACAAATGATGATGACGCTGAGAGGTTATCACTGGTGGCTTCAGAGCAAGAGTTTTGCACTTCAACTCCTAAAGAGTTGCCACGTCAGAGTAGAGACTCTATGTTGTCTACTCCACAGAAAGAACATTTTCAGGGATGTTTAAAACTTTATGCGGAAAATAAAATCAACAAAGATAATGTATGGAAGTTACATCTAATTGATGACATGGCGTCTATGTTACGTAGACAGGATGCACGTATGGATGATCTGCAGATAGCATCTACAGTGATAGATGCTTCGGCGAGGATTTACTCACTACGCATAGACTCTGTACATCATGATGTTCTTAAAATGGCGGGTGGATTGAATAAAGCGGCGAAGACAAAAGGGGGTAAAAAAGATGATGAGAATGGCACTCAAGATGAAAACCCTACATATTAGTCGACCCTATGTCCACTCCTAACTCTTCTTTTAACCCCGATCCCGGTTCCTGTCCTGATCCCGTTCGTATAAGGCACAATGATGCCCCAGTACGGGATGACGTCATATTTCAAACAATAGTGTAAATAAATTGCTATAGTATTGGACTTGTGCATTTTAATATATCTCCTGCACATTATACACGCGCTTAGCGCTATAGTGTTTATTTGGTGATAAAACTGTTCCTGAATTTGATCCAATGTCCAGTAAAATTTCAAATCTGCCATTGTCATTAATAATAACGTAATATACCAACACGTTAACACAATAGCGAACTAAACTAGCTTGGATCGGAAGTCGAAAAGAAAAGACAGTCTTCATTAAATTTTATGCAGCTCCAAAAAATAAGAAGGCGTATAATACCAGTCATAAGCTGATTTCATGACTTCTTTATTAATTTTAGTGAAAAAAATCATATGTGACTAGTATATTATTTACTTAACAAACATAGAAGAAATTTTCAAGTCGTTACGGAATCAACACTACAAAACGCCTTCGAGTGTAAATATGTCTGATGTAGGGTGACCATACGTCTATTTCACGAATGGGATATTTTATTTTTTTTCCACTGGAGTAGCAAAAGAGGTAAACAGCTTATAGTTAGGAGCTGCCGTAACATATCATCAAGTCAACTACAACATCCACAAGTCTTCTGGCCTATTTTACACAATTCAGTTATTTTCTCAAATCGGATTGTTCTTGAGTATGATATGCCTTATTTACATCAGTTAAAGACATTCTCATTGATTGCTTATTTTCACTATAAAATATAATTAAAAATCAGATAAAATATTAATAAATAAATATTTTATAATATGCACGGTCTTCTGTTATGGTAAGCAATAAGTTGCTTACCTAATACTTGTGTGTAATAGGTAATATCCATCTGTTATAGCTAAAATTTAATTTGACAAATATTAAATATACATAAAATTATTACATATATAAATACAAATATCTCGTTTATTACACCCAGACTCAGGCGGGAATAGAACCCGCAACCCGCGGAACAGAAAGCAGTGCCACTACAAACTGCACCAACGGACTAGTCAAATGTTAATATTTTAGTTAATATTTGTGTTTGCTCGCAAACGAAAAAAAAATAGATATAACTCGAAAAACACTTGTCAGATCTCAATCAAATTTAAATACGACTAAATGACACGCAACAAATTTCGATTAATTTTTTTTTATCAAAATCGGTCCAATCACTCAGAAGTTCTGAACATAACATAACGTAACATACATAAAAAAATACAATCGAATTGAGAACCTTCTCCTTTTTTGGAAGTCGGTTAAAAATAAAAGACTTTCAGTAATCAAGGCTATGCTTCAATAAAAATCACAGCACTATGACTAAAAATTAAATATTCATATCACTACATATTATAAAACAAAGTCTCTTCCCGCTGTCTGTCTGTCTATATTATATCCTTAGATCTTTAAAACTACGCAACGGATTTTGATGCGGTTTTCTTTAGTAAATAGAATGATTCCAGAGGAAGATTTATATGTACATATATGTATAATACATGTATATTATATGTATAATACATACATACAATACAATATAGTAGAGGAACACTGATAGTTTTAAAGTTTTCTAATATGATGTCGTAAATAAACACATTTTTTGCGCTTAGATTGCAAATATTGATTTTATATTTTATATTTAGTATCAGCATTGCACCCGTGCGAAGCCGGAGCGGGTCGCTAGTTTATTATAATTTTGTTCAAAACACAGATATTTACATAGTTTTAGAAAAAGTGTTCGATACTGGTATCACTTTAAGGTGAAAATAAAATAATATTATAATTATTATATTTCAAAATGCATATTGACTCTACATCGTCTCCGGTGATTTCCCGAGTTCTGAAGTAACTACGTAATATTATGACGTGCTCAAGAATCTTCTCTCCATCTCAAGGAAATATAGCCTTTAAATACAAGTACACACAAACCATAATTGTGTAGCAATAAGTCATCCGCTTAATAGTGATTATAAAGTAACAATTTGTTATGGAAGAAAACATGTAACCATTAAACGATATTTACAAAATTATTTTATTAATTACTAGCCGACCTGTGCCCACTTCGTTGGGCGTTAAAAGATTTTTACAGTAATTTGATATGTTTCAAGTTTTTTAAATTTAACTATTACAGAATAATAACGAATTTTTAAATGAAGTATACTTTGGTAAACGTCGTGAACACAGTCGCTGGGCGCGCCGTCCGCTGCTATTTTACATCGATGTTTATTTAGTTGGTACCTACAGTTCGTCAAGAGATGGCGCGATTCGTAACATCTTCTATTATTTTCACTGAATTTTATGTTCAATTACAATAAAATATAGCCTATATCACTCCTGAATAGTGTAGCTTTCTGTGAGTGAAAGAATTTTCATGATCGGATCAGTATTTGCGAAGACTACCTCGTATATACAAACAAAGTTATAAACTTTACCTCTTTATAATATTAGTATAGATATAGATATTTATTTAAGTAAAACTTCTTTACGCACGCTTGACTTGGGTAGTAAGCTGGTAACTGGGTGACGAGAGCGTTACGAAAAGTGTGATTAGGCGAGGTGAACGGAAGTTGAGAAGGAGATATTAGTTAGTGAAGGTAGAAAGAGTTACGTTTCGTAAGTTTTACTTCAGTCGTGTGGTCTAAATACACACTCGTTTTATTTATTTACTAGCTGACCCCGCAAACGTTGTTTTGCTATATATGTTATTAACCCCCGCAACCACCTCTTGTGGTGGATCCGTTCTTAGCTGACCTCTACTCTGCGAAAAGAATATTCGTACTAAATTTCAAGTCTCTACGCCTTATGGTTCCAGAGATATCGTGATGAGTCAATGGGTGGAAATCTCTTTTATATATATAGATTAGGACGTCAACGTAATACACTAAGAATAGGTACATTTTACTATTTTCATTATAAAATGTTACAAATTTAACATGCAAGTTCCGAAAAAAGGCAATAAACAATAAAAAACTAAATCAATGACTACAAATTAAGTAAACTTTAAAAAAATATATTACAATAAAAAAAAAAGCGTTAGAGGTTGTTGAACTTTATGTTGATTTGAGAGAATTATAAAACATTTAAACATTGTTTACAAAATATTTAAACATTGTTTGATAAACGTACCGCATATTATATCAATCAATTTTTATATTTATATTAATACTAGCGATCTCTGTCCGTCCATATTTTTTACACGATAAATAATAACCCACATATCATATACTAAAACCTTTTCCGAAACACGCTGCATCTTATGGTATAGGTAAGTATTATTCCAATCGGTTTAGTAGTTTTCGCAGTATAATAGAAGAATAAAACGGCTCTCCATTTATTATAGATAGAAGATTATAAAGCTGAATAAAGTATGAATGTAATACATATTTACATAGATTGAAGAAAGCTTAAATCTGTGCATAAGAATATTATTAAGTTACAATTTAAGAGCTAAAATTAAAAAATGTATTAGAGCTTATAATCTTTAATTTCGTTATCCTTGGTATGTCCCGTATGGTCTAGTGGCTAGGATACCTGGCTTTCACCCAGGAGGCTCGGGTTCGATTCCCGGTACGGGAAAGGATTTTTTTTTTGACATTTATTATTATTTAAAAAAATTCAATTCGAGCCAGTAAATCCCGAGATCAGGGCGTTTAAACAAACAAACAAAAGAACTCTTCAGCTTTATTTATTATAAAGAATTCATGGTTACCAACTCATTGAGTCCAACCATATACTATGCGATGTTTTATAGCCTACAACTTTCTAAATTGAACAGGCGTTCTTACATAAACGTATCTTTAACTTTATAGAAAATATAATATATTTAGTTCAAAGTTCTCAATTTACATAACAAGGTCATTATTTTGAATGCATTCGTTGAATGACATCAAAGTGGATCATTAATGGAATGACGTGATCGCTAAAAATAGTATTAAAACATTAATTAGGTTATTATGATGTTATTCTTATACCTTTGGTATATGTGTAAATCATTAAGAAGGATAGAATTTATTCGGGACATTATAAAAACTACAGAAAGTGAAGTTTGAGAATTTTTTATTCAAACTAAAAGTACAAAATGTTTAGTGCAGTAAAAATAAGGGAAAAAAAAGTCATAAAAAATTGTGACAATGTTATTGCGAAACATTGTGCAATTATGACTCATAATTGCACAATGTTTCGCAATAACATTATGAGTCATGAAATAATTTCAAAATGTTATGAAATGAAATCAATCTATACTAATATTATAAAGAGGTAAGGTTTATAACTTTGTTTGTATATCGGGGGTAATCTTCGCAAATACTGATCCGATCATGAAAATTCTTTCACTAACAAAAAGCTACACTATTCAGGAGTGACATAGGCTATATTTTATTGTAATTGTACAAAAAATTCAGTAAATAAGAAAAATATTAAAATATATTATCAAAATCGCAAAGAAACTATCGGCATCTGTCGCTATTTTTTAGTCTATTTATTTTATTTACTCTTATTTTAACCTTTCGACGACGAAGTTTTTTCGCTTCTTGATAGATGGCGTTGGAGCAACATTTTATTTATAAGTATGTTATTTGGCGATATTATTACGATTTTATACGTCAAATTCTAAACAATGAACCTAATAAAACAGTACTAAGAACTACACAACATAATTGCATCACAAAGATAATTAACGCCCAACGACGTGGGCGCGGGTCGGCTAGTACATAATATATTATATAGTAAAAATGTAACGGATCGCTGTCATGGAAAATAAGATATGAAAAAAAAAAATATTATTGGGACCTTCATCAACGCAAATAGCACCCAAAACAATGATTTTTTATTAGAATTTTTGTCTTTTTCTCTGTTTGTCTGTGCGTTTGTGCACGCTAATCTCAGAAACGGCTTATCCAATTTACATGTTGTTTTCACTAATACCGGGTGTATTTGGAACGCTTGAAAAAACGAAGACGTAGTAGAAGTAGGTAGATAGTGTTAGCATGACCTGACATGATACAAGTGAAGAAAACGTGAAAAGAATTTTTTTCTTGCCTTTTTTCATGACTTTTTTTTGTATAATCCGGTTTGGGAAAAATAACGAAACATAAATTTGAAGATAATGCTTTAAAATAATCGCGTTTTAAAAAAATCGGCAATGTCATTGAATACCACGTGTTCATGCGCGCCATCAGCTGACCGGCGCGAGGTCAACGTACTCCCGCACGCACTAGTCGCGCGTCTCGCGATTCTAAAATGTTCTTAAAAAAACGTTTCTGAGATAAATGGTTATTTGCATTATATAGTATATGAATAGTATTAGGTTTAAATCTTTTCAAGCGTTTCAAATACACCCGGTATATTGTGGCAAGCTTCACTTAACATTTAGTGTTTGTTTCATGTCAATCGGTTCAAAAATATAAAACAGTTATGCCAATTTAAAAAATCACGTTGAACATGTAAATACCCAAACGGTGTTTATAATCCAAAATAAACCAAAATACAAAAAATGCTGTCCAAAGTCACTATCCGGCCCGGACGAAGTTGCGAGCATAGCTAGTGACTAAATAAACAAAGCTAAAGTACGGAAAACTATGAATCGACATAAAAAAATACAACGATTTGAATATTTCAAGGAGGACAAACTAAAAATTGCAGTCACGATTCAACCTGTAATATCCCACTGTTGGGCATAGGCCTCTTCCCCGTGTAGGAGAAGGATCGGAGCTTAATCCACCACGCTGCTCCAATGCGGGTTGGCGGATATATTCCCTACTATGAGTAACGATAGCTATCAGGTGTACATGATAACAACCGGGACCGACGGCTTAACGTGCTCTCCGAGGCACGGTAAAAATTGCAGCTGAACACATAATTATCTTGGTAGGATAATAACGATAAAAGTAATAGGAAGTATAATTATACTGAAAATTACAGTTGTTATTGATAAGATCGAAGTTGTTTACAGTCATGTGTCGGTGATAATGGCTGGGCTGATTTTGGAGGGACTTTCACTGCCAGATAGCTGATGTAACAAGGTGTAGCTTAGGCTACTTTTATTAATTTTAGATTTTTTTTTTATAACCGTCGCTAGTATAATACTTATGTATACAATGTTATTGCGAAACATTGTGCAATTATGACTCATGAAATAATTTCAAAATGTTATGAAGTAAAAAAAAAACATAGCTAAAGTACGGAAAACTATGAATATATCATAGACACAAAAAATACAACGATCTGAATAGTTCAAGAAAGAAAAACAAAAATTGTTGCAAAAAATATCATTTGATGTTGTTTACATGTGTCAAGTCTAAAGTTACATTTGATAGTATACAGAATGTCGGTTCAATTCTCGCCTAGAGCCTAAGTGTGATGTATATTTATTTATATTTCCGTTTATTATAAAATTCTGTTTATTATAAAAATCAGACGACGGTATGGGTGTTACAAAACTACCCGAAAAGCCGAAAAGAGGTTAAATGGGGCTTTATAACGAGTCCATTCACAATATTGAATAACTATAGTAACTAACGTTGTATAACATACCCCAAAAAAAATAAAAAAAATATTATTATTTTCACCGATGTGCAAACCCTATTTCAGTAAAATCAAAGAGTAAACTACGCAGAATGTATCCACATTTCTACCTAATTCGCGGAAAGATAAAAATTTTAAAAGACAACACTTTTTTTTTCAACTTGTAATTTTTTGAAGCCAGCACTTGAGTATAATGACATCGTTGCATTGAGGTAGCAAATATTTATGAATGAAAAATAGTAAAACTATTAAAGTAGACAATTATTAGGTAAAATAGGTACGTAGGCCTTTCTGTTAAATAATCTGGTTCCCTGACATGACAGCTTACTAGGGTTGACAAAATTTTTGGTATTTTGAAGATTATAATCTGAAGAGTTATAAGATATTTATATAACAAATATATTTTTAGAAAGCTTACGCTTCGGCCTTTAATATCCCACTGCTGGGCATAGGCCTCTTTCCCCATGTAGGCGAAGGATCAGAGCATAATCCACCACGCTGCTCCAATGCGGGTTGGCGGATATGTTCCCTACTATAAGTAATAAAAAAGTATTAATATTTTTTATAAGTTTCTGAAATAATTTTTCATTCCTATTTTACATCGTAATTGACAACATTATATAAACTTATGAAGGATTAATGATAAATAGATAATCACTTAATAATGTATTTGTATTTACAACAATAATCATAGCAATGTTATGAATGCGATAAGATAAATCTATTTATTTTACATTAAATTGCTATTTATAAAACATTGTTTAGTTTTATAATATTTTGATTTTTATAAAAGACTAGCATCCCGTCCCGGCTACACACGAGAATTAAACAATTTTTTTTTGCAAATATAATATAGCCTATGTCACCCGCGGACAGTGTAGCTTCCGAACAGTGAAAGAATTTTTGAAATTGGTTCAGTAGCTTCAGAGCTTATTAAATACGAACAAGCAATCAAATCTTTCCACTTTATAATATTAAGTATAGATTATAGTAGGGGCGACGTAGAACATCGACCTTCACCGATCTGATAACTTGATGAGACATATTTTTTATCAAATATAATTTATAAACAAATATGCCTATGATAACTTGCCTATCGAAAAGTGGTCAAGACTCAGAGACTTTGGACAGTATTTTTTAGATATACTTATATTTTGGTTTATTTTGGATTATAAACACTGTCGTTTGAGTATTTACAGGTTCAATATATATTTTTTTAATTGGTATAACTTTTTGATTTTTAAACCGATTCACATGAAACAAACACTTAATGTTAAGGGAAGCTTGCCACAATATACGAGTATTAGTGAAAACCATTTTTATTATATGTATTGATGATTTCTTTATATAAAAATTTACTTTATTTTCAGGATATTTACAAATATCATCCTAGGAAGGAAACTTTATTTTATAATAGCATCTCGCTCAGGCTTCGGACGGGTGTTTAACAAAAATTTCAAAACAATTTTTTCCCTAAATTTAAAAATAAATAATTTTTCAAATCGGTTCAGTAGTTTCGGATCCTATTCAATGCAAACGAACAATCAAATATTTTCTGTTTTATAATATTAGTATAGAAGTATCCATGAAAACTTGAAATAAAACAATTCGATGATTTTAAAAATATTTTTCATAATTATTTTTGAAATTACATCAGAAATATTGTGCTAAATTTCACCATCTATTTTATTAAATTAGAACGAAGCCTTTTCAAAACGTTGTGAAATCGACGCCATAATTATAAAAGACCAGCACACTGACAATGCGCGGCACTTGAAACCTAGTTCTTCGTGTATCAAGACTAGTATATTATAGTATTAAACTAGAAAAATAAGTACGAAAATGCATCGTTGCAGTCGTAGTAGAACTAGGAGTAAAAGTCGAAGTAGAAGCAGAAGTAGAAGTAGAGATAGAAGCAGAGGTAGAAGCAGAGATAGAAGCAGAGGGAGAAGTAGAGATAGAAGCAGAGGTTGAAGTAGAGATAGAAGCAGAGGTAGAAGTAGAAACAGAAGCCGCTGTGATTCCAGGCATAAATCATGCCATAATTCTGGCACAAATCAACAATTACCGCAATCTGGAACACAGTTCAGGTCACATTGTCTTGGACATCACGGACGTAAGAGAGATTATAGACACCATGGCCATAAAGATCACAGATTTAGAGGAAATGGCCACGGACCATGTGACCACCATAGACACCATCACGTACATAGACACCATGGTCAACACGGAGAGCTTAACTTTATCGGGCATCTTTTTTGGAGACCATGGGGAAGATTTGAAAATTTTGAACGACGTGGTTTTGGTGAATCTTCTAGACCATGCTGCTGCCAGGGTCCAGAAGAGAATAGAAGCCCTGGAAGATGTCAAGGAAATAAAGAAAAAAATGCTGCAGGGGAAACTCTGTTGGTTCGAGGGATTGTGATTCAAGAAGACAGAAGACCGAATTCAGTCTAAATGGATGATATTATATTGACTATCAACAGCATAAGGCATGTTTAAATTTTTAATATGTTTGTATTTATATTATTTTTTTTTTATCTAGTAGATATTTATCATATTAGTGTCATGTACGTTGCAATTTACTGATAGTTATGTTTATAAAATAGTAAAACATAACGCATCTAATGTATATTATATTATAGCATTTATTATCAATGTAAATGTCATATTGAGTTACATGTTCTTTTATATGTATTTTGAAAGATTTTAATTAGTTAAGACAGATTCTTTTTATTAACCGACTTCAAAAAAGGAGGAGGTTTCTCAATTCGACCGTATATTTTTTTTTTTTTTTTTTATGTATGTTCGGGCATAACTTCGTCGTTTATGAACCGATTTTGATAATTCTTTTTTTGTTGGAAAGGAGATATCCCAACTTAGGTACCATGATAAGGAAACCAGGATCTGATGATGGGATCCCAGAGAAATCGAGGGGAACCCTCGAAAATTGTAGTGACGACTAATGCGTTTTATCACTTTTTCCTTAACTACTATAAAGCACTACTATTTAATGAAGGTCTGGAGTCGATCTGATGATGGAGTCGAAAGACAGTTGAGGGAAATCTTCAACTATTTACAGCAATCACCTGCTGTTTGAGCTTCATTCATTTCTATTGATGAGAACTTTGCACCCAAATGAGTCGAAAGTGCCATTACAGGTCTGATGATGGAGCCCATAAATAGTCGAGGGAAATCTTCAACTATTTACAGCAATCACCTGCTGTTTGAGCTTCATTCATTTCTATTGATGAGAACTTTGCACCCATATGAGTTAAAAGTGCCATTACAGGTCTGATGATGGAGCCCATAAATAGTCGAGGGAAATCTTCAACTATTTACAGCAATCACCTGCTGTTTGAGCTTCATTCATTTCTATTGATGAGAACTTTGCACCCATATGAGTTAAAAGTGCCATTACAGGTCTGATGATGGAGCCCATAAATAGTCGAGGGAAATCTTCGACTATTTACAGCAATCACCTGCTGTTTGAGCTTCATTCATTTCTATTGATGATAACTTTGCACCCATATGAGTTAAAAGTGCCATTACAGGTCTGATGATGGAGCCCATAAATAGTCGAGGGAAATCTTCGACTATTTACAGCAATCACCTGCTGTTTGAGCTTCATTCATTTCTATTGATGATAACTTTGCACCCATATGAGTTAAAAGTGCCATTACAGGTCTGATGATGGAGCCCATAAATAGTCGAGGGAATTCCTCAATAATTTACAGCAGTTACTTTTTGTTGTTTGACGACCGCTTTGATATAATGGTGCATGTGCCGTGTCGGCGGCGCCTAAACACCGACGGTCGCGGGTTTGATTCCCGCTCGGAGTGTATATTTATGTTTATACAAATATTTATTTTCGGTCTGTAGGTTTCGGTTCGGTCCCGGAGAACACGCTAGGCTGTCAGTCCCGGTTGTATATCACGAACACCTAATAGCGATCTTTACTCATATATAGTAAGGTACTTATGACGACGCGTTAGCGCAGCGGTCACAGCACTGGCTGTTGCGCTGGCGGTCGCAGGTTCGATCCCCGCTCACGATGGACATTTGTATTGACCATATAGATGTTTTTCATGGTCTGGGCGTTTGTGTTTGTGTGTTGTGTATGTTTCCGGACTCCCGACACAGGAGAAAACCCTACTGAGGGCCGTTGAGTGTGAAGCGTTTATTCATTGTTTATTATAGTAAGGAATATATCCGCCAAACCACAGTAGAGCAGCGTGGTGGATTAAGCTCTGATCCTTCTCTTACATGAAGAAAGAGGCCTATGCCCAGTAGTAGGATATTACAGGCTGAAGCGTTTTATTTTGTTGGGCTTACTTAATACTGCCGAGAAGCATCCTAATTAGGTCTACACATCACTAAAAATTGTAAAATAAAATAATTTTTAACAAAAAAAAACCGACTTCAAACAGGAAACTAAAAAGTAACAAATAAATTTACTTAGCACAAAGTAATTCTTATTTTGATTTAGTTAATCAGAAATTATAAAATAAATATTTTATAATTTTGAAGTCGGTGCCAAGTAAAACAATAACTAGGTATAGGTATTATCAATTTTTCTCACCCCTCAAGCTAATATTGGCAGGTAATTATTACGGAATATCTATCCTGTAGTAATTAATTATCTTCTTATAATAGTATTCGGAGACCGCGCACGGCATAAAGTTCACAAATTCGGTGAATATATGTGGTGGATATAGTTCTGAAGGCACCGACTTCAAAGTTATAAAATATTTATTTTATAATTTCTGATTAACTAAATCAAAATAAGAATTACTTTGTGCTAAGTAAATTTATTTGTTACTTTTTAGTTTCCTGTTTGAAGTCGGTTTTTTTTTGTTATTATCTTTTGTTATCTTTCTTTTAACTATTTTTATTCTTATGTGAGGTACACCTTATTTGGATGAGATTTGTCAGACATATATTGACAAATATAAGTACATAATATACTATCACTTAAAAGAAATAGGAATAATAAGGTTAGATTCATTTTTATTATGTTTAATTCTGTACGTTTTTAAATATTTTAAACTATTTATTTACTTATTATTTCTATGTTTCAGCATAATAGATATCCTATAAACTAAAATAAGTAAGAAAGACGCAGACTTTTAAGTGTATTTATATGAAATAAAAATAAAAAAAAATACTAATAAATAAATAAAAAAATCAATAAAAATCTAAAAATCTCTATCATATAAAAAGTGTAAGTTCTTAGGTAAGCATGATTGTTTTTAATTACATGTTGTTCATATTTAAATAGTATTTATTATTACGATTTAAATATGAACCTATTATTAGTTTAGATTTTTAAATTTCTATTTAAACTCTTAATTGTAAGTAAATAATGTCTACATATTAAACTGATATTTAATATTTATGTTTTATATTATAAATATGCCTTGATATATGATACAAGCAAAAACAGAAGAATACGAAGATAGGCAAAAAGACGAATCTGACATAAAAACATTCAATAAAACATTGATTATGAATTAAGGAAAATATTGTGAAATTAATAATACTATTAATATAAATATAAATAAAAATGTAATTATTAAACAATGTTGTATTATTTTTATAC
Source organism: Melitaea athalia (assembly GCA_905220545.2). Classification (NCBI taxonomy): domain Eukaryota; kingdom Metazoa; phylum Arthropoda; class Insecta; order Lepidoptera; family Nymphalidae; genus Melitaea; species Melitaea athalia. The sequence continues at coordinate 18,376,776 of HG992189.1, read as the reverse complement.
CGTTTCTTTTATAGCAAAAAATATAATATAAATTTTTTTTGTAGTACATACGGTCTATGTACGTTAACGATAATTGTTAACAAAAATAAGTTTAATGAACCTTTACCAATATAAGTAAGCTGAAAGTTTAATTAAAAGCTGAAGAAAATTGAATATTTTATCCTCCCTCTTTTTAATGTAGGTATATATTATACTACATAAGAATTTTTCTATTACTATTGTTAGTTCTGTTAGGTAAATTAACAAATATTTAAGGTCTTGCAAAATTATTTCAACAAGTAATTATCATATTAAATAAAAGCAACAGAGACAGCAGTTTTATCATCGCTCTTGTAAAAAAAAATCTATCTATTTTTTACATAATAGTACCCAAGCCCACTTTTATATTCGTTATGTTAAACATTCCGCATCGTAACTCTGAGTGTTGGTAACAGATAACTCGTGTAAACAGGATATATGGTGGGACATACTGTTTAAAAAATCGTCTAACAAAATTATTAAAGGTTAACCTTTAAAAAATAAATGTAAAATATGTTAATAGTGTAGTAGGCGACCGCTCTGGTGTAGTGGTGTGTGATCCGTATCGACGGCAAAAGACCGACCGTCTCGTCGGTCGCGGGTTCGATTCCCGCTCCGAGTGGATATTTGTATTTATACAAATATTTATTTCCGGTCTGGTTGGTAGTCCTAATGGGTCTCCCCACTGTGTGTCGGAGAGCACGTTAAGCCGTCGGTCCCGATTGTTATCATGTACGCCTGATAGCGATCGTTAGTAGGCAATATATCCGCCAACCCGAAGTAGCGTGGTGGATTAAGCTCTGATCCTTCTCCTACATGGAGAAAGAGGCCTATATCCAGCAGTGGGATATTACATGCTGTAGCGCGAATTACAGAAAAGTAACTTTTATCTGGGGTAGGAGGACACAGCAGGTTATATCCTACTGAAAATCTAGACTAGCCAGTATGGGGATGTAACACGACCTTACCTGACCTCAGAAGATAACAGATAAATAATAATATTTTCAAGCAGTGTTGTATTCCTGTGGTGAATAAGGTGACCAGAGCTCTTAAAGCGATTAGCTGTAGGGGAAAAGTTGTTTTATTACAAAAAGCATTGTGTTAAATATGACTCCGTTTTTAATCATTTAGAATAACTTACATATTTTGAAGCTAACCGCTGGAGCCGTGTGTCTAATATTTTACCAGCCAGCACCTATAAGGCTGAGTTCATTATCATAATAAATAGTCAACAACCGTTCCGCATAATTACTCGAAATATTTAAAGCAACATTATAATAAAGTTTATCGCGTACAGCTTATATTATACACTAATATCATAGATTATAATAGCGTAGACTGGACCTTTTAATAAAAATACTATATCAGCTACGTGCGCTTACACATTTTTTAAATATATAACAATGCTAAAACAAACTTACGGCAGGACTGATGGTAAGCGATTAACGTAGTTTATAATTTATATACGCTGGCAACATCAGAAACATAGCAAGCGCGTTGTCGAACCTACCCCGCAATGTCCCCAGTGGCTCTGGTCATCTAACTCAACACCTCATAACTTTATACATATTGCGTGAACCGATTTCGATGATTCTTTTTTAATCGATAGATGGTGCTTGTCGCATAGTTTCTTAAATTTCATCGTTATCTGATTATTGACTAATCTTTGAGTAATCTTTGATAACGAGTATTTACTTGACTATTTTTTCGTCTACCTACCGCGTTGTATATATTACTTGTCCTTGAGGACGGCTTTTTTTCGTTTCCTTGCAAACAATACAAACAGTGGAACATTTAGAAATGCTGCTTGAGTTTAGTTCATTAAAATGATAATATTAAATAGGCATTAAACTTAAAAGTATTGAACACAATAGTTAGAACAAATAAAAATCGTTCGACACACGCACATACACAGACATACATATGCACACACACATGCGATACTTCTGTTAGTTTGTCCTTGGTCTTTAAATATAAATAGAATCGCTGGGAATTAAGTAACGATGTTTCCTAATTCAGAATTCAAATTAAATATGTATAACAAAGATTCACAAATAAAGACTTCTTTTTGTATTTTTTGTGTGTTTTCTCTTCTGAGCTAGTTCGATAGATATGAATAAATAAGCCATTTTGCAGGTTACCCTAGTCCTTATACAGGGTGTCCCGCGATAATCTGCAACCCCGAAAGAGGGTGAAACTAGACCATAAATTATCGACAAAAAACAGAAAAAAATTAAAAAAATTAAAAAAAAAATTTTTATTTTTTTTACTGACGAATTGAGATTTTTATATAGCTTACGTAGCCTCTTTGTACAAAAAATGATGATTTTTGTACGTGTTTTTTGGGATACAGGCGTAAATTTTTTTTTATTTGAATGGCAATATGGTAAGAAATAATAATAAATCATAAAATTTCCTGGTATTGGGGGCATAATTCTGAGAAAATTAGAGATCATTGAAAAAAACAGTCATAAAAAATGGATTTTTTTTCACAAGAAGCATAGTTAAAGACATAATGCCACTTTTTTGCCAGCTAATTTTTATTTTATCCTTAGCGCCAAGTACGTGGCGTAATATTTTATTTTATTTTAAAGTAATCGACGTACTACTTTGGAAGAAATCATCATTTTTTGTACATAGAGTCTAGGTAAGATATAAAAATCTTAATTCGTCAATAAAAAATAAAACATTTTTTTAAATAAGTTTTTTCTATGTTTTTTGTCGATAATTTATGGTCTAGTTTCACCCCCTTTCGGGGTTGCACTTTATCGCGGGACACCCTGTATATTTGTTATATTTACGATGATGCAAGCGTAGGAAATTCGTTGAAACGATACCCTCATTTCTCTGTACATTACCTAACGACCTTGTAAATACCGTTCCCGTAGGATTATATTTGAATACTGAGTCTGCTGTAGTCTGGTCTAAGATTTTGAGAAGAAGTTTGTGGAGCGTTTTGGTAATATTTTACTATACAGGGTGGGGATTATAATACAACGATAAATTGAACAGCGTATATGTAATGATATTCCAAGCCCACATCCAAAAAATCAATAAAATCCATCCAGTAGTTTAGTCACAAAATATGATTTTTCATTTTTTAAAATTTCTCCGTGATGTATAGAACTGACCTAACCTAACACGCAGCGTCACGCAGGTTAACGCCCTTCGAACGCGATCGCTACAAACAATCGATTCGTCATAATAATATTGCGCTTATTTCAAGATCGAAATATTCGCGAAACTTTTGCTCGAACAATTCAACAATGGGAAAAAGCCAACAAATAACAATAACAACCATTATTAATAATAAAGTACCATGTTATTACATTTAAATATTCAATCTTGCAACTGAATAAAACAAACAACCGTTAAAAATACTTATTAACAATTGACACAACGTTAAATAATAATAGATTAATTTTATTTAGATCGATAAATCGTTTCTGCGCAGCTTAAAGGCCACCGTTCTTTTTACATGACGCGAACTATAGCGATTGTTACTCATAGTAGGGAATTATCCGCCAACCCGCATTGGAGCAGCGTGGTGGATTAAGCTCTGATCCAATTTTTAAAAAAAATTACTTATTCAGTATCGGTTACTGATCAGTACTGCATGTTTAAAAAAAAATTATGGGTTTAGAAAATAAATGCGTAACAATTTATTTTAATTTACTTTTCTAACTTACTATTTTTTTATCCACGTAACTCATTCAAATTTCGTATGTACACTACGTATTAAATAATACCTACAATACGTTGAACAAAACGGGTAAGTCCCGGCCCCGTTTCACAGTACATAACGTTTTGGTCGCGAAAAATAAAATATCTAAGCGGTTAAGCGCTGCATGTTTTAATAATAAGTTTAGACAACAGTCGCTAGATTAAGCGCTGCAGCACAGACCGGGTCACGCCGCGATTCACCCGCGCGGGCGGGCCGCCTCCCTCGACGACAAGATCCGACAGGTAATTTCGTTTGTTTATAGCTTACGCTAGCTAGTAATAATAGTAAATGAATGTATGCGCGCGAGTTTTGTTAGTTTTAATACTTATAATTAATTATTGGATTATCTTAAAAGACGGAGTGAATTGTGCAATATTGACCGCTTTATTTTTATAGTGGCGTAGTGTAAATAAGTTATTAAGTTAAATAGTTATTAAGTGAATTGTGCGAAATTAGACGCTTAGGTGTTAATAGTAACAATAGTTTTTATTTTATTTACAATGCCACGTTATAATTACACAGCTTCGGAGTACGTTGACATGATTTTTGTTTACGGAGGATGTCACGGCAATGCTAATTTAGCAATACAGAAGTACCGGGAGAGATATGGGACATATCGAGAATTTAAAAATTTAGTATTAAAAAAATATGGCCGCCAATGGCGACATAATGTCAAAATGAATAAAAAACATTATAAGAAGATATAATATGTGCATCAGTGTTCATGGCGGACATAATTATCGTGAATTTAAAAATTTAGTAAGCTAGTATCAACGACAAAATAACCCCACGCCACGAGTAGTTCCCCGCGCGTCAACAGGTCAGTGAACTTATATTTTCACAGGCTGTGATAAAATTTTAATATTTTTGTCCGATTTAATTTGTTTGAAAAAAAATTTTTTTTTATTTTGATGTTAGGACTTAGCTGATGGTTTTGAAATACTTATTTATACTAGTACTAACGGTGTTTTCAATTATCGTTCTATTGTCATCCCCACTCTGTATAATATAAATATAATACTCGTAGTATATAATGCACTACTATAATGTACACATTTTAATTTTTCGAGTAATTAAAGTATAGATTTTAAAAACGAAATCGATTTTTGTCGTTTTTTTTTTCATTTTCTGTTATATCTAAATTTTTTTAAAATATTTTCCGTAGTATTGTACATTTTTATACTATCAGAAAGTATTATAGAGATTCCAAGAAATAAATAAAATACGTTGTATATGGGATATAAAAAGGTAAGTTTTCACTAAATTTTTTGAATGATGAAAAAAATTTAAAAAATAAACAATTTTTTGAATTTTTGCATAAATTTTGAGGTTATGTGAAAAAATGCAAATACATAAATGGTAGATCTTTTTATTACTTACAATTTTGCCAATAATTTTTTTTTTGATAGAACTCGTACATTTCTTAGTGTTCTCTCCCGCCCCCCCACTTACCTACTGACTTTAACTTTTTTGCTACTTTTTAACATTTTCAAAGGCTTCTGCCCTAACATATTAATTACGCGTTCAATACCCGCAAATGTCGGCGTTGAAATGGCGTTCCGTATTTTTTGTTTGTTTTTTTATTGTTTCCAGCTCTTAAACATAGGTTATACCTACAAAAGGCAGTTAAGTGTGAGGTAAATTTAACTTATTAATGTTAATAAAAAGGTTAATAAAACTTATTAATGTTAAATAAAGGTTTTTTATTCATTTTAAATAAATACAACATTGTCATATTGCTTACCCGCTACATGTCATCACTTACACCGTACACCCATATCGATTGAATACAGATTAGTTGGCGAATTTAGAGACCACACTGAACCTATCGACGGTGTGAGAGAAACGAACTGTTAAGCTTGATATTTTAGATAATCAGTACCTACATATTACATTAGTTCCTATTTCTTGAACGATAAAGTTGAATTTGCAATGAATTTATTTGATGTGAGGATAGGTGAGATTGACACGATTTGAAATTTATTTGGGTATACCAAGTGTAATCTATGTTAGCAGTTTTAGAATTAATTTTGTACTGAACTTGTCGAATTTTGCGATTTCGTATGCGAAACTAAATCAACTGTAAACATATAATAAATACATTTTGTGTACACACACTGTCGTCTTAAGTAAGCAATTTTAATTGCTTGTAGTAGTACTGAACATACGCTTCAGCCTGTAATATCCCACTGCTGGCCATAAGCCTCTTTCCCCATACAGATGTTTGCCGTGGTCTGGGTGTTTGTGCAGTCCTTGTGGGTCTCCCCACTGTGCCTCGGAGAGCACGTTAAGCCGTCGATCCCGGTTGTTATCATGTACACCTGAACCTGATAGCGATCGTTACTCATAGTAGGGAATATAATTATATTTGGGTTGTCTGCAAGAAATGGCTAAATAGCCATAAGTCTGCCCATTGTACTTCACAGTGTGTAAATGATATTTGTAGTTGTGATGTACAATAAAGTATAAATAAATAAAAAAATACAGATTTGCTAAGTGTTATAATTTTTAACAGTCTTCAAAAATAGAAGGTTCTCAGTTCAATCGTAATTTATATGTGTGATTTACCTTATAGCTTTTACTTGGTATACCAATTTTTAAGATTCATTAATTAAAGCTAGCGTTTGTCATGTGGTCCTATTTAAGTTTCATCGAGATCTGCCGTAGTTTTCGAGTTATCCCTTCGCTTCAGCCTGTAATATCCCACTGGCCTCTTTCTCCATGTAGGAGAAGGATCAGGGCTTAATCCACCATGCTGCTCCACTGCAGGTTGGCGGAGTTTTCCCTAATAATGCGTAGGTATTGAATTGATTATTTTTTCAAATATTTAAGTTATATTATTTGTTGATGTTAATTAAAATCGCCTTTAATTCGTTAGCGACGGGCGATGAATGGGGGTGCGTAGGAGGCGTTACTTAATGCGCTTCCAGTAACGCCCCGGTGCCCGTGTCGGGCCGGGATGGGAACCCGGTCCTGCTAGACACGGCGTCGTCGGGACTGTTCAGAGGTGAGCCGGACAGTCCCCATGGAGGAGAAGTCTGGCCTTTTCGCCGAGGCCAGCCTGTCGCTGGAGGGATCCTGTTGCCTGCAGATCCGGGACCCTCCAATTAAAGCGGCTGAAGGCTCCCGCAGGGGGTTTAGTGCGGTAGTGGCACCCCCAAGTGCCGAGTCCGACATACGGTCTAGGACTGCCTACCCGGGCGTCCTGGATATCACCCGTAAATGGGTTACCTGGGTTACCCTGCGATATAAAAAAAAAAACAGTAGGCACTATTCTTGTACCTTGATAACGCAAATCGCTCTTTATAAAATATATTCCCGCTAAATGTCCTGTAAAAGTCTTAATGAAAACTGTGCAGAATATTTTTATCTTCATTTTTTCAGTCACGTTCAAGCTTTTATCTCCTAAATACCTGTCCTTAAATTACGTACTTTTCTGTGATTCAGATATAAAAATTCTTCTAATGTTATAAATGAAATATAATCCTTCTCCTACATGGGGAAAGAGGCCTATGCCCAGCTGTGGGATATTACAGGCTGAAGCGTTATAAATAAATATAAATAAATATCTACACAATCCACACACGGTCGTCTGTTCCTAAAGTAAGCAAGTTAATGCTTGTGTTATAGGTAACAGCCGACTGGTCTAGCTACATTTATATATTTTTTTGTGATAAACATACTTATAAATAATACATATATAAATATATAAATAAATATGTATATTACACCCAGACTCGGGGTGGGAATCGAACCCACAACCCCCGGAGCAGAAAGCAGGGTCACTACAAACTGCGCTAACGGGCTAGTCATGTGTATGTCAGTTAGAAATGCAAAAGTTTGTTAGGACAGATAAAATATGTATGTTTGTTACTCTCTCACGCAAATACTATTGTACTGATTCTCATGAAACTTGGTACACTTAAATCTGGAGATCTAGAATAACACATAGGCAACTTTTTTCCGAAAATCCCTCGGGGTCGGAAATTATGCGGGTGATACCGCGTGGCGCAGCTAGTGTACTATATTTTTAAAGTGTACGTAGATAACCTTTTTTATATTACGTCTTTTATTCTCATATTCGAAAAAAAGTGTTTAAATTAAAGAAAATGCCTACTACATTTTTAGTTTAAAATTGTGCGTTGTTGTAACATTTTTATTCACTTAAGATTTTTTGTTTGTTCTCATTTATTATTGAAGTGAAACTTCTTTAGTCGCACGGGGGGTAAAATTTGAACGACCGGTAACGCGGTAGCGTCATGACGGTCAGTACTTGAATGGGTGACCGCCTAAACACCGCGTGACGTTAGCTCTTTGTTTTTTTTTTTTTTTTTCAATTAGTTTATTATGTACTTTAAATTCGTTTTTTTTTAATTAGTTTGCCAATGAAGTTTCACTTCTGACATGTGTACTTTGTACGCACCGATTTTTTTTTTAATTTTCACTGTTACACTATGATGTATGTGTAAAACGGGATGTATATCATGTTTGTTTTTGGGTATTTTGCCTTCCCGACGAAATCCAACGGGCTCTTAGTTTTCCCTGCCCTTTCTAGTATATCATGCAATTTTGCTTATCCGCACGTTCTTGGAAATTTAGATCAGCAGTCCTTAGACTAACTAGAAAAGCTAAAACATGATCAGACGCTGGCGATTTTTTTATACAAGTATATTAATGTAAATATTTTCCTTTTAATCTAAGATAACAAATAAACAGACGTCTCACTAGATGTTTAAGTCCTAAATTGTCATTAAATTACATAAACTGAAAAGTCAATTATCTATTACCATCAACTAAGCACTCGTATGAACACGTAAATCATACCCTCACGAGCAAATGAAGCGATTACAGGATATTACATTTCATGATACTGTAGTTGTTGCGCGCGAAACGATCTTGAAATGTAATTCGTGTAATTTTAGATTTAAATTGTTTTTCAAGTAAAACATTTTTACGCACGCTTGACTTGGAGAGTAAGCCGGTGAATGCGTGACGAGAGCGTTACGAAAAGTGTGATCAGGCGAGGTGAACGGTGCAAGAGAGAGAGGTGCGAGCACACATTTTCTTTCTCCCTTTCTCTCATAGCCAGTTACGTTTCGTATATCTAAGACAATGTCGGCCTTTTTGGTTTTACTTCAGTCGTGTGGTCTAAAGCACACTTGTTTTTTACGTAATATTTGTAGTTAGATCATGCTTCTGTTGTTTTAAGGAGGTCTACTCCTTATTAATTTTGTTTCTAATTTTCTACTCCCATCTTTCGTCTTTAATGATAAAGTTAGGCAACTGTGCTGATGTACTGGTTTGAGTAGTCATCCTAACTTTAAAAATTTTTCTCTACTTTATAATACATATTTTTAAAGATGTGCTGAGTAAGCCTATAACTGTTTAACAAAAAATAATTATACTGATAATTTTTTATAATTTTTTTTTTGTAAAGATATTCATGTAAATAATATAAGTATCAAAATGTAATTGTTACTAAGGGTTTGGAAGAAAACGCATTTGACTTTATTATAATTCCATGTACTTCAGATAGTTTCTTACTTTTTGTTGTATCCCTTAGGCTTTTAGACACTAATTCGATTAAATTTATAAATTTTATATATTAAACAGTCAACATCCAATAATGTATCAAAACTTATCAATCCGTAACGATCGCAATGCAACGGCTGCATTTGGCGTGACGAGATGCGCGACGCGAAATTAATAGCATCTCTGATGATAAATATTAATTGTTACATACTATGTGTTTCTATACATAACACAATACACATAATATACACAGTAATATATCTTTTAATATGCACTATATATGCAAAAGTGGCCTATGCCCAGCCGTGGGATATTACAGGCTGAAGCGTAGCGCGCGTATACCTTAATGTAGAACTTGTAGCCATTTTCGAGTTTTAGCGAGACAAACGAACAGCAATTGATTTATGTATATGTATATATAGATTATATGAAAAAACAATGGAATTAGTGGCAATTAAAAAATAATAATTCTTAAGCTCAGACAGTGCAAAAGGACGGAAAGATTGCCTTTAAGAGCATTGTCAGGATCCCATTGTCGCTTCTGATTGCAGAATATTCGAACGAAGACCCAGTGGCGTCGAATATCTAATGACACGTTTAGACGGATGGCGAACATGTACGAAGTTACGAAATTGATAAGACTCGTTTTTCGACTAACAGATACAATATTTCGCATTAAATCGTTATACAACCTTTTTGGGGAAAACGATCAAATTAAAATACCAGACCGGTAAATCACTAAATTAGGGGATCCAATCAACAGACAGACATTTATATTAATATGGATAGACTAAACATTCAGAATAATGTTAGTGAGTACCGTACCAAAATCGACGTATTAAGTATTATGTACATTGTCATTTTGTTGAAAAATTTGAAATACTGATCATATATCTACTGTATCCTGTATCCAATTTAACAAAAACAAGAGCTTCCATTGACACATCACTTAAACACAAACACTTATAACAAACTTTTGTAAGGCCTATAGAAATGATTGTTTTTTGTAGGCATCAAATCGATGAGCAATAATGATAAATAGACAGAAAATCAGTGAGTTACAATGACCGTTGCGAACATTGGTCACGAGCAGTGTACATTCTACTTTTTATATGCTCGCTGCATATATAAACATACCATTAGACTGAAAATCAAACATAATAATCAAATATAAATTAATAAATATTAAATAAAAAAATATCTTATAACATACACACACGGTCGTCTGTTTCTATGGTAAGCAACCTATTACCTAATGGCTGTGATATAGTTATCAGCCGGCTGATATAGCTAAACACTTTCTTTTGATAAACATACATATAGAAATATTACATACATAAAGGCGGGAATCGAACCCGAAACCCTCGGAGCAGAAAGCAGGTACACTACAAACTCGAACGAGCTAGTCAAATCGAAGATATTCGTCGTAATCGAGTCGAAATTCGTCGATCTACGATCATTCGTCTATCTAAACGTGGATATCTCCAAGCCGCTTCTGAACCGCAAACACTTATTTTATGCCTGATCGTTCGCTCGATTTCTACTCATTTCCTCATTGAGACGTTTATCCAACGGAATGGGAAACTTTGCGCCGACTTTCGAGATAATTACGGCTTCATCCGAACGATCTCAACGATTCGATTTGTGGTAATGATAGTGACATTTGTTTTACTTATCTATACCAATTTTTATGTGATTGAATAAATTCTTGATTCTTGTGATGGTGTTTAAATTGATAAGATGGTAACTGTGGAGTTTAATGCCGATTATTCTCTGAATAATTTACGTTACGAAATTGTAGTAGCTTGACTTTAACCTGTAGTTAATTCATTAAAGAAATATAGTTTTAATTTGTTAAATGACGATTCAAAAATACTTTCAAAGCCTACTTGAATGAAACAATTTTTGATTTTGGTTTAAGTTGTAATGTAGGATGTCGACGTGTGCTTAGTTTATCCATCTTTTCGCGGATACACACTTAATTCTGCGGTTGTCTTAAATTATTTATATGAGACATTAGATTCAGTATAATTATAATAGAAAAAACGAAACAAAATAAAAAAAAACTTTTATTATTAAATTACCACAAATTATTAGTCTTTTTTTTTTTTAATCTTTATTTATTTATAGAGGGTTTATTCATACACTGAATATGCCACCCTCATAGGGAAATTATTAGTCTTAAGGTTGGTTTGCGACATGTTTCTCTGAGATGGTGTCTAAATTCTTAAAACGATTCATCTATTAGAACTATAAAATAACTACTTAATTAACATAAGTGGTTCAGTTATTTCCAATAATTTTACAAAAAAAAAAAACAATAAAAAATAATATATTTGAAGTTAAATTTTGTTATATTGTTTTCTTATTTATATAGAATTTTCTACACATTCTAAGAAATTAAAAAATTTCACACTCAATAGTCCAAGTATCCTATAGGTTTTGAAAATACAAAATACACATAACATTTGGAAATCCTACCGAAAAATTTCTCATGTGCGAGTATCGACCTTGGAGCCACTAGCGTGTCTCCCAATTGCTCTGACCTTTGCGCCAAAACGTCATCAAATAAAGTCAGTGTTGATCAAAAATACTGACTTTAAAAATGTTCAAAATTTTTCCCCAATTACATACTTAACTTTGTACAACGAAATACAAAAAAATGAAAACAATTACAAGTCTTTATGAAATTAAAATGAGGAGTAGGAATATAATTATCATAATTTCTTTTGCATTGTTCCCAGTAAATGAAACATCTCTTGAATTTTAACTTGCTACATTGTTGCGTTGTTCAGGTGATTTTACTTGCTTTTTTACCCGACTGCCAAGGAAGGGTTATGTTTTTCGCGCGTATCTTGTATGTATGTATGTAATATTCTTAACTACCTCATTTCTCTAGAACCGCTGAACGGATTTGCATAATTGAGATATCGTTAGATTTGTCTTAGCAGCCCAAGTGTTCTTAGATAGGTGACATTAAAAAAAAACAAACATGGTGGCTGTGCGAAGCCATTGTAGTTAATGAAGAAATATTTTTTTTTTTAGAATACTATAGTATGGGTATCAAATTAAAGGGCTCAGTACAAGGATTTCAAAAATGTATATTATGATTATTATTACCGTAATAATAATAAAGAAATACAATAAGAAAGTTTAAAAAATGTTGACTTTGCTCTTTCAGTTTTTTACGCAGGCGGGTTTTTTGTTTTCTTTTAATTATATTACTTGTTACGTGTACTTTTTTGGTAAAAATCACACATTCTATACGATTTCTAAGTTAGGAGTTTATTTTAAGTAACGTGACTTAGATTACTGTTATACATATTAAGATTTTATTAAGGTAGAGCACAGTAGGAAATACCTAGTACAAAATCTTTAGCAGCCTGAATTATGCTAATAAGGAAGTATCTCAATCGAACAGAAAATCACAGCTAAATAATACGTTCAAGTTGTGTTCTGTATCTGTGGTGAGAAATGTAGCCAAAGTTTCTGGCAGGAAGGGGGTCCAGCAAAAAGCTAAGTAAGCTAAGTATTAAAATGTAATGACCAATGTAACCGACATAGCCCACAGAATTAGCAAATTGAAGTGGCAGTAGGCTGGTCACTTTTGTCGCAGGATCTATGACCACTGGAGCAGTCGTATCCCGTTCTCTGGCCCGCTGGGCTGACGACCTTCGTAAGATTGCCGTTGGAGGCTGGATGAGGGTTGCGGAAAACTGGGATGTTTCCTGCAAACTTTGGCAGGCATATGTCCAGCAGAGGACTGGGATAAGTTGAAGTAATATAAAATATATAACTATTAAAATCGTCTTGTTTCTATGCCTACTTGTTATTTAAGAAAACAAGTTTGATAATGTGTTGTTTTTGTTTTAAGGCGTTGATCTTTAATAGATACTACTTTCCAATTCTTTTCCTGGAATATAAACGAATCTGGCAATAATTTCACTTTAATATACTAGCAAGAGTGTTAGAGTGTACGCTAATATAAATAAAGATATTGTTTTCAGGATTTTGGTAATTATAATTATCAAAATCACAACAGCAGATCCTGAAAACATTGTTAAGGTACTAATTATTAGTACCTTAACTATATTGTATTTAATGGAGTTTTAAAAAAGTAGGCAATAACAAATATTCGACTAAATGTCGTATTAAAACGAAACATGACAGACAAACCGCAACTCATCTTTATGATGTGTTAAGAAAAAATATGGTCCTAAAATTGTACCATTAAAAGTACTCTTATACTCTTATCAATAAGAGATTTATGGTTAGATACTTTGAAAAGTGTTGCCCCCGTTACACTCAAGGTTTTTGTTTACGGCTATAAATATAATAAAATTGTCTCTAAGCTGACGCTTTGGAATATAATGAGATTTACGATCGTATAAAGTGGAGCTATAAAAGAGAGATTATTTTTTCATAGCTGCTGTTAAATGTATTAAGTGCGTTAACAATTAAATATATAAAAGTAAATACACCTATCAATCAATAGTCTCTAGTTTTATAATCTGTATCGGGAGTCTAGGATCATACAAAGATAAACAAGCTGTTTGAGTTCTGTATAGTTCAGTCAGTTCAAATCCTTTTCAGACCAGACCAGTTCAGAACTTATATGGTCCTTTGTAGATTTGTACTCGATTGTAAATATAATACATAATTTGTTAATTTCTTATCCATACATTCATTCATTTGAATTATAATAATATCTATAAGTATATAAAGTAGTCTCTGTAACACTCTATTATAACAACATACATTAGTTTTTCCATTAGAAAGGCAGAATATAAAATACCTTTGTTTAAAGTATAAAACATTAGATTATAAGTAATTGACATTAAAAATAGCTCATGTATTTTACCTTATATCACTTTGTTCCCCCGAATGACAAGTGACACGTGTGACAAACGTTCATAATTATTATCTTAATAATATATTTTAATATCTTTCGTGTTCCTCATTTAATAGAAAGGTAATTCTTCCGAGATAATAGTGATTAGAATTAAGACTCAGGCGGGAATCAAACCCGCAAACACGTGAAATAGAAAGCAGCCCCAAAACAGCCACTACAAACTGTAGGCCAGTCAAAAAGTAAGATACTTAAAACACAAAAATTTTGGGGCAAAAATTCTTAACTAGCTTAACATACATTAGTTGCTAAAATTCTAGGTCTTTTGCCAATGGAGTAATGATAATATCTTTGTAATCTCCACTAACATTTTATTAAAGGATAATAAAAGTAGTGTACACGTAGCAAAATATAAAAATGGAATGAATAAATTCTTGACAACTACAAAAAACTTATGTTCATAAAAATATAATATTACCCCGCAAACGTTGTTTTGACATATATGTTATTAACCCCCTTACCCCCCACCCCTATAACTTAAGGGTATGAAAAATAGATGTTAGCCAATTCTCAGACCTACCCGATATGCCCATAAAATTTCATAAAAATCGGTCCAGCCGTTTCGGAGAAGTATGTTAACTAACATTGTGACACGAGAATTTTATATACATATAAGATGTTTGATACAATATTGAAATAAAAATTCTTAAATGTGTGGGTACGCAACAACCGAAATAAATAGGTACATACCTATACATATTACATTTATAAAATACAGCCAACAACATTATTATTATTACAAAACATGTAACCATAATATAAAAAAAAAACTCAATTACATAATAAGGTAATTAATTAAACCGCAATTCCACAGAAAGACTATTCCGGCAACAAATAACGCCATATTAACGTAAATACGTTTAAATCATCGTTTTAATAAACCGTACGGTTGTTCCACGAAAAACAAACGCAAACCAGCTTTTACACTCGCTGTGTCGCTGTTAACTGACTGATAATGAAAAGATTTATTAAGAATAAATACGTATTCGTGTAAATTTTAAAAGCGTTAATCTATACTAATATATAAAGCTGAAGAGTTTGTTTGTTTGGTTGGTTGGTTGTTTGTTTGTTTGTTTGTTTGTTTGAACGCGGTAATCTCTGGAACTACTGGTCCGATTTGAAAAATTCTTTCACTGTTAGATAGCCCATTTATCGAGGAAGGCTATAGGCTATATATCATCACGCTAAGACTAATAGGAGCGGAGTCCACGCCGACAAAGTCGCGCGCAGAAGCTAGTCTACTTTAAAATTGGAATACGGAACGACGCTTAATAATGTTTTTAATTGTGTTTTAAATTATCTTAACGTAGAGCAAGCACGTTTGCTCCAGCTATCTATGTACCAAGTTACATTAAAATCGGTTCACTGGTTTTTGAGTGATAGAGTAACCAACATACATACATAATTACGAGTAAAATACATCAATCCTCACAAACTTTCGTATTTATAACATTAGTAGGATTCATTCAATAAAAAAATATAAGAATAACATAAATCAATCCAATTCCTACATAAAATTAACAAAAGTACCTATTTGACAAGTAAAAAGAAAAATTAAATTTAAAACAGAGTGTAAAAACAGAATTGAAACAGTTGAGAAAATAATTAATATTCATATTCAGTTAATGAAATAAATCATTGAAATAAAAGTATTGGTTTAGGGTCAAACTAGGTTTAAGTATAAGTAAAATTCAAGGCCACTGAAAACTCTGCTAAAGTGTCATATTATAGTAAACTAGCTGACCCAGCCACGCGTTGTTTGTGGCTCAGTAATTATAATTTATTCAAATAAATGTAAATTCTATATTCAAACGCGCCATCTATAATCTAGAAATAGAAATAAGGCGCCATCTACCGGATATCTCTGCAACTTAGATGCCAAACCGCCATCTATTAGGATTTTATAGAACTAACCGATAAATGCACACTAAAGTCGTATAATAAAATTTTTATTTGCAATAACAAATCGACACCAGCAATTTATACTACGCTAACTCATAAAAGTGAACTTTACAGGAGAGGCTTATAAAGGGAAAAACGTGATAACTTTTATATTAATTAAGATACTTATTTGAAATTTGGTATACTTAATAGTTAATTTATTCATTACAATTTCTCATATTTAGTTTTTCTTAATTATTTATATTTTTTGATTTAGCGCAAGTTAGCCGTATGTACACGTAATTCCTCAAAAAGATTTTACATATTAAACACGTCTAACTAATGTTAGCGTAGTGTATTACGGGAGATCATAGTACTAAAAAAGTGTTTTATTTATTGCATTGCAATAATAATTTTAAAATATATTGTGGATTAATTATAACCTTAGGTTTTTATATATATTCAAAAGATATATTATAAAAAATTCTTATGCTAAATAAGAAGTTATTAAAGTTAGCTTTATTTAACCTGCACATGCGTCACTGGCGAATATCGTATTAAAAGCCGCCAAATTACACATAGCGTACTATACATCGATTTGTGCCATAAGTTAGCGTATCATTAAACTTTCCGTTGAGCTTATAATACGCGTTGATTTTTATATATTCTTCATAAAATTCTGTAGATAATATAGTTTTTTGTAGGAAATAACATAATTAAAACAAAAGTAGTATAATGATAAACTGTTATTTAAAATTTCAGGTAAGTACTTACCTATTAGTTAACGATAAGAGATTTATTTATGTACTATTATTGTTAAACTTAATTTAAAAAAAAACTTCTAAATAAATAACATAATTTAAATAGTATGCTGTTATCATTAAGTACCTACTTATAAACATTAAAACCTCATCATCACTTACATTCTTCTCATCATGTTCAGTTATTAACAAATTCCTATAAAATGTATGATACTTTTCGGGTACGATATTTTTATAACAATAATAATTAAAGTCTATATATTTATGTACATTAATTTTTAATAAAGTTTTGTATGCTTTTTCGGGAAAAGGTTCTTTCGTTCGTGATTGCTTTCGTTATCAGTTATCACTTAATCTATACTTGTAATCGTTATTTAAATTTTTAGTCCTATTCTTTGCTAATATTAGCAAAAACTTTTAAAATCAAATATCATGTTTTGGTCAACCTCGATAACATTATTAGTATTCCCATTAACCTTTGCCTATTGCACTTATGCACTAGTCACTAGTGACTAGTGGAAACCATTCATCTGGCAAATATACCTCTCTACCTCTTTCAGTCTTTTCTATTAAACCATGAACTGAATCTCCCTCATTCTGTGTGTGGCCCTTTTCCATAAAATGGTGGCTAAACTTCATTTTAAAAGTTTTAGCAGCTAATCTTCTATATATCTATATATATTATATATAAGAGATTTCCACCTATATATTGACTCATCACAATATCTCTGGAACCATAAGGCGTAGAGACTTGAAATTTGGTAGAAATATTCCTTTCGCCGAGTAAAAGTCAGCTAAGAACGGATTTTACGGAATTCTACCCACAAGAGGGGGTTGCGAGGGTTAATAACATATATGGCAAAACAACGTTTGCGGGGTCAGCTCGTAAGTATATATAGTGAACAATATGGTTACGATTTAGTCCCCGAAATTGTCTGATCATAGATTGACTTCGCGAACCCTCTTAGAAGCTACTTTATTTAAAAAATCGTATGAGCAACTAACCACTTCATTAGCCTCCCTTCTTAGCTGTTTGGTCATCTCACATAATAACAAAATGCTTCTACTCTGTTGTATCACACACTTGGCAATGATTTTACCATTGTTTCGCGTGCTTAACAGTATCCCAGAACTTATTAACCAAGTTATTACGAACTTCTTGGCTTTTTTATTATAGCAGTGCATACCACAATTGACACAACTGACTTTAATACTTCTCGCTGCTTTCGTTTTTCCTTTTGACGTGGTATACTCCAATCCTTTGTTACATAAAACGTCTTCTCTTTCTGGCTATCCACTTATCTGCAAGTTTAAGACGTTTGATACCCACATCAGTTTTTTTTTTTTTGGATTTATGTTTATTATTTTTTGGGGTCGATACTGCAGAATAGTCACCATCATTGAACGTTGCAGACGAGGAATTTGAATTACTGAGAGTAGATATTGCCGATACTGAATCTGTGTTGCTGCTGAGGCCGTTATCCATATGCGAATTGAGAAGACGTTCCTAGAAGGACGTATCGATTTAAGGTGTGAGTGTTCTATTTTCGGTATCTTGGCAAGAAGTCGGCACTAAATTATCGTTTAAACTTTGTGAAGATTCCGAAAAATCACAATAGGGTGAATGTACAGGGATATTATCTATGGTGTCAGAAGGATCATTAGTAACGACCGAAAACAAAGGTTCGATACTTGGTTGTTGAGTTAATGTCGATTGAGAAGGTTTTTGGATTGAAATCAAGACTTTTGGTGAATAAATATTAAGTGGAGTATTAGGAGCCCTGAGAACTGAATATATAAAATAATCATGGTCTTGAATAGGCTCATCAAACATGACGTGTTTACAAAAATCCACGAATTTGGGATTATCAACTTAGGCAGGTAATGGCGATGATTCTATAACAATATCTAGGTATAGTGTATTGATATCATCACGATCACGATTCAGCCAGTAATATCCCACTGTTGGGCATAGGCCTCTTCTTCATGTAGGAGAAGGATTTGAAATTGAAAATTTGAGGAATTGAAATCATAATTATGATTAACTAGCTTCTGCGCGCGACTTCGTCGGCGTGGACTCCGCTCCTATTGGTCTTAGCGTGATGACACATAGCCTTCCTCGATAAATGGGCTATCTAACACTGAAAGAATTTTTCAAATCGGCCCAGTAGTTCCAGAGCTTACCGCGTTCAAACAAGCAAACAAACAAACAACCAAACAAACAAACTCTTCAGCTTTATATATTAGTAATAGATGTTATATAAAAAAACATGTAGGTACATTAAAAATATAGTCGAGGTACCATCAATAAATGAATTAATAAACGTTTTTACATAAGTATTTATAAAAGTAAAGTCGCTAAGTAGTGCATTTTATAAACGATCAAGTATACACGAACGCACTAAACTACGCTAACTAGTGTTAGCGTAGTGTTACACGGACTTTAAGCTCGGTGCTCCCCGTGCATACTCCGCTAATAATAGTTAGCGTAATTTAATTTGAGTGATTTCGAAAAGTACCTTTAGTTAGCGTAGTATAAGATTTATAACTTCGTTATTTTTGAGTATTTCTTCACAATTTTTTTATTACTTATAAAAAACCACATTTTAAGCAACTTCGCATAAAAAAACGAATTTTCGAAAATTCGAGTTAGCGTAGTATAAATTGCTGGTGTCGAAATATTGAGATCAATAATAATTGAGATAGAAATATCCTATATCCCTATCTCCCAAGTTGGACCAAATTGCAGATGCTTACAAAATTTTATTAAAATTGGTTTATTAGTTTCGGAGTTTATCGCTAACATACATCGTGACACGAAATTTTAATATTTATAGATTATGCAAAATTCCACTATTATCACTGTTCTACTACAATCCACTATTATTCTTATGCCAAACGAAGCATTTTTTTGTATTTTTAATTCTAATAAGTGCCTTACATTGCCATGCTATAATTACCAGAGTTGCTTTCGGAATTAGGCTGTTCATGTTCAAGCTCTTTACTTGATTTAAAAAATGCGTAACAAACGGGAGAAAATCGCTGCCGCTATGTTCGTGTATTTATTGTAACAGGATTTAGACAGTAACGATTAATTATTATATTAGGTACCTACTATCCTAACTGTGCCCCGTGGCTAACATGCGTTGATTTTCGTTGAGGAAAAAATAGCCTATAGCCTTCCTCGGAAAATGGGCTAACTATCACCTGAAATTAGCGGGTTTAAACAAAAAAAACATTTCAGCTATATAATATTAGTTTAGATTTTTTTTCATGACTCAAAGAAGCTAAGGGGAGTGCTCGCTCGTTGAGACAGCTCCATAGAGAGTGTATATATAAATAGGTGGCACGACGATACTATCGCCGGCGATACGCTCGCTCGTGGAGACAGCCCCTAAGCATTTCTGTAACTTATGACCTTTGCAACAGGAGTATCGCAAACATCTTGCCAACCCTATCTCCGTTGTTCCCCCAGTCTCGTTACCTTACACCTTTCCTCTCTTAAAGGTACTTTTTCGAATTAAAATAAAAAGTCCACAGAAACTCCAATAGATGGCGCTTATTGTAAAGTAAAACATACACTTCCAGGTACTGTGTATAGATTACTCTGTCTACGGTGTATAGTGAAAATCTGAGAAACATTGTTCATTATCTTACAACTATCATAATGTGAGATGCTGTGTGTAGTAAATCATCCGAGATTTTGTTAGACGTAACTTTTAATTATACAAAGTAACACCGCGTTGCGTCTACAGAAAAGCGTTCATATAGAAATGGGATAGGTCCTATAATTATATGTATATTTTATTATTTTATTTTTGAAGTAAAACTACTTTACGCACGTTTGAATTGGGGCGTAAGCTGGTGAGCGTGAACGAGAGCGTTACAAAAAGTATGATCTCGCAAGGCGAACAGAAGTTGAGAGGGAGAAGAAGTTTTACTTCAGTCGTGTGGTCTAATTAAAGCTCACAATTTTTTTTTTTTTTGTTATAATGCTCATCGTATTTCACATTTATTTGAAAAATTATAAACATAATATAAAGTAAAAGTTTTCTTATTTTTTTTTCTCTAATAAACTAACATTGAAAGCGAGCTGACTGCTTCATTCGAATTTGAAACCATTCTTGGCGGTCCTTTTATTTGTGATTATGTTATTCGGTATTATTTGTTTTCCAAAAACCACAGTAATTTTGAACATGTTCTCAGCACCAAACATTTCGAAATTGTGTTTTTGTTTGAGGATAAAATTTAAATATGGTCATATTTAATGGCATGACAAGCAGCAACCAAAAAAAAAAAAATAATTATCAGAATATATACATCCAGTAAAAAGTTATGAGGTAACACACATATAAATACAGTCGAATTGAGAACCCCTCCTTTTTTGAAGTCGGTTATTATTTTTAATAAGACATCATTGCTGCGATCACTCCTCCTTTAGAAGCAAGTCCTTAATTTCACTTCTCGCCTCATTCAATTGTCCATCTTGAAGAATATTCTTCTCATTTTGGCGTCGTTAATTTTGGTCTATTATCCATTATCATCTTCACATAATAAATAATTTGTATTTGTTCAAACTAAAACCATTTCTAAATCTAGCTGTTCTGTATTTTCGCCTTCGCTACTTCGTGTTGCAGCGTGCAGATGTTCTGTCGCTATGATTTAGTTTATTACCGTTAATTAATTAAATTATGAAGAACGTCTTTGCTCACAGCCTCACAGGCTTTAAGTTTAATTTTGACGCGCCGTGCAATAATATTCGGTCTTTTGAAATTAATTTCTCAGTAACGTTATGCTCAAAAATTGTTTTAATAACTTATAAATTAAACAATATTTCAGTATAAGGTACAATTAATAAGGCTTAAATTTTCAACTATTGTATATAGATTTAATATTTCTAAGGATGGTTTTCATATAAAAATTTTTTTTGTATTATTCTTTCTAGAGTCTAAAATAGTCTAAAATATAGTCTAGACTACTGGATGCAATCTATGATTTTCTATACTTGTCATTGGGAGTCGCACAACTCAACTACAGCTCAAAGATATCAATAAATTCAAATCTCTTGTCACAGAGAAAAATATGAAAGGCGCTCATGTTGGTTAGCATAATTAAATTCCATTTAATTATGCGTTTTCATAACAATGTATGTTTACTGATTACTCATTGTAGCGTTACGCTCATTGTAGTGTTACACTCATTGTCCCATTACGCTCACGCCGCATCTAACTTCCACTCGATTGGCCTATACGTCCGAGGAGATGTTTTATTATGAGGCTGTCACGTGAAACCATCGTCCGTAAACCAACTTTACAGACAACCAATTTTTCTATTATAAGCTGATCCTTGTCGTGTTGTCCTATTTTAATTTGATCGATATCTAATAAATAAATAAATATCTACACAATACACACACGGTCGTCTGTTCCTAAAGTAAGCAACTTAATGCTTGTGTTATATAACAGCCGACTGGTATAGGTACATATATTTTTTTTTCGATAAACATACTTATAAATAATACATATATAAATATAAAAATATATATGAAATCTGACAAAAAAATTTCGAGTTCTCCCTAAAAATGTGTACTTACTTATATAATTAACTTTTTTACCGCCTACGTTGTATTACTTGTGGATATAAATTGCTCAAACACAATAATTGGTATTTCAACGACTTTGCCGACGCCATTGTAACGGGACGACTCTAGTCCTGTTATGTTAAGACTTAAAATATATGGCGTCTTCTAGATAATCCTGTATTATAACGTGTTTATCAATTTCCACAAACGTGTGATGCTAGTGATTGGTTGGCTCTGTTAGTAATAATTGAGAACGCAACCATTATTTATTTTTGTGATAGTAACATTATTATTCTCTTTGTTCGCTTCCTGTCGTATCGAGATTGTTCGTTCACTTTGGTTCCTGTACCGATAGAAGTAGCTCAGTAAATGAATAAAGTACGCCATTATTTTTCCGTGTTCTATACAGTTTTTTATTTTAATCCACATAATTTATCAACATGGCAGCAGAGCGTGGTTGATTAAAGTAAAGTATAAAGTATAAACGCAGTTAGAACAATTAAAATACGGCGGCGTAAGAAGATTGACGTGTTACCTAAGACGGCGTGCACGTGGTGGCGTGGCGAGGTCAGTCGAGAGAAATTAAGAAATTATAACTTCTACATTAAAAAATGTCAACTACAAGCCACAATCCTTTCCATATCGATAGATTACTTGGAAGGGATAATTATGCAACCTGGAAATTTGCTGTAGAAGCTTATTTTAAATTAGAAGACTTGTGGGGTTGTATTGATGGAACAAACAAAGACGAACGGAAGGAAACAAAAGCTCACTCAAAATTAATATTACTGCTAGATCCGATTAATTACGTTCATGTACAAAGCGCGAATACATGTAAAGAAGTATGGCAATGTCTGCAGCAAGCTTTTGATGATAGCGGGCTGTACAGAAAAGTGGCTTTATTAAGAGATCTCATTACAACAACCTTAGAAAATTCTCGCGACGTAGATGACTATGTAACTAAAATTATGTCGACCGCGCACAAGCTTAGGAATATTAAGTTTAACATTGATGATGAATGGCTAGGAACGTGAATGTTGGCTGGCTTACCCGAAACTTATAAGCCAATGATAATGGGCCTGGAGAGCTCAGGTATCAAGATTAATGCTGACTCAATTAAAACAAAACTTTTACAGGAAGTTCAGTGTTCAGAAAGTACAGCATTCTTCACAAGAAGACCGGCCGTTCATGAAAATCACAGTACAGCTAAGGTCCATACTCATAAAGGGCCCCGATGCTTCAATTGCAACAAGCACGGACACTTTGCTAAGAACTGTCGTGCTCCGAAGAAGAAAAATACTTCAAAATCAGAAGAAAATAAAAGTTTTATTGCAGCTTTTTCAGTTTCTTCACAGTCGATGAATCCGGACCTTTGGTATGTGGACTCCGGTGCCTCCATGCACATGACAAATAGATGTGACTGGATGTATGATGTAACAAGCCCACCGATACCTACCATATCAGTTGCCAGTAAGACACCGCTACCTGTGGAAAATATGGGAAAGGTTAATTTATTGATAAATGGTAATGAACAAACTAAGATACAGGTAAGAGAAGTTTTATACATACCTCAACTTGCTGCCAACCTCTTATCCGTAAGCGCTATTGTGAAAAATGGCTGTAAAGTAAATTTTAGAGATAAAGGATGTGATATTTATGATCAGAATAATAAATTTTTGTGTTCAGCCACACTAATAAATAATTTATATCAATTTAATACTCACAGAGAAGTATTTTCAAATTTAACATGCTCAAATGATTTAAATAATGTTGTTTTATGGCATAGGCGTATGGGACATCTTAACTTCTCAGATGTTAACAAGTTACCGGAGTATGTAGAGGGAATCAATCCGTTCCCTGTTAAGAAAAGTCAAAGTCTGATCACATGCACCACCTGCCTGGAAGGTAAACAGAGCCGACTACCTTTTAGTAATATTGGTTCAAGAGCTTCACAGCCACTGCAGCTTATCCACACCGACTTATGTGGACCGATGGAACAAGTATCACTGGGAGGTATGAAGTATTTTATCACTTTTATCGACGACTTTACTAAAATGGTTCATGTATATTTTTTGAAGGATAAATTGAGTATTATTAAAGTATTTAAAGATTATAAATGCAAAGTAGAGAATGAATTAGGTAAAAGCATAAAAATTGTTCGGTCAGACAATGGAAAAGAATACTGTAACAAAGAATTCGACAATTTCTTAAGTAGACATGGAATTGAGCACCAAACAAGCACACCATACTCGCCCCAGCAGAATGGGTTAGCTGAAAGGATGAATAGGACACTGGTAGAAAGAGCTAAGTGTATGTTGTTCGATGCTCGATTGCCAAAGCAATTGTGGGGTGAGGCGTTAGCAACAGCAGCTTATATTATTAATAGATCACCTACTAAATCTATTGATGGTAAAACTCCAATTGAAATGTGGACAGGTAAGAAACCGAACCTATCGAATATGAGAATTTTTGGCTCTGAAGTCATGGCTCAAGTACCAAAAGAAAAACGTCAAAAATGGGACGCTAAGTCGAGAAAATTTGTGTTTGTTGGATATTGTGAATCTAGTAAAGGATATCGGTTACTTGATCTAAACACAAATAAAATTATAAAGAGTAGAGATGTAGTATTTTTAGAAAATGTTCAAAAATTTGATAATAATGTGTACTTACCTTGTTTACCACAGAGCGATCCTGAAGTAAAAACTATTAAAGAACCCTGTAAAGTAGAATTAGAAAGTAGCTCTGAGAATTCTTCATATGATGACTATCAATCAGGTGACAATGATGATTCATCTTTCATACCAGAGGAATCAGCTGATCTGTCGACACCAGCACGAAATATAAACTTGCGTCCGCGCAGAGCTGTCCAGTATGCAGAGAGGGATGAACATGATGTGAGTTACTTTTGTCCTATAATTAATTTGAGCGACCCTCAGACTCTAGACGAGGCTCTTTCATCCTCACATGCCGACCAATGGAGGGAGGCTATGCAGGAGGAATATGAATCCTTAATAAAGAACGGAACTTGGTCACTCGTAGATTTACCACCTGGCAAGAGGGCCTTACCATGTAAATGGGTATTTAAGAGTAAAACCAATGAGAAGGGAGACATTGCTCGTTTTAAAGCAAGATTGGTTATTAAGGGTTGTGCTCAGAGAAGGGGAAATGATTATGATGAGGTCTATGCTCCAGTGGTACGATATACCTCGGTACGATATTTACTTGCTCTAGCCGCTAAGTATAACTTAGATATATTTCAAATGGACGCTATAGGTGCATTCCTTCAGGGTGACATAGACACCGAAATATATATGTCACAGCCAGAATGTTACGAAAAGAATAATCAAGTATGTCGCCTACATAAGTCAATTTACGGGCTCAAACAAGCTAGCCGTCAATGGAATTTAAAATTAAACAGTATTTTAATTAAAATTGGTTTGCAACGATCTAAAATTGATCCATGTATTTACTTTTTATTAAATGAATCAAAAATGTTTTTTATTGCAGTATGGGTAGATGACTTACTGATCTTTACTAACGATAAGAAAACAACAATAGATGTTAAACAAAAATTAAAAGAGGAACTGTATATGAAGGATCTGGGTGAGATGCAACAATGTATTGGCTTAAATATAAATAGAAATCGTGAGGCAGGTGTGATCATGATTGACCAGGAGAAGTATATTAATTTAGTGTTGGAACGATTTGGCATGTCTGACTGCAAACCGGTACGAACTCCAATAGAGGTAAATACAAAATATGATAAGAAACGTGAGGCTGAGAATAGCAATTTCCCATATAGAGAAGCGGTGGGCTGTCTTATATATCTGGCACAAGTCACAAGACCTGACATTACCTACGCAGTGAATAAACTGAGCCAGTACTGTAATGATCCGGGAATCCAACATTGGCTTGGAGTAAAAAGAGTCATGAGATATCTCCAAGGAACTAAGAACCTGAAGATTTGTTATGTCATGGAGGACTCTATGGATATAACTGGGTACTGTGATGCAGACTGGGCCAGTGACACTAATGACCGGAGATCCTGCACCGGCTATACTTTTATTTTTCAGAATGCTTGCATATCCTGGAATTCCTGTAAGCAGCAGACAGTGGCGCTGTCTACAGCGGAGGCTGAATACATGGCGATGGCGTCGGCGACACAGGAAGCCTTGTGGCTTCGACAGCTGCAGGCTGAGCTCGGTCAAGGCTTCAATAGTGCGTTACTTATTTATAGTGATAATCAGAGTGCAATACGATTGGCAACAACAGACTGTTATAAACCTAAAACTAAGCATATAGATATTAGATTGCATTTTATACGAGAAAGTATTGTTAATTCAAAAGTTAAATTTTTATTTGTAAATGGTTGTAATATGGTAGCTGATAATTTAACAAAGGGTGTAACGTTAGAAAAACATTTGTATTGTATAGATAAAATGGGTTTGCGTTCTGGAGGGAGTGTTAGTAATAATTGAGAACGCAACCATTATTTATTTTTGTGATAGTAACATTATTATTCTCTTTGTTCGCTTCCTGTCGTATCGAGATTGTTCGTTCACTTTGGTTCCTGTACCGATAGAAGTAGCTCAGTAAATGAATAAAGTACGCCATTATTTTTCCGTGTTCTATACAGTTTTTTATTTTAATCCACATAATTTATCAACAGGCTCAAGAAAGTGCATAATTCATCTTGATCTGTGACGCAACATAAGCGTCTCTGTATATCTATGAGCTTCTGCGCGCGACTTCGTCCGCGTGGAATAGGATCAATCCTGTCATAGGTACCTAGTACCTACATGATTTGCGCGGAACTTTAACCGTTTACGCAGCGGAAGCTCTCAATAGGAAAAAAAAAACCGATTTTGAAACATTCATCAGTGCTACGCTCCTATTGGTCTTAGCGTGATGATATATAGCCTATAGCCTTCCTCGATAAATAGGCTATCTAACACTGAAAGAATTTTTCAAATCGGACCAGTAGATCCTGAGATTAGCGCGTTCAAACAAAGAAACAAACAAACAAACAAACTCTTCAGCTTTATAATATTAGTACCTATAGATACATAATTTACCTGTACTACCATTATAAAGCTGGGGAGTTTGTTTGTTAAAAAGTTCTAATCGCGGGAACTACCGGTTTGAATTGAAAAATTCTTTAGGTGTTGCATGGTTCTTTTATCGAAGAAAGCTATAGGAGTATAGGCTATCTATAATTTTAGTATATCGATTAACGCGAGTAAAATCGCGGCTATAATGTGCGGCGCGCAGCTAGTATTACAAAATAATTTGCATCTTGGGGTACCTACAATGTATGTAGGTATGTAACTGTGTTTGTTAAGGTGTACAAGACAAATTTTAATGTCATATAAGTTGTGTAGTAACGTTATATGGTTGTAATAAGGGTTTTAAAGCAATGTTTATTTAATTCTTTTTATCATATTTCAATAAAAGTTTTTTAAGTTTTTGCATTTTAATTTTTAATTTTGTAAAACTATATTTTGAAAGTATAAATTATAACATGAACAGAAAAATGTTTTTCGTCTTAAAAAATAAATAATTATACTAATAATAATTATACTACCTACCTACTTCCTTGATGTATTAATTCTTTTCCGCAATAAATTTTCTAAAATTGTTTTTCATTACATTTACTCTACTCAGTTTAAATGTACCTACAGAAAATTTGCTTTAACATAAAAAACGAAGAGCCAAGAAAACGTAGAGATAATAAATAATTAATTTCCTCAAAAGAATTTAATAAAAACAGAAAATCTCTAATTGAAATTAAATTATTGATATCTACTAGTTGTTCCATTTGGTTTCAGACACATTAATTTTTTTAATATTTTTATGACTGACTGATATGTGAACTAAAGGGCTACGTAAAGTGTTTTGATTAGGTATAACACGCTATTTTATAGCCTACTAGTTGCGTCTTGTGATTTTACATTGTACCTATCTGCGTGAATTTCGACTTTTTTGACTAGCCCTTTGTCGCAGTTTGTGACTAGCCCCAAGGGGCTAGTTATTAGATCAATTTGTAATGGCCCTGCTTTCTGCTCTGGGGGGTTGTAGGTTAGATTTACACCTGAGTCTTGGTGTAATATTCGTATTTATTTATTATTTCTATGTATATTTATGAAAATATATTTAGCTATAACAGTCGGCTGTTACCTGTAACACAAGAATTAAGTTGCTTACCATTAGGAACAGACGACCGTGTGTATGCTATAAAATATATATACATACAGCATATGTATTATAGTCACTAATCCTCAACATGTATGTTTTATAAATGAAACAAAATCTTTTGTCAATATTATAAAAAATAAATTAACTATTATACTAAAATCAAAAAAATAATAAAGCATAATAGCAAAAAAAAAAAAAAAGACGAAACATATAATATACGAAAGATAAAAGACATATTTCCCTAATATCATTTGAATAGTAGGTACATCGAAAACTAATGGGGCGTATAACACTAACTTGCTTGAATTCCACTTACAAAGCGTACGATCTTCATAAAACCCGCGCTGGTAATAAATTCGCATCCTAAATAAACTCAGTTTAATGGTACAAGGCCCTTAAGGAACCTAAAATAACAGAGCCTACGTGATTTGCTTATAAAGAGAGTCTATTAAAAAGAACAATAAAATTTATATAAAAGTACCTTAACGGTTGCGAGGTCAGTCTATTTTTAGAAAAAAAAACTATTGAATAGGTAGGTAGGTAATAGGTAGGTATAGGTAGATGGGTTTAACTGAGGTAGGGCACAGCAGGAAATTACCTGTTCAAAATATGGAGCAGTCCGACTGGAGTAGTACCTCGACCTTACAGAAGATCACAGCTAAATACCTAATGCTGATTTCAAGCAGTGCTGTGTTCCTGTTGGTGAGTAAGGTGACCAGAGCTCCTGGGGGTAATTGGAATAGGGTCGGCAACGCGTTTGCAATGCTTCTGGTGTTGCAGGCGTCTATAAGCTACGGTAATCGCTTACATAGTTAAGTACATTAAAAAAAAAAATGTAATACTAAAATCCTATATTGTGCCTAAGCTACTGTTTCTATTTGATTGATTTTTCGTATACCTATATCTTAGAAATCTTATATGTATAGTTCAGCTTAGTCCCTCTCGCGTATATTAATCGTGTATAATTTTTTTTTATTTTATAACATCCACGGGCTCTTAGTAGCTCATGCTATTTGTATGCCATAAAATACTTGTTTTATTAGCGGCGTGCGATTTTTGCAATAGTTTAACTTCAGACCAGCATTTCTAAAAATGTCTAGAATCGCTAGGATAGTCCGACACTGACAGGTTTTTGCTGTTATAAATATATAAAATATATATTACATACAATACATATTACATATCTTTTTTTAAATTTATTGACATGCACATATACATTTTATATTATATTATTTATACGTGCATAATTATGTCACTACATTTTTATTTTATACATACATAAAATACCACATTACTATAATGTATAATTTTATTATCTGTATTTACTTTATACGGAAACTAGTTGACTCGCAGAACTTTATGCATTTTTTTTTTGAGAATATCTCGAATATTTTCTTTCACAATTCGATAATTTTCTTTTATACAAAACTTTTCTTGAAAATAAAAAATACAAAGAACAAATATTTACTATTCTAGTTATCTCAGATTTTCTGAAATAATGTGAGATAAATAGATACATTTCGGTGAATCTTTTAATTTAGATAAAATTGTTTGTGATTTAATTTAAAACAGGTTTAAATTAGTAATCAAAATGATTTAAATCTATTAATGTCTAGAATATCTGTACAAAGATGACATATCTGACAAATAAAGTAGCTTGTAATTTACTAGCCGATCACAATTTAATACGATAACTACATTATATCATCATCATCATCATCATCAATCTATTGCAGTCCACTGCTGGACATAGGCCTCTCCAACTTCGCGCCAGACATCCCGGTTTTCCGCAATACTCATCCAGCCTACGCCGGCAATCCTACGTAGATATCACGATCACGATTCAGCCTGTAATATCCCACTGTTGGGCATAGGCCTCTTCTCCATGTAGGAGAAGGATCGGAGCTTAATCCACCACGCTGCTTCATTGCGGGTTGGCGGATATATTCCCTACTATGAGTAACGATCGCTATCAGGTGTACATGATAACAACCGGGACCGACGGTTTAACGTGCTTTCCGAGGCACGGTGTTGTAACCCACAAGGACTGCACAAACACCCAGACCACGGCAAACATCTGTATGGCCAATACAAATGCTGTCATGTGCGGGAATCGAACCCGCAACCGCCCGCGCAACAGCCAATCGCAATCCAGTGCAGTAACCGCTGCGCCAACGCGGCGCCAACGCGCGACGTAGATATATACATATATACATAAATTCACTAATTCAATCATTTCCCACGAAGCACCTCCATCAAACTGTAACCGAATCACAAACAAACTGATACCACCAACTAAACCGCTCAAGATCATAACACTCGGTACTATCAAGTATCAAGAATCGAAGTCGAGGTAGTTTGCGGTGTACAGATAACCGTATCTAAACGTTCGCCGTATGGCTGATAATTTCCGTTCCAAGATGGTGTCATTTGTGCCGTGGTATGGCTGTAGTGTGGGCGGTTCTGAAAATTTTTATGTAATATTGCATTATTTTTGAAGTGAAACTTCTTTAGGCGCATGAGGGTTAAAATTTGAGCGACTGGTAACGCGGCAGCTTCATGACGGTCAGTACTTGGATGGGTGACCGCCTGGGAACACCGCGATTTTTGTATTTTAAATTCTTTTTGTTTAATTAGTTATTTTAAGTAGTTTTTAAATTAGTTTTTTTTAATTAGTTTGCCAAAGAAGTTTCACTTCTGACATGTGTACTTTGTACACACGCAATTTTTTCTAGCCCAGTAGCATAGTGTGCAGTGACTGTTTACTGCTCCAGGGGTTGAGGTTTCGTTTCCCGCTGGCCTGAGTGGTAGATAGATGGTGAGGTAGGGCACAGAACGAAAATCTTACCCCAAATTTTGAGCTGTCCAACTGGGGAAATACCTAGATCTTACAGAAGATCACAACTGATTATAAAACTTAATAATACTGCTTTCAATTGTTGTTGTGTTCCTGTGGTGAATTAAGGTGAATGAAGGTCGAAGGTCCACAATGTGTTTGAAATTCTACTAGCATTGCAGGCATGTATGGGTTAGCGGATGCTTAGCACCAGGTGGACCGTACACTCGTTTACACCTTTAGATTTGAAAAAAAAAAACGGGTTGCACTCCGGGAGTGCCAGCAAAAGTGAAAACATATTCATTCAACAACTATTCAGTTGTTACTGTCAGTGAAAGTCAATTTGACTACACTCCAATGCAGGATTTTTTTAGTAATATTCTTCTTGCATTTTACACCCTTTTTTAACACTGTAGGTTATTGAATAAACATTATTTATATTTTCTAATAATTTTTATACATTGACGTTAACAATGTCGTTGCTAAGCAATATACATATATATTAGTTGTGGACCTTTTGTGGTGGTTTTCGTACAGGCCACGCCCCCTGACGCGAGTTTAACATTTTTTTCCCAACACCAATAATTTTTTAAAAGTGCACAACGCTGCTAAAGAAGTTTTCACTTCAAAAATGTTCTCTGCCAGGTATTTATTGCATCTACAAATAATGTGACCCGTGACCAAGGTTGATGTAAAGTATCCGAAACGTCGTACATCTAAAAACTATAATAAACCACGATAAAATCCGAAAGACTTGTTAATGTTGTTGTTGTTTAATCTTTCACTCTTAACAAATCGCCATCACTAACGCCATACATCAAAATATCGTAAGTGTAAAGCGTAGAAGTGCCTTTCAAGCGATTTTGAGTCTTGTTACGTCTCAAAAATGTCTAATTTAAGAATTCTAAGTTTATTTCAAAGATTCGAACTGTCTTTTATATAGTGACTTGAAATGTAGATGTCATTTGGAAGATCCTTTGATTAAGATATATTTAGAAAGATGAACAGGTATAAAGATTTTAAATGGAAAATCTTAGGGAAATGTCTCTTTTTGCTACTCGTGGATAAAATGTTCTGTAAATTTTCACATATTTAAAATATTATACATAATATATGGCTGATGTAAATGTGCTGATGTGAAAAAATAGTCTATAGCTTTTCTCAGTGAATAGGCTATCCAACACATAAATAATTTTTCGATTCGAACCATTACTTCCTGAAATTGATGGTTTGAAGCAAACAAACTTTACAGCTTTATAATATTAGAAGATATAATATATTTATAATATTAGTAAAATAAATAAATAAATGTATTATAATGATACAACTTTTTCGGGTTTTATCGCGATTTATTAAATTTAATGCCCGACGTTTCGGATTCTTTTCAGCAACCATGGTCACGGGGGGACTAGGGTGTCAGACGTCCTAACGTTACAAAGATATTCGAAACTACCCTATGTTACATAAATATTTTAATTATATAGTCCTCTCTACGCATAATTAATTGTTTATTAACAATCACGATAAAATCCGAAAAAGTTGATTCATTATACGTAACTAGCTTCTGCGCGCGACTTCGTCGGCGTGGACTCCGCTCCTATTGGTCTTAGCGTGACGATACATAGCCTATAGCCTTCCTCGATAAATGGGCTATCTAACAGTGAAAGAATTTTTCAAATCAGCCCAGTAGTTCAAGAGATTAAGGCGTTCAAACAAACAAACAAACAAACAATCAAACAAACAAACTCTTCAGCTTTATTATATTAGTATAAAATCCGAAAAAGTTGATTCATTATACGTAATGAGTTAAATTCGCCTAAACATAAGAAAACAATAAATAAATACGCGAATACTTGTAAAAAATATACATCTAATAAAATGATAGGAAAGTCAATGTATGTCCGGGATAAACTCAAAAAGTACTGCATGGATTTACTTCAAATTTGGCACGAATATTATTAAGAAGTCGGGTCAGAACATAGGCTACATATTATCACGCTATGACCTACGGGGAACGAGCAGTGAACGCACGCAGACGACGTCGCAGGCAGCAGCTAGTTACAAATAAAATAAAATAAAATGATTAGGTACAAATTATTTGTACTTGTTAGTTTTAGTCATATAACATTAGCTACGGTTTTCGTGGCTGACGGGGGATTATGAAAAAAATATAGCTCGGACATTCGTTTCAGCGGTTAATCTTCTGCCTTATCTTGGATTACTGTTATAATAATTGAGACTGGATTTAGGTAACTGGGTGCTGGTTGCAAGGCCATGATGACAATAAATTAATTTTGTTTTTAAATAAAAATATTTCTTTTTAATATTTACTTTATACCCTTTGTATTTATTAATTCATTACAAACAAATAAATATAAAAATATAGACTAAAACAACGAAACTAAAACTAAAAATCTTAAAAATATAATATAATAAAATTATATTGATAATATTAATATGATTTTGTCCCATTCGGTGTCGAGACCCTTGGTCCGTGGGGTCCTAGCGCCTTAAGGCTTTTTAAGGAAATAGCTAAAAGGTTAGTCGACATCACAGGAGACCGAAGAGCTGGCAGCTACCTCGGACAAAGAATTAGTCTAGCTATCCAAAGGGGGAACGCTGCCAGTATCTTCGGAACCTTGCCTAAAGGGACTCCTTTTTATAATAAAAATTATATATATATTTTAATATGGTAAGATAGCTTAATACCTATATTTTAGGTAACCAACGACTAACATATTTTGTATAATCGGAACCGATGCGGTTTCAGTTACTTGAACCGTGGAACTGAAAGCCAGGCACCGCCTGACGAAAGCTATTTGGCATTTTGTACGCTTTTGGTACCTGGTTTCTGCCAAACGTCACTATGAGCTATGCTTCATATTCTTATTATTAGTCTATTGCTTATACTAGTGTTAGGACTTAGGAGCATGCGCTGAGAAATTTTCAGCCTTTATGAAATGACCAAAGACTAACCCTCGCGGGCTCTTGATTTATTAGTGAACAAAACTTTGATTTAACAGTCTTTGATACATGGTATTTCATAAATAAGTAAGTGTAAAATGTGTTATCATTAAATATAGCAGTATTTTTATTTTAATCTATATATATATATATAAATAATATATATAATCTATATATTATATAAAAGAGATTTCCACCCATTGACTCATCACGATATCTCTAGAACCATAAGGCGTAGAGACTTGAAATTTGGTAGGAATATTCCTTTCGCCGAGAAGAGGTCAGCTAAGAACGGATTTTACGAAATTCCACCCACAAGAGGGGGTTGCGGGGGTTAATAAAATATATGGCAAAACAATGTTTGCGGGGTCAGCTTATCAGCTAGTATGATATATGTATACCATTACAAAGTTACAATAAAATTCAAACCAGTTAACATTTTAAATACAAAATTTCATAGTTAAAATTTGTTAAATTTCATGAAACACAACCAAATGAATCTGCAACTTCTAACAGTTAATATGTTACGACATAACAAAGCAGTACACTAAAGTATGTATGTTAATTAGTTCCATCCTACCAGTTGAGTTAGTTCAGAAACTCAAAACTATTTTGTTTCACTAATTTTCAAACATAATCCCCTTTCAGTTTTTATGCTTCTTTTATACATTAAAGTATCTTGAGTTTACAGAACCCTATTCCAGTGTATCACTAAATAGTATTCAAAAAATTTTCACATGTTACCACTGAAAAAAAATATGTAATTATGTATAATGTGAAATATTTATGTGCATAAGTTTATTTATATTATACTAATATAATAAAGCTGAAGAGTTTGTTTGTTTGTTTGTTTGTTTGTTTGTTTGAACGCGCTAATCTCAGGATCTACTGGTCCGATTTGAAAAATTCTTTCAGTGTTAGATAGCCCATTTATCGAGGAAGGCTATAGGCTATATATCATGACGCTAAGACCAATAGGAGCGGAGTCCACGCCGACGAAGTCGCGTGCAGAAGCTAGTTAAAATAATAAAAATGAATTGCTGTTCGTTTGTCTCTTTTCATTTAGCTAATTTTGATCTTGAAATATTTGTGGAAGTTCATGGAAGATTTAAACGGTGAGAAATATAAACGGTGAGAAATATAAATAATGAGTAACGGAAGACACTAAAAACGATAAATTGATTTTCCAATACAAAGTGTTGCGTAGCTGTGAAATATTAGTTTTTTTTTTGTCAAAAAAATTGTCATTTATTTATAGGTGCGTTCTGAAAATCTTTTGCAGATGTTTCTCCCTGGGATACAAGGTTCACTGCGTCATCTAGTAGTAAATGATAATAGGCAGATTATTGTGGAATAAATTTCTTCATCAAATATAGAGTATTTAAATAGCAATGGGATATTAATATTAATTCTGAACCAGCTGGCACAGTTAGAAGTAATTTTGTTTTCTGCTCCTCAATTAGGAGTTCAGTATACATCCTGAGTCCGGACGCATTAATCATATGTTTACATATGTATTAAAACAATGTATACCCGTCGATTATACCTAAAACTCAGGAACAGACAACAGTGCGTGTATCTTAAACAAATAAAAACACATTATTCATGCAATCAAGTACCCCAACGTAAATTAAATAATAACATTAAAATTTTTAACAAAACATCCTCAACAAGAACACGATTTTGATTAAATGTACCAAAAATTCTCTTATATACTTTGCATAAACTGCCGTCCGTTCAAAGGCAGAAAAGCAATTACTAAATTGGTTGAGCAAACGATTGGACGAGAGGAATTCAGAATATTTATCTGAGCTTTTAAAAGATACGCCGACTTACTTGATGTCGGGCCAAATAACTTTGAACACGGTTTGCAGTTTATCTGAACGGATATCTGTTCCAATTCACGAAAGATTTAAATGTGTTTGTATTTAGGTATATAATAGAACTAAAACATTCAAATTCGTCTCGTAACTCATAAGATTATCCCGTTAAAATATAGCAAATATAAATATTTGGGACGAAAGATAAATATAATGGTGGGACGTCCTCCGGCCCACCGGACGGACGATCCAAGTAAGATTGTCGATTAAGGCTGGATGAGAGGATTGCGGAAAACTGGGATGTCTAGTGCGAACTTGGGGAGGCCGATATCCAGCAGTAGAGTGCGATAGGCTGAAGAAGTAGTAAATATTAATTTTTAAATCATCATGGTGGAAAACAAGTTTTATAAGAAAACCCATTGGCACAGTGACCACAGCACTAGCTGTTTGTTACCCTATCGGTAAGAATCATTTGCATTTACCATAGACATGTTATCGTTGTTTAGACGTTTGTGCTTGTGTATTGTGTGTTTCTAGACACCTGACATAGGAGAAAAATATTACCGGAGACAGTAAAGTGTAAAGCATTTATTTATTCATTATTGACGTAAGCTACGTTGAATGTGAAACGTTTTTTTTTACATACACATACGGTCGTCAGTTCTCATGTTAAGAAACTTAATGCTCGTGTAACAGATAACATCCGACTGTTATAACTTTTTTTTTTGATAAATATACATAGAAATAATACATATATAAATATACATATTATACCCAGATTCAGGCGGGAATCGAACCCGTAACACGCGGGATAGAAAGAAGGGCCACTGCAAACTGCGCAACGGCTTATTTACCATTAACTTATCGAACAAGTGACCTCTAGCGCTGTCAATCAGTTGATATAACCTCGGCATTTTGTTGCTCGAACAAATCGACATATATTTTTAGTGTTTTAAATAACTTCAAAAGAAGAAGGAGGTTCTCAATTCAACTATACAAAAATTATAATTTTTTATATAAATGTCTTATTGTTTTTATTTTTTTATATTCGAAAGCTCGTCTTGTGATCCCATTTGAAGTTATGCTAGATCTGATGAGCAGATTTTGAGTTATTTTTACAATACACTGTATAATTTTGAATGTAATTGAACTTGGTTTTTTAACAAACAAACATTTCTATCGAAATCGTAAAGTAATCGTGTAAACGGTCTCCCAGTCTGATGTTACGTGTTTTAAATTCGATTGGCACTGAAACATTCGCGTTGTTTTTTTAAACTTTTTGCATCTATTTCGTTGTACCTTCAGTCCTTCACATTCCGTATTTTCAATGACAACACGTTTTAATTAACATTTTCACTAATATAAATATTATTTTTTCGAATTTCCCCTCTTTTCCTTTTCGTATATATTTCCTTTGATCTAATTTAGGCAGGTTACTGTTTTTCTATGCCAAATGCCTTTGTAACATTACAACCTTTTTGGGTTAGTTATATTAAACAGCGTCTGTTGGTGTCGGTATGATATTAGCTGAAGGCTGAAGAAACATTTGTTCTCTAGAATAGAATAGAATAAAATATGAAATCAAAAAGTTACAGCAATCATACTGCACAGAAGCATGCAGCCGTTCGATTCATGTGCTAAGTTTTCTTGCTATACGGCGGTCGCGGAATAGAAAGAAATTCGTACACCGACCTGTCATCTTTTGTCTTTGTCGCTCGTGTATAAACATATTGCGGTTGTGCTCACACAAGTGAGTGACCCCGTATTGTGTGAGCGCAACGGCAATATGTTTATACGCGAGCGACAAAGACAAAAGATGAGGGGTCGGTGTACGATTTTCTTTCTCTTCCGCGACCGGACTTTAGCATTAACACCGCTATAGTAACCCGTTTAATTCGCGCGGGCTGTATAGTGAATGTAGATATCTTTCTGCTCCGGGGGTTGTGGGTTCGATTCCCACCCTGAGTCTGGGTGTAATATACATATTTATTTATATATTTATATATGTATTATTTAGCAGCGTCTTCGGTGCGACAAAGCCAGCCCTGCGGTCACCAACCCGCCTGCCCAGCGTGGTGACTATGGGCAAAACACATG
The DNA here is from genome assembly GCA_905220545.2 of Melitaea athalia. Lineage (NCBI taxonomy): Eukaryota > Metazoa > Arthropoda > Insecta > Lepidoptera > Nymphalidae > Melitaea > Melitaea athalia. The sequence continues at coordinate 18,338,458 of HG992189.1, read as the reverse complement.
AGTTCGCGTCATAATGTCGGGCGCGAACTTGTGGAGGCCTATGTCCAACAGTGGACTGTGATAGGCTGAAGTGGATATGTATTATGTATAAGTATGTTTATCGAAAATATATATATATATATAGCTATACCAGTCGGCTGTTACCTATAAACACAAGCATTAAGTTGCTTATTTTAGGAACAGACGACCGTGTGTGTATTGTGTCAGATATTTATTTATTTATTATTATTGTTTATTTCAAGTTTATTAGGGTTCCGTACCTCAAAAGGTAAAAACGGAACCCTTATAGGATCACTTTGTTGTCCGTCTGTCTGTCAAGACCCTTTTTCTCAGAAACGCGTGGAGGCATCAAGCTGAAATTTATATTGAATACTCAGATCTGCTGCCTCTTAAAGCTGTGAAAAAATGAAACTTCTAAGCCAAGGCAATCAAAAGATACAGCCGTTTATGCTGCAAATTTTCGACACTCTCAAGGGAATCAAAACCTACAGGGTACTTCCCGTGAACTAAGAATCTTAAAATTTGGTACGAGGCAACGTCTTATAGCATAGATACAGGAAAAATTGCGAAAAGTGTAAATTTTTAGTTACTACATATAAAAAAAAATATTTTAATAATTTTACACTTAATACCACTTTTCTCATAAACGCGTAAAAGTATTAAATTGAAATTTATATCAAATACTCAAGTCTATAATACCTTTAAGCTGTAACAAAATCAAACTTCTATGTCAACGGTATCAAAAGAAAAACCAAGTTAAGCCGCATATTTTCATCGAAAATAGTCCCAAAGGAATCAAAACCTACAGGGTACTTCCCGTGACGTCAGAATCTTGAAATTTGGTTCCGAAGCAACGTCTTATAGCACAGATACAGGAAAAATTGCGAAAAGTGTAAATTTTTAGTTACTACATATAAAAAAAAATATTTTCATAATTTTACACTTAATACCACTTTTCTCTTGAACGCGTAAAAGTATTAAATTGAAATTCATATCAAATACTCACGTCTATAATAACTTTAAGCTGTAACAAAATCAAACTTCTATGTCCACGATATCAAAAGAAACAGCAATTTAAACCGCATATATTGAAACTAGCAAACAACTGACAAGGGAATAAAAATCTAAAGAATAAGTACTTCCCGTCGACCTAAAATCTTCAGGTATGAAGCAACTTCTTATAGCACAGATACAGGAAAAATTACGAAAACCTTAAATGTATAGTTACATCGCAACCACAGAAATAGTATGTGTAATGTTGTTTATTTCTGCTTTGTTTTTCAATTATAAAACTTTGCAAAGTAATATTTATTTACTAACTCTTTTTGCACATCAATACACAAAAGAACAATACATAGAATTTATAACAATAAACTTGCATCAATTGCAACAGGCGGCCTTATCGCTAACACAGCGATCACTTCCAGGCAACCTTTGGGCAGAGGACTTGCATATAAACTAGGGGAAGGGCGCAAAATTTTGTAAGAAAAGGAACAATATAAAATAAAAATCAGATATAAATAAATAACTATATAACAATAGATGCTATATTTAATTACACATATGTACATATAAGTTTACTCATATGTATACACAAATATATAAATACATACATACATACGTATATACACTATAAGCAAATTGATAGATTAAGACGAATGACATAACAACATTAACGTAACTTCATGAAAAATAATAAATAATAAAATAAAGTTGCTTAACATAATTTAATATGATAAGTACATTTCCTTAACAAGTTTTTCAAATGTCATTAAGATTGAGCGCGTTAGACAGTGGCAATAAGTTCCAAAGACGATAAGCTTCAATAGTGAAAGATTTAGAATAAAAGGAAGACGAATGTGAAGGTATCTTCAAAGTTAGGCTATCATTTAAGCGAAGAGGTACATATTATATATTTATCTTTAACGCCAGCGTTGATTCTAGAGCAGAATGAAGAAAGCTCTTCAATATGTATTCGTAGCCGGCGACCATGCAAGTAACTATGAAACCAGTCAGACACCTTAGGAGATATGTTAACACGTTCGCTGCGTTGTGAGGTCATATTGGCTCATAGTGAACTTTCATGTGGTGCGGCGCGCAAAATAGCGTTCTTTCCCCTGGTGCGGAAGGCATAACTTTGTGTATTTCTATCGTAGGAAAGAGATTTATATACCATTGTTATTGCCACTTTAACGTGAACAATCCAGCATTTTCAAACACTCGTGAGCCAATTTGACCTCACCCGCACATAAAGAAAAATGTATCATCCTGGTGCGGTGTGAGGTCAATATGACCTACCGTTCCGCGCACCCCACACCCGCACTGAACGATGCGCTCGCGCCATTTCGTGCACACAGTGTTGTGCCACGCTATCAACAGTGAAGACGTCGCGTCGTTTGAAGCCATTTTTAAGATTAAAAAAATGTTTATTCCACTAGCTACATCCTCACTTCGAAATTAAGCGGCGGTTTGGAACGTAAAAATAATCAACAAAGCACATGCAGTTATCTTAATGTTTTTAAGCCTCTTTTGAGCATTATTTCGAAGATCTTCCCAAGTAAAACATACAGTAGGATAGATACAAAATTAAACTTTCAATAAAATTTTGGGAAAATTTATCGAGTGCAGTATACACACGTGTTTCCCATCACTAGTTTTTTTATATCTTCAGTGCGTTGTGTGGTCAAACGGACCCCACAAATTGTTTCTCTTTTAGACGCTAAACGAAAAAAGCGAGCTAAAAACGCAGCTAGGTATATATTGCTTGGTTATTGGTCTTTGATCTCAAAATAAAATATATTCAATAATAACTATCACCATTGAGAAAAACCTATATCAAAACAGAACTGAATGAGGGCTTATTTGACCACACGCCGCACTGTAAAAAAGTCCTCTATGAGTCAATATAACCTCATGACGCACCAGTAAAAAGTACACTAAAAACCCTTACGCAGTGAACGTGTTAAGAGAACCAAGTATAGCTAGTAGTAAGTCAAAATCAACAGTATTGAAATGATTAATGAAATCAAGTAATATTAACACTGTAATGAGAATTCTAGACATTAAAAAATATATATGCTTAAACAATAGCAGACAATAATAAAAATAAATTTAGGAAAACATGTTTTATACAAACTTGAAAACAGGTACAAAGGTCAAAAAGGCTCGAATTAAATTACAAAATAAATGTTACATCATCTGTGGGACTATTTAAATAAATAAATAAATAATAAATAAATATCTACTATATATAATATGGTTCAAATTTAATACTTAATAGTAATAAAGTATTTTAGAACCAGATTTCTAAATAGTGACTAAAAAATTTGTAAATAAATAACTTCGATAAAAGAACTTTCCTGCCAAGAGACAGGTCAAGGAAAAAAGGGAGACCAATTAAAAGGTGGAGAGATATCTTCAACCAGATAATTATGTGGACCGCTGTGTATACAGAAAGCACGGGAAAGGGATACATGGAAATGTTTAGGAGAGGCCTACGCCGCAGAGGCGACTATTACTATTACCAATATTAATTAAGTGATGTTATAAACATGTAGACGAGTTAATTATACGAGTATAGAATAAATATATACATAGGTTAATATACATACATATGTTTAAACTAAGAATACTTACGCTAGTATTAATTGAAATTTTAATAGTAATAGAAATAAAGGCGATTTTTATTTTATTTATTTATTTTATTTTATATAAATTAAAGGATTAATGAAAAGATAAAGATACCTTTGTCTTAAATTTATGCTCCTCCAACTTTCCATATTGTAATGTTACGGATTTCATTTAGCAGCAAAATACCATAACTTTTACTTATATACCTGCAGGTTTGTACGGAACCCTCGGTGCGCGAGTCTGACTCGCACTTGACCGGTTTTTTTTCATTTTTTCTATTATAACTCTTTTTCTAAATTATATAAAAATTATTTGCAAACTTATGTATGAAATCCCACAATTAGGCCGTGGGACGGTTAAAGTAAGGAGCGGAGCAAAATGGGAATTTATAAAGTAAACATTATGCTATATACCTTGATAAAATATAGACTTAAATATAAACTTTCTCTTTATAATAACATTTCAGTTTCATAGTAATTTAAAGATAGCAGAAGTTTAGTAACAACATCAGTTACTTTAACTTTAGTTAGTGGGTAGATGTTTAAATTGTTATTCATCATATACAATAATGCAGACCGACATTCATAGTTTACTATTTCACCTCAGCCTGTTATATCCCACAGCTGGGCATAGGCCTATTTCCCCATGTAGGAGAAGGATCAGAGCTTAATCCACCACGCTGCTCTAATGCGGGTTGGAGGATAATTTACTATTTCACGATCACGATTCAGCCTGTAATATCCCACTGTTGGGCATAGGCCTCTTCCCCATGTAGGGGAAGGGTCGGAGCTTAATTCACCACGCTGCTCCAATGCGGGTTGGCGGATATATTCCCTACTATGAGTAACGGTCGCTATCAGGTGTACATGATAACAACCGGGACCGACGGCTTAACGTGCTCTCCGAGGCACGGTGGGGAGACCCACAAGGACTGCACAAACACAAACACCCAGACCACGGCAAATATCTGTATGGCCAATACAAATGTTGTCGTGTGCGGGAATCGAACCCGCAACCGCCCGCGCAACAGCCAATCGCAATCCAGTGCTCTGACCGCTGCGCCAACGCGGCGTCACTTACTATTTAATATTTACTAATTATCACACCTTACATAAATATCAAATAATAGTTACAAATTATAATTATATCACGAAATAATATCCCATATCCGAAACAGGGATAGAGTTGGGGATAGCAGGGATACGTGTAACGCAATCCTAACTAATCTTATCTTCAGTCGTTAATCAACTTTGGTTACAATATTGCCAGTAGTTTCGAATGTGATTTAGATAAACTATTTAATAATAACTTTGTTTAATTTAGTTTAATAGTTGTTTGATTACTTTAACCACGAATTATAGATATAAGGAGTCCAAAAGTAATGTTGAATGAATAGTCTCAATTTAGGGGACGGAATTTTAATTCTAATTTTGCCGGTAGAGCGCGCCATTTTTTCACGAAGTACCTACTCGTTTAAAATCTTACGCGGGAAGTTTTATTGCTAATGACTAATTTTAAACAACTAAATAAATATTTTATATTTAAATTTATTAAGTTCAACATACATACGTGAGCCAACGCGTGTTTACGTGTAATCAATAATAATAGCATCGGCACGTCCTAAATTCTAGCGCAGCCAGTGGCAGAAAAGAGAACTAAGATCTGGGTTTATTATTGCGTACAATGAATACTATGGAAAAGCCTATACCGTTTGGACTCCTTGTATCTATACTTCGTGACTTTAACAACAGATCTGACAGAGATTTATAATAGTAACTAGCGACCCGCCTCGGCTTGGCACGGTTGCTAAACCTATCAGTGTTCCTCTACTATATTATGCATGTATTATACATATAAACCTTCCTTGTAAATCACTCCATCTATCAAAAAAAACCACATCAAAATCCGATGCGTAGTTTTAAAGATCTAAGCATATATAGCTTATAGCATGCTTGTAAATTTAAATGAAACCACATGAAACGCAAAACCTTTCAATTAAAACAAAATTCATCGAAATCGGTCCACCCAGTCAAAAGTTCTGAACTAATTTTAACTTTTAACTAACTAACTTTTTTTATACATAAAAAAAATACATTGAAAATTGAGAACCACCTCCTGTGACAGAAAAAATTTTCTACACATTAATAAAACATAAAAATATTTGAATATTTAAATTAATACCAATATAATAAAATGAGTTTAATAATTTAAAAGCTCGCGGTTATTGAGAGAATTTTCATGATAAATATTAAATAAAATTGATAAAGAACTACGATGGTTAATTAACGTCGACAAGACGCTTAGCCACAATGACAAGATGGCCGACGTTACAAAATGGCGCCTATATTGTTACAAATACCGCTAATTTGCGGTAAAAATTTACGATACAAAATGTCTGTTATATTTTGAAGACCATTTTTTTATGAATGTAAAATAAAAAAGCACTGTTATCAGTTTAGGTTCTGTTTCTTCCAGACTCTAATTTTTATAGTATTTTGTACTATATCAAGTGCTTAAAAATATCACATTGCTAGGAGACTTCTTTTCTAGTCACGGAAAATAATAGAATAAAAATACACAATGATTTGGTGGATATATATTTCTTTGAATGTATCTTGATATATTATTATGTAGGTTCACAAAACTTTACTGGGTCGATTTTTTTAAACACATCTGGGACTTGACAAATAACTAAAATTTTCTGGACCATTGCTTCATAATTTACACATTAAATACATTCACGTACGTACGCAATGACCAGTACCAATTTTAATTACGAGTATTTTAGACCCACCTACGTCGCTAGCTAAATTTATACACTAACTTTTCCAGTGAACTTCCTGGAATTTTCCTAAAATGGCAGTTACTATGCTCAACCACAGATTATTAAATAGTACCTACTACGTACAACATCGGTCAGGAAGATCGCTACCGCTGTATAAGGGATGGTATCGCCTGTTGCGAGTTCTGTAAACTTACTTTTTACTAATTTCACCTATTCCTACAATTTTCAGTTCGCATGAAAGAATTACCACAAATGATTTTGAACCTTGAATAAATAAAGACTTCATTTTGATTATGAATAAATAAATAAACTATAAATCAACACAAGACAATCATTCTTAAATATTAAAGTTAATTACGACACTGGCGTTCACTTAAATTTTTTTTAACAATTCAAAATATAATAAAAGGAAATTTCTTTACCATTTAAATTTAATGTGGACGGATGTAGTTTTACGCAGCCATTTTTATTTTTATTCACACCGAATTTACAACTGTAATCGACAACATATTGCGTTGTATTTATTTGTCGCGTGTAGTATCAATAAAGTTATATAACACTATATTTAGTGAAATAACTCTAAAATTGTCAATTACTTTGATCAATGCTCGGCATTATTGTCTTTACCTATTATAATATTGAACTAAAACAGTCCAAAACGTCTTTTCTATGTCAAGTCCTGGACCTTAATTTTGTGTTAGGTTGGTTGGCAGATAAATTCTTAACCTATCCGATGCATAGTGTAGGGAATATGGTTTTCTATATGGAAGAAGGGTTTGCTAAAAATTTTTCGACGTATGGATGGTAGCTGGTTTTTCTGCCAAGTGACAATCATATATCATGCGTTTGCCAAGACGCGGGATGATAAAAATTAAAAACATTAAATACAGTGTCACTAAGTCCACACATCTTTATCATTTACTAGCTGCTGCCCGCGACGTCGTCTGCGTGCGTTCACTGCTCGTTCCGCGTAGGTGATAGCGTGATAATAATATGTAGCCTATATTCTGACCCAACTTCCTTATAATATTCGTGCCAAATTTGAAGTAAATCCATGCAGTACTTTTTGAGTTTATCCCGGACATACATTGACTTTCCTATCATTTTATTATATGTATAGATGTAATTCTGCACACAAAAATGTTTATTGTTTCTTTTTAATACAAACTTAAAATAAGGTCGGTAAAGTCAACATCGCGCTTGCGATGCTTCTGGTGTTGCAGGCGTCTATAAGCTACGGTAATCGCTTACCATAAGAAGAGTCGTATAGTTTTATAAATTTAAAAATGTCAATAATATTTTTTGAAGTGAAAACTTCTTTAGCGGCGTTGAGCACTTTTGTGGGATGGGTAAAAACTGTGAAACTCGCGTCAGGACACGTGGGCTGACCGATCAGCCCACGTGTCCTGACGCGTTATTCGAATTCGTAAGACGGTTGGAGAGTATTGTTGTAACATCGAAATCGATTAATCGAACAATCGATTGTTTTCTTTCGATTGTCGATATGTAATAATTATTATTTAATTATTAAGAATATAATAATAATTATATAATAATAATTAATATATAATTAACTCTATATTTAATAAATATTTTAATAAATTATGGATGTAAGATGATTTTTCTGAGAGATAAACTTTTTAATGTAATATAATGTATTTAATGTAATATAAATTGTAATGTTTGTGTACGATAGCGCAATAAATAAATATTGTATTCTACCACATAAATGATAGTACTTTTATATTGATAATAAAAGCAATTCGTTCAAAATTATTCCCTAACTATTCCAAAAAATCAAAAATGTACAACGTTAATAATCAAGTTTTCATTTCTGCCGGCACTCCCGGAGTGCAACCCGTATTTTTTTTTAATCAAATGACATAACATATCCCTTTCTAGCATAGAAGAACTTACCTAAATAGTTTTAAACGAAAACTCTATTGTTAAAATAATCAATCGAAAAAAAATAGCGTTTCCAACAATAAACCAAATAATCCACAAAACAAAATCAGCCAGATATCAAAAATAAAAAGTACACCCAAATAAATTTTAAAAAATTATACATCAAAACAGCACTTTTCATATTAAAACGGTCAGTTAACATTTCCACTCCGTTCGGTGTTCACGCCAGATGTCGCCAGATGTCGAGATTTGTGGTGACCGTGGAGTGGACTCGCACGCTATCATTTACATAAATTGTGTTTTAGCACGGCTAAACGGATTTTTGCACGTTCGGGATAAAACGGATGAAACGTAACACGAATTTATCTGTTTACCCTTTTTTCACGGAAAAGACGCGGGCGTTTTTTTTTTTTGAAGCTTTTTCATAATTGTGATTAATTTTCGCCGTTTTTACACGTATTATATGGATTTTATGAAACGATTTTTCTTAATTTGTTCATTTTTATACTTTTATTTGGATACTTACAATAGAAAACAAACATAAGTCTTTACGCAGTATCATCCATCCATCCATCAGCCTTTACAAGTCCACTGCTGGACGTAGGCCTCCCCTAATGCTCGCCACTCCATTCGGTCTTGTGCCCTCAGAATCCAGCGGTTTCCCGCTGTTTTCCGTAGGTCGTCAGTCCACCTGGTCGAAAGGCGGCCTGTACTTCTTTTGCCGAGACGTGGTCGCCATTCAAGAACCTTTCTTCCCCATCGGTTGTCGGTTCTGCTTACAATATGGCCTGCCCATTGCCACTTCAGCTTGCAGATTCTGAGAGCTATGTCTATTTACGCAGTATGCTTATAGGAAAAACATAACAGGCTATATAACATATAGCGCTTTTAAATCGCAATTTAGCCTGAAACATCTAACTGCTAAGGATAGGTTTCTTTGTCCGTATAGGATAGGAACTTAATCCAACACGTTGCTCCATCGTGGATTAACAGATGGGCTTATAAGTGAAGGGTAGTAATCATGAACTTTGCAGACCCTACCTTCGTTTACAAATGGCTAAATTATAACCTTAGTAACGTTGTAAGTTTGTTCAAATTCAAATTCAAATAATTTATTCATTTTAGGCTGATACAGCACTTGTGAACGTCAATGAAGCTACGCCATCGGTTCGCAAATCCTACGGCGGGAGACCTTGTAACGAGAAGAACCGGCAAGAAACTCGTCAAGGGCTATTTTTTTCTCCCTGTCATATTTCATACAGAGTCGTCAAATTGAAAAATGACTTTGACTTAATAAATTATGTAAGGTCACTTTCCATCACAAATTTATCTTAAATTTATAAACAAAATAAAATACCCGGTAATCATAGCAGTAAATAATTTTCAATTACTTAAGAACTAGACACCTCCTAAAAGGTAGTTTCTTTAAAATGCGCTCCAAACAAATAGACAAGTAACTGAGCAGTGCAAACTTAGCACCTCATCGATGGAATTTTGGGTCGAAAATGACCTTAATCGATAGGTCTACGTTAGGTCCGTATAGGTCCACTAAATTTTTCGTTAGGTCCTGTATAGTTTTTTAATAAATAATTTTTTAAATTTAGGTTTAAAAAAATGCAATTTTAGCACCCCATCCAAGGATTTTTAAAACCAAAATGACCTTAATCGATAGGTCTACGTTAGGTCCGTATAGGTCCACAATAATTTTTGTAAGGTCCCCTATAGTTTTTTAGCTGCTAAAATACGAATTTTTTTCCAAAATTTTAAAAATTATTTATAAAAAAACTAAAGAGGACTTAACGAAAAATTTCGTGGACCTATACGGACCTAACGTAGACTTATCGATTAAGGTAATTTTGATTTCAAAAATCCTTAGATGAGGTGCTAAAATTGCATACTTTATTTAACAAATTAAAAAAAAATATTTATTAAATAACTATAGGGGACCTAACAAAAATTATTGTGGACCTATACGGACCTAACGTAGACCTATCGATTAAAGTCATTTTGATTTTAAAAATCCTTGGATGGGGTGCTAAAATTGCTTTTTCTTTACCTAAATTAAAAAAAAATATTTATTAAAAAACTATAGCGGATCTAACGAAAAATTTACTGGACCTATACGGACCTAACGTAGAACTATCGATTAAGGTAATTTTAATTTCAAAAATCCTTAGATGGGGTGCTAAAATTGCATATTTTTTTTTTTACCAAAATTAAAAAAAATTATTTATTAAGAAACTATAGGGGACCTAACAAAAATTATTGTGGACCTATACGGACCTAACGTAGACCTATCGATTAAGGTCATTTTGGTTTTAAAAATCCTTGGATGGGGTGCTAAAATTGCATTTTTTTTAACCTAAATTTAAAAAATTATTTATGAAAAAACTATACCGGACCTAACGAAAAATTTAGTGGACCTATACGGACCTAACGTAGACCTATCGATTAAGGTCATTTTCGACCCAAAATTCCATCGATGAGGTGCTAAGTTTGCACTGCTAAGTAACTGTTTAGACGTGGCGAATAAAATACAACTACAAGTAAAAATCATTGTCAGCTTATGACCAAGTTGTCCCGTCATTTAAATAATCTTTGACAGTATAGTAGCCCTTCTTGAGGAGGCAATTTTTTATACGATTCTTAAACTCTTCAAAGGGTAACTCCAAGATATCACTTGGAATCTTGTTAAAGATATGTATACCTTGACCCATGAAGGACCCACGCACCTTCTGTAATCAGTACAGAGGCATTATAAGGTTATTCCTATTCCTTGTATTGCGACCATGCAAATCGCCATGTTTGGTATATAAGTTAATATTACGACGCACAAAAAGAATACAATTTAATATAAATTGAGATGCAGCTGTCAGTATACCAATTTCTTTGAACTTCTCCCTAAGAGAAGTTTTAGAGCTTAGTTGATAGATAGCCCTTATTGCTCGTTTTTGCAAAATAAATATAGCATTAATGTCAGCCGCTAATCCCCACATAAGAATGCCATATGACATGATGCTATGAAAATAACTAAAGTATACAGTCCTAGCAGTATCTATATCTGTTAACTGTCTAACTTTTCTAATAGCGTAAGCTGCAGAGCTGAGCTTACCAGCTAATGCAGCAATATGCGAATGCCACTGAAGTTTTCTGTCTATAGTTACACCCAGAAAGACTGTTGATTCAACTAAATCTAATTTTTCATTATTCATTACAACTTCAGTGGGTGGAGATTTTACATTTGGTAAAGAGAATAGAACGCATTTCGTTTTCTTTGCATTAAGCTGTAGATTATTAAAACTAAACCAAGTGAGTATTTCCGAGAGTAAAAAGTGAAAGTAAAGTAAGTGTTGTAAGTATTGTATTGTGTTTTATAGTGTGGGTTTCTGATACTGTACCTACTGTATATTATAAGCCCTATATTACAATAATTTTACCGACTGTACAGAAATAAATTTACTATACTATATCCATCTATCCATCCATCAGCCCTTAGAAGTCTACTGCTGGACGTAGGCGTCCTTCAATGCTCGCCGCTCCATCCGGTCCTGAGCCGTCTGAATCTAGTGTTTTCCCTCTGTTTTCTTTAGGTCATTAGTCAACCTAGTCAGAGGACGGCCTGTGGTTCATTTGGCAAAACGTGGTCACCATTCGAGAATCTTTCAACCCCATCATTTGTCGGTTCTTCTAACAATATGGCCTGCCCATTGCCACTTTAGCTTGCAGGTTTTGAGAGCTATCTCAGTGACCTTCGTTAATCTAAGGACTTCATAATTTCGGATTCTGTCTTGTAGAGAAATATTATACTATACTATATCCTATATGTGATAAATATTATTCCTTGACAGGTTTCGTGAATATCGGTACAGCTCATTTAGCAAATACTTATTAATTTCTTTCCGCAATTTTTACACATACGCTTTTTTATTTCTTTTAATTATTAATTTTATTTGCTTAAAAATATTTAACACAGTTGGGGTACAGTTGGTATAGAGTAAAATATTTTAAAAACAAGGAAGTCTAAATAAGATTTTAGATTAACATGGTTACTTCTATTACGAAAATTATTCGAAAACGGGATATTTAGCATGTTTATTATTTTCGCTTTGCGGAGCTCGATATTTCGACATTGACTGCGAATGTCTTGTTCACGAGACTCGTGTAATTTTTGAGAATCAAACTAAAAGTTCATTTAGGTCATTCTACAATAATCTATCAAGATAGACAAAGTTTGACCATCTGTTTTACTCACATCCTCTCGTGAACAATCTACAAATTTCATTGTATATATTGATTAGTTGTTAATTACTTCCAAGGCCTAAGTAATAAAGCAATAAACGGCAGAGTATTGGAAATTCAAGACATAGAAATTCTGTCAAGTATAACAAAGGATGACCAAAGTTTATCGGAGCCTGTATGAAATGGTATAGGTCTTTTGCTAAAGTATTTCGTCGCAATCGTAGAACAAAGACAGATTTGCAAATCTAAGACTTTATACCAGAGTAGTTAGAAGTTTTGAAACGACGTTTTGTACAATATTTTTACAATACCATTACCATTTACCATACAATTTACTTCAAAATTAGTTATTTGGTTGTCTGTATGATGTACTATATTATGACTTGTAAATCTATATACATAAAAGAGATTTCCACCCATACCTATATTGACTCATCACGATATCTCTGAAACCATAAGGTGTAGAGACTTAAAATTTGGTAGGAATATTCCTTTCGCCGAGTAGAGGTCAGCTAAGAACGGATTTTACGAAATTCCACCCACAAGAGGGGGTTGCGGGTGTTAATAACATATATGGCAAAACAACGTTTGCGGGGTCAGCTAGTTAACTTCTAAATATGGTTGTTTTTTCAAAAATCACATGCGTTCGTAAAAATGTCGGATTCGACTTTGTTCTGCGACTACGACGATTTGGTATTTTAATTTTAAGTCAGAAAAAAGCCAGTTGTATGTTCTTACTAAAATTTTGAGAAGATTATTCTACACTACATTTGCAAAATCATCTATCCTTGTTTAGCATAATTGAACGCCAATAATCCTAAAGAAGATGACAATGTTATTTTAGCTGTGGCTTAGTTAAATGTTCTAAGCTTGGTCTGTCTATCTGCATTTCACCGTTAAACTCCTTGTAGCATGACACATAGTCGTGATAATTTGGTAATCATGTAATAAGTTACTTTACTTACATTAAAATATGTAGAACTTTAAACATTAAATATTTCGCTCTTTTAAAGTGAAACTTTTATTACATCGTCTCAAACTTTTTCGTCTGTGTGTTGCATGTCGCCTGACGGTCGGCCGCGCGGTAAAATTGATAAAGCGATTTTATACCCTTAATTGAATATTACTCCAAATTTTTTTTGTTAAATGTCTATAATGTGAAACAAGTAATATAATTAAAAGAAAACAAAAAACCCGCCTGCGTAAAAAACGGAAGGAGCAAAGTCAACATTTTTTAAACTTTCTTATTGTATTTCTTTATTATTATTACGGTAATAATAATCATAATATACATTTTTGAAATCCTTGTATTGAGCCCTTTAATTTGATACCCATACTATATTATTCTAAAAAAAAATTTATTTCTTCATTAACTACAATGGCTTCGCACAGCCGCCATGTTTGTTTTTTTTAATGTCACCTATCTAAGAACACTTGGGCTGCTAAGACAAATCTAACGATATCTCAATTATGCAAATCCGTTCAGCGGTTCTAGAGAAATGAGGTAATTAAGAATATTACATACATACATACATACATACATACATACATACATACAAGATACGCGCGAAAAACATAACCCTTCCTTGGCAGTCGGGTAAAAAGTTTCACTTTTACCATGGTTTCATAAAACCACACAGGTTTTTTTATTTCATACTTCTTTGTACAGAAATGACAAAGTTACATAAAAATTTCATATTTTATTTTATATAATATTTAATTTAATAATTTTTAATTTAATAGTGGTGGGATTTAATTTAATCTTTATATTTTCTGTGCCATCCTTCAACTTTATAGATCTTGCAATTTTGAGATTTCGTGACTAATCAGTGAATGTGTGATTGATCTTATATTTTATATAAATAGACCACTTATTAAAATATTTATAAATACTAACAAGTAAAAATAGTAAAAATATCAATAATTAATTATCATTATCAACTTTAATATAATGCACTAAATTTTTCTGGGGAGCAGATAAAAACGAAAGTTACTATAGATTTATTGGCTTGCCCTATCTTAAAACCTTTTATCTATAAGTCAGTCAGTCAGTTCAGCCTATTGCAGTCCACTGCTGGACATAGGCCTCCCCAAGTTCGCGCCAGACATCCTGGTTTTCTGCAATCCTCATCCAGCCTACACCAGCAATCTTACGAAGATCGTCAGTCCAACGGGCTGGAGGACGTCCCACACTGCGTTTGCCGAGATGCGGTATCCACTCCAGGATACGTCTGCTCCAACGGCCATCGGTCCTGCGACACAGATGACCAGCCCACTGCCACTTCAACTTGCTAAATCTGTGGGCTATGTCGGTTACTTTCGTTCTCTCGCGGATAGTCTCGTTTCTAACTCTATCTTTGAGAGAAACCCCAAGCATAGCCCGTTCCATTGCGCGTTGAGCGACTTTAAACTTGTCGACCAGTCCCATCGTCAGTGTCCACGTCTCGGCTCCGTATGTCAACACAGGCAGGACGCATCTATAAAAAATATTTATTTATAAAAAATATTTAAATTTTAAAGGTATACAGTAATTAAATATACTTCAGCCTGTAATATCCCACTGCTGGGCATAGGCCTCTTTCCCCATGTAGGAGAAGGATCAGAGCTTAATCTACCACGCTGTTCCAATACTTGTGGGCAGATATATTCCACAAGTCTATGAGTAACGACTGCTATCAGGTGTACATGACAACAACCGGGACCAACAGCTTAACGTGCTCTCTGAGGCATGGTATAATCAAACAATTAAATACAATTGAAGAAATTTTAGTAACATTTGCTTGTTCGAACCAAATCTAATATATTGTTAGTGATACAATTCCTTAAAGTAAGTATAAGTACCTACGACAAAAACTTTTGTAATAATAATGCCGAAACGAACCACCAAGTTATTAAGAACTCCGTAATTGTTTTATTTGTTTCTCGATCATTTGGTTTGTTAAATGAAACTCTCTTTTGGTAAAAGTTATCATGTACACCCTATATAATCATTGTAGCGCACCAAGTCCCAAGGACCATCAATTTTGACTGTATGAGTTTAAACGACTTCCGAAAAAGAATGATGTTCTCAATTCGATTGTATTTTTTATGTAAGTATTTTACAAGTTTATAAACCGATTTTAATAATTCTTTTTTTTTGTTAGAAAGTAGATATCCCAAGGGTGGTACCATGATAAGGAAACCAGGATCTGATAATGGTATCCATAATAAATCAAGGGGAACCTTCGAAAATCGTAGTGACGACTAGTGCGTTTGTTAATTTTTTTCGTCTACTTACGTTCTATATTAGGTACCTACTTGTCGATGTAATTGAGTCGGCTTTTTTGCGTTTGCTACCAAACACAATTATTAAGAAATAAATTTAAAAAGGTATTTTTAAAACAGTAGTAAGCTAACATAACACTAAGACTGTCTATAAAACATCGTGTCAAATAAAAAAAAGGATGAATATGAAGATGTATGGCATAGTCAGGGAGACAAACGGAATTGGATATTATATTCTGAGACTATAAAAAACAAAACATTTACAACTATTACATAATAATATACGATTCACCCTGTAATATCCCACTGTTGGGCATAGGCCTCTTCCCCATGTAGGAGAAAGATCGGAGCTTAATCCACCACGCTGCTCCAATGCGGGTTGGCGGATATATTCCCTACCACGAGTAACGGTCGCTATCAGGTGTACATGATAACAACCGGGACCGACGGCTTAACGTGCTCTTCGAGGCACGGTGGGGAGACCTACAAGGACTGCACAAACACCCAGACTGCGGCAAACATCTGTATGGCCAATACAAATGTTTTCGTGTGCGGGGATCGAACCCGCAATCGCCCGCGCAACAGCCAATCGCAATCCAGTGCTGTGACCGCTGCGCCAACGCGGCGTCGATTATGTATTAGAAGAATTATGTATTAGAATCAATTTTTAACATATTTTACTCTTTTTTAAAGATTTACATCCATGATTAAGCATAGACCGGATTTAAATTTTTTATAATTTATAGAAATAATTATTTTGTTTTTGTATGGACACGAAAAGAAATATAATAATAATGATAACTACTTGAATAGGTTTTTTTTTTAATTTTGGGTTTTTTATCAGTTTAGTGCTGTATTCATACAACCGCCTCTCAGCCTATAATTTAATGAACATTTATTCCAAAACGACGCTCGTAATGTAAGCTTCTTTTTTACGTACGTATTATTTTAAGCTTTGTTAGATACAGACAGTGTTACACAAATAGAAAAACGAAATACTTTTGTTTTAATATTTTATATGAATAATACTCAGTTAAAAATAAATAAATAAAAAACACGCTTTTATAAATAAACCAAACTAAAAAGTAGAGAATCTGAACGTTAGAAAAGTCCAAAGGATAACGAGAAAAGCCTTGATTATTGTGCCAAGCCGTTAGGATAATTGAATAATCTTTACAAATTAATGTATTGTCATCGGTCCTCGATAAGTCTACGAAGTTTAAATGAAATCTGAACGTTAGAAGTGGGTCAAAGTAAAGTCCAAAGGAGTCGGTTACAAACATATTAACAAACATACAGGTGAAGCTAATAATAATTGTGTTTGCTCGCAAACGAAAAAAAACCGACTTCAATTACATCGACAAGTAATACAACGTAATAAGACGAAAAAATAGTCAAGTAAATACGCGCTATTAAAGATTACTCAAAAAGTTGTAATCAGATCTCGATCTACTTTCACGAAGACTAGATGACAAGTATTAGCTTTCGATTAAAGTAAGAATCATCAAAATCGGTACACCGAGTAAAAAGTTATGCGGTATAATACAACGTAGGTCGACGAAAAAGTAGTCACGTAAATACGCATTATTAGATATAACTCTAAAAGTACTTGTCAGATCTTATTTAAAAAAAATGGGACCACATGACACGCAACTCCTTTCAATTAAAACAAAATTGATCGAAATCGGTCCACCCAGTCAAAAGTTCTGAGCTAACATACATAAAAAAAAATACAGTCGAATTGAGAACCTCCTCCTTTTTTGGAAGTCGGTTAAAAAGCGTGTAAAAAGGGTAACAAGTTAACAACTGCTCTGGTATAGTGGCGCGTGTGCCATGTATGCGTTAAACAACCGACGGTTTGCGGGTTCAATTCCCGCTCGGGATGAATATTTGTACTTGTACAAATACTTTTCGGTTTGGATGTCCGTCCTTGTGGGTCTCCTGACTGAGCATCGAAGAGCACGTTGAGCTATCGGTCTCGATTGTTATCATATTCACCTAATTGCGATCGTTACTCATAGTAGGGAATATATCCGTCAACCCGTAGCGGAGCATAGTTTTAGGTTAAGCTCCGATTTTTCTCCAAACGTGGAGAAAGAGGGCTCAGCAGTGGGATATTACAGGCTGAAGCGTAAGCTGAGCCGTACGCTTGTTTGTAGACCTAGGTCACTAGGTGTATAAAAACCTAGACCTAGTTGTAAAAAAGTAAAAACATTATCTAAGTTTATATTGTACCTAATGTTTAGATGTTAATTTCTTTTAATTCATTGATGTTTTTGCTAAATTAATTTCTTTTTGTTATTTTTTTTAGTGTAGATATTTTTCGACATTTGTAAAGTATCGTATACCTTTTGACGGAATAAATGTTTTCCTTTCATATCATTTTTAAATGATTTTATTTAGCTTGACTTGCGTGTTATTTATTTGTTTGGGTCAAATTTAGTAACTGGAATTTTATCCCCTTCCTGATGACAAATTGATGTGATTGTGATTTTTTATGATTGTAAATCCAAGATGGCCGCCAATACAAAATGGTGGATCACATATAACTTCACAACAACCTCAATATTGGTATCAAATGAAAGGGCTTGATTGGTAGAATAGAGCTCACTATGGAAAATTCAAGATTACATATTTTCCACAAAACCCCAATATGGGTATCGAATGAAAGGGCTTGATTGGTAGAATTTATAATATACTTGATTTTACAGTACATTTAAGTGTCATTTCAAAATAACACAAGCGTCAATATAATAATGTTATTCAAAATACATAATTAAACGCCGACATAGAAGTTAAACCAAATTAATTCGTTCCCTTGAATCCATTGTCTTCTCGTTTCTTAACTTTTGACACGTTGAAATTAAGTGTATTTAGTTAAGAGTTTTAGATCATCGGGGGGCACGGCAGTGCCCCCGCCAAGTCGAGCGCGAAGCAAACACTGCCGTACCATCCTTTACTCGAACCATTTCGCCGCATTTTCAGGCCCCTATTTGAGAACCTTTGGATAAGACCAGAACGCTGAAATTTTCGTCATCCAGTAAGCTATAATCATATACTTAAAATACAAAATTTCAAGTCTGTAGGTCATTTAGTTTCGAAGTTAAGCGAAAGCAAAGTTTCGCATTTACGACACTCACTCACTCATGATCATCAAAATAGAACTAGTACTTCCCATAAACCCAGAGAGCTGAAATTTGGTACAGAGTTAGGGTTTAATGGCTACATAAAGGGAAAACTATAAAAACTAGGATAATCGAAGATCTGGAGTACCTGGTGACCCTGATTATAAAACAGAAGAGCCCAACCAAACTATTAGAAGAGATCGATATACCGCCTTTACAAAAATATTATGCGAAAAACAGGGTATAAGGGGTTGAAAGGTGAGAATGAAAATTTGTAAGGAAGTATGATGTATAATGTTCGTGTTTCGTAACTGTCAAACATTTAATGTTCATCCCGTCGATATGGTAAACTCTCACCTAAAATTAAATAACGTATTTAAATAAAGGTTTCGAATCGACAACATATATCCACAATATACGGATAGTGACGTATTTTAAAGTTTAAAAATGTATAATAATGTCAGTATAATGAAAACGGATTGACATAATACATATTGGTTGTCAAATATTTATGCGTGCGTTCAGAAAAGTATTTAGTGTAAACTAAGGAAAATATATAAAGCTACTTAAATATACAATAAATGATAAATGTACCGATGAATTAGCTACAAAAAAAAAAGTTTAATTGATTGGTCTCCTTGAAAAATTCCAGATTATTCTGTCAATCCAGTCAAAGTCAGTATATCATAAAAATATTTTCGTAGCGGAAGTGTAAAAGATATGTTTTATATATCTTAATCTGTACTAATCTATAGGTACTAATATTGTAAACCTGAAAGTTGAATTTTTATGTTTGTTTGTTTAAAACGCGCTAATCTCAAGAACTGCTGATTCGAATTGAAAAATTCCTCTGAGGTGGATAGCCTATTTAAAGAGAAATGTTATGCTTTAAGAAGAAGGAAGGCTATTTTTTTCCTCAAATAAAAGTGGGTGAAACCGCGGGGCCCAGCTAGTTGGTACATAAAAAAATCGACTGTCATTGCAAAAATCCAGCGTAGTGGGACACATCTTCTAATTTAATCTAGCCTATAGCGTCCCACTTATATTGTAATAATAAAAAAACTATTCCAAAAAAAAATGTGTCAAATAAGAAATTCTAATAAAATAAATAAATATGCCTGAATATGCCCACGTTTCTACAAAAAGGAGTGAAATCCCACCAAAAACATTCTGTAAAAAAACTAGCCAAGTCTCGATGGAGCTGCTTGTTTATCTCTAAAAAGTAATGAAATCTAGACAAAGTCGTGCCAAGTCTAAGGTTCCTTACTGCGATTTCTTTATTATTATAGTTAATGTTGTGTGACTTGGCCGTTGAAGGGTACACCGTACACAAGGGTACAAAACGAGGTGCTATATGACACCATTGCACCAATCTGTCGCCAGAACCGCTACCCATTGACGATGGAAAATTGCCACTTGGAAAACGTTGATTGAATAACCAGTCAATCGTAGGCTTGATAAAGCTGCGTATTTCAATAATACTTTTGTATGGGCAAGCCTGAAACAAACTGTATAAAAAATTATTTCCAGTACGTCTATTTTATGTTAGATCGGTGGTCGATTTGACGCTCCAAAAATAAGAGAACAGAAGTCAGCACTGTCAATGCTGAATGCATGTGTTGCTCAATCAACAACCGCCTAAAATGAGACACTTGCGTCCAATTACCAATAACAGTATGGGATATTATTCTTAGTTTTGTACCCTTCAACGGGCAAGTCACACAACATTAACTATAATAATAAAGAAATCGCAGTAAGGAACCTTAGACTTGGCACGACTTTGTCTAGATTTCATTACTTTTTAGAGATAAACAAGCAGCTCCATCGAGACTTGGCTAGTTTTTTTACAGAATGTTTTTGGTGGGATTAATCTTACATCGGATTGTTAATTCGTTAATTGGATTCAAATGACTTTTTTATAATTACGAGTGAATCTATACTAAATAGGTAAAGTTTCTAAATTTGTTTGTTTGTAGGGGGTAATCTTCGCAAATACTGATCCGATCATGAAAATTCTTTCACTAACAGAAAGCTACACCATTCAGGAGTGATATAACCTATATTTTATTGTTATTGAACAAAAAATTAGTGAAAAATAATAATATATGTAAATCAAGTCGGAGATGTGCGAGCGAGATGAAAACTTTACTGTATATTTGCATCACAAAAATAAATAATTAACGCCCAACGAAGTGGGCACGGGTCGGCTAGTTAGAAATAAAAAAAACAAATTTATCACTTACGTATATTTGAAAATAACAGTAATTCATACTAAGCTTAAGTTTTATTTAGTTTCTTCTTCACTAAAGTACGAACTAACAAACACGCTACAGTCCAGTATATCCAGTGTGTATAATGTATAATGTAAACAACCTACATAGGTACGTGTTTACCGCGCTGCTTGCTGAGCACTCCAGTAAAGCCTGAAATATCGAATAGGACTACACTAGGGCTACGAGTTTACTTATTAATTGTATGGTCTTTGAACTTTTTATATTAATATTTTTTTATAAAAATAGGTCGGCAAACATGCGTATGGCTCACCTGATGGTAAGCGATTACTGCAGCTTAAATAGACGCCTTCAATACCAGAACCATCGAAAGCGCGTGGCCGACTTTACCTCCACCACACCGAGCTCTGATCACCTTACTCACCACAGGAACACAACACTGCTTGAAAGACGCAGCGGCAGTAAGCAGTATTATTTAGCTGTGATCTTCTGTAAGGTCTATCCCAGGACTATCCCAGTCGGCCTGCTCCATATTTTGAGCAGGAAATTTCCCTACTGTGCCCTACCTCAGATAGTTTTCACTGGTACAAGCTTATTCAAATAGGACTACAAGTCGTCTTGGTTCATTTTCGTATAGCGAGCAATACTCTAAAAATAAACCATGAGAAAATATTTCAGTTACCGCACTAAGCAACACTTAAAATACTTTAAACGTTATTTCCATCTTCATTCTTCTCGTGTTCAAAGTTACTATAAAGCACGTCTAAGAGACATTTAAAACCTTAGAATAACGTATAATGGAAACACCACGAATTTGTTGATATTACTTACCTTTTATATCAAAAATAAGTATTTTTTTAAATATTAAAGTAGAATTTAGTAAAAGAAAAGTTTTATGAGAAGAAGAAATCATGGAAAATTGTTAGCACATCATTTAAGCCATCATTATAATAAACAAATAAATGATTTCTATAATAATCGTAACATATTGGTAAAATATTAAAACCTATAAATTTTGCTAGTCCTGAGAATAAAACCAAGCATCCTTAAGCTTGGCCTACAACAAAGCCTAGATGGAAATTCAAGGTCAGTTCATCCAGAAGAATACCCAGATCCACTAAGAACTAATATCTCCACTTAGATAGCAGTTAAGAAATGTGACCAAGCAAAATGTGTGGCTATAGCTCCAAACAGTCTCCGTGACAGAAGCAACCGGTGTTGATGATTTAAATAAAAGATTGAAGCATGTTGTAAGTGGACTGTATTTTATGTTTTAGAAAAATTTACTATGTTTAAAGACCTTGATGAATTAACAATTAAATGATTTAAAAACAATGTTAAGTCTGGTGCGGCTAGACGGCGAAAAGGGGAGAAGCGAAGAGAAGTGACAGCTAGTAGCGTGGGGTGCGCGCGCAGGCACGCCCCGCTTTTCGCTAGACGCCGACGCAGCAAGCCACCGCCCTGTGCGCTGTACCGGTGCTCGATGTCGCGAACAACCGGTGTTATAGGTAAGTAACTACCTAACGCATTACAGCAAAGCTACTTGAAAGCATTACTATTTTGCTGGTTTTCTGTAAAGATAGTGTACTTACTTTTCCAGACTGGCTGCTCAAGATTTTGAGCAGAATATTCTCTGCTATGGCCTACTTCAATTACAATAAACGCATTACTTTACAAACATTATATTTGATGTACTTACAGGCTGTTACAGTATTTATAATATAATATTTACTAGCTGACCCTATAGACGTCGTACTGTTTTAAATGTCAAAGGTAAGAATTGTCATAGTACGCGCGAATTATTTGCGATTTTCTTAAATTTTCATTCCGTTGTAACATTCTACAGAGAATAAGAAAATTAAAAAAAAGGGATTCATTTTTATATATTTTTTTTTATACAACTAGTTCTGCAAACAAGCGTATGGCTCACCTGATGGTAAGCGATTACCGTAGCTTATAAACGTCTTCAATACCAGATGCATCGCAAGCGCGTTGCCGACCCTATCCGCATTTCCCATTTCCCCTCAGAGCTACATATGTATATATTTATTTAGTTATTTGCTTTTATCGTAGGACAGTTTATAGCATTTCTATAATATTTGTTACTCTAAGTTAACCGTCCCAGATAGCAGTCTACTTTTTCTTAGTTGCAAGCGCCTTCCGAGAACAATTAATTTCTCACAGTTGTACTTTGAAGTAGTGCTAATGGGGAGTTTAGTCGATATTACATGTTCCTCTAATGGGTTTTAGAAGATTCCAGATTGATGCACTCGATTACGAAAGCCCTGTATTGTTGTTTCAAAGATTTTTGTTTCACTTTATTAATTAAATTAAAAAAAATGCTCTTGTGTATTGGAGCATGTGTCGTATCCGCGCCTTGCGGTTTGCAGGTTCGATTTCCGCTCGGATAAACACTTGTATTTACAAATAGTTTTTTTCCAGTCTGGTTTTCAGCCCTTGTAGATCTCCCACTGTGCCTCAGAGAGCACGTTGAGTAGTTGGTTCCGGTTAATATCATAAAGACCTGATAGTAGGGAATATATCCGGCAACCCGCAATGGAGCAGCGTGGTGGATTAAGCTCCAATCCTTCCACTGCACGGAGAAAGAATCGAAGCGTTTGAATCCATGTTTTAAAAATAAGTAAATAATTATTAATTAATAATAAAACCCTTAAATTATAGAATAACGTATATTCTATTCCGCCATTTATATTCTCTTTGTAAATCCATCTGCCATGAGACATCAGGTTTTGGGGACATGTATAATCCTTGTCAGGTTACAATCAAGATTTGCTAGACTAGTGTTACGATACTGGTTGGTATGTAATTTTTATTTAAAATATTTTACCACTTATAATAATACTGAAATAGGGTTAATTAATCGAAGAATCGATGTATCGAATATTGTTTTTTGGAGTTTACTCCTGAAGAAACAAAGTAAGACTTGCTGTATGAAAATACAACAATTGAGAACATCCTCCTTTTTTGGAAGTCGGTTAAAACATAATGGTAGTAAAAATGTGTGAATGTAAACGAAATATAAATGTATAGAAATGGAAAATTCTTCAACAGTCAGTAAATTATTAAATTAACTAAATACAATTTCAATATAATTTTCAGTGCAAATACGTCATTTGCATTCGTTTCAAGGAAATGAAATAATGTAATGTTTATTTGATTGACTTGTTTTAAATAATAATAACATAATTATATGTACGCTAATATAATAATTTGTATATAATATGATTGACTTAAATAATTAAATTAAAAACGTATATAAATACTAGTCGTGCCCGCGACTTTGTCCGCGTGGAATTTAACAAAAAAGTTATTGTTCAGTTTGCTGAGTTGTAAACTAAACAGTAGTCTAACTGAGGTAGGCACAGCAGGAAATTTCCTGCTCAAAATATGGAGCAGCCCGACTGGGGACCTCGACCTTACAGAAGACCACAGCTAAATAATACTGTTTTCAAGCAGTATTGTGTTCCTGTTGGTGAGTAAGGTGACCAGAGCTCCAGGGGGGATTGGGGATAGGGTCGGCAACGCGCTTGCGATGCTTCTGTTGTTGCAGGCGTCTATAGGCTACGGTCTTACCATCAGGTGAGCCGTACGCTTGTTTGCCAACCGAGTTACATAAAAAAAAGTCTAAGTTACTCCTTATTACATCAGCTATCTACCAGTGAAAGACCCGTCAAAATCGGCATAGCTGTTTCAGAGATTAGCCGGAACAAACAAACAGACAGACAGACAGACAAACATTGTAAAAAAAATGTTATTTTCGTATATGTACCGTGTAAACATCCATATGCGTTTAGTAAAAAGCTGTTATCTTAATATTACAAACAGATACTCCAATTTTATTTATTAGTATAGATAACCTATACGGTAATAATTTGTATATAATAAAATTAACTTAAAGAAATAAATTAAAAACTTATACAAATATGAAAGGCTTATCATGAGCGAGAATCTAGCCCATATATAACCAGTATAACAGTCAGTAGTACCTACTAGTAACTATTTAGTAATATGTGGTAGTACGCATTCTTTCTTTTTTTTCCATTTTGTTTATTTAATTATTTTTTTTTTTGTAATTTTTTTTTTATTAATATTATTGTTTTATGTTGGTAGTTACTTATAATTATAAATTTTTTGTTGTGTAATTTATTATTTTTTTATTATTATTTTTATTGTATAATTATTATGTTCATTGTTTCTAATTTAATAATCTGTTACAACTACATAGTTATATTTTAATGAGTGTTATCTTGATTTTTATTTGTCTAGTCTTTAAGTTGTTCTGTATATCGATGTATGTATGTGAGTGTGAATAAACGATTATTATTATTATTATTACTGTACCACTTCATCAGCATTTCTTTAAGTACTTAGATAAATATTTAATATTGCACAATCTTGAAGTCTCGTCTGAGTCATAAACAGCCCTGGATGGTCTCTGATATTACTCATTAAAATATGAAGGCATATTAATATTTATATTCTAGTAAATTTTTATGTATTTTTAACCGACTTAAAAAAGAAGGTTACTCAATTCGACCGTGTATATATTTTTTTTAAGTATGTTCGGACATAACTTCGTCGTTTGTGAACCGATTTTGATAATTCTTTTTTTTTTTGTTGGAAAGGAGATATCTCTATTTTGGTACCATGATAAGGAAACCACGATCTGATGATGGAATCCCAGAGAAATCGAGGGGAACCTTCGAAAATCGCAGTGATAACTAATGCGTTTGTTATTTTTTTTTCATCTAATTGCGTTGTATTAGTTGTAGGTGTGATTGAAGTCTGTTTTTTTTCATTTGCTAGCAAACACAATGATTACTTTATAATTTACTTTCTTATTTTGTTATCTACACATAAGAGTAAAATAGAAAATTATTTGTATATTTTTATATATTAAACTTAGTATAGTTTTAAATATATTTACAAGAAGAAGTTAAAAATTTGAAAACCCAATAAATAGTTCTCTAGACATATTTCCAAGTTGAGGAACCTTCTGATAATGTTCTCAAGCAACTCAAGCAATACCGCCTGCAAAGCCATCCTTCATACAACAGTCAAGCAAGAGTTTAAATTTTGATGAACATGCGAGTATCCCCTATTAAATTAATGTATAAAAATCTAGACTGCAATGTACCTAAAAGCAGTATCGCTCGCGCTCGACACGCTTCAGCCTCTAATATCTCACTGCTGGGCATAGGCCACTTTCCCAATATAGGAGAAGGAGCTTAATCCACCACAAAATGTGTAATTACATCGACATGTATAGCACAATAGACATTATTAGCGATAACTCAATACTACTTATGAGATCTCGTTCAAATTTTATACAGTACACACGTCTAGTACCAACATCTATATAATAAAAATGAATGTTGCTAAGGGCATAACTCGAGAACAGCTAAACCGATTCGGCTATTTTTTTTGTATGTCCCTTAAAAATCTCACGGAAGGTTTTTATACAAAAAAAATTGTAATTATTTTTAATAAAATAAATAATTGTAATAATTGTAATTATTTTTTTTACAGAACGAAGTCTGTCCGGGCAGCTAGTCCCAAATAAAAAAGGAATATCAAAGTTTGTTAACCAGTAAAATGTTATGAGGAAACACACAATACAGTTTAATTTAGAAACTTTTTTGTTAATTTTATTCGGTTAACAAAGAAATATATAAAAGTAATATCACTTTTCTATAACTATTGTTTTATATATATAAGTTACCTACGATTTATCTGGTTCTATTAGTTTACAGTTGCGCAGCGCCATAGTTGTCATTTTTAAATAACATTATAAAATTGTTTATCTCACTTTAAGTGAATACCTACTAGTTCTTAAGAGAAATAAATGTCCCAAAAACTGATAAAAACTCGATTATAATGTATACTTATAAAATCAAATCATCCATCGACTGTTATTTAAAACACAGTCATTTATTTCTATTTCATAAGCATCTGATCGTGTATATTAAAAACATTGAAATGACAATAAAGGTTTATCGTACGTTAAAAACAAAAAAAAACCGAAAATATAATCACCTTGAAATAACCCAACGAGAACCGAACCGTCTAACTTATTAAAATATTTGCTGTAACCGCTTTAATTACTGCAAAACTTCTAAGGAACGATCTGTTGTTATCTCAGCTCAAATTCATGGCTTCCTGAGGGGTGTTTCATAATTACGGGGTAGGTTCGGTCGCCTCGGGAAATGGTCTCGAGTTATTATAGTCGTTATTTTCGACCTAAATCACCGTTTAACATTTCATCATCTTATTATCTCATGACACGATCAGTTATAATTACTGATGTCAGAGATTTGACGGATTTATTTATGAAATAGAGCAAATTCAAGAAATATTTATTAATGAAACTAAAACAGTTTTTAAATTTCATCATTATATAGGTTTAACTTTAAAAATACCATGTACGCATGTTCGAAGTGTAACTTCTTTGGCAAACTAATTTAAAAAAATAATAAAAAAAACTAATTAAAAAAAAAGAATTTAAAGTACAAAAAAAAACGTCACGAGGTGTTCCAAGCGGTCACCCATCCAAGTACTGACCGTCATGACGCTGCCGCGTTACTGGTCGCTCAAATTTTAACCCTCATGCGCCTAAAGAAGTTTCACTTTAAAAATATTCTCAATAAGACAATACAAACTCACTTACTTGAGAACAATATTACACAGTTGAAAAATTACATACGTCAGTCAGAATGTATAACATTACATAGGATATATCATCAAGAATATGTCACCTTTTATGTAGGATGGAGTCCAGACTATCCAAGTATCCACCAAGCTTTTTAACTAAGGATCGGCGAATAAATTCCCTACCACAAGTAACCGGCGTTCTTCCTTTATTTGCTTATTTGTATTGTACTAATGCATTATTAAATTGATATTGAAATGATAGCTTAATAATATCTTTCTCAAGTTTATAGGTTATATTAAGGTTCGAATCATAGAAGCGAAGCGTTAGAACAAAAATTTCTTTTTGTATGAAACTAGCGACCCGCTCCGGCTTCGCACGGGTGCAATGCTGATACTAAATATAAAATAAATATTTGCAATCTAAGAGCAAAAAATGTGTTAATTTACGACATCACATTAGAAAACTTTAAAACTATCAGTGTTCCTCTACTATATTATGCATGTATTATACATATAAACCTTCCTCTGGAATCACTCTAATTTACTAAAGAAAAGCGCATCAAAATCCGTTGCGTAGTTTTAAAGATCTAAGCATATATACAGACAGACAGACAGCGGGAAGAGACTTTGTTTTATAATATGTAGTGATGTGTTCTGGCCGAAATCCAAAACGGTTAGAAATGTAACTGAGTCACTCATGCGTGTCTGAAAAATTTCATCCACGTTTTTGTTCTTGTGTAGTCCAGTTATAAAAGGAAGTCACAGGTAATTTCTCTGACTCACTGTTCACGTTTTGACTTGCTCTTGTTATCCCAAAATAAAAATGTTACTGAATATCTAGAACAAAAGTATCTATAGCTTATTTTATGCACTTTAATTGTACATTTAAATTTGTACAGAATTTTTGGCTTAATGAGCGATCGGGATACAGACAAACAGATAGACCGATTAACAGATACAGTAAAAATTCAGATTCAGTATCGATTACGATATTACCATCCATTCTTTAATAATATTTTCAACGAAGATTGCCACAGTGGTCTCAGCAAGTCACTAGCATTTGCTCAGCCGGTGTGTTGAAGTATATGACCCATATCGTACCCAAGTCATGTCAACTTCATCATCATCATCACTTCATCCTATCGCAGTCCACTGGTGGATATAGGCCTCCCCACGTTCGCGCCAAAAATGGCGCGAACTTATGTCAACAACTTTGGTCAATTTGCGTTTATCTAACTTTTGACGAAAATAAATTTTCAGGGTTTTATTTTTAAGCAACAATTTAACGACCCTCGCATCTAAAATTGTCGACTTCATTATTGTACTCTAATGAAATAAGTTATCCGGAACTGTAGTCCAGTAGCAGATTAGTTAAGATTAAAGTGCTTTCCTGGTACAATAAATTATTTGAACTTAAATACAGCTGTTTTTATTTACATACTAAATTATAAAATGAAAAAAATTACGTTTACCAAAAAGATAGTCTAGTTCAGAAACAGTATTAAATCGTTATTTAAATACTAGCTTCTGCGCGCGACTTCGTCGGCGTGGACTCCGCTCCTATTGGTCTTAGCGTGACGATACATAGCCTATAGCCTTCCTCGATAAATGGGCTATCTAACAGTGAAAGAATTTTTCAAATCGGCCCAGTAGTTCCAGAGATTACCGCGTTCAAACAAACAAACAAACAAACAAACAAACAAACAAACAAACAAATTTTCAGCTTTATATATTAGTAAAGTTCCAGAGATTACCGCGTTCAAACAAACAAACAAACAAACAAACAAACAAACAAACAAACAAACAAACAAACAAACAAATTCTTCAGCTTTATATATTAAGTATAGATTAAACTTATATTCGTTTTTAAAAACATGAATTATAAATAATGGGAAGCTACTACCGATTTGGAAAAGAGGTTCTGCAGACATGAATTCGACAGAGTTTCTTACTCTGCAGATCAGCAATACACTCCTAAGTTTTTCAGTAGATGGAAGTCATGATTGATGGTGAGAAAACCACACCACAGCACAACATAAACACAAAGACCCAGACAACAAATATTTTATTATTAGGGCAGAATGGAGAAGAACCTTAACATTAGAAAACATCACAGTTAAATAACTGATCTCAAGTATTGTTGTGTTCCTGTGATGAGTAAGGTAGCTAGAGTCCTTGGCAGGAATCCGGGGGTTGGGTTGGCAACGCACTTTCGATGCTTTTGTATTTTGTTGACCATACGCTTATTTGCTCATACACACACAAACTTCTTATAAGAACAAACAAAAACATTCTTGCTGTTTATATTTTAATATATATTATTATATGTTTTATAAACTAATAAACGTGAATCTAAGCGAGAAGCACTTGATTAAGCTATACTTATATTTCTAAAACTAAAACTGCGGTCACCAACCCGCCTGCCCAGCGTGGTGACTATGAGCAACGCACATGAGTTCACGCCATTTTTTTTGCTCGAACTTGTGGAGGCCTATGTCCAGCAGTGGACTGCGATAGGCTGAAGTGATGATCATGAGTGATGATGTACAAAAAATCCGCCAAACAAAAGCAGTAGGATCTTCGCAACAGTTATAATTTGTACGAGGCATTTCTATACCTACATATCTTCTTAAAATATCTAGTGTTTCACTTTGGTTTTATAAAAGAAGTTAAAATACATTATTTTCAATTTGAAATACTATCTCAAAGAATCAACACAGTCTCATTACTTTGATAAATATAGCGATTATCGTTTCGAAAGGACTTGTTATGCAGTTGAAATTGAGAGAAGTAATAAAACGGGAATATTTCACGATCGCTGGGACAAATGAGAAAAATTTCAAATGAAATATTAGACTTATAAATATTCATGATTTCATATAAGAAATGAAATGTTGTCCGGCCTAAGTGCTGTTACGTATCGTGATAGCAATAGACATTGGGCTTATTTTTGACGTGACAATGTCTAATAAATCGACGAACGCCGGCTGCTAGCACGAAAAAGGATGACTCATTGTCCCGTTCCACTCATTCTACGCTTGCGCCGCATCTATCTCTCTTCCACTCGATTGGCGTATGCGTCCGAGGAGGATGTTTTGTTATGACGTTGTCACGTTAAACTATCGCCCGTAAACCTACTTTACAGACAACCCATTTTTATTATTAATATGTTTGACATACACATATCATAGTCTGTTTCTTAGGCAACTAAATACTTGTAGTTTAGGTTCAGTTAAATAGCTACCTGGTATCTCCCTGATTCGGGGCAGGACGAGCTACGATGTCAAACTTTATAGCCAACATTTCTTCACAAACACACTGTCAATGCAAAAAATGCTTATGTAACTAGACCGGCAAACAAGCGTACGGCTCACCTGATTGTAAGCGATTACCGTAGCTTATAGACACCTGCAATACCAGAAGAATGGCAAACGCGTAGCCAACCCTATCCCCAATTCCCCCTAGGAGCTCTGGTCACCTTACTCACCAAAAAGAACACAACACTGCTTGAAAACAGTATTATTTAGCTGTGATCTTCTGTAAGGTCGAGGTACTACCCCAGACGGGCTGCTCCATATTTTGAGCAGGAAATTTCCTGCTGTGCCCTACCTCAGTTAGCTTAAGCTACAAAATGATTAAAGTCGAATTGGTATGTTTCAAAATTTACGCATTTAAAAAATAGAAAAAAAAATTCTAATTACAAAGCACTAATTGTAATCTTCCTTAGGATTGTACGTAAATTCTTAATAATGTCATAATTACCTCTACATAATTATCATGCAGAATATGATATGATAAGTGAGTTTATATGCAAACATTTATAATAAAAATATATAATATTTTATACATTTATATTGGTATTCAAAATTTATCAAAATTCACTTAATCAAAACAAAGTTATAATGTTTATAATCAAGACTTGGTAAAATTAAGTAAAATTAATGGTGTTTTAATAACATCCCCAAAATTCTCTGTTTTTATAGAATAATCATGCCATTATACAACAGAAACACCGAACAATCTAATAATGATTAAATTAGTAAAACATTCCTGTTTAAAATTCGAGACAAAATAATGTCATATTTAAGGTAATAATTGACCGTCATTAGCATATAGAGTACACAAACACATGTATAGGAAGAGAGGGGGTGGTTATATTCTATAGTGCCGTAATCACACAGCAGATAATTTTGTTTGCTGGCAAACGAAAAAAAACTGACTTCAATTACATCGACAAGTAATACAACGTAAGTAGACGAAAAATATTAACAAACGCACTAGTCATCACTACGATTTTTAAAGGTTCCATTCGATTTCTCTAGGATTCCATCATCAGATCCTGGTTTCCTCCTCATGTACCAAACTAGGGATATCTCCTTTCCAACAAAAAAAGAATTATCAAAATCGGTTCACAAACGACAAAGTTATGCCCGAACATACATAAAAAATAAAAATAAAATATATATAGGTACGGTCGAATTGAGTAACCTTCTCCTTTTTAGAAGTCGGTTAAAAATAGGTTAATGGTACCAATGTCAATAAACATATACGTAATACGAGCCTATAATTTATCAATCCGCCCGTCTTGTCTCAGACAGACATTGCCTCGGTATAAGACAATCAGAGCAGATTTTCCGTTTGACGAAGCTTTAAGAATATTTAAATTTATAATTTTAATTATAAAATGTGAATTGCTTTTTATTTTTAATTAAATCTTATAGATAAATTAGGGTCAGATCAAGTATAATATAAATAACTATCTGTAATAATAAAAATCAAAACTTGGCTTTTTTCGTTTTTACTACTCCTAAGAATGTTACCTATAAATTATATAATTGTATACAAATCTGGGATGGGATATTTTTTTGAATGTAAAGAATTTGTAGTATTAAGATTCTTTTTTCATACAACTAGATTAGCAAACAAGTCTGCAACACCAGAAGCATTGCAAGTGCGTTGCAGAGGCTAGCCCTAACCATCCCCAGGAGTCCTGGTCAACTTACTCACTATAGGAACACAACATTGCTTCAGAACAGGTTATTTAGGTGTGATCTTCTGTAAGGTCAAGGTAGTTCCCCAGTCGGGCTGCTCCATATTTTGAGCAGGATATTTCCTTCTGTCGGCCAGCATTTGACCTAGCTCATCCAACGTCTCCGCAAAGATGACGATATCGTCAGCAAAACGAAGGTGAGAGATGTATTCGCCGTTGACGTTGATGCCTCGTTCCCCCCAATCCAAGGTCTTAAAGACATCCTCCAGCGCAGTGGTAAACAGTTTCGGTGATATTACATCTCCCTGTCTTACCCCACGCCGGAGGAAAATAGGTCTCGTTCTCTGGTCTTGGATATGAACGGTCATCGTCGCCGCGTCGTACATATATCTCAGTACCTCGATATATCGCCAGTCGATATGACATCTCTGCAGAGAGTCCAGGACAGCCCAAGTCTCTACAGAGTCAAAGGCTTTCTCGTAGTCCACAAATGCCATACACAGCGGCTGATTATATTCTTCTGTTTTTTGAATAATCTGCCGAACAGTATGGATGTGGTCTACGGTGCTGTAGCCATTTCGAAACCCAGCCTGCTCCGGTGGTTGGAATTCGTCGAGTCTTCTGGTGAGACGATTCGTAACAACCCTCGAAAACAGCTTATAGACGTGGCTCAGAAGTGAGATCGGTCTGTAATTCTTTAACAGAGACTTATCGCCTCTCTTAAAGAACAGCACCACCACACTCCTGGACCACGCCTCCGGTGTGGTACCTCGGTGGATGACGGAGTTAAAGAGTTTTGCCAAGGCTTTTAGGGCAGGTCGCCCTGCGGCTTTAAGGAGCTCAGTCGTAACTCCGTCATCCCCCGGGGCCTTTCCGTTTTTAAGCTGCCCGAGCGCTGCACTAATCTCATCTACTTCGATGTCCGGGATGTCCTCCGAATAATGGCGCACCAGTGGTGCACGTGGATCTTCGGTGTCCCAAGTCTCAGGCTTGCGTGCGCTCGACGAGTACAGCTGTCCATAAAATTTCTCGACCTCTTCTCGAATCTGAGGGCGAGAACAAACGGTTCTGCCATCCGCTGTTTTTAGCTTCGCAAGAAGGCTTCTCCCCAATGGTCTTTGGAAGACTTTGGACCCCCTATTCTGCTCAATAAGAGTAGTGATCTCTCTCGTATTTGAGCAGCGGAGGTCTCGGCGTACAAGTTTTCGTATCCTCTTGGAAAGAGCCTTCTGTTCCGGCGAAGCTGCTTGAGCAGCGGGTAACTCGCGCCTCTGCCGCATCAGATCTAAGGTTTCGGGAGAAAGTTTGGACTGCTTAGTTGACTTCGTCGGCGGAAAGTGCCTGCGACCCAGTGTACGCACCGTTTTCACCACGTTATCGGTCATCTCGTCCACGTCGCTAGTAGTTTCCAGCGAATCGAATCGGTTTTGGAGTTCCAGTTGGAACTGCTCGGAACCACATAGTATTTGGGGCAGCGTAGGTCGGAGAGTAGATTTCATCAAGCGGGCCCGCTCTTTTCGGAGGCATATATTCAGAGTGCCCCGTAGTAGCCGGTGGTCGCTACCGGTATTAAACCTATTAACCACTGAGACATCTCTGAATATATGCCTTTTATCCGCTATGATGAAATCTATTTCGTTCCTCGTCACAGTATCGGGGCTTTGCCATGTCCACCGCCTTTGGGGCTTCTTCTCAAAAAATGAGTTCATCAAGAAGAGCCCCTCCGATTCGAGGAAGTTGACAAGCATCTGCCCCCTGCGATTCCTGTGCCCCAATCCGTGTGGTCCGATTATCGATCCGTCTCGGTCTTGTACTCCCACTTTAGCGTTGAAGTCTCCCATAACAACGTTGTAGAAGGTCGAAGTAGTGCCATGTATGGCCCTTGCGATATCTTCATACAAGGCTTCGACCTCATCGTCAGAGTGTGCCGAGGTCGGCGCATATACCTGTATCACTTTCAGGGAGTACCTGTCAGTGAGTTTCAGTACGAGGTACGCTACCCGGGTCGACACACTGCTGACTTCCACAACGTTGTTAGTGAGAGTCTTGTGGACCAGAAAACCGACGCCACCTTGGGAAAGCCCATCACCTTCACGGAAGTAGAACAGGTGCCCGGAGTCCAGGATCATCGTGTCCTCGCCCTCTCTTCGGACTTCAGACAACCCCAGTATGCTCCACTTAATATGACTCAGTTCTACTTCAAGTTCGGTGAGGTGATGGTCCAGCCGTAGAGTGCGTCCGTTATACGTTGCCAAATGTAGTGTTGGGTGGCAGCCTCCCGTAACCCGGTGATTCTTAGCACCCTCCGCCCCACCGTTACCGCGACCGCTGCCATAGCTGGGAATAGTGGGGCTGCCGGGAACTGAGGGCCGAAATCTCTGCCGCGAACTCATAAGGGTTTTTGCCCATAGTCACCACGCTGGGCAGGCGGGTTGGTGACCGCAGGGCTGGCTTTTTCGCACAAAAGACGCTGCTGCCCGTCTTCAGTCTGTCTATTTAAAAAAGCCAGCTGTAGGATGGCTATCCCGCCATCGGTCGGCTTCAATCGTTCCATGGTGTAGTGAAACTTTGTTATCCCTTAGTCGCCTCTTACGACACCCACGGGAAGAGAGGGGGTGGCTAAATTCTAGAGTGCCGTAGCCACACAGCAATGCTGCAAATAATAATACTAAAAAAATAGTATATAAAATAAAATAAAACTATTAAAAACTAGAGTCATTTAAAAATGTCCTTTTCTCTAATAGATCTTCAATCAGATGAGGTGGTTCATGAATGATGGCATTGCCGCGAAATATATATAGATAGGTAATCGTGTCCGTCAATTCCTCTGTATGTGACGAAGTCAGCGCGACAACCGTGGACGTCCCGTGACGAACAGTATCACTGCTTCTTCCCGTGCGCTTGATGTGTTTATTTATAACAGTATTTTTCAGTTGTGAGGTACTGTAAGGTTGAGGTACTTCCCTAGTGGAGCTGCTCCAAACATTTTCTGCTGTGCTCTACCGCTATCATGGTGGTCTTGCAGGCCTCACAGATTGCAGCCATTGATTTAATTTATAAGAATTTATATTAAAAATATAACGTGAATACGTCCGCGGCAATCAAATAAGTGGGTATGTAGGCACCACTATACACAACACTGAATTAATATCTTATTATTGAATATAAACACAACCGTTCACGTTTTGATATTTTGATGATTTTGATAATGGATATTATATTTATATTTTAATTTTATATTTTAAGTAAATCTCTGAAAATATTTATCGTTGCCTAAACGAGTCCTCCCGACGAGTCGGTCTCGGTATGAACTTGGACAAAACGAAAGTTATGTTTAACAACCAAGTCATACCGAGACCGGTATCGGTTGACGGTATCCTTCTTGAAGTTGTTCAGGATTATGTCTACCTTGGCCACACCATTCAGCTGGGCCGAAACAACTTCGAGAAGGAAGCTGATAGGAGGATTCGGTTGGGCTGGGCGGCATTTGGCAGGCTTCGTCGAGTCTTCACTTCGAAAATTCCGCAATGCTTGAAGACAAAAGTCTTCGAGCAATGCGTCCTGCCTGTGTTGACATATGGAGCCGAGACGTGGACACTGACGAAGGGACTGGTCCACAAGTTTAAAGTCGCTCAACGTGCTATGGAACGGGCTATGCTTGGTATTTCTCTCAAGGACAGAATAAGAAATGAGACTATCCGTGAGAGAACGAAAGTAACCGACATAGCCCACAGAATCAGCAAGTTGAAGTGGCAGTGGGCTGGTCATCTGTGTCGCAGGACCGATGGCCGTTGGAGCAGACGTGTCCTGGAGTGGAGACCGCGTATTGGCAAACGCAGTGTAGGACGCCCTCAGGCCCGCTGGACCGACGATCTACGTAAGATTGCTGGTGTAGGCTGGATGGGGATTGCGGAAAACCGGGATGTCTGGCGCGAGCTTGGGGAGGCCTATGTCCAGCAGTGGACTGCAACAGGCTGATATGATGATATGATGATGATGATTTCCTTCTGTGCGCCACCTCAGTTACAAGAACTGATAGAAGTATGATTAAGATTAAAAATTGTTATAGTTTTTAAAGTTTCCCTGTTATTCTATTTACCAAGAAACGTAGATCCTACGTTTACAGTTTTACGTTTTACGATTAAATGAGTTAATTAAATATAAATAAGCTAATTAAATATTATTTTGTATTAAAATTTAAAATTACTTAGAAAATACATATCTTTCTCAATTTTAACTTCTCAGAAAAAAATAAAAAATTGTGTGTTTTTATGAAACCGCGACGCAAGTGAAACTTTAGTGAATAAAAACACGCGGAGCACTTGCAAGCATAGTGAGTAAAATGCTACACGGTCAGCTGATGCGAGGTATGGACGACGCCATATTGGAATTTCTGCTCTAACGTGACACGGTGCGACATGCGACAGAGGAACGAAATTTTTTTGGGCAATACAATAAAAATTTTACTTTTTAAGGTTAAACGTTTATTCCTCCCTTAGAAGAAGGGTCTGAATCTAATCCACCACGCTGCTCCACTGCATCGGGGGATCAAAGAGTGACACTCAATTAATTACCTATATAAACAGGTTGTTTCATGTCTGATCGTGACTACGTATCATTTGTAAGCAAATTGAATAGTTTAATGCAGTAATTGTAAACGATCAGTGACGTTATCAACATTAAATGATAATGGAATAATAATAGCTATTTAAGGGGCTACCGCCCGAATTTACTGCTTTTACATTGCTTATAGTATGCTTCAACGTTGAATAAACAATAAAGTTCTGAAGACAATATTTTAGCTTGATAATAGATCTGTAATCGTGTGTACTGATATATCGACAAAAGTACCTTATCACGAGAAAATGAATTTTCCGTGAACCCTTTTCTCGGTCTAAAATCCGTATCCACTCGCTTATTATTCAACGCTTACACATGAAACTTAAACCAGTTGTGAATAATGCAGTACTTTTCAATACTGTTTGCCGATTTTTCAATTAAATAGAGAATTTTTGAGAAATCTGTAATATTGAATTTCGTGTGTATGTTTCGCCTGCGCGGGGGACGAGACGCATTCGCCTATCGGCCGTCGGACGAGAAACCTGTGTCATTTGCTGCGCCGATTTTTTATTAAATTATTACAATAATTGATCCTACAATTTTGAAATTTGTGTGATAGGATACTGTTACTTGTTGGCTTGTGCAAATACTGTTTATTTATATTTATAAATGAGCGAAAGGACGCAATAACTACTTTTTTACTTCTTCAAATTCAATATTCCGAAAATGTCAATCGAGTTGAAATGCGCAAGGTCATTCAGATAGGCAACGCCCTTAATTGGAACACTTTGTGGCTAATAAACTATAATTTGTGGCGTTTAATGATGCTCTGATTTATTTTGTGACTGTGTTAATAAATACGTAATAAAATAAAATAATATTAGTATTTAAGTTTAACTGTGGTTCTGGTTTAATTTCAAATTTATTTTAAATGTATTTATGTGACGTGTTGTGTTGTGAGGCGTGCTGTGACGCGTTGGGGCGACGGTCACAGCACTGGTTTGTGGTTGTTGCGCTGGCGGTTGCGGGTTCAATCCCCGCACATGACAAACATTTGTATTGGCCATACAGATGTTTACCGTCGTCTGGGTGTTTGTGCAGTCCTTGTGGGTCTCCCCACCATGACTCGGAGAGCACGTTAAGCTGTCGGTCTCGGTTGTTATCATGTACACGGTATACAGTTGGTACACCTGATAGCGATCGTTACTCATAGTAGGGAATGTAAAATATAAAGAACTAACTAGGTTTTGTGTGTCTATTGAAATACTAATTTGGAAGAAATCTAGTGAAAAATTAATTACTTAAGCATTTAAAATTAATGGAATTACTAGTGCCAAAAGAGCATAGATAATTTTGACAATATCACGTTGAATACGCAAAAAATTGGTCATTTTCAGGAAGCGTAAAAATCATTTAAGCTTACTTTGCTTACTTACTTACTTGCTTTAAGCAATACAAAATGATTTTGGTAAAATAAAAATATTTCTTTATTACTTCTTTAAAAAAAAAATAATAAATAAAACCTCTTTCAATGAAAAACCGGTAAAACCTTAAGAAATTCCGACTAAAACTACCTCATTCATATTTAAGTTACAAGTAAATTTATTTTACGACTCCCTCTGGAAATAAAAAAGTAATATTTTCAGAAAAACAAAGTTTTCGTCAGATTTTCATCAATCCAAAGCTGGGATAATTGAAAAAAGAAAAATTGACCTCCAAAAGCATTTCGTTGAACTCGAGAATCGAGAGTTCCGTAACATTAAACATTGAACATTAAAAGTTTTCATCATCTCCCTGCCCTTATCCTATTTATATAGGGTCGGCACAACATGTTCTCCTCTTCCTCAGACTCATGTTGTAAATGATTTGGCATGTTATTTTTTAGTTTTATTTTACTGAACTGCAAAGATCTCGAGTACTTACTTAATACTAGCTAACACGGCGAAATTTATCTAGCGACCCGCCTCGGCTTCGCAGGGGTGCAATGCTGATACTAAATATAAAATAGGTACCTACTCGTTTAAAATAAATATTTGCAATGTAAACGCAAAACAATGTGTTTATTTACGACATCACATTAGAAACCTCTAAAACTATCAGAGTTCCTCTACTATATCATGCATGTATTATACATATAAACCTTCCTCTTGAATCATTCTATCTATTGAAAAAAAAACACATCAAAATCCGTT
Organism: Melitaea athalia; assembly: GCA_905220545.2. Taxonomy (NCBI): domain Eukaryota; kingdom Metazoa; phylum Arthropoda; class Insecta; order Lepidoptera; family Nymphalidae; genus Melitaea; species Melitaea athalia. Next base: position 18,298,865 of record HG992189.1, on the reverse strand, counting down.
GCGTAGTTTTAAAGATCTAAGCATAATGTAGGGACAGACAGACAGCGGGAAACGACTTTGTTTTATAATATGTAGTGATTACCAATTTTTTATTAAAACACAGTTAATTTTTTACAGTTTGTTTCTTGCCAATTCTTCTCTGCGCAATCTACATTCCGAATCGGTGGTAGCTTCACGATTAACAATAATTAAAAAATTTATTTGTAATATAAAAATTCGAAGGTGCTTTTGGAGTTTAATTTTGATTGCAAATGCAGTTATTCGGAAGTTATGTGGCATATATCGGACATTTATTTATAGATTATTTAACACTTATAATTTACTAGCTTCTGCGCGCGACTTCGTCGGCGTCGACTCAGCTCCTATTGGTCTTAGCGTGATGACACATAGCCTATAGCCTTCCTCGATAAACGGGCTATCTAACACTGAAAGAATTTTTCAAATCGGCCCAGTAGTTCCAGAGATTACCGCGTTCAAACAAACAAACAAACAAACAAACAAACAAACAAACAAACAAACAAACAACCAAACAAACAACCAAACAAACAAACTCTTCAGCTTTATATATTAGTATAGATAAGATAATGTTCATAATACCAATTCAGACATTTGACTTATCTGGAAAATTACTGGAGAGCGCTCTATAATCGATGCAGAGAGATGAGTCAATGTTTTCATACTTGTTTTCTTGTCCTTAACATTACATTGAAATTACTGAATTGACTTGAATAAAACGACGCGGGGCGTTGCGCGAAGCGTGTGGCGTGGCGTCGCGCATGTGCCAAAATATATGAAAATGAACGCGTGTAAAATCGCTTCTCCATAAACGCACTCATCCAACGACCTACATTTGAATTTAATGCGTTGCCCCATGCCACACGCTACGCACGACGCGCCGCGTACCTAAGTCCCTACTCCCTACTAATGACGTTCGGAGACCAAAGATTTATATAGATTGGCATTAAGTTTCAGTGTTCAACTGTCAAATTGTATAAAATGAATTTTGCGGGTTTTTTCTTTTGTATTACGGAACGCAAAAAAAGTATTAAAACGGACCAAGTCAATAATTGGACGTATCTCTTCCCTACCATAATTCATCCAGATGATACTAATACAACTTTTGAAATATCCAACCTTTGAGATATTAACTTATTCAATTTAGACTTGTAGTTTCCTTTTACTGAAACTTCTCTGAAAACGTTTGATCATTTTTTTGTTGATATAACTTACTTTGTGATAAATATACAATTATATACAATTGTTACTACGTAATATATACTTACCAAATTCGGCTTTTAGAAGAGGACTTAAATCATCATCTCTCCCTGCCCTTATCCTATTTATATAGGGTCGGCACAACATGTTCTCCTCTTCCTCAGACTCATGTTGTAAGTGATTTGGCATGTTATTTTTTACAACCAGCCGCCTGCCTGACATCAACGGTCCTTGGGAATGCATAGTATAATACACAAAATCAATAATGAGATATGTTAATAACATTATTGTGATAATTCGTCAAGTTGCAATGTGTTTCCCATTTCATATTGATTATCTTCATTTTCTAGTAAATTTTTATCTTCATCAGGATATTTTTATATTTAGATTTTTCTAAGCTCAGTGAAGAAGAGGACTTAAATATAACTAAAAAAGCCAAAATGATAAAAAAATATCTGGTCAAAAACATAATTATAATTAAACTACAATTCTATACACTTATGACTTCTACTCACACAGTATTTATTTATACTAGTGGTCGCCCAGAGGTTGAAATTCGACCATAATTAAAAAATTAAATTAAAGAAAACCAAAAACTAATGAAAATAAAGAAACTTTTTTTAAAATTTTCAAGTTGACTACATACTTTGACGATCAACAAAATCTATACTTTAATATTATAAAGAGGTAAGGTTTATAACTTTGTTTGTATATCGGGGGTAATCTTCGCAAATACTGATCCGATCATGAAAATTCTTTCACTAACAAAAAGCTACACTATTCAGGAGTGACATAGGCTATATTTTATTGTAATTGTACAAAAAATTCAGTAAATAAGAAAAATTATTATCAAAATCACAAAGAAACTATGGCCATCTATCGCTATTTTTTAGTCTATTTATTTTATTTACTCTTATTTTAACCTATCGACGACGAAGTTTTTTCGCTTTTTGATAGATGGCGTTGGAGCAAAATTTTATTTATAAAGTATGTTATTTGGTTCTGTAATTTAAAATAATAAATACACGATATTATTACGATTTTATACGTCAAATTCTAAACAATGAACCTAATAAAACAGTACTAAGAACTACACAACATAATTGCATCACAAAGATAATTAACGCCCAACGAATTGGGCGCGGGTCGGCTAGTAGTATAATAATTATGCGTGTGTGTATCAAATATACGCTAGTCTGTGTATTTTTTTTTATTAATTTAAATTATATTTTATACATAATTTAAAAAATATATTAGCATTCTGCTTTCCTTCTCTATATAAATTACTAGCTTCTGCGCGCGACTTCGTCGGCGTTTACTCCGCTCCTATTGGTCTTAGCGTGATGATATACCTATAGCCTTCCTCGATAAATGGGCTATCTAACACTGAAAGAATTTTTCAAATCGGCCCAGGAGTTCCAGAGATTACCGCGTTCAAACAAACAAACAAACAAACAAACTCTTCAGCTTTATATATTAGTATAGTTAAAAAATATATTAGCATTCTGCTTTCCTTCTCTATATAAATTACTAGCTTCTGCGCGCGACTTCGTCGGCGTTTACTCCGCTCCTATTGGTCTTAGCGTGATGATACATAGCCTATAGCCTTCCTCGATAAATGGGCTATCTAACACTGAAAGAATTTTTCAAATCGGCCCAGGAGTTCCAGAGATTACCGCGTTCAAACAAACAAACAAACAAACAAACAAACTCTTCAGCTTTATATATTAGTATAGATAAGTGTGCAAAATTTCATACTTCTCCGTCCGCGCAATTTCCGTAAAAAGGGGTACAAAGTTTTGCTTCACGTATAACGTATTAATATATATGTAGGAATCAGAAGTGAAGATAGTTACACTACTTAGTATTCAATGGACTCACCGAGCGGGTACCGTCTATCGCGTGGCACAGATACAACTCGACGCAGTGCCCGGGACTTGTGACCCGAGTGTTGGTTTACGGCGGCGCCGCCTAACAATGCGCATTGGCACTCACCACCACTGGTCGAGTTGCCCAATCAGTAACAATTAATTCGTGTACACAAACTAACTATTAGAAGAGTCGAGGTTAAGCTACTAGCAGGATACACAAGTGCACCGCGCCAAGCCAGAGCCAAGACTGCCTGAGCCGCGGTTGCACCGTTCGTTTTATGCATGACAGAATGACTCGAATAATAAAATGATGTAGGGTAGGTGAATATCGCAGGTACCGACATTAATAACTATCTGTATTGATTCCCCGACAGGAATCAGAAGTGAAGATAGTTAAACTACTTAGTATTCAATGGACTCACCGAGCGGGTACCGTCTATCGCGTGGCAGAGAGACAACTCGACGCAGTGCCCGGGACTTGTGACCCGAGTGTTGGTTTACGGCGGCGCCGCCTAACAATGCGCATTGGCACTCACCACCACTGGTCGAGTTGCCCAATCAGTAACAATTAATTCGTGTACACAAACTAACTATTAGAAGAGTCGAGGTTAAGCTACTAGCAGGATACACAAGTGCACCGCGCCAAGCCAGAGCCAAGACTGCCTGAGCCGCGGTTGCACCGTTCGTTTTATGCATGACAGAATGACTCGAATAATAAAATGATGTAGGGTAGGTGAATATCGCAGGTACCGACATTAATAACTATCTGTATTGATTCCCCGACATATATATTATTATTATATAGACTAAACAAACATAAAAATAAATATCTAATGAGACACATATTTTATTTGGTACTAGCTTCTGCGCGCGACTTCGTCGGCGTGGACTCCGCTCCTATTGGTCTTAGCGCGATGATATATAGCCTATAGCCTTCCTCGAGAAATGGGATATCTAACACTGAAAGAATTTTTCAAATCGGACCAGTAGATCCTGAGATTAGCGCGTTCAAACAAACAAATAAACAAACAAACAATCAAACAAACTCTTCAGCTTTATTATATTAGTATAGATTAAAGTGGAAAACTTTCTAGACAGAAATATGAGTCTATCTATCCTCGTCGAAGAAATAACGAATAATTTCTTGTGATGTTTATTATTTGTATGTATATTAGTGTTTTTACACAATTTAGGAACCTCACTCAAACATTTAGAAGACAAGAACAACTAATTCAACACTGAATTATTTATAGAGTAAATTGATGGTAGAAATGAATTGTTCCTTATTATTTTATTTATTTTTAAACGATCACGATCACGATCACGACTCAGCCTGTAATATCCCACTGTTGGGCATAGGCCTCTTGACCATGTAGGAGAAGGATCGGAGCTTAATCCACCACGCTGCTCCAATGCGGGTTGGCGGATATATTCCCTACTATGAGTAACGATCGCTATCAGGTGTACATGATAACAAACGGGACCGACGGCTTAACGTGCTCTCCGAGGCACGGTGGGGTAACCCACAAAGACTGCACAAACACTCAGACCACGGCAAACATCTGTATGGCCAATACAAGTGTTGTCGTGTGCGGGAATCCAACCCGCAACCGCCCGCGCAACAGCCAATCGCAATCCAGTGCTTGACCGCTGCGCCAACACGGCGTCGCAAAAATACAACGCGGCGTTGTATTTTTACACAACTAGGTCGAAAAACAAGCACACGGTTCACTTCACCTGATGGTAAGCTCTTAATGTAGCTTATAGATGCCTGCAACATGAGAAGTATCGCAAGCCCGATTTATTAATATTTAATCACAGTTATAGTTATTGTAATTGTCATAAGTAATTGGCCTAGATATTATTTTACTGTATTTATTGATAGTATAAAACAAAGTCGCTTCCCGCTGTTTCTCTGTCTGTATAATATATGCTTAGATCTTCAAAACTACGCAACGGATTTTGATGCGGTTTTCTTTAGTAAATAGAGTGATTCCAGAGGAAGGTTTATATGTATAATACATGCATAATAAAGTAGAGGAACACTGATAATTTTTGCAACCGTGCGAAGCCGGGGCGGGTCGCTAGTTTATTGATATTAAATGATTCGTTTCATGGGATTTTGTAATAATCAATACAAGATAGCAACCGTAAAAGCCTGGCTTAAGTAAATGTCGTATTCGTCGTAAAACATAACGGCCGAAACTGAGATGTTTTGTAGAGTGTCGAAACAAGAACGCAGCGATATCGCGACGATGTAGTTCGCCAAGTCATTCATCAACAAAAAAATTATTAAAATTCCCACACATAATAAATAATTGTGGCAAGACACATAAAAACTACCGAATTGAGAATTTTCTTTGAAGTTGGTTAAGATTCCATTCATAAATTTCAATTGTCAAAACAAAGAAAAACAATTCGATTAGAATTCAAATCGAAATAATTTATATTCCAAAAAAAATAATTTCTAATCTGAAAAAAATTCTACCCTAGTGTAATTTCCATTTCACTTTACACGTAACAAAAGTACAGTTGTGCTTAGATACATTTTTACACATATATTTTATCCCTTTTCCCTAATAAAGTACATGTTTACATTCCAAAATGATATCGTCTAAGGGAAGATATATTATCTATTCTCAATATCAACAAACCGTCAACGCCTTCCCTTTGATACGGGGTAAGTATTATTTGCATCTTTATATCTCGGGGACAAATCCTTTCATGTCGTTTACTGCTCGTTTATTCATAAAAAATGTCTTCTACTGTTCCCTTTGTAAATAACAATGGATGTTTATTTAATGTACTCAATATAGCGTGCATTGAATGTGATGGTATTTTTGCTATAGATTGTAGTTGTTGGCAATTGCCAAATTTTGTTTATAGCTAATGAAATTACTATAATAAATGGATAGGACAAATAAATGACTTCGATCTGTCCCTGTAGACAAGTGGCATAAAAGCCAAACTCACTGGCGGATCCAGGGGGAGGGGGGTCACGGGGCCGTGTCCAGGACCTAGGTGTACCACTAATTACAATTTTTAAACAAGATTTTTGTAACAATATAGGTATTTTTAAGTACATTACCTACATAGATTAATAAAATACCTACTTTTTACCTGTATCTATCATTATAAAAATTAAATTATAACTTCTTTTTACTTGACCACGACTTTGTGACCCCCCCCCCTGGCACCTTGACCATGACTGTGACCCCCCCCTGGCGCCAAAGCTGGATCCGCCCTTGAGCCAAACGAATAGAATAGAATAGAGTTCTCAATGTATGGGAATGACGCTAGCTTATTCGATATATGTCAAAAGCTAGTGTCAGTCCCATACATTGAGAATTCTATTCTATTAGTTTAGCTGTTCTGCAACTTGTCTGCAGGGGCTGGTGTAGTGGTGTGCCATGTAGCCGCCTAAAGACTGGCGGTCGCGGGTTTAATTTCCGCTCGTGTAAAATATTTCTTCCCGGTGTGTGAATCTGGTTGGTTCTCCATCACGGTGCCTCGGAGAGCCCGGTTGTTATCAAATGCACCTGATAGCAATCGTTACTGAAAGAAATGAAAAACGTCATGGATCAGCGTGGTCGAGTGAACTCCGACGGCCGACCCTTATCCTACATAGAGAAAGAGGCTTATTGTGATGTTACGGGTTGAATCATCAGCATCTTCACATATAAATATGAGAAAATAAATAGTGAAATTGCTGTGGCTACATAGATACATATAAATATCTTATACTATTAAACGAGCAATTCTTGTATATAGAATCTGAATCTCTGAATCGGCCATCCAACGATTTTCGTGAAATTCAGTATACAGGGGATTTCGGGGGCGAAAAATTGATCTAGCTAGGATTCATTTTTAGAAAATTTAGTTTTATCCTTGTTTTTAGGCAATGAAAAAATGGCTAAAATATCGCTAGAATAGGAAGGTAATTTTCACAAATGTCATTAATGTTATAATAGCTCAGGTGAAAAATCGGACGGGTTCAACCGAGAAGACCAAGGTTCAAATCCACGTCTGCAAGCCATATTTCTTTTCCTTTTTTTTTTCTAATTGCACTCGTTATTTTTTATTTAAATAAAAATAAAATATAAAAATACCGAGAAAAAAACAAAACAAAAAAAATACTAAAAATACCGACTACCGAGCTAGGCTCGGTCACCCAGGTACTTTCTTACTAAATGTGCTTAATGCCTCTAGCTTATTTAATTAATTCTCGACTTTCTAGAAATCTTAGGGGGTAGCCTTTGTTTACTATTCTTCTATTATATAGTACGCCTCCAGCTGTGCTTCACTCTCACAAAATTAAAAATACGGAAAGCGCATTAATACACTATAAAATGCACACTTTTATACGAAATACAGATCAAACGAAACATAAAATATCATTTGAAGCCTTTTTTAATAGTAGTTATTAAAGTAAAAAGAATCGATTAAAAAAAATTGCGTGCGTACAAAGTAGGTACACATGTCAAAAGTGAAACTTCTCTGGCAAACCAATATAAAAAAAAACGAATTGAAAATACAAAAAAAAGTAATTGAAAGAAAAAACAAAAAGCCAACGTCACGCGGTGTTCCCAGGCGGTCACCCATCCAAGTACTGACCGCGTGACGCGTTGCTGCGTTAGCGGTTATACACATTTTACCCCTCATGCGCCTACAGAAGTTTCACTTCAAAAATATTATGTTGGATGTCAACGTTTTGGATGTACAGATGATAGCAAAATAACGCGAGAAGCACATGACGAAATAAGCTGTTTTTTTATTATGTCAGCTAAAAAGCCTATTGAATATGAGGGCTGAAAAACTTCGATTTTTTACAATAAATATTTTTACGTTTCTATTATTACAATCTATACTAATATATAAAGCTGAAGAGTTTGTTTGTTTGGTTGTTTGTTTGTTTGTTTGTTTGTTTGAACGCGGTAATCTCTGGAACTACTGGGCCGATTTGAAAAATTCTTTCACTGTTAGATAGCCCATTTATCGAGGAAGGCTATAGGCTATGTACCATCACGCTAAGACCAATAGGAGCGGAGTCCACGCCGACGAAGTCGCGCGCCAAATCTAGTATAGTATAAGAGCCATCTCTGATTTTATCTGCTCAAACCAAATCAACTAATCGAACTTATTATCGTTCTGTGGTCAATAGTTATTAAATATGCTACTAGTGGGCGCCGCTAGGTATAAACTATAAACAATAGTTTTAAAGGAATGCGTGTAAAAATGGTAATAAAATGGTAAATATATACGAATCAAGTCGCCATCCGATAGATGGCGTTACTTACAAATGTCGTCGTCTATCGGAACCCCATTGAATTACGAGAAACGTAACGAGGTCATTCGTTCAGTAGATTTTACTCTTCATATTTTATCATACGGGGGGCCTTATATGAAAATGGATTCAACTCCAAAAAGAGAAACGTTTTATTAGTATATCAAAACCGACTTTCACATAATATGTAAACACTAAATAGTAGGTACCTAAATACTTTTAAAGTCTAACACAGAAGATATATTCTGCTTAGAACTTTCGACAACGTTTCAATTACATCATTATCTGTTAATCATTATATCATTAACATTTGATTAAAATCTCACTTCAGTTTACTATGAGACACAATATTACACACTTCACAAGAGCTAATAAAATTACTTCGACTATTAGAACTGCACTCAAGTACTCAATTTGCGATTAAACTTTCATGTTTGACTTGCTACAAGTTGTTGTAGTACACTTTTCTAGTTGAAATCGAATTATTTAATTGAAAAGCTACTTCAGCGATATAAGAGACTAGATCTCCGAAGTTGGTTAGCTTTAAAGTTACCTTATGATTTCTAATTTATGATATAATTCTTCTTTCACGATTCAGCCTGTAATATCCCACTGTTGGGCATAGGCCTCTTCCCCATGTAGGAGAAGGATCGGAGCTTAATCCACCACGCTGCTCCAATGCGGGTTGGCGGATATATTCCCTACTATGAGTAACGATCGCTATCAGGTGTACATGATAACAACCGGGACCGACGGCTTAACGTGCTCTCCAAGGCACGGTGGGGAGACCCACAAGGACTGCACAAACACCCAGACCACGGCAAACATCTGTATGGCCAATACAAATGTTGTCCTGTGCGAGGATCGAACCCGCAACCGCCCGCGCAACAGCCAATCGCAATCCAGTGCTGTGACCGCTGCACCAACGCGGCGTCATAATTCTTCTTTAGGTATTGAAGTAAAACTTTTTTACGCACGCTTAACTTTGAAAGTAAGCTGGTAGATGCGTGACGAGATCGTTACGAAAACTGTGATAGGGCGAGGCGAACGGAGCAAGAGAAAGAGGTGCGAGCACACATCTTCTTTCTCTCATAGCCAGTTACGTTTCGTATATCTAAGACACAGTGGAGGCCTATTGTGTAGAAGTTTTACTTCATTCATGTGGTCTAAATCACACTCGTTTTTTATAATCTTCCCTTTTTCTTTGGACAAATACCTCTTATTCTCAATTGCTTGATCTTTTTCTTGAACAAATGGATTTTCTTGAAAAACAAGGTAAATTTTCGTACAAAATAACTTCAGATTCAAGAAATAGAAAGGCTAGTTCGAATTTGAACTCATGAAAAAGTCAATGAATATACGCGTACTCTCTCCATTGAGTCGTCGTGTGCAAGTCTAATTTAATATATTTATGATATTTATATAAAATATAAAAGAGATTTCCATCCAAGCGTAGTGACTTGAAGGTAGGAATATCCCTTTCGCCGAGTAGAGGTCAGCTAAGAACGGATTTTACGAAATTCCACCCACAAGAGGGGGTTAAGGGGGCTATTAACATATATTATGGCAAAACAACGTTTGCGGGGTCAGCTAGTTAATTAATATTTTCAATTTTAATGGTTTGTTTTTTTGAACGTTTTAATCTCAAGACCTACCAATCCGATTAAAACAACCCTTTTGGATTACAGACCTCGATTTTCGAAAGGCTAAAAGTCTATACTTATTTGTCGCTCCAATATCTATACAAATAAATAAAATTGGAGTGTCTGTTTTTAATATTAAAATAACCGCTTTTAATAAATGGATATGGGTCTATAACTCTATACACGGTAGGTACGTATACCAAAATAACATTTTTTACAATTTTTGTCTGTCTGTCTGTCTGTTTGTTCCGGCTAATCTCTGAAACGGCTGGACCGATTTTTACGGGACTTTCACAGGCAGATAGCTGATGTAATAAGGTGTAACTTAGGCTACTTTTATTTTAGATTTTTTTTTTATAACTGCGAACTGAACAATATCTTTTTTGTAAAATTCCACGCGGATGAAGTCGCAGGCGCAGCAGCTAGTTATATTTATAAGAAGATCAAGGATAAAACTGTCCCTGTTGCTTTTATTTAATAAAAATTGGAGTTTCTGTTTGTAATATTAAAACCTTTACTAAATGCATGTAAACACGATACATATACCAAAATAACGTTTTTTATCATTTTTGTCTGTCTGTCTGTTTGTTCCGGCTAATCGCTGAAACGGCTGGACCGATTTTGACGGGACTATCACTAGCAGATAGCTGGTATAATAAGGAGTAACTTAGGCTACTTTTATCTTTTTTTTTGGGGTAAAATTTGAGCGACTGGTAACGCGGCAGCATCAGGGACAGTCAGTACTTGGATGGGTGACCGCCTGGGAACACCGCGTGTCGTTGATTTTTCATTTTTTTTTACAATTAGTTTGTTTTGTATTTTAAATTCGTTTTTTGAATTAGTTTTTTTTTAAATAGTTTTTCTTTTAATTAGTTTGCCAAAGAAGTTTCACTTCTGATATCTGTACTTTGATTCTGTGCATTGTTTAAGATAAAAATATTTTAGACTTAGAAAATAATGGAGGTGGTTTTATAAATACTATCTATGCGCCGCAGTTTCACTCGGATGGACTTAACGTTTTTGAAATTTTGGTTTTTTTTTTCATTAAAATTCACACGTTATCACTGAGTGACATAGATTATATTATAATTCAAATTATATTATATTATATTCAAATTATATTATAATCTATGTCACTCAGTGATAACGTGTGAATTTTAATGAAAAAAAAACCAACATTTTGAAAACGTTAAGTCCATCCGAGTGAAACTGCGGCGCATAGATAGTATTTATAAAACCACCTCCATTAATTTCTAAGTCTAAAATATTTTTATCTTAACCAATGCACAGAATCAAAGTACCTAATATAACCGATTATAATATAATCTATGTCACTCAGTGATAACGTGTGACAAATGATTAAAGATTTTTTAATATCGAACCGATATTTTTTTTATCCATTACAACCAAACAAAGAAACGAAAATCAAATCTTTCAGCTTACTTATATTGGTACAGGTTCATTGAAATTATTTTTGTTAATAATTATTGTTAATGTACTTCAAAAAAAAATAAATATTTTTTTGGCTATAAAAAAACGGTATAAAGATAATAAAACAATATTATTTTGTACTTACATTTTTATTCTTTTATTGATTTAAATAGTATTTTAACATTTTCACAATATTGTTCTTAATTCATAATCAATGTTTTATTGAATGTTTGTATGTCTGATCCATCTTTTTGCTTATCTTCGTATTCTTCTGTTTATGCTTGTATCATAATTATATCAAGGCATACACATATAATCTAAAACATAAATATTAATTATAAAACAAATGAATAAATATAGAAAAAATGTAAGAAAACTTATTATTATTTACTTACAATTAATAGGTTAAATAGAAAATAAAAAAATCTAAACTAATAATAGGTTCATATTTAAATCGTAATAATAAATAGTATTTAAATATGAACTATATGTAATTAAAAACAATCATGCTTACCTAAGAACTTATACTTTTTTTATAAAAGATAGAGATAGAATTTTTTTCGATATTATGGATTTTTAATTTTTATTTTGATATTTTTTATGTTTTTAAAAAAAAATTTTAAGTTTTTATTCATATACATATATAAAGACACTTAGAAGTCTGCGTCTTTCTTACTTGTTTTAGTTTGTATGATATATATCTTATGCTGAAACATATAAATAAAAAGTAAATAAATAATTAAAAAATATACAAAAACACATAGAATTAAACATAGTAAAAATTAATCTAACCTTATTATTCCTATTTTATTTTGCTTACACAGGAAAAATCTTCAAAAAGATGCCCGGCTCTTGAACCGGACATTGTGGGATTATTACCCACTATAACCCCTGCGAAATTATTCCTGCTCAGTTTAAGTGATAGAATATTATGTATATTTGTCAATATATATCTGACAAATCTCATCTAAAAAAGTGTACCACACATAAGAATAAAAATTGTTACAAGAAAGATAATAAAAGATAACGAAAAGGATCTAAGTAGGTACGTCTTAACTGATAAATAACTAAATGCAACTTAATATGACGTTTGGATTGAGAATGCTATAAATGACTATAATATTATGAATATTTATTAGATAAAATAAAAATAATATAAATATTAAAAAATATATAAAAAATTATCATATTGAAACATGCCTTATGCCGCCGATAGTCAATATATTATCCATTTAGACTGAATTTGGTCTTTTGTCTTCTTGAATCACAATGCCTTGATCTAACAGAGTTTCCCCTGCGGCATTTTCTTCCTTGTTTCCTTGACATCGTCCAGGTCTTCTATTCTTTTCTGGACCGTGGCCGCAGCATGGTCTAGAAGCTTCACCAAAACCACGTCTTTCAAAGTTTTCAAATCTTCCCCATGGTTTCCAAAAAAGATGGCCGAAAAGCTTTCCGTGTTGACCATGGTGTCTATGTACGTGATGGTGTCTGTGGTGGCCACGCGGTCCGTGGTGGCCACATGGTCCGTGGTGGTCAAATGGTCCGTGGTGGCCACATGGTCCGTGGCCTTGACCACCAAATCTGTTACCTTTATGGCTATGGTGTCTATAATCTCTATGACCGTGATGTCCATGACAATGTGGCCAGAACTGTGGTCCAGATTGCGGTGGACCGCATGGGTTATGTTGATTAGTGCCAGAATTATGGCATGGCTGCCTGGAGTCACAGCGGCTTCTGCTTCTACTGCAATGACGCATTTTCGTTCTTTTTTTTAGTTTAATAATATGAGTCTTGATACACGAAGAACTGGGTTTCAAGTGCCGTGCATTGTCTGTGGGTTGGTCTTTTATATGGCGTCGATTTCACAATGTTTTCAAAAGGCTTCATTCAATTATAACAGAATTGATGGTGTAATTTTGCACAACAATTCTGATGCAATTTCAAAAATAATTATGAAAAATATTTTTTTAGTCATCGAATTGTTTTATTTCAAGTTTTCACGGATACATGAAATAAAAGTTTCCTTCCTAGGATATTATGGTATTTGTAAATATCCTGGCAATAAACTAAATGTTGTTTTCGTATTATTTTAATTTTTGTGTTTCCCACACATGCGGAAATTATAAAATGTTCTTTATTATCATATTATCACGATCCAGCGGGATTGAAAAATTAAGTAAGTATATCAGAAACTTATAAAAAATATTTATATATGACTTCTAAAAATGTATTTGTTATATAAATATCTTATAACTCTTCGGATTATATAAATATGAGTATATCAATTTCTAGTTTAAATTCCAATTTCATATTATGTACTAGCTGTGCCCGCTGTGATAGTTAGGTATTGATCAGTTCGCAGTTATAAAAAAAATCTAAAATAAAAGTAGCCTAAGGTACTCCTTATTACATCAGCTACCTGCCAGTGAAAGTCCCGTCAAAATCGGTCCAGCCTTTTCAGAGATTAGCCAGAACAAACGGACAGACGGACAGACAAAAAATTTAAATTTTTTTATTTTGGTAGGTATATGTTTCGTGTATACCTACATCACATATGAATATAGTCAAAAGCGGTTATTTTAATATTACAAACAGACGCTCCAAATTTTTTGTATACTAAACGTTAAGTTTGATTGTATACTAGCTCTGTCCCGTGATTTCTCATACATTAATTTGAAAAAAAAATAGCCCATAACCTTTCTCGATAAATGGGCTATCTAACACTGAAAGAATTTTTGAAATCGGACCAGGCTTTCTGAGATTAGCGCGTTCAAACAAACCAACAAACAAACAAACTCTTCAGCTTTATAATATTATAGTATAAATATAAAGAATGTACTTAGTGTACAAATTTATACTTTTTTATATATAGGTACTATCAAACGTAACTTTAGACTTCTGGAAACCGCATTATAATTACAATGACCGACACAATCATGTAAACAACTTCAAATGATAATAATTATGTGTGGTCGGCTACAATTTTTAGTTTGATTTTCTTGAACTATTCAAATCGTTGTATTTTTTTGGGTTGATTCATATTTTTCCGTACTTTAGCTGTTTTTTTATATGTAGGTATATTTCATAACATTTTGAAATTATTTCATGAGTCATAATTGCACAATGTTGCACAATATATACTAGCGACCCGCCACTGCTTCCGCGATTGCAAAAACAATCAGTGTTCCTCTACTAAATTATGCATGTATTATAATGTAATATAAATAAACGTAAATAAAAATGTAAATAAACCTTCCACTGGAATCACTATATTTACCTACTAAAGCAAACCTCATCAAAGTCCGTTGCGTAGTTTTAAAGATCTAAGCATACAGATAGCGGGAAGCGACTTTGTTTTATACTATGTAATGATGAGGAATAATCATAATAACAGAGCGAAAACATACAAAAAACCAGGATAGTGACACACTAACCACCTAACGGTATGAAATAATTACATCTTACGATCTTATTCTCACACCTACCAAATATTATATAAAAAAAGGTGTGTGTGCGATTCACACACGACAGAAGTGAAACTTCTATGGCAAACTAATTAAAAAAAAACTAATTTAAAATTAGCGGCTTGCAGCGCGGCTCGTCCTTCCCTGTCTTTTTGCCGTTGCATCCGGTTTGAAATCACAACGATGCTTAAGAAGTTTCACTTCAAAAAATCGATCGAGCTGTTTCAGAAGAATCCGACCAGAGACAGTGTGACTCGAGATAATATATTTGATGAAATTTGAAAAAATATGAGGTCATTTGCAAGAATAATATAGGATACCTAAGAACTGAGCTACGTACATTTTTTAAGAAAAGATATCTGTTTATGTAAAAATATAGAAATTATACGCGCATCACAGAGAAACTACTGAACAGATTAATGGAATCTTCTAACTTTTACGTCTTAGATACCTTGTGTTCATTGGAGCCACCACTACCACCACTTCAGCCTATCACAGTTCACTGTTGGACTATAGGCCTCCACAAGTTCGCGCCCGACATTATGACGCGAACTCATGTGTTTTGCCCATAGTCACCACGCTGGGCAGGCGGGTTGGTGACCGCAGGGCTGGCTTTGTCGCACCGAAGACGCTGCTGCCCGTCTTTGGCCTGTGTATTTCAAAGCCAGCATGGATGGTTATTCCGCCATCCGTCGGCTTTCTAAGTTCCAAGATGGTAGTAGAACTGTGTTATCCCTTAGTCGCCTCTTACGACACCCACGGGAAGAGAAGGGGTGACTACATTCTTTAGTGCCGTAACCACACAGCACAGAAACTTGGAGGTCGTCTATAATCTATTAAAACAACCTCGAGTTAAAATAGTAATTTTTTTTTCACAAATTTGCAGGGATCGTAAGTTCTTATAGATAAGTTAAAGGCGGATGTTGATCGGGGGATATAAGGTCAATACTAAGTTATTCGCTCGTCCATCCTTTCCCTTGTGCAACGATGACGTCCTCAGGCTGGTGGTGACGCAATCTGGTGGGGCGCGAAGATTTGACACAGGCGCCTGGTGGATTAAAATAGCAATTAGTTCAAACAGCCTTTTAATTAGTTGTGTTAGGCGTTAACACCTTGTCTCTTTAACATAATAATATTAAGTTATCAAAGTTTAAAAAGATTTTATGAGCAATAGGTTAACTTCTACATTCAAAGGATGCTTCCTTGTCGTTGAGTCATTATAATTTATTTTTCTCTGCTCGTAATGTATATTTATAAAATGATATAAAACGCAGACGAAGTCAGGGGTAACAGGTAGGTAGTAATAAGTTTTTAGCAATAAGCAATAGGTAAGTTTCACCTGTATGTAGCGATCAAATGAAAGTATTTTAAAACTACTTCAAAAAAGGAGGCGATTCTCAATTCGATTGAATTTTTTGTGTCTTTCCTCATAACTTTTTACTGGGTAGACCGAATCACAGAATTCGATGTACCTATTTTCAATCGAAAGATGGTGCTCCAAGTGGTTTCGTTTAAATTTAATCGATATTTGACAAATACTTTTTTATTTGTCACTAGTAATGCGTATTTACTTGACTATTTTTTCGTCTACCTACGTTGTATTACCTACTAGTCGATGTAATTTAAGTCTATTTTTTTTTTGCAAATAAACACACTTATAGTTTTAGTTTTACAGTATCAGATATCAAAGTGGATAAAACTTCCAATTAAGTCCTATCTGTACCTATATACAAATTAAATACATACTTACCTACATAATATACATACATGTGCATATGAACAAGCCTGCAATACCACGCCTTCAATTACTTGAATTATTATTACTGCAGTGGTAAGTAAGATGTGATGTGGCTAATTGCAGTAATATACTGACTGTGACATATTTACAGATTAATATAAATTAACGGTTGGATGTGAACTGACACTGTCCAGAGTATATATCTAACAGACAAATATTTTTACGAATATATAACAGTTTTTTGTGATCGTGTAACTTCCAAAAAAGTAAGAATATGTTTTAATAGAAACGAATACAGTATACTAAACTTACCCCTATTTTAAAGAAAAGAAAAAAGTGTACCTAGTATACGGGATTGTTTTTCGCGTTGGTTCAAATTATGGGTCTCGTAGAATTTGTTTGGAATGTTGTGACTTTAAATCCAAGTAACTACCAATATCGAACGCAAGTTTGAACAAACTCAGTGACATCTCGTACAAAACTATATAAGGAAACTTTCTTGTCTTGGAGAATAACGGTATGGGAACATGTCAATCTTGTTCGAACAATATTAACGTGTGATCCATCACTATATTTAAACAAATTTAAACTGTATCTCGTGCTAAAAATTGCAATTAAACCTTATTAACATCAATGCAATCAAACATTTCACAAAGTAGGAAAACAATCTGCTAATCTGAAGTTGGACACCTTGGCGATTTATGGTCAATTTCGTTTTGTCCTCCAGTCCAGTAACAAAAGTGTCATCACTACATTTAAAAGTCCTATATTTGAAGACATTTAATTGTACTGTATGAAAAACATCACAATTACATGTCTTAGAAGATAACACTAAGACAATCGACCAATTCAAAGCAGGCTATCGTGCCAAAGTGTGGTCTATTTCATTTTGCTCACTAGTATCTAACCAAAAATTTGCTAGGTACCTGGTATATTACAAAGTTCTATATT
This sequence comes from Melitaea athalia, assembly GCA_905220545.2. Classification (NCBI taxonomy): domain Eukaryota; kingdom Metazoa; phylum Arthropoda; class Insecta; order Lepidoptera; family Nymphalidae; genus Melitaea; species Melitaea athalia. The sequence continues at coordinate 18,281,268 of HG992189.1, read as the reverse complement.
TGTACAGATTTAATATTGAAGTGCAATAAATTTCACACTTACGCCTCCAATGATACATGTCTCAGAATAACAATCATCTAATCCAAAGTTGGACACCTTTCCGTTTTGTCCACCAGTAACCACAATCTTGCTTGTCCCTGTAAGAGCCAGATCTCATAGTTCTATATTTGATGTTCTTCAGCGTAGCGTATAATTGACTATTTTGTTTTGACCAATATTGAAACTGTTATAAGTAGTGCTACAGTAAACAAGCTCTCATACACTGCGTTCTGATACGCGCAGTCTACTGCAGCCGCCTTTGATTAATGCACGTAGCATCGTCGACATTATTGCTCTTCACACGTAATTAATTACACTACAATCATTAGCGTGTGTCAGTTCCAGTTGTTATAAAATTTGAGCCAGTTTTTGAAGGGTCGTGTTCTGGTAGCGGATTTATGGGTAACCAGGTCACGTTTTGCGGTTGCAAATGATTTATGGTTTTGAATCATGCATTTTTTGTTATGAATGATATTTGTGTCGATGTATTTTAAAATGTTGTGATATTTAAATAATATTTCGGTCACACTTACAAGATATTTTTTTAGCTTTTGTTTGAGAACGATGTATATTAATACTTTTAATATTTTTCGAACTGGTGTTGTTATACGCTATGCACATCTATACTTATATATAAAGCTGAAGAGTTTATTTGTTTGTTTGAATACGGTAATCTCTGGAACTACTGGGCCGATTTGAAAAATTCTTTCAGTGTTAGATAGCCCATTTATCGAGGAAGGCTATAGGCTTTGTTTCATCACGCTAAGACTAATAGGAGCGGAGTCCACGCCGACGAAGTCGCGCGCAGAAAATAGAATTTTATAAATATAATTATTATATTTCCTTTATCACTTAAAATAGCTTCTACAATTATTGTAAATATTGTTTATAGTGTACTGACTAATTTTTAGGACTACTGCTTTGTTCATTTTAGTTAATTAAGTAACTTTTAAAGTAAGCCTGTTATAAATACAATTCTACTACGTTTAACTAGCGCGGTGACGCAGGTTGTGGTGACCCTGCTTTCTGTTCCGCGGATTGCGGGCTCGATTCTCGCCTAGATCTGGGTGTAATATTTGTATATATATATTCATATATGTATTATTTCTATGTATATTTATCAAAAAAAAAAAAGAAAAAAAAGAAAAGAAATTAGCTATTACAATCAGTGTCCAGATTAAACATGCACACCAATACATACTAATTGTAAATGTAAATTTCTTAATAAGTTATTTATAAGTTTGTTATGTTTATTATTTTAGTTCTTCAAAGGCGCCTAGATGGCGCTGTTAGATTCATGTAAGATTCTGAATCGCGCAATGGTTTGTGTATTTCGGAAGTATAAGGCATACCTTTAAAAATTAATATTTTGTCTAGAATAGAATCGCTTCCAACGAATCGCTAAGTAAACGCTTTATTGTAAAAAAGGTGTTTCATTTCATAATAAGCAATAAGCAGTCTACCGGAATAGTGTTGTTCATGGTTCTTCGAAGCCGGATAGGCAAGGCGTGTTTTTGTGTTATTGCTGCGTCAGTGGTACAGTAGTACCACCAGCTTCGTCACTACTGGCAGTGGATCGCTGTCCAGAACATCCCTACAGCGAGGTGCCAAGTGCGGCGCCAAGGCAGTGGAGGAGCCGGGTGTCTACAACCCGGAGGAGAGACGGACGGGAAGCGGCAAGCAGCGGTGGAGGTTGCTGAGCGCTAGAGGGCGCCACAGGTGCAATATAGCGAAGATAAGTGAGTGTGTGCGGTGATAAATTGTGAGTACATTTTTAAATATTATAGTAGAAGAAATTAACTTGAAAATTGAACCTTATTTCAAAGATTAGTTTAACTTAAAAAATTGAAGATAGTGGATTATACAGTAACTTAGAAGAATATCAATAGTTTAGGACTTGTAATAGTTTTAAGTAAATATTGGTTAAGACGGGGAACCTATGCCCGATTTTAGTTAGAATTTAAAGTTAAAAAGACTTGTAAAATTTTGCTCATCTGTTTCTTGGACTTAGAAAAAATTGTGTCATAAAAATATTGACTTACAAAAATAATTCAGTTGTATATTCTGTTTTTATATTTGATAAGAATTACATATAAGTGATAAAATTGTTAAACTAAAAAATTTAAAATGGAGTCGTTTAATGATCTGCAGGAAGACATAAGGACTAAAATGCTAAAAGGTATGACAAATTTCAAAAAGTCTCCTAAGGATCGTTTGACGGTGGCTTATATTGAAACGAGGTTAGATAACTTGGAAAAACAGTGGACTTTGTTTACAGACACTCATGCTAAAATTATTAGCCAGGTTAAGCGAACTGATTTGTATAGTTCGGATTATCACAAAAATAATGTGTATGATGATGTAGAAGAATTATATGTTCAATTCAAAACTGAGTTAAAAGAAATGTTGTATAAATTAAAAGAGCCTGAGTTAGAAGTAAAGTCAAGTTCAAATAGTCAATGTGAGAGTTCAGCAAGACGTTTCAAGTTGCCTGAAATTAAAATACCTACCTTTTCCGGTAAGTACACAGAGTGGCAGACATTCAGAGATTTGTTTTTAGGGCTTGTGCATGAAAACAAATCACTGGATGATGCCCAGAGATTTTATTATTTAAGGGAACATTTAACCGGGGAAGCCGAACAACTATTACGCAACATTAAGGTGACGTCGGATAGTTATAAAGTTGCCTGGGAGAAATTAGATTGTATGTACAATAATAAAAGGTTTTTGGCGAACGGCATCTTGAAGCGTCTACTAAGTCAAAAAAGTTTGTTGTCTGAATCAGCATCGGAAATTAAAAACTTAATTAGTACAACTTCAGATTGTTTAGACTCAATAAAAAATATTGGTGTGGATGTTTCATCTTGGGATATCCTGATTATCCACATTATAAGCGCTAAATTAGATAAAGACACGCGAAAAGCATGGGAGTTAAAGGTAGCTTCAGATCCAAGTGACGAATTACCCACGTTTCAAGAATTTTCCAATTTTTTAATAGGGCGTTTTAGAGGTCTAGAAAATATCGATTCTAAGGTACATCACAGTGAGAAAAAATTTACTAAATCTTTTCACGTGGTTAAAAATAAACCGATTGTATCGTGTGCGTATTGCAGTGCGGATCATAAAATAACTACGTGCAAAAAATTTGGGAAAGAAAGTAATGAGAAACACCGTGAGTTCGCGTTAGATAAAAACTTATGTTTTATTTGTTTAAATAGCAACCATTCCGCTAAAATATGTAAAAATATTGTCCGATGCCAGGTGTGTAAACGTCGACATCATTCTTTATTACATCCCAGTGGTGATTCTGGTTCTGGTAGTGCTGAAGTTGAGGCGATTCATCAATCAACCTCGTCGACCAGTCGAAGGTCAACGGATGAGGATACTGCCGCAAGCAGTCATAAGTTATCTGTGCAAGCAGAAAGTTTAGATAAGCCAATTGTGTCTTGTTTTTCGACAGGAAACTGTTCTAAAACGGTTTTATTAACTACAGCTGTGGTGCAAGCTGAGTCGAAGGACGGGACTTATTTCCCAGTTAGGGCTTTATTAGATCAGGGGTCGCAAGGTTCTTTTATTACCGAGGCTATGGTGCAGCGCTTAGGTTTAAAAAGGCTTGCGGTCAAAAACACCGTAGTTGGTGTAGGGAGAGATAAAAGTGTGACTTCCAAGTCCACAGTCAAAATCAATTTAAGGTCGAGAGTTGATCCTAGGTTTCAAGTTAAGGTTAATGCGCATGTCTTGAAGTCGGTTACGTCTCTTCTCCCAGTTGCGAAGACAACTAGGGTAGAATGGGAAAGCCTGACTCTGAATGATCTGGCTGACCCTGAGTATCATACGCCTAATAAGATTGATATCTTATTAGGTGCGGAGATATACAGTCAAATCATTCAAGAAGGCATTAAAAGAAACCTCAACGGATCTCTCTTGGCGCAGAATACTGCTTTTGGTTGGATAATATCTGGTGTCTGTGAGGTAGACAGCACGTCAAATATCCATTCTCACATAACTGTGATGCATTCGTATCTGGAACTGGACAATATGCTGAAGAGGTTCTGGGAACTTGAAGCCGAACCACCTGTAACAAAAAGAATGCTCACAGATGAGGAAGTGAAATGTGAGAAATTATTTAAGGATACTACGAAACGGAATAAAGATGGTCGGTTCATACAGTCTTACAGACTGCCGTTTCGTATGGCCGACCCGGACTGCAAGCGTGGTGAGTTCAGGAAAATAGCTGAAAAAAGATTGAGAAATTTAGAATTTAAATTGCAAAAGAACATTACGTTAAAAGAGGATTATACACAAGTTATAAGGGAGTATTTAAACTTAAATCACATGGTAAAGGTTACAGATAAAGATAAATTTAAGGAAACAGCTGTTTACTTACCACACAACGCAGTAGTCCGGGAAGATAAGGATACTACTAAAGTCCGAGTAGTGTTTGATGCCTCCTGTAAGGGAAGCAATGGGAAGTCATTAAATGATGATTTATTGATCGGGCCGCCACTGCAAGCCGAACTACGTCATACAATTATGCGCTGGAGACAACATAAAATATGTTTGGTGGCGGATGTGGTGAAAATGTACCGCCAAGTGCTGGTAAATCGGGGAGATACTCCATTTCAGAGGATTCTTTGGAGAGATAGTCCTGAAAAGGAGCTTCAAGAGTTTGAATTACTTACCGTGACCTTTGGTACCGCATGTGCTCCATATTTAGCTGTGCGGTCATTGCAAGAGTTAGCCTATAAGGAGTGTCAGAATAAGCCAGGAATCGCTAAAATTATTCTGAATGATTTTTACATGGATGATGTGATGACCGGAGCTGAAACCTTAGAAGATGCTTATAAAATATATAAAGAATTAACCGAAGTGTTAGCAAAAGGAGGGTTTCCGTTGCAGAAATGGAAAAGCAATTCTAATGAAATATTAGCTAAAATATGGAAAGCAAAGGAAAATAAGGATGAGGAATTAAGGATTAAGGTAGACGATACAACTAAAATTTTAGGACTTACCTGGGATCAGCGTGGTGACTTCTTCCGGTACTCTGTAGATCTTGCACCGCAAGATGAACCTGTAACAAAAAGGAAAATAATATCTGATATATCTCGATTATATGACCCACTCGGATGGTTAGCTCCTTGTATTATAGCAGCAAAAATACTCATACAAAACCTCTGGTTAGCTGGTATTGGGTGGGATGAGCAAGTTCCTACTAATTTAATAAGTGAATGGAATACTTACCGAAAAAATTTAACTGCCTTACAGAATGTTAAAATTCCACGCTGGATACACACTGGTAATAAATGTAAGCGCGAGTTGTACGGGTTTGCTGAAGCTTCGAAGGTGGCTTATGCGGCTGTCGTGTATCTGCGAGTTGTAGATGAAGTGGGAAATGTGTATGTCTCGTTGGTTACATCTAAAACAAGGGTAGCTCCCATAAAGCAGGTGTCTATCCCTAGACTTGAGCTTTGTGGGGCCGTACTCTTGGCTAAGTTGATGATTGAGGTAGCTGAAGTCATGAAGGTTGAAAAGGATCAGTTACATGCATTCACTGACAGTGAGGTGGTTTTAGCTTGGCTTAACAATCATCCAAGCCGATGGAAGACCTTCGTGGCTAACCGAGTTTCTGAAATCCTACAGAATTTGGATACACATCACTGGTTCCATGTAACCACTAAGAAGAATCCTGCTGATTGTGCCTCACGAGGTATTTCCCCGGCGGAACTATCAGAAATGGCTATATGGTTTGAAGGGCCAGAGTTTCTAAAAAATAAAGTAATTAGTTGTACAAAACCAAAACATCTGGTTACAAATCTTGAGCAAGTTAAAGTTCATACAGCGGTCTTTAACACAACTTTGTGGCAAAGGTTTTCTTCATTCTCGAAGCTTGTTCGTGTGGTCGCCTATTGTCGTCGTTGGTTAAGGTTTAGAAAAGGTTCAAGTAGAATGACAAGTTTAGAAACATTGGAGCGACAGGAAATTGAGGATGCGATAAAGGTCTGCATTAAAAAATGTCAAGAAGAAGGATTCTGGGAAGAATTGGAAGGATTGAGAAAACATGGCAATTCCACCAGCGAATGATGCAGGACTTTTGGCGTCGATGGTCTCAGGATTACCTTCATCAGTTCCTCCAAAGGCACAAATGGGAATATCAGAACCCAGAACCATCACTGGGTGATGTAGTTTTAGTTAAGGAGGACGATCTACCCCCGGCGCGATGGTTGCTAGGCAAAATCGAACAAAAACATCCGGGACCCGACAATATAACGCGGGTAGTCACCATACAGACCAAAAATTCTTTAATTAAACGACCCACTTCTAAGTTAGTAATTTTACCTGTAACTAAATAAAATTAGTAGTCAAGGGCTTCTCTACAATTTGGACTGTTGCATGGTGGGCGGGTTGAAGGACATATCGCATTATGTCCTTGGTGGGCGGTATGTCCAGATTAAACATGCACACCAATACATACTAATTGTAAATGTAAATTTCTTAATAAGTTATTTATAAGTTTGTTATGTTTATTATTTTAGTTCTTCAAAGGCGCCTAGATGGCGCTGTTAGATTCATGTAAGATTCTGAATCGCGCAATGGTTTGTGTATTTCGGAAGTATAAGGCATACCTTTAAAAATTAATATTTTGTCTAGAATAGAATCGCTTCCAACGAATCGCTAAGTAAACGCTTTATTGTAAAAAAGGTGTTTCATTTCATAATAAGCAATAAGCAGTCTACCGGAATAGTGTTGTTCAATCAGCTGTTACTACTATGACACAAGCATTATATTTGCTTACCTTAGGAACAGACGACCGTGTGTATAAGATATTTAATTAATAAATATTTATTAAAATTATTTATTAAAGTATGTGACGCCGTGTTGGCGCAGCGGTCACAGCACTGGTTTGTGGCTGTTGCGCTGGCGGTTGTGGGTTCGATCCCCGCACACGACAACATTTGTATTGGCCATACAGATGTTTGCCGTAGTCTGGGTGTTTGTGCAGTCCTTGTGGGTCTCCCCACCGTGCCTCGGAGAGCACGTTAAGCCGTCGATTCCGATTTGTTATCATGTACACCTGATAGCGATCGTTACTCATAGTAGGGAATATATCCGCCAACCCACGTTGGAGCAGTGTGGTGGATTAAGCTCTGATCCTTCTCCTACATGGGGAAAGAGTCCTATGCCCAGCAGTGGAATATTACAGGATGAAGCATATATTATAAAAATTATATCATTATGATACACACATACGACTTTTAAACAAAAACCTAAACAAAACTACATAACGCTTACCATATAATTTCACTAAAAATATTCTATATAATCCTTAACATAAACAAGTTTATTAGGCAGTTTATTTTTGCCTTTTTACGTAACAAAATCTTGAATAGAATAAAAGAATCCAGGTCCGGTGTAAGCATTGTTAGGATTGTGCACACTGTTTGAACTATTTCATGTAGCGTTAATATAAATAACATTTCGGAAACATGTATAAAAGGTTGTACAGTGGTAAAAATAACTAATATTCGTAATTTTCCTTTTAATTTAATTTACTTTTCATTAATTTCGGACTTACAGACGTATTGCAGGCTTTCATACCCACATGATTGACGTATGTCAACATGTGGAGATGTACATATTATGTGTACTTCATAGTACGTACAAAGCGCTTTAAATCATCTTTTTTAATGCGCAAGGCCAAGGTTTGGAATTCCCTGCTTCTGTATTTCCGAGTACCTACATATAACCCGAATTTGTTTAAAGCGCTAGGGAACAGGCTTCTTCTGGGCGAGCTCGGCGAGTTCGTGGGCGTTCGTTCTATCTTCGACCTCGTCTCTGCTCTAGAACTAGACTGGGGTCAAAGGTAAGCCTATCATTTAATTTAAAAAAAATATTCAAGTTTATCAAGTTATTTAATTCACGTGTTAATATAATAATAATAATAATAATAATATATCGGGTACGTATAGGCGATTACAATACATACATTTATTACATTAACATTTATTACGGGAACATAACAATGATCAGTAACAAATAATACTGCTCTGTAGTGGTGTTGAGTTCCGGTGATGAGCAAAGTAGCCAGAGTTGTTGAAGGTGGCAGCTGATTGCTTGTGATGCTGCTGGTGTTGCAGGCGTCCATCCGGCTGTGGTAACCTTTTACCATCGAGCTAATCGAACGGTTGTTTGCGTTGTTGTCACCGCCAAAGCAATAGTTACTGGGATACTTATTTAATATTAAATTTTTTATAAATTTTTTTTATCTATCCATCAGCCTTTAATAGTCCACTGCTGGACATAGTCCTCCCCTAATGGTTGCAACTCCATCTTGTCATGTGCCCTCTGTATCCAGCGGCTTCATACTATCTTTTTCAGGTCGTCAGTCCAACAAGTTGGAACTGGTTTGCCCTCTTTTGGACGAGACGTAGTCGCTATTCGAGAACCTATTTTTCCCATTGGTTATCGGTTCTCCTTACAATATGGCCAGCCTATTGCCACTCCAGCTAGCTTAGCTAAAATGGCAATGAACCGAAGCAACCGTTTTCACTCCACGGATTTTATCATTATGTATTCTGTCGCTAAATATTATGATATAAAATTCTCAACTAGTATGGATGAAACATAGTTTAGCAGGTCACTGCGCTAGACACCTAACGAACCACTTAAGAGATTAAAGTAAAATGTTTATTTAGAAAGTTAAATGTTCCCCTTTAACGCCTTAACCGGAACTTTTTAATGAACGCTGCGTTTTTATAAAAAGGCATCCTTAGTGGATTTTTTATAATAATCAGTGAAGGCAATTGCTTTACGAATAATAGTACACTTAGACTAGATTCCTAAGGCTTCAAAGATTGTGATAACTGCGCCTAACTAATATACATTACACACATATACGAAATTTTCGTCAAGTTAAAAAGTGTTAATCCACTGAACTAACCCAATATCACATAAGTTAAAAAAGTGTATGTGTACTTATGTAGACACGTAAGAAGTTATACTTCATTGGCTAGCTAACTTCACGTTGCTAACTTCTTCTTCGTTGACTAGCTAACTTCAGGGTGTCGATTTTTTGTGACGGTGTGCGCGCGTCGTAAAAATTTACTCTCATCGTTTTTCCCTAACGCACCAAAATAAGTCACACTCATCATCATCACTTCAGCCTATTTCACAGTCCACTGTTGGACATAGGCCTCCACAATTTCGCGCCCGACATTATGACGCGAACTCATGTGTTTTGCCCATAGTCACCACGCTGGGCAGGCGGGTTGGTGACCGCAGGGCTGGCTTTGTCGCACCGAAGACGCTGCTGCCCGTCTTTGGCCTGTGTATTTCAAAGCCAGCATGGATGGTTATCCCGCCATCCGTCGGCTTTTTAAGTTCCAAGGTGGTAATAGAACTGTGTTATCCCTTAGTCGCCTCTTACGACAACCACGGGAAGAGAGGGGGTGGCTACATTCTTTAGTGCCGTAACCACACAGCACACCAAAATAAGTATAACTTCAAAAATAAGTATAACTTCAAAAATAATTATCTACTAGCCCCTCAGATAGTTTTCATTAGTTCATTCGTTTCAAGCTCAATTCGTCCAACCGGGAATGAAGTTATCGAACGATATTAAATCGTCGTCTCTCTCAAACGAGATTTATTTTCGATTCGCTATGTCGCGATCCTATTTCGTACTGTGTTTGGTGTTCACGTTAACAAACCCTTATCCTGCTTGTATTTGACTCAAGCTTATTTTCATTTAGGATGTGTAGCTGAAGTTCTGAAAGTGCTACTAAAATAGTAATTCTTCTATTTTCATTAATTTTATTAATCTTAGGTAGGTATAGGTAGATAAAATTCTCGTGTCACAATGTTAGTTACCATACCTACTCCTTCGTAACGGCTGGACCGATTTTTATGAAATTGTGTGTGTGTATATCGGGAAGGTCTGAAAATCGGCCAACATCTATTTTTCATACCTCTAAGTTATAGTAGTACAGGGGGGGGGGATCAAGCACATGTTAATAACATATATAACAAAACAACCTTTTTGGAGTCAGCTAGTATTAATCTAAATTTATAATCAATTACGTCAAAATGAGTGTTTGGAATTTTGATGGTTTTAATTTTAAATGTCAAATTGAAGATTTTCTTATGTGTTGATGTTAATTGATGGCTGTCTAGGTAGGAGGACTAAGATTGTCTGGAAGAAATTGCTAAATAGCGATAAGACCGCCATATTGTCATCATTTTCTGTTTTTGATATAGCTGTTGTTTTATTAACATTATTATACTTTTATGTGGTGTTCAATAAAGTGTACAGTAAATAAATAAAATTATACAATAAACTCCCCTTAAATAACCCCTTTCTAAAGAAACAAAAATATGATATCCGTATAAAAGCTAAGCGGCAATAAATAACATGTTCAAGCTAGTTTCTCTCATTGCGGGTATTGTGAAACTATTTCTGTAAAACATACTTTACTATTTAGAAATTTACGACCAAGATAATGCTCTGATTCGTTATAAAACTTTGCAACAATTCTCTGCACGTATATAATATGTACTATATATATTATAGCTGTTTATTTTTTATTTATTTTAAAATTGGCTCAATATAAATTTAAATTTTTGATTTAAAAAAGTGTACGTCAGCTCCGACAGGCTTCAGGCGTTCAGCTCACAAAAAACAAAACTCTGTGAGATTCATTAAAAATAAACTATCATTTTCGTAAGGTACCATTTAATTTCGAGCTTAAAAGAGATTTGCTAACAAAAGGTATTATAATGGTCTAAGATCCGGGATATAACAAAATATTCCCTCATCTGTTAATTAGATGAAACAAATTATAGGCTGATTTCAATATTGTGAATTTCTAAAAACAACCTCTGCCACCATAAGCCTGCTACAAAAAAAAAAATTTTTAATCTTTTCCCTCTCATGTTAATTACATGTAATACGCTAAAACCGTTAATATTTTACATCATATACCTGACTGTATATGTGATAAATAACCTCAGATACGCTGACGACACTACCCTTCTCGCACAGACTAGAGAAGACATTGAAAATTTTCTAACCCGTCTAGAAAGTACCAGCCTCCAATTCGGACTTGCTATTAACCGAGACAAGACGAAGATGATGATAGTGGACCGGGCTGAGCAAAGTGAAACAAACGAACACAAGATAGCTAACTGCGAAGTGGTACAGAACTATATTTACCTCGGCTCTGCTGTATCAAGTACTGGAGGATGTGGCGACGAGATCAGACGACGGTGCGCCATCACCAGGTCTGCTGTGGAACGGCTGGGAAAGATTTGGGGAGACAGGAGGATTACCAAGAGGACTAAGGTCAGATTGATGAAATGCCTCGTGTTTCCAATCTTTCTTTATGGAGCCGAAACTTGGTCTCTGAGACAGCAGGATCGCCGAAAAATCGACGCATTAGGGATGTGGTGCTGGAGACGCCTCCTAAAGATCCCGTGGACGGCGTTTCGCACCAACGTATCCATCCTCAGAGAACTTCGTATTAAAGACAGACTATCAGCGACTGTACAACTACGAATACTGAAGTTCTTTGGCCACATCTCTAGGAATGAGAACTCGATGGAGAGACTGGTGGTTCAGGGCCGGGTGGAAGGCAGGAGAGCACGCGGTCGATCGCCAACCCGCTGGATAGATGTCATCACAAGGGCTACTGGGTCCACTATGGTTCAGTGTACTCGCGACGCCTCCAACAGAGAAGAATGGAAGCACATCGCCAGGAGAGCTACCCTCGGAAATGATATCGACCCACCAAACACCCCACCATGTGCCTCGTCAGTGCAACCACGACCACTCTGACAAGAGTGTACGACTAAGAAGAAGAAGAAGACCTGACTGTAGTAGGCACCCATCTCTATGATTGCTACACTTACCTGCACCCAGGTTACTGCTGACTGAGGTTACTGAAACTATTATATTTAGCTATCTCGGATATTAGACTCTAAGTTTTCTACTCTAAGTATTCTAAGTTTTTTAGATGCCTGACATTTCGGATACTTTACAGCAACCATGGTCACGGGAGGACTGAAAAAGTTGTTTCATTATAATGAGTGAAATTCGCGTAAACAATAGAAAACAATAACGAAAGGTATTTTATCTCTGAAGCTTAATTTGTCAGAAGTCAGTTGTTTTGGAATTACCTCCGTAACTCAAGAACCTTGTTTGTGATATAATAATGTGAAATAATATTAGTAATATAAATAGCTTAGTTAATAGACAGAGCAAGTGTATGTTATAATTAAGCCTGATTTACAAAGTAAAGCCGAAATTGTTGCTTAAGATAAGAAAATCTTGGTAATGGTTAATAATAATAATATTATGTTTACGGCAAAATAATCTGTTTTGGAAAAAATTTAAGACATTGTTGACGGACTTAGTTCCTAAGATGGAACTCATCAGTTTTGGGGCCAGATATTTTCTATCATAACTAACTTATATCAAATCTTACTTCATCATTACATAGTATAAAACAAAGTCGCTTCCGGCTGTTTGCATGCTTAGATCTTTAAAACTACGCAACGTGTTTTAATGCAGTTTTCCTAAGTAAAAAGAGTGATTCCAGAGGAAGGTTTATATGTATTATACATGCATAATATAGTAGAGGAACACTGATAGTTTTTGCAAGCGTACGAAGCCGGGGCGGATCGCTAGTTTACTAATAACTAGCTTCTGCGCGCGACTTCGTCGGCGTGGACTCCGCTCCTATTGGTCTTAGCGTGATGATACATAGCCTATAGCCTTCCTCGATAAATGGGCTATCTAACACTGAAAGAATTTTTCAAATCGGCCCAGTAGTTCCAGAGATTACCGCGTTTAAACAAACAAACAAACAAACAAACAACCACACAAACAAAGTCTTCAGCTTTATATATTAGTATAGATTATAACAAAAGTCAAACAAAATTATTTATTTCACCTGCCGTAACCCGAGATCTACTTAGTTAAGTTTTAAAAATATTTTCCAGTAAATAGGTATGCTTAGGGGTTTTTCCGCATGTCTTATTTCCATTGGGACTTCGGAATAAACAGTAGTCAATGTGATGAAGCTAGATCTTCTTGCATCAAATACCACTTAAACCTGTCAATTAAATTTCAAAGACTTGTGTATATTTACGTGATTATTTTTAAACTTTCAACCTCTTATACCAAATAAGTTTGAAAGAGTTATGATCAAAAATAAAAAAAATTAAAACACAATACACTCGATAAGTCCTCAGTAATAATCATGTTCTTATTATTTATGTTACTAGTGTATTTTTATTCTAACTCCCAAGATTGTAGATACCACACGGATAACTTGATATATATATTTTTAGATATTTTACTCGGTCGAGTCGAGGATTAAGTTGGAGAATTGTGATGGTTAGTTTTCCTCTTGGGTGATTATCAAGTTTATCGCTTAAAGTAAAACATTGGTCAAAATATCAAGATTTGATATCATTAGTGACATGAATGAAATGTAGGCTTGTGATCATGTTTGGTCATAATTCGAATCTCTTATAAGTACTTATTTGTCTGTCTTGAGCTTGAAATAAACCCTTTTCCGCAGTTTAGCTGACTACAGCTACTATAGCAGAACAGACAATGGACAACCATAAAAAATATTGTTACAAAAATGTTTTTTTCAAGTGATTTTCTAACAATGTGGACAAGTCGACGCAAGATAACGTGTCATAGTATGAGATACAATTAATTAGAGGAGAACTTTACCTACCTGCTTAGAGTTCAAATTACTATGCCCTGTTAAGATAATAATAATCGAGATGAAATGATTTTCATTTTTATATTAATCCAGACAATTTGAAGTCCTTCACGTTTTCAAGATGAAGAACTAAAAGGCATAGTACAATAATAAAGGCTCATTAGGACCACCACTTTGACACTTTAATGTCATTAAAAATATTCTTAACGGATAATAAAGGGAAATACAAAAGAACGACGTTCACAATGGATAATTAACGCGTTAAGACGCTCTAGCCGCGATCACAAAATGGCGGCAACAACAAAATGGCCACCTCAACAAATTGCTCGTTTATTAAGACGAAGTAAATTTTTAAAAAAGGACTAGGATTTTTTTCACGTTGAACGAGCACCCCTACATCTACAGAACCCCTCTTTTAAAGAAACGTGGCTAGGAGTCGAAAGGTTCTACACACGTGATTAACTCGATTAACTAAGACCCATCTACGACTTGTGTGTAAAAAACAGTATGATCAAAAACATAATATAGTTTCTAAATGTAATGAAATCTTCTCAAGCACAATATTTATAAGTACAGATTAATATCGGAGTCAACATCATCCTGCGACGTTCAGACAAAGGCGGTAAAGAATAAAAAGCCGTACTTTAATCTGGTTATAATATAATCTGCATTCTTAAGTCAGTTCTTCAGAGAAGTGCACTTCAACATTTAGAAAATTAAATAAAATCTAGAAGTTAAATTTTATTTTTACGTACAGTAAAATTATATTCATTCAGTTTTTAGAACTAGAAGTAGTCTACTGCTGGACATGGGCCTACCTAAGTTCGCGCTAGAAATCCCGATTTCCAATCCCCATCCACCCTACACCGGCAATCTTACGTAGATTCTCGGTAAATATGTATATACATATGTCACATAATATATCAATTGTTATTATGTTAATTTTATCAAATTTAGTCAGAAGAACAACAAGGGTTAAAACGCAAGGGACACACATTAGCGTTCACAAAACTACTACTTTATAATTCTAAAATTCTAACTAAAACCAGTTTCACAATTTAATGGAGTTTCTGAGTTAGAAAATGACTCGTTATTACGACATAATTTTGAAAACACTGCCAACTATTCCGAGGCGACGAAGCGAGCACGCACTGTTGACCGATTAACTTAACTTCATATTACGTCGTCTAAAATAGGTTTTGGCAAAATTTCGTTAGGAGAGAATATTTTAAAATGGCCGTTTGTTTTAATGATGACAAAGAAAACATCCTATGGCAATGTGTAAGAGATTAAAATTGTTAGAGCTGAAATAGCTTAATGGAAAACGTGAATTTTAATTGAAAGTCGTGGATTTCGTCGTAGAATTTCGAAGTGTGATTAGGTTAAAATTGTACGCTTTTACGTAAATAAATAAATTTGGAATTCCGAAGTCAGAAAGAAAGAAATAATCATCTGAATACTGAATGTGATGATGATGATGATGATGATGGTCCTAGCCGGTTCTGCTCCATCCTCTCGTGCGCCCGAATATGGCTGATGTAGCCAATCTTCGCACGAAACGTGCGATCGCACTTGGGGCACGTCAGGACACCGCCGCTGTAATTGTAGTTAATAGCCGCAGGTGGTCGGGCTCTCATCTCGTCTCGTTTGGTTTCGTTTGGTATCAAGGTCAAATCATCATATCTACAATAAAATATGTAGCTTGATAATAATTATAATCTTAGCAGTATCGACAATTTTCAAAAATTACAGCTATTTTTAGTGTTTGATTTCACAAATTACAAATTATAAAAGAAAGCAAATGGATTTTTAAATTAATACAAAGCACAATCGGGAATAGCAGAATTAGCTATATAAACGGACATTGTTTCCCTTTACAAATTCACAGCACGTAAAAAAGTGCTTCCCTACTTTTTTTCGAATTTTCTGTTGCTGTTGGCCCTACTGGCCTTTACAGCGTCACCGGGAGGGCGAAGCGACCCCGACTGAGAAAAAAAAATTGCGTACGCACAAAGTACCTACACATGTCAGAAGTGAAACTTCTTTGGCAAACTTATTAAAAAAAACTAATTATAAAAACGAATTAAAAATATAAAAAAAACTAATTGGAAAAAAAGCCAACGTCATGAGATATTCCCAGGCGGTCACCCATCCATGTACTGACCGCGTGACGCTTTCCGCGTTAGCGATCACGCAAATTTTACCCCTCATGCGCCCAAAGAAGTTTCACTTCAAACAATCAAATATTTTTTGTTATAGGTATATTAGAAGTATACAAATGGAAAAAAAAAGAAAAAAGAATTAATTTCATTCATCCGCGTTAACATTTAATACAATTTGATAATGATCGATAAAATTAATATGCTGATATTTACGTTGATGAGCATTTCGTAGACGTTTCAAAACTTATAATTGTTGAAAATTATCAACCAAACTTAACAAGAATAATTAATTCACAATTAATATATGTAGATCACTTAATTATATAAACCGGTAATAGTGAAATTCAATTAGTGGAATGTGTAACTTATTTGACTTATAAACTTTGTTGGTTAGATTGTTTATTTTGATAGAATAAGCATATATAATTAAATTCCCTTAAAACAAAATGTGCTATTATAATAATTATGTGTGTATTAAAAAATTGTACAAAAGGCAGGCTTAATGCCAAAAAAGTTTCACTTCAAAAATGTTAAAATAAATAAACTTGAAATAACCGGCATCAGTACAAAATTGACTATTTTTATCCGTGTATTAAGAAAAACACGATTTTGTAATATTTGTGGGATGTCAGAGAATTAGTGCGAAATTAATTTTACCAAAATTTACCTAATTGAATTTTGCATCTGTTTCGTTGGCTGACGAAATAAATGCATTGATATTCGATTTGTAGCCATAGGGATACGTTTTTAACACAGAGATGACATGTCTCAAATTAAATTATTCCCAATCTATACTATTATTATAGAGGTAAAGTTTTTAACTTTGTTTGTTTGTAGGGGGGTAATTTTCGCGAATACTGATCTTATCATGAACATTCTTTCACTGACAGAAAGCTACACTATTCAGGAGTGATAATAGGCTATATTTTATTGTTATTGAACAAAAAATTCAGTGTAAAATAGTAGTAATTATGTAAATCAACTCGGAGATGTGCGAGCGCGATGAAAACTGTACTATATATTTGCATCACAAAAATAATTATCGCCCAACGAAGTGGGCATGGGTCGGCTAGTTTGACTATATATCTGTCTTTGGTCAATCCATTTTTAGAAGATAGGTAGGGAATAGCAGTTAATATCATGCTCAAAATCTGGAGTAGCCCGACTGTGAAGTAAGAATAGAACTTACAGAAGATCACAGCTAAATAATACTTTTTTCAAGGAGTATTGTGTTCCTGTGGTGAGTAAGGTGACCTTGGTTGGTGTTCCAGGCTATTAGGTGTTATAAGCTATGGTAATCGCTTATCATCAGGTGAACTGTACGCTTGTTTTCCGACTTAGTTGTATAAAAAAAAGAAGTAAATTCAATTCTATTATAGTTACTTTTGAAAACAATTGACTCTTAAGTATCGAGCCAGTGAGCTTTATGAACATAACTTGGACATAATTTTGAAAGTTGACTCTTGATAGCGACAATTTTATTAAATACATAACGATAAATTAATTTGTATCCGCCACCTGCAGTGGAGCAGCGTGGTGGATTAAGGTCCGATCCTTCTCCAATATTTGGAAAGAAGCCTATGCCTAATTAAAAAAAATCCGTTTATATTTGCAGGTACATTAGAAGTTATAGGTTTAGAAGTTTTTTTTTTATTTCTTGTAAAAAAATTATTGTTAAAATGGAAAGTTGTTTTATATTCGCAAATACTGTGCAATTATCGTCATAATGTTTTTGGTATCAACTTAACTAAGGCATTGGGGTTCCTTGTAATATTAGATATATTAAGTTTTATGAATTAAATTAAATAAATATATTTGATTTGAAATACCAAAAAGAACCACTCAGAATAAGAGAAATATTTGTAAAGCCTATAAGCTATGATGATTTTCGTTCTATTGATTGCCTTTTGAGTGTGAAGCGTGTGCCTATTTGTTTTGTGAAATCATTATCAAAAATATTTTTAAACAATATTTCCAACGTTTTGAGAATTCGCATCCGCAAATGACTGAGCATCAAAACCACAGGTGCCTAATATACCTAAATGTTCTCACCAAAATTACCGTCACTCGATAAAGAGATACTGTTTTGACAATTTTAACTTTGTTTCTACGTATAGATGAATTTTGGAAAAATGTTTTTACAGTGGAAACATTTTCGTAATGTTTCATGCTGTTCATTGAGTCAAAGTAGTTTTAGTTTAAAATTTTGGTTACCGTTTCTCAGAAAATAACTTTTTTAAAGTGTTACGTGTGTAATATTTTAAAAGAAAATTTAAAGAAAAAGGTAGCCAGAATTCTGGATATATTATACACCTATAGCCTAAAGGCCATGGTAACAGGTTATCAACAGGACTATTATACGCTAACTTGAAACCCTAATAGTATATACAAATTAATCCAATAAAACAGTTTATAGGACTTTTGCTTGCCACACAAATAAAATTATCTACGTTATTACATCATTACAGATATTACGTACGCAATAAAAGAATTCAAAGGAAACCAAAGTGGTATTAAGCAGTCGAAATGAAAGTATTCGAAAGGCATAGAAATACATCAAAGGAGGTACAATGGAGGGCTGGTACTTGACTCATATTGTATGAAACATAAAGCCATACACAGTTGGACATGAAATAAAAAGGGAATAAGACGTAACAATAAATTTTCACATGACGAGACTCATAAGGTTCCTCAGACGATAAAAGGGCCCGTAACGCGTGTCTTAGGTTAGGGCTGTCGAACGATATTTGACGAATCATATTTTTGACGTGAAACTTCTTCTTCACAGAATTAGCAAGTTGAAGTGGCTGATCATCTGTGTCGCAGGACCGATGGCCGTTGGAGCAGACGTGTCCTGGAGTGGAGACCGCGTCTTAGCAAACGCAGTGTGGGACGTCCTCCGGCCAGTTGGACCGACGATCTACGTAAGATTGTCAGTGTAGGCTGGATGAGGATTGCGGAAAACCGGGATGTCTGGCGGGGCAATGGGCTGAACTGATGATGATGACAGACGTATTAGACAGTCGATCCAAAAGAGTAAAGTCCAGTCGTGCGTTGGAGCTGACACACACGCTTTATATTCTCATTTCCAAACATTTTTTAAAAGATCAATTAGTAAGGCAAATAATTAATAGGTACTGCTCTAAAGTAGTGTTGTGGTCCTGTGATGAGTAAAGTAGGTAGTGGGAGGTCTAGGTAGGTAGGGGGACGGTAAGGGGTTGGATTCGACAGTGAGCTTGCAATTCTTCTCGTGTTGCATGCGTTCATAGCCTACGGTATCCGTTTACCACCAGGTAGACCAACATGTGGCGTACCCACCCATATACGAACTTTTTATATCAGGATAATATCAAATCTTATTTTGATATTACGTTTTTATAAAAAAAAGTTTTATCATAGATGTCAACTATTTATATTTAGCTATTAGCTATGGTATATTGCTTTTAGTTATTTTATCCTAAACTAGCTTCTGCGCGCGACTTCGTCGGCGTGGACTCCCCCTCGAGGATCCTATTCTATCCTATCTATCTATTGTCTTAGCGTGATGATACATAGCCTATAGCCTTCCTCGATAAATGGGCTATCTAACACTGAAATAATTTTTCAAATCGGCCCAGTAGTTCCAGAGATTACCGCGTTCAAACTAACAAACAAACAAACAAACTCTTCAGCTTTATATATTAGTATAGATTAAAAGATAGAAGAAATTTTAAAATATTTTATTACATTTCCAGTAAATACGCTTGTTTGCCATATTTGTAAGTTTGTAGTGTTAAGAAAAAAAAAAAGCTAAAAATATATTATTGAAGGCTGACGTCACAGCGTGTTCAACCCTAGTCTAAAACAATTTATAACAACGCAATCACTCGCGACGGTTACTACGGCTGTTACAATGAGTATTATTGTTAGCGACACAATCAGGGGCATATATGAAACTTGCATTTCTAGACTAACATAAAAGCAATGGGCTTATTACATTTTTGCCCCCATTACATTTTTTTTATAAAACTAGGGAAAACAAGCGTACGGCTCACCTGATGGTAAGCGATTACCGCAGCATATTGACGCCTGAAATACCAGACGCATTGCAAGCGCGTTGCCGACCTTACCCCCAATCTCCCCAGGAGCTCTGATCACCTTACTCACCACAGGAACACAAAACTGCTTGAAAGCAGTATTATGTAGCTGTGATCTTCTGCAAGGTCGAGGTACTACCCCAGTCGAGCTGCTTCATATTTTTAGCAGGATATTCCCTGCTGTGCCCTACCTCAGTTACATATAACAATCTGGAGCCCAAAATACAAAAAAGGTATATTTTAAATGATAAATTAAAAAAAAAAGTTATTTAGTTTATATTAGGTACGAGGCTTTTGTGTAAGTATTTTTCGATACGAATTCACCATTTATAATTTACAACTTCATTGAAATTAATGATATCCGTTTAAAAGCAGTGGGCAGTTATTATGAAACGTATATTTTTAATTTACATGTAATTGCTATGGACCTCATTTTACCATATCATTTATATTCGTACAATAGATTATTACTTTGCGTACAAGTATAATTATGTAAAAATAGCTTACTACTAGCTTTCAGCTGTGAGGAACACTTTCTTCGGCCGCTTACGTTATAATTATAATAGCCTAATCTAATTATGGAATATTTTATTTACATACTAGCTTCTGCGCGCGACTTCGTCCACGTGGAATAGGATTAATTCTGTCATAAATTAATGATTTATGCGAAACTTTAACCGTTTACGCAGCGGAAGTTCTCAAAAGGAAAAAAACCCCGATTTTGAAACATTCTTCATTAGTGCTACGCTCCTATTGATCTTAGCGTGATGATATATAGCCTATAGCCTTCCTCGATAAATGGGCTATCTAACACTGAAATAATTTTTCAAATCGGACCAGTAGATCCTGAGATTAGCGCGTTCAAACAAACAAACAAACAAACTCTTCAGCTTTATTATATTATAGTATAGATTACACAAAAATAGAAGACTTGTCGTTAATTTTTATGCGTGACATCGTATATTAATTGAACTGTGATTGAAAATCTTAGTATGTAGGTGTATATCTTTTCGTACCGCGAAATTTTTCTTATCGTATAGACTTATAGAGTACTAGCGACCCGCCCCGGCTTCGCACGTTTGCAAAAACTGTCAGTGTTCCTCTACTATATTATGCATGTATTATAGATATAAACCTTCCTCTGGAATCACTCTATATACTAAAGAAAACCGCATCAAAATCCGTTGCGTAGTTTTGAAGATCTAAGCATATATACAGACAGACAGCGGGAAGCGACTTTGTTTTATACTATGTAGTGATTAGTAACGTTGCAGTATATAGTTGTATCGTAGTTTTTTTTTCTCTTATTATATTTCAAAAAATCCACAGTTTCTTAGTTTCCCATACCATTTCCCATGCCTACATAAAATATTTGTTTTATTATCAGCGTGCGTTTTTTTTACAATAGTATTACTTCAGACCAGCAATGCTAGGACTGTCTAGAATTGTAGGGATGGTAAGACTGATAGTTTTTTGCTGTTATAAGTATTTTAAATATATAATATACAATACATACTACATTTACATGCATGATCTTAGTATTTACATTAATATAATATTTAGGGGGTTTGTACTATATCAAAACAAATTGATTTATCCTTCTACTGACAAAATGTCTCCCTTTAAATATGGTATCTAACAATAGAGTTAAATCTTAACTTTAAAGTATCTGTACTTATTTCTAAACAACGGAAGTTTTTCAGAGTTAAATGTAGGTAAATAAGTCTTTGCCTAGGATTAGAACATTTATAGGCTAGTTAAATAAATATAATAAATAAAAGCTTTATACACAACAGACCCTAGTAAAATTTTCTCCTGTGTTGGGGGTCCAGAAATACACACAATACCTACACACAATACCCAAACACAAACCGAAAACATCTAATAGTAGATATGTAAAAACGGTGAATCATTAAAAAAAACAGTTTTTTTTGTTTTTATTTTACGAACATTTACTTTTTCCTTCATTTTTAAACCATGTTAAAAATATGTCATTGTAGTAAAGTCAAAAATTTTATGTGACCATTGAAGCATTCCAATGCCAATAATTAGAACAATAAAACGGGTGGATTTAGACCAAACGAACAAAGAGCTAGAGCTAGAACTAGAGCATTCTTTTTTGATCTTCGAACACTCGTATTCATATAATTATTATAACAACGAAAAAATGCTCTACGCCTGTTTACACTAAAATAATTTGATATAGTGGGGATAGAATGAGCATTCGCTCGTCTGATGTAAATCGACCATACGAAATCATTCCAATCATGTCAAAAATAAACCGTCTTTTAACACTATTTATTTATGTTTGAAACATTTACTTAACAAACATGCACATACATGTTATATGCCAAAATGTAATCTGAATAAAAACAAAAATAAGCTATGACCTATATGTTAACCGCGTGCGTGACGGCACGCATGTTTAAAAGTTTCCTGGCGGCAATAGATTGTTTTATGTAAATATATAATAATATTATAAAGTGGAAACATTTGGTTTTTGATTCGATGAGCTTACTGAAATCACTTTAATATTTCTTTCATTGTTCCGGTTATTATCATAATTACCTGGCGATCGTTACTCGTAGTAGAAATATAATATAAAGGTTGCCTGGAAGAGATCGCTGTATTAGCGATAAGGCCGCCTGTTGCAACTGACGCAAGTTGATTGTTATAAATTCTATGTATGTATTGTTCTTTTGTGTATTGGTGTGCAAAAAGAGTAAAGTAATAAATAAATAAATAAATATGCTCCAAACCCCAGTGGGGCAGGGCAGTGATTCCTATCCTTCTCCTACATAATGGAATGGCCAGAAGTGGATTACAAGTTGAATCGTTATCGTAAAAAGCTAGATTATTCAGAATATCATCTACTGTATTATCCTAATTGAGAATAAGGTCTTAACAGTACGTACTCGGTACAATGAGATATTATTATCCTGGATTAGTTTCCGGACCCTCGAATCAGAATAAAAGGCTACTGGGGCAGTTGAGTGTGAAGCGTTTCTTTATGTATTTATTTATTAATGTCTTATCACGAATGGACGGCGCAGGTGTTGCTTCTCATATATGTATATATATAAGTATGAAAACTAAAAAGGAATGAAACCACAAGCAATAGCTTATGGCACACTAGCCGACCCGTGCCCACTTCGTTGGGCGTTATAATACATTTCACATAAGAAGGGTACGGTGAAATTTGATATGTTCCAATACACTCTTACTATTTTCAGCAAATCAGATAAATATAAATGTTTTAAAATCACCAATTAATTTCTAAGGCAAATAATAATGCTTGATTAGATTGAATTGTTGACACGGCACGTCAGAGGGCGCAGGTTCAAATCCTGCTGATTTAAAATCTTTATATATTTTTATCTTTTTCCTTTTATCTTGTCACTCCTGAATAGTGTAGCTTTCTGTTAGCGAAAGAATTTTCATGATCGGATCAGTATTTGCGAAGACTACCCCGTATATACAAACAAAGTTATAAACTTTACCTCTTTATAATATTATTAGTAATTAGTAATTAGTAATTAGTATAGATTCGGAAAAAGTATTGTCATCACAATCAGTGAATCATTGATTTTATACTTTAACTAACTGTGCCCGCGACTTCGTCGGCGTGGAATTTCACAAAATAGTTATTGTTTAATTCGCAGAGTTATCTATACATATAATAAAATGGTAGAAAAGTCAAAACTGTACATTGAATATTTTTTTAAAAGAATACTTGGGGTGTGATCTACAATCGATACCGAAGCCAAAAATATAGTTTTTAGAATTTTTGTCTGTTTGTCTGTTTATCTGTTTGTCTGTTTGTCTGTTTGTCTGTATGTATGTCCGGGATAAACTCAGAAAGTACTGCATGGATTTACTTCAAATTTGGCACGAATATTGTTAAGAAGTCGGGTCAGAACATAGGCTATATATTATCACGCTATCACCTACGGGGAACGAGCAGTGAACCTTTCTTTCTTCAAATGTATGTCCGGGATAAACTCAAAAAGTACTGCATGGATTTACTTCAAATTTGGCACGAATATTATTAAGAAGTCGGGTCAGAATATAGGCTACATATTATCACGCTATCACCTACGGGGAACGAGCAGTGAACGCACGCAGACGACGTCGCGGGCAGCAGCTAGTAAAATAATAATAATAATAATAACTAAAATAAAAGTAGCCAAGTGACTCCTTATTACATTAGCTAGCCAGCTCTGCCAGTGAAAGTCCCGTCAAAATCGGTCCAGCCGTTTCAGTGATTAGCCGGAACAAACAGACAGACAGACAGACATGCAGAGTGCAGACAAAAATTAATAAAAAAATGTTTTTTTTGGTATATGTGCCGTGCATACCTACATACATATTAATTTAGTAAAAAGCTGTTATTTTAATATTAATAACCGACACTAAAATTTTATTTATTTGTATAGATGTATAGATATATTTTCACATGAAGTTTTCTTTCGTAAGACCTTTAAACTCACCAATTACAAAGATTAGCCGTCCTCCGTTAGATGCTAATACACTTTAGCTAGTCAATAGATGGTTATCTAATGTTTATATTATGTTTTTTTTTACGATATTGTTTTTTTTTTAATGTAACTAGATCGGCAAACAAGCCTAGCTCACCTGATGGTAAGCGATCACCGTAGCCTATAGACGTTTTCAACACAGAAGCATCGCAAGCGCGTTGCCGACCCCATCCCCAGTTCCCCCAGCAGCTCTGATCACCTTACTCACCAACAGGAACACAACACTGCTTGAAAACAGTATTATTTAGCTGTGGTCTTCTGTAAAGTCGAGATACTACCCCAGTCGGGCTGCTCCATATTTTGAGCAAAAAACTTCCTGCTGTGACCTACCTCAGTTAAGAATTGTTCAATATTTCTACCTAATATTCAAAATATAAACACATTGCTCAAGGTTTAGGTATACGATTAATCACACTAAGAATTTCCATTTATTGAACGGATACTCTTTAAATATCCAAAAATTCTTTTTTTTTTCTCTCGAATGGAATGTTTCATTTAAACCAGTGGTCGGCAACCTTTTGGTAGGCAAGGGCCACGAGGTGGCCAAATAAACTAAAGGCGGACCGCACTTATGATTTAAACCCTAGACTCTACCTGATACCTACAATAATTGGTCATATCCCATAGAAAAAATGAAAATGCCATTAAATTTTTTAAAACATATGGAATTTAATACGTACACGTAATACTTACATTATACAGCACAACAGCATTTTTGTTGTATGGAATTTTTTTATGGATCTAGCTGCATTTTCTACCCTAATTCTAAATTTGTACGCAGATTTTTGCTAGCAGCTCTACATTTTGAGATATGAAGGGTAGCTATTTTTGTCAAAAAAACATGGTTTCCCGTCATATAACAATTTATTTAAACAACATTTTCTTTATCGCTTAAATGTCCAAGATTTACAGAAAATCGATCAAGGTGGCTTTAATGTACATTGCATTTCAATGCATCTTATTGCTCATGTTGTATCCAAGATGCTGAACGTATAATGGTAACTGCTTGACGTGGTCAGGAAAGTCGACGGACTTCTTATTTCCCGAAAAGTTTTTTACAAGCCAAAAAAACTAATTCCAGGTATTTTTTCAGCAGTTGTCATACTTTCAGTAAAATTTACATCGTTTATTAATTTTCTAATTTGTGGTCCTTCGAAAATTCCAGCTTTTAAATTCTCAGCACTCAATTTTGGAAACGATCTGGATATGCAGTGGCGTGTAAAAGTTTTGGGCCACCCTGTTTTTTCCATATAACTGACAAAATATTTTTTTCTTTCACTTGTTCTTTGTTCGAGTTGTTTGAGAGGACCATAATAAAGATTATAACGTTAATAATTATATAAAATATGATATTGTACAACGGTAAATGACTTTCAACAGTGTGCAAAAGTATTGGGCCACCGCAATTCACGAATTTGCCGGACCTTACTGCACAAGATTTTTTGATATTTTTTTCTCATTGGTTTCTAAAAACGCTATGCACAAGAAATATGTTAATAATTACTATTATTTCTGCCTTAATTCCGAAAATTTTTAACAATAAGACTTGAATTATGAAAACATTAAGCTCTGTGAAATTTTGTTCAAACCACGTTCAAACTTTATTCAGAAAAAAATTTCACACGTTTTACACACTATATTGGGTATCCAGTGCTTGTTCTTTGTTTTCAATGGCCGTTGATAGTACTCCATGTAATCATTTTTAACGAAGTATATTAATAATAATAACATTTAAACAGAATTTTTTGAATGTATATTTGCCACAAATGTAACAAAATCTATTTGGATTGTTTACACAGGTCTTGATTGACCTGCAATGTAATGACATTGCAGATCAATCACGTTCATTTATAAATGACTCGGTACTTCCTGAATATCACAGGAAAAAGGGTTTGCAAAAATCTTCTTTGCTTGAAACTTTTCAAACTCACCAAATCTGTCGCTGAATGAAAAATGTCACATCATATATCTGCCAGTTTCGTTTTAATTCTACGTGTTACGCGATCGCGGTTCGTTCATGCATTTATGTTGATATTTATAACTTATTTACAAAACATTCGCGGGCCGCAAGTAAGACCTCCGCGGGCCGCACGCGGCCCGCGGGCCGTGCGTTGCCGACCACTGATTTAAACACATTTTACTTGTCAAGTAATTTCCCTTCGATCGTCTCAAAATAAAACGTCTTTATAGTTGTTTAACAACGCTTAAAAGATCTTTCTAGAACCTTTGTCTTGTAGTAAAGTGTGCAATAAAAGTTTATTGCAGTTCAATTCGTTCGCGATACTCTGTCACGAGAAGACTTTTTTCTAATCGATGAAGTTCTTTATAAATGTTCACCACCCGGGAGGGTTTGAACCACAAACCTTTCAATTAACAGCCGAAAGAGCTAGCTGATTGTGCCACGGAGGCTATTAGAAAATTTTGTTAACATTGACATAATACGCAAAACCAATGCCAACGTAACGAAAATGTAACGTGAAATTGAAACATAAATATAATTCGCCCCCGGGTGGGCTCGAACCACCAACCTTTCGGTTAACAGCCGAACGCGCTAGCCGATTGCGCCACGGAGGCTTAGATAATAAATTTAAAAAGTGATAAGCCATTTACAATTGTAGTCCACGAAGAATGAATATTATTAATTTATTAACAACTTAAATCTCACTAACTTTTATTTGAACAGCTCCTGGGGGGGATTGGGGATAGGGTCGGCACCGCGCTTGCGATGCTTCTGGTGTTGCAGGCGGTATAGGCTACGGTCTTACTGTCAGGTGAGCCGTACGCTTGTTTGCCAACCAAGTTACATAAAAAAAGAACAGGTGACATAATTGAATAATTCAATACAGGTAGTTAGTTATCGGAATAAAGATAACGTAAGAAAATGATTGCTAACCGACAATTTCTGAAACGTGATGCTATTGTATTTAACTTTCAGTTACTATCATATTTATAGTACTTACCTACTGGTACGATTCGGCCTGTAATATCCCACTGTTGGGCATAGGCCTCTTCCCCATGTAGAGAAGAAGGATCGGAGCTTAATCCACCACGCTGCTCCAATGCGGGTTGGCGGATATATTCCCTACTATGAGTAACGATCGCTATCAGGTGTACATGATAAAAACCGGGACCGACGGCTTAACGTGCTCTCCGAGGCACGGAGAGACCCACAAGGACTGCACAAACACCCAGACCGGGGCAAACATCTGTATGGTCAATACAAATGTTGTCGTGTGCGGGGATCGAACCCGCAACCGCCCGCGCAACAGCTAATCGCAATCCAGTGCTGTGACCGCTGCGCCAACGCGACGCACTTACTGGTAAATATACATATATTTTGAACAAATTGGAATTTTCAATCATTGAAATTCTACAAAAGGTATTTCAATAAATCTAAATGACAGAAGAATAGGAATGCATTCATTTTGACTATATAGTCCATTGAAATGTTACAATTTAAGGACCAAGTTTTGCATTTGTTAGAAGACGCAATTTTATTTTTGGGTCTTGTTTGGGGGGTCAGTAGAAGCTTAACCCCAAGTTTGTGGGGTTGCCGCCCTTGTCTTGGAAAAAGGGGTGCAAATACTTTTATCGAGATATCTCGGGAACTATGCTTCCTACAAAAAATTTGTGAGTACATAATTTGTAGCAAATAATTTTGCCTACAAATATGTTCATATAACTTTTTGCCCTAAATTTAAAATTAAAGAAGTTAAAAGCAAAAAAGTGAGAAAATTTCTATAATATTTTTCTTTTTTGCTCTATAACTTTTTTTAAAATAGATTTTACAAAAAAATTACCTCAGACCAATCTTGTAGATGGTCTTTTGAGGAAACTTTTTCATTATAATTTTTTTAAATTTCATTCATTTAAAACGCTGTTACAGCGCTCCAAAGTTGACCGAGTTCGTCAATGCTCATGAGAATCCGGTCAAAACGAAATGTTTAACTTAGTTTTATGATCTTTCTTTCTTTTTTCTTTCTATTCATAGTCTACGAGATCACCAGATCAAGTCGTGGCTCGCAATATATCAAAATCCTGAAGATTGAGGCTGGAAAAAGCATGCAAACATTTGAATGCCAATACAAGCTTCCAAGCCTCCAGCACCCCCCGATCTCATGAAATTAATTTTCCGCAGATGCAAAGGAAATTGTGGAAGCATGTGTAGCTGCAGAAAAGCAGGCCACAAATGCTTCATTCTGGCGAAAAATGCAGCAACATTATGGAAATTTCAAAGTTAATGAAAGAAAATGAATTTGAAGATGATTCTCCAACTACGACTCCAATTTTAACTTCTGTCATTCCCCAAACCTTCACATTGGCAGCCGAGGATTACCTCATAGGCAAGATGTCTGTGGAGTAGGCCTACTGGGGATACCACGTACGTAAAAAAAATGCGCCAACCGACTCTACCTCATAGGTGGCGGGGAAAAGAATTAGGATTGAATAAGTAAAGTTGTAGGTAGGGATTTAACAAAAATGTCTTAAGAATGTATTAACAATCAAAAAAAAAAGATCATAAAACTAAGTTGAACATTTCGTTTTGACCGGATTCTCATGAGCATTGACGAACCCGGTCAACTTTGGAGCGCTGTAACAGCATTTTAAATGAATGATATTAAAAAAAATTATAATGAAAAAGTTTCCTCAAAAGACCATCTACAAGATTGGTCTGAGGTAATATTTTTGTAAAATGTATTTAAAAAAAGTTATAGAGCAAAAAAGAAAAATATTATAGAATTTTTCTCACTTTTTTGCTTTTAACCTCTTTAATTTTAAATTTAGGGCAAAAAGTTATATAAACATATTTGTAGGCAAAATTATTTGCTACAAATTATGTATTCACAAATTTTTTGTAGGAAGCATAGTTCCCGAGATATCACGATAAAGGTGTTTGCACCCTTTTTTCCAAGATGGCGGCCGGGGGACAAGGGCGGCAACCCCACAAACTTGGGGTTAAGCTTCTATTGACCCCCCACACATGTCCCAAAAATAAAATTGCGTCCTCTAACAAATGCAAACCAAATGTAACATTTCAATGGACTAATACTATTCTAGACACTATGAAGAATTGAGCCAGTGTATTGTCTTGAACCTAAAATATTTTATTTTGTACGAATGATGTATCTAAGTTTTTTTTGGCAATAACTAAATTATATGCTAACTAGCGACCCGCTCCGGCTTCGCACGGGTGCAATGCTGATACTAAATATAAAATATAAAATAAATATTTGCAATCTAAGCACAAAAAATGTGTTTATTTACGACATCACATTAGAAAACTTTAAACCAGTCAGTGTTCCTCTACTATATTATGCATGTATTATACATAGGTATAAACCTTCCTCTGGAATCACTCTATTTACTAAAGAAAACCGCATCAAAATCCGTTGCATAGTTTTAAAGATCTAAGCATATATACAGACAGACAGCGGAAACAGTATTTGCTTTATAATATGTAGTGATTTAGATTTACGCGAAATAATTACATATTTGGTAGGAAAGTGACCAGTGTCTTTAAATATTTCGTAAATAGTACGAAATATAATTAAGCATGAATCCTTGCGCAGGTTACCATGTCAGAGATTTAAAAGTTAAACTTTTGTACCGTTTCTAAGTTAGTTAGTTAGTTCAGCCTATTGCAGTCCACTGCTGGACATAGGCCTCCCCAAGTTCGCGCCAGACATCCCGGTTTTCCGCAATCCTCATCCAGCCTACACCGGCAATCTTACGAAGATCGTCGGTCCAACGGGCCAGAGGACATCCCACACTGCTTTTGCCAAGACGCGGTCTCCACTCCAGGACACGTCTGCTCCAACGGCCATCGGTCCTGCGACACAGATGACCAGCCCACTGCCACTTCAACTTGCTAATTCTGTGGGCTATGTCGGTTACTTTCGTTCTCTCGCGGATAGTCTCGTTTCTAACTCTATCTTTGAGAGAAACCCCAAGCATAGCCCGTTCCATTGCGCGTTGAGCGACGTTTCTAAGTAGCAATAATTTATTATTGAAGCAAAGAAGAGACATTGAATTATATAATCAAACGTAAAATACGTCATAGAAAAAATATTACAGAAAAAAAAACAAACAATTTTTTTAAAAATCAACCATTTTTTTTGTCTTATTTTGTACGCAGACTAACTAAAATCTACATATTATCTAGCTCTGAAGAGGAACATAAAAAACCTATTTTCCTAGAAAAATTTATGCCTGTGTTTTATTGCACGTAAATGTCTGATATAGATGAACATTACTTTATAATAAACTAGCTTCCCGCCCCGGCTTCGCAAGGCTATTTAACAAAAATTTCAAATTTCTCCAATTTTTTTTTTGAAAATATATTAGCCTATGTCACCATGTGAATTTTTCAAATCGGTTCAGTAGCTTCTGAGCCTATTCAATGAAAACAAACAAACAATAAAATCTTTCCTCTTTATAATATTAGTATAGATGTATATACATAGTACATACATTACCCTACTTATGTATATACTATATTCATGTAAATTATGTCTGTCAAAATTACTCCAAATTAACAGAGAACATGAAAAACGAAACAGTGAAATTCTCACAGAGATAATAATAAAGATATGATCTAATACACCATATTAAACGAATAACTACTATTTTTCCTTAACTCTCACTCGGAGATGGTGACAAAACGGAGCTATTCCACTGACAAATACATTTCCTCTCGATTTCTTTCAATTTGATGGAGTGTCGTCGAGACGTTGTAAATGACTCGTGCTCTTATACTACGGTCTATAAAGATTTTTACACACTGAATACGACGAGCACAGTCTTGTAACAGTCTATCAAAAGCGATATAGAAAACATAGTCTTATCACTATAGACTAGATAATATAAAACAAAGTCGCTTCCCGCTGTCTGTATGCTTAGATCTTTAAAACTGAGCAACGGATTTTGATGCGGTTTTCTTTAGTAAGACCACAGCTAAATAATACTGTTTTCAAGCAGTATTGTGTTCCTGTTGGTGAGTGGGGGGGATTGGGGATAGGGTCGGCAACGCGCTTGCGACACTTCTGGTGTTGCAGGCGTCTATAGGCTACGGTAGTCACTTTACCATCAGGTGAGCCGTACGCTTGTTTGTCGACTTAGTAACATAAAAAAAAGTAAATATAATAATTCAAGAGGAAGGTTTATATGTATAATACATGCATATTATAGTAGAGGAACACGGGGAGAACAACGGGGATGGTCGCTAGTTAATTATATAATCTTCTGCATCATGTCTTATAACTAACAAAGGTATCACGAACGTGCAGAATAATTAGAGATATACCTATCCGTCACTGTTGTATCCAAAATTGGTTGATACACGACTAAAAAAAAAGTGTGTGTGTACTTATGTACGCACGTAAGAAGTTATACTTCAAGCTAGAGTATTAAAATACTTCCAAAAAAACCTACCAGTTAATAATTAGACAATTAGTCCACAACGCCATCTCTTAGAAATGATAAAGACTACTTTCTTGTCTGCAAAACTAGCGGCATCTGTTCATGCATGCTTGAACTACTTCGTATCCACACGCGCATTGTAAAAATTTACTCTCATCATTTTTCTCTAATGCCAAAAGAAGTATAACTTCAAAAATTCATTCACAAAACTAAAACTATCAATAAAGTTATAAGCTAAATAAAATCGGCCAAGTTCGAGTCGGACTCGCGCACGAAGGGTTCCGTACCATTGACTAGGTACATTGATTTTAATATCGGGCAAAAAGCGGCTAAAAAAATCACTTTTGTTGTATGAGAGCAAAAATAGGCAAAAATGACGGTTTTTTGTATGGGAGCCCCCCTTAAATATTAATTTTATTTTAATTTTATTATTTATTATTAAAGTAAAAATAGAAGTGAGTATTTTGTGAATATTTCAAGTGCCTACCTGTTGCCATTATTGATATCGAGCAAAAAAAGGCAAGAAAATCGCGTTTGTTGTATGGGAGCCCCCCTTAAATATTTATTTTATTTTGTTTTTAGTATTTGTTGTTATGGCGGCAACAGAAATACATAATTTTTGAAAATTTCAACTCTCTAGCTATAGCCGTTCTTGAGATACAGCCATGTGACAGACACACGGACGGACGGACGGACGGACGGACGGACAGCGAAGTCTTAGTAATAGGGTCCCGTTTTTACCCTTTGGGTACGGAACCCTAAAAAATGATTCACTATAAAATTAAAATTAAAATTTCGACAATACTACCTTGACCTCCAACATTATTGAACTTTATTTAAGTCTGAATCATTATAAAAAATCTTATCGAAATCTTTCCTCGTAAATCTTTCAACAACCTATGAGAAAACCTTATGGAAAATCCTATATCTATACTAATATATAAAGCTGAAGAGTTTGTTTGTTTGGTTGTTTGTTTGTTTGTTTGTTTGAACGCGGTAATCTCTGGAAATACTGGGCCGATTTAAAAAATTCTTTCAGTGTTAGATAGCCCATTTATCGAGGAAGGCTATAGGCTACGTATCATCACGCTAAGACCAATAGGAGCGGTGTTAACGACGCAACTTACAATTATTTAATTTGTGGGTTTATCTATAGGCCACTAGATGGCGTTGGATGTCAGTTAGATCACGCTATCATTGTTTTGGAATTTGTATACTAGTATGGTTGAAGGAAAAATTAAAATCGTGGTGAACAATCCATACGCCTTTCATTTCCTCCGAACACCTGAGGGAACGCAAGGGTTGTACGCCAACATTTGGTCCTTCGATCCGGAAGGCGCCAGAAGAAGGCGCTACCAGCGGACGGACGGCGCCAGCAACGGAGGGCGCCAGCAGCGGAGGGCGCCAGCAGCGGAGGGCGCCAGCAGCGGAGGGCGCCAGCAGCGGGAGGCGCCAGCAGCGGAGGGCGCCAGCAGCGGGAGGCGCCAGCAGCGGAGGCGCAAGCGGACAGCGCCAGGCAGAGGCGCAAGCGGACGGCGCCAGGTGGACTGCGCCAGAGGAAGGCGCAAGTGGACGGCGCCGGGCGGAGGCGCAAGCGGACGGCGCCGGGCGGAGGCGCAAGCGGACGGCGCAAGCGGACGGCGCGAGTGGACGGCGCCAAGCGGACTGCGTCAGAGGAAGGCGCAAGCGGTCGGCGCGAGTGGACGGCGCCAAGCGGACTGCGCCAGAGGAAGGCGCAAGCGGACGGCGCCGGGCGGAGGCGCGAGCGGACGGCGCCGGGCGGAGGCGCGAGCGGGCGGCGCCGGGCGGAGGCGCGAGCGGACGGCGCCGGGCGGAGGCGCGAGCGGACGGCGCCGGGCGGAGGCGCGAGCGGACGGCGCCGAGCGGAGGCGCGAGCGGACGGCGCCGGGCGGAGGCGCGAGCGGACGGCGCCGGGCGGAGGCGCGAGTGGACTGCGCCAGGTGGACTGCGCCAGAGGAAGGCGCAAGTGGACGGCGCCAGGCGGACTGCGCCAGAGGAAGGCGCAAGCGCACAGCGCCGGGCGGAGGCGCAAGCGGACGGCGCCGGGCGGAGGCGCAAGCGGACGGCGCCAGGCGGACTGCGCCAGAGGAAGGCGCAAGCGTACAGCGCCAGGCGGAGGCACAAGCGGACGGTGGGCGGCGCCGACAGAAGACGCACGCGTACGGCGCCGGGAAGACGATGCCGGTGGGTGACACCAGGAGAAGACGCACGCGGACGTCGCCAGGAGGACGGGGCCAGTGAACGGCGCTGACAGAGAAGAAAGCGGTGGACGGTGTCGGTGAAAGAACAACGAGAGTGGCGTCACCCACTGCTAGAATTAGTCATCGGCGGCAGCAAATTGGACCTTCTGTCAGAGGTGATAAGTGCAAAAATTTAACTGGAATAATACTTTGTGGGTAATACTTAGTTTTCAAGTTCTATTAGTAGTCTTTAGATAGCTAGGTAAATAAAAATGGAGGATATTTGTAAATTGCAACACGACCTTTGTAACAATATTTCGAGGGCTCAAATAAATTTGAGGAAATCTCCTAAAACTAGAATAACGGAAGCGTTTGTGGAGTCGCGCTTAGAACATTTGGAAAAACAGTGGGCTGCGTTTGATAGTAATCATTCTAAAATTGTTACCTTAGTTACTAGTGAAGGTAAAATACATGAATATTTTAAGGAGGATTTATACGAAAAAACGGAAGAGCTTTATTTCGATTATAAGGCTGAATTAAAGGGCATATTACAAAAACTAAAGGTTGTAAAAAGTAAGGCGGAGAACAGTTCTGTGGTTGGGGAATCGAGGGTTAAGTTACCAAAAATAAGTATTCCAACCTTTTCAGGCTCTTACAATGAATGGATTAGCTTTAGAGACTTGTTTGTTTCACTTATACATAATAATAGTAGTTTAGACGATGTACAAAAGTTACACTATCTTAAAGGTCATTTAACTGGTGAGGCAGAGCAGCTCTTGCGTCATGTCGCTATTACGGCCCAAAACTACCAGCTTTGTTGGACTCGGTTAGAGAAACGGTATAATAATAAACGTTACTTGGCCAATTGCATTTTAAAAAGATTCATGAGCCAAAAGAGTTTGTTGGTTGAATCATCATCCGCTTTAAAGGAACTTTTAGACACAAGCAATGAATGTCTAAATGCATTGACTAATTTAGGTGTAGATACTCAGGCCTGGGATATAATCGTCATTTATATATTGTCTTTAAAGCTAGACAATGAGTCCAGAAAGCTTTGGGAGACTAGGATTAGTGATTTAAGTGATGAATTACCAAATTTTGAAAACTTTAAAGAATTTCTAGAGCAAAGATTTCGTTCACTAGAATTTATAAGTACAAAGCCCAACCAGTCTAATATTGTTCATAGTCGTAGTAGGAATATACAAACGCTTCACGTTAGAAATATACTATGTCCATTCTGTTCGGATAATCACTACTTAGGACACTGTAAAAAGTTTGCTAAAAAGGATGCGTATTCTCGTCGTAGTTTTGTCCAATCGAATCATCTATGTTTTAATTGTTTGGGAGCAAGTCATTTAGTACATTTTTGCCGTCAGCGACCCAAATGCCAAATTTGTAAAAGGAAACATCACTCTATGCTCCATCCAAGGAGAGCCTTAAAGCCCGTAGAAGGTACTAGAAAATGTAACCAAGCAAGGACACACGAGAGCGAATCAGAAATTGCGACAAGCTCTAGTACGGAGGTCAAATCAAGCGATATTGTTAGTTGTTTCTCAGGTGTTAACAGTCAAGTACTCTTGCCAACAGCGGTTGTTAAGGCAGAATCGAGAAACGGTTGCAATGTTAATTTAAGAGCTTTGTTGGACCAGGGTTCACAGGCGTCTTTCATTACAGAAGATGCCGTACAATTACTTGGTTTAAAAAAGATTAAAAGTCACAATCGGCTTTGGGGATTAGGAAATGATCAGCAAGAGTCAGTAGTAACGAAAGCGGTAGTTCTCTTAAAGGTTCAGTCACGTCACGATCCTAATTGTACTGTAGAAGTAAAGGCACACGTTTTAAAC
This sequence comes from Melitaea athalia, assembly GCA_905220545.2. NCBI lineage: Eukaryota > Metazoa > Arthropoda > Insecta > Lepidoptera > Nymphalidae > Melitaea > Melitaea athalia. The sequence goes on along the minus strand of HG992189.1, from coordinate 18,245,256 downwards.
AAATTAACATCGTGTATTCCTGAAACCAAGATACTTTTCCAACCGCGGAAACCATTCATTGGAATTAAATTAGCAGACCCCAAATTTAATATACCCAATAAGGTAGATTTGTTGTTGGGTGCAGAAGTTTACAGTAGAGTAATAATAGAAGGTATTGTGAGGGGTCCACCTGGATATCCAGTTGCTCAGAATACAAGGCTCGGCTGGATATTATCAGGCCAAGTATCATCAGGAGTTATGGAACGTCCAGAAAGGGTTAAGGAAGAAGAGAATAATTTAGGAATTAAAAAAAAAAAAGGGTTGAACACAAGGGGGCTGAGTGGCTTTATGGCATAGTAGTGTAAAAACATCCTGGATTGGACAAAATTACGCGAGTAGTTAGTTTAAGATGTGGAGGAAATATTTTTAAGAGGCCAGTTTCCAAGTTATGCATTTTGCCTGTAACCGATTAATAGTTGTTAGATCGTTAAGTTTATTTCACTAATTTTTAGTTGTTTTCATTGGTTTATTTGTAGATTAACATAATTATTGTTTGTTTTAGTTAAATAAGTTTCCAAGCTATGTATTTGCCTGTAACGGATTAATACTTGTTGGATAGTTAAGTTTATGGTTATTTTAAGTTGCTTTCATTGTTATTTATTAGTTTGTAAATTGTTAATTTAGTAAATGAAGAACGCTAAAAGTCGTTCTTGGTGGGCGGTATGTTAACGACGCAACTTACAATTATTTAATTTGTGGGTTTATCTATAGGCCACTAGATGGCGTTGGATGTCAGTTAGATCACGCTATCATTGTTTTGGAATTTGTATACTAGTATGGTTGAAGGAAAAATTAAAATCGTGGTGAACAATCCATACGCCTTTCATTTCCTCCGAACACCTGAGGGAACGCAAGGGTTGTACGCCAACAAGCGGAGTAAACGCCGACGAAGTCGCGCGCAGAAGCTAGTTTTTCATATTAACACAATAAAATAAGCATATATACGTATTTTAGTTCGACGTTTTTACACCCCAACCTGACTACTAATGGAAAAACATTTTCACGAACCAAATAGCTTATATCACACGCCAGCCATAAATAATTCTTACGTTTACGCAGGTTGTATATTAAGAGAAGAGACTTCTATGTTGAAATGGAACTCGGTAGGAAAACGCGAATAACTGTCTTTTGATATACCAAGATTTATTTGCTACTTGCTTGAAGTTTGTTTTAGTTTGTTTTCTTACCTTATCTATAAATTATTATATATATAAAAGAGATTTCCACCCATTGACTCGTCACGATATCTCTGGAACCATATGGCGTAGAGACTTGAAGTTTGGTAGGAATATTCCTTTCGCCGAGTAGAGGTCAGCTAAGAACATATTTTACAAAATTCCAGCCACAAGAGGGGGTTCCGGGGGTTAATAACATAAATGGCAAAACAACGTTTGCGGGGTCAGCTATATATAAATTATGCGTCACGTTGTTTGTTCGCGATAGACTCCTAAACTAATTAACCGATTTTAATGCACACCGTGTGCAGTTTGATCCAAATTGAAAGATAGGCTGTATTTAATTTCTATATATATTATATTCAAGAAAATAAAATCAGTCGGTACGAAATTCGCCAGGTCAGTTAGTTTTCTATAAAAGACAAACGTGATATTTATATTTTAAATTAGACATAATTTTGTACCATGCGATTTTGTAACGTCACATGAGACATACCTCCCAAATGTGTCTTCGCATCAATAGACAATTAGACATTCACGATAACTGTTCTGCTGTTAAAAGAACCTTCGAATCGTCATTTTACGAATTAAAATTTTGATTCTTTTTAACCCATAACTACCTACCTGGAGTCTCCCAGACTCCATCAAGGTTACTTTTGTTCATAATTCCGCAACTAGGCATTTTTGTACTTTGCGCGTCTGTGTACCTTTTCCCCGCTACCCACAGTACCACACCTGCGCTTATCGGGGTCATAAGCGCGCGCGCTGCGTTTTGGTGAGTAAAAATATTTTTGACGGAGTCTGAGAGACTCCTGGTAGGTAGTTACGTAACTTTTTCATGAAGTGATATCTTTTTTGTTTTAGTTGAAAATGGCGACTAGCGATAAAATTATTGATCATTGGTTGGAGGAAGAGCTTTTTACAAATGAAGATGATGTTTTGGACAGTAATTGCAGTGATGTAGAAGTGAATCTTAACGAAAGTCATGTACTGACCTGTGATTCCGCATCAAATTTAGAAATAGAAGGTGATGAGGAAGCAAATCTAGTATCATCATCATCATCATTTCAGCCTATCGTAGTCCACTGCTGGACATAGGCCTCCACAAGAACTCATGTTTTTTGCCCATAGTCACCTCGCTGGGCAGGCGGGTTGGTGACCGCAGGGCTGGCTTTGTCTCACCAAAGACGCTGCTGCCCGTCTTCGGCCTGTGCATTTCAAAGCCAGCAGTTGGATGGTATCCCATCGGTCGGCTTTTTAAGTTCCAAGGTGGTAGTGAAACTATGCTAACCCTTAGTCGCCTCTTACGACACCCACGAGTAGAGAGGAGGAGGCTATAGCTATTCTTTGCCGTAGCCACACAGCAGATCTAGTATACTATACGCAAATGCTGTTTTATATGTAATTCCAAAAAGAAGCGGAAGACCCAATTTATGTTTCAGGTGCAAAAATCCTATTTTTCTGGAGTGTTCTCACATTGTGTGTTTATGCTGCCGTGAAAAATCATAACCACCAACCATCATCTTCAACCTTTGCAATTTTATAAAAATGTTGCGATTTTGAAGAAAATTTGTTTTTTGCTAAGTTTGTTCATTACTATACCTTAGAAAATGTATGACTAAAGTTAATATATTTTTTAAATTTTAGTAATTGGTCTCATTTTATTAAAATATTAAATTTTTAAATTTTTTTCGAAGTCAGAAAGAAACTGAGTTTTTAGAATAAGTAATGCAAATGTTACAAAGTTTTATAATTTAATTATAAATAAACGATTATAAAAATAACTTTTTTGATTTTAATTTCTGACCTCAAGTCATAGTTTTTGTTTGTAGGGCTTCGAAATGCAGGAGTCTGAGAGACTCCTAGTAGGTAGTTGTGTGACTGAAAAGAGAGGTAGGTAGCTAAGGGTTAAAATTGAAGCTATCGCAGTTTCAGAATGCAGATCTTGCAAAGAAGAACTGGCTAGAATTTTCGCAGTTACTCTTTAAATATATAATAATGTATAATTATATAATTATTATATAAACTGTGTTTTTATACAAAGGTAATATCTTGCATGAAATACAGCGTCACTAGGTCCACACATTTTTATCATCTAATTATATCTATATTTTTATAGATTACTTACCTACTTAGTATGCAAGATAGTCTAAAATATGATTCTAGGTTAAAGGTTGCATTCATGAACGATGCCTTACATCCATCATGTATGCCATCGCAGGTCTCAGCATATAAATACATATATATAGCGTCGAACATTTAAGAATTTTTATCCAACTACTTTTTATTTCTCGCAGTTTATTTTACATTTTAGCGTTTCCTGCGAAGTTAGTTGTCCATTGAAAGAAACAACAATGACGAAAAATAATTACAATATGTTATTATTGTACTCTAAACGTGAAGAAATAAAAAAATACATATTTTAAAATCAACAATATTTTTTTAAACATTGTAACATAATTAAAAATATAATACTTCATAATAAATATTCAGTTCGCAGTTATAAAAATAGCTTTATAACTAACTAGCCGACCCGTGCCCACTTCGTTGGGCGTTATAATCTATTTCACATAAGAAGGGTACGGTGAAATTTGATATGTTCCAATACACTCTCACTATTTTCAGCAAATCAGATAAATATAAATGTTTTAAAATCACCAATTAATTTCTAAGGCAAATAATAGTGCTTGATTAGATTGAATTGTTGACACAGCACGTCAGAGGGTGCAGGTTCAAATCCTGCTGATTTAAAATCTTTATATATTTTTATCTTTTTCCTTTTATCTTGTCACTCCTGAATAGTGTAGCTTTCTGTTAGCGAAAGAATTTTCATGATCGGATCAGTATTTGCGAAGATTACCCTGTATATACAAATAAAGTTATAAACTTTACCTCTTTATTATATTAGTATAGATAGTAATAACATTTTAACTTACTACTGCAAAATGTTGTTCGCCCCCGGGTGGGCTCGAACCACCAACCTTTCGGTTAACAGCCGAACGCGCTAGCCGATTGCGCCACGGAGGCTATACGTAAAAATACTAATATTGTTTTCATATTCGTGTCATAAAGGTATATCAACATCTCTGTAGCTCGTAATTTTTTTTTTTTATAAATTACTAGCTGACCCGGCGAACTTCGTACCGCCTAACAGTCGATTCTTTAATTTTTTGTTTATTTTTATATTTTGTATGGTAATATAGAAAATTGTTGTTTTTAGACTTTTTCATGGAATTTTTTAAATTGTTCTCTCCGTAAGAACCATCCTCGTACTTCAAGGAATATTATAAAAAAAGAATTAGCGAAATCGGTTCAGCCGCTCTCGAGATTTGCGCTTAGCAACACATTCAGCGATTCATTTTTATATTTATATAGAGATAACGATAATTTTTTCTAAAACTACAAAATTTTAATCTTTAATAAGATTCAAGTAAGTAATTGTGCTTGCTCGCAAATGAAAAAAAAATCGACTTTAATTGCATCGACATGTAATGCAACGTAAATAGACGAAAAATTAGTCTAGTAAGTACGCGGACTAGTAAGCAAGACAAGCATTAGCTTTCGATTAAAAGAGCTATCGTAAAAATCGGTATACCCAGTAAAAAGTAATGCAGTATTTACAATGTAGAGCGACGAAAAAATAGTCAAATAAATACGCATTATTAGATACGACTCGAAAATTACTAATTAGATCTCAATTAAATTTAAATGGAACCACATGACACGAACCACTTTTCGATCAAAAAATCATCAAAATCGGTCTACCCAGTCAAAAGTTCTGAGGAAACATAATGTAAAAAAAAATTAATTAAATAAAAATCTATTCTTTTTTTGGAAGTCGCTTGAAAATAAAATGGTGACGATTTACGTAACTCTTAATATAATGAAATGGAATGAATGAATGCACAATAGTAGCATATATATGTAAGGGCACTTTATCGTTGATATATACAAGATGGTCAGAACATAACGCATTAACAACGATCAACAGTTGTAATACTTTTGATATCACTTATTTTTACATATCCATCGATCACGATTACGATCACGATTCAGCCTGTAATATCCCACTGGAGCTTAATCTACCACGCTGCTACAATGCGGGTTGGCAGATAATTATATTCCCTACTATGAGTAACGGTCGCTATCAGGTATACATGATAACAACCGGGACCGACGGCTTAACGTGCTCTCCGAGGCACGGTGGGGAGACCCACAAGGACTGCACAAACACCCAGACCACGGCAAAAACATCTGTATGGCCAATACAAATGTTGTCGTGTGCGGGGATCGAACCCGCAACCGCCCGCGTAACAGCCAATCGCAATCCAGTGCTGTGACTGCTACGCCAACGCAGCGTCTATTTATCCATACTTCTAAAAAACTGCGTCAGTCAGTCTATTACAGTCCACTGCTGGACATAGGCCTCCCCAAGTTCGCGCCAGACATCCCGGTTTTCCGCAATCCTCATCCAGCCTACAACGGGAATCTTGCGTAGATCGTCGATCCAGTGGGCCGGAGGACGTCACATACTGCGTTTCCCAACATGCGGTCTCCACTCCAGGACACGTCTACTCCAACGGTCATCGGTCCTGCGACACATGTAACCAACTCACTGCCACTTCAACTTGCTAATTCTGTGGGCTATCTCGGCTACTTTCATTATCTCGCGGATAGTCTCATTATGATACGATCTATCTATCTACTCATATCTTTGAGATAAACCCCAAGCATAGCCCGTTCCATTGCACGTTTTAGAGTGTCTTCTTAAAAACGATTACAATTACAAAGAAAAGCCATCAGCAATTATGAATTTCTCGTTGAGAAATTATCCATGAATTTCTCGACCAACATGGCAAAATTACCAGGAACAATCTTCTATAATACATGTTATTTAAGTTTATATCTTTAATATTTATTAGAATTATTAGAATTTTAATTAATTTATCACATTTAATGCTTTCTATAATTTATGCATTGTAAAAAAAAAGCTTGTAACCGAATTATAAAATATCCAAGTTTAATAGTGGTGGTGACATTGTTTTTTTTTTAAATATATAACTAAAACAAGCGTACGGCTCAGCTAATGGTAAGTGATTACCGTTTCTTATACACGTGTGCAACGCCAGAAGCATCACAAGTGCTTTGCCAACCCTACCCCCACCCCCCCCCCCCCCCTACCAGGAACTCTGGTCACCTTACTCACCAAGAGGAACAAAACACTGCTTGAAAACAGTACCCCAGTCGGGCTGCTCCATATTTTGAGCAGGAAATTTCCTGCTGTGCCCTACCTCAGTTAATAAAATCAGTGAATATACTCTACATACATAAAACTAAACTACATATATACGCTAATCAACTAAATTTTGCAATATTAACAGTTTATTATAAAATATTAATCAATAGGATAGTTTCCTAAATTTAGGCCGTCAAAAATATTACTAAATACAAAATCAATCACACTTTTAAAATAACTGAAGTTAACTTTATTTTTCACCATAAATTGTATTATTAAAGTACATTCACCTTTCAGACTAAATAAACAATTAATTAATTAAATTTATAACACCATAAGTCAGATTCGTTAATGTTCCATTATAATGATAGATGGGGCTCATCGCTCACGGGATTTACATAACCTCAAAGTAAAATTAATACAATAAAAATACTTTCGCGGAAATTTTGCATAATAAAACCAAACGTATATTAAATTAAATCTTCATAAATCTGTACTAATATTATAAAGTGAAGAGTTTGTTTGTTTGTTTATTTGAACGCACTAATCTCAGAAACTACTGGTCCGATTTGAAAAATTCTTTCAGTGTTCGATAGCCCATTTATCGAGGAAGGCTATAGGCTATTTTTTTTTTGTTTGGCACAGCTAGTCAGTTACAATCTATTATTTTTCGTTTTGAACTTAAGTATTTCTTAACAATTTCATCATAAATTTTAAAAAGTAGCCATGTTAGTTTTTTTCTAAGGTATAATTTGTTTCAGATCGAATTACGTTAACGTTATAGAAATAGGACGAAGGGTTTGTAGAAGTTAAATATTAATATTGAGAAGCCGAAATTTCCCAAGTTGGAGTTGCGAAAATTCATATTTATGCTTTTGGTTAGTAGTTACTGTCCCATCCCTCAAGGCTATACAATGGAGGATGATTCCAGAAGAAAGGAAAAGGCAATAAAATTATTCTATGTAGACGAAATTTCGCGAACCATCTCGTTGCTAAATAATTTCCTTTACCGCAATTTGGAGTTGATTCAAGTTGTCATTAACGTTAAAATGATACTGACTTATATTTCGAAATACTGTAACAATTTATTATTACTTTGTTCTATATTTGACATCGCGCTTCAGCCTGCAATATCCCATGGCTGGGCATAAGCCTCTTTCCCCATGTAGGAGAAGGATCAGAGCTTAATCCACCACACTGCTCCCATGCGGGTTGGCGGATATATATTCCTTACTTTGAGTAACGATCGCTAACAGGTATACATGATAACAAACGGGACCGACGGCTTAACGTGATCTCCGAGGTACGGTGGGGAGACCCACAAGGACTGCACAAACACCCAGACCACGGCAAACATCTGTATGGCCAATACAAATGTTTGTCATGTGCGGGGATCGAACCCACAACCACCAGCGCAATAGCCACAAACCAGTGTTGTGACCGTTGCGCCAACACGTCGTCATATGTTATTATATTTGACATATCTATACATATAATAAAATGGTAGAAAAGTCAAAACAGTACATTGAATATTTTTTTAAAAGAATACTTGGGGTGTGATCTACAATCGATACCGAAGCCAAAAATATAGTTTTTAGAATTTTTGTCTGTTTGTCTGTTTGTCTGTATGTATGTCCGGGATAAACTCAAAAAGTAGGGGGAGTCCGGGAGAGTTTAGCAGGTGGGAGACAATAGCCACTGCTTATAGAATCTTTGTAGTACTAGATTTTGAGACATTGCCACACATCTTAGACTCCATAGGCACCCCCCACCTTGCTCACGTGACGACGTTGTAATCGGCAGTTTGGTTTAGGAGTGAGAAGTAAAAATACATTTTCATACCCGATAAGTAAAATTTTTCAATTTCTGATTTTTGAATTCTGTTATTTACTGTGACTAGATTCTAGGATGTAATTTATATACATCGTAAGTGTAATTATCCTAGTAACATTCACGGTAGACAATTTTTACTTAAGTGTCATAGTTTTTTTATGAAAATGTAATAACGGACAGCTTGGCGTAGGGTGGGAGACATTAGCCTGGCGTCGGGAGGAGACTTTAGCCACTAATCTCTCCTGCAATCAGGGTAGTTTCTCCTGCAATAATATTTTATTTTATTTCATTTCAGATAATCATCCAAAATGTCTTTCAAATATAAAAAAGAAACAACTAGGAACAGAAGCAATTTAGTTCAGTCAGTAATAAGAAATGCTTTAGTTGACATTGGTAAAGAAAAATCTACTAGAAGTGTTGCTTTAGAATATGGAATTGATTGAAATATCTCATGAAATTAATTAAGAGACAAGTTCAAATTGGCTAAAATAACTGAACAAGGAATCCAGTTTAAAACAGCTCTGATATTTACAATCGAGAAAGAGAAAGCACTTATCAATAATTATCTTCTAACTTGCACCAAAAGGAGTTATGGAGACTAACCAAACAGGCGGCTATGAAGCTGGCATATGAATATGAAACAATTACTTCCAAAAAGTATCCAGTTTATTGGACTTCAAACACTTGCTATTGTATAAGTAACTAAGTATGCTATGGAGTATAAATCAATGTGATAATAGTTGATTCCTCACTTTTGTATCTTAAAGATAGGTACTCAAAGTACCCTCCTCGTGTTCTCATTTGCTATGTAATACTATGTGCCGTATTTTTATGATTAAATTTATTTATTGAATTACAATTTATAATATAATTTTGCCTATTATTATACCCGGGTAAAGTCTCCCTACTTGGTGGATAAAGTCTCCCGCCCAGGCGGGAGACATTAGCCGAATTCCACTTTAGGAGAAATCGCTAATTACTCATTAACTATTAATGATGTAGTAAACTTTCTTAAGAGAAAATATAGCTAAATAATGCAGCTTAAGATACAGTTCATAAAAAATAGCGATTTGGAAGTATAAAAAGATTTATGAACATTTGAGTGAAAAGCGGCTAATCTCTCCCGGACTCCCCCTACTGCATGGATTTACTTCAAATTTGGCACGAATATTGTTAAGAAGTCGGGTCAGAACATAGGCTATATATTATCACGCTATCACTTACGGGGAAAGAGCAGTGAACCTTTATTTCTTCAAATGTATGTCCGGGATAAACTCAAAAAGTACTGCATGGATTTACTTCAAATTTGGCACGAATATTATTAAGAAGTCGGGTCAGAACATAGGCTACATATTATCACGCTATCACCTACGGGGAACGAGCAGTGAACGCACGCAGACGACGTCGCGGGCAGCAGCTAGTTATTTGAATAAAATTATCAAAAATACATAAATGTATAAAATAATATAATATAAATAGTTCTTCTCTAGTGGTAGGTTGGTAGGTCCTCGGCCTCAACCCAGGTCATTAAGGGGTCGTCCACTAAAAATACCCAGACATTAAGGTTACAGAGAGTTTGTTAGTTGTTTGTTTCAAAGAAAAATATTTACGCGTAATATCTCATAAACCTCTTTGTAATATTTCGTAATTTTTTCCCGAACCCCCTTTTAAACCTCCCGTGGTCAATGGATGACCAGTGTTTTTTTTAGGACGACCAGTGTTGCCAGATGGGGCTTATTAAGCGCCAAATAGCTATATCTTTTACCGAGCAGCGATAATATGTTGCTATCATTTATTTTTTGTCGAAAATATTAAATTTCCTGCTTATTTTTAGGAGAAAAAAAAATATTTAAAATTTCCCTGCTATCTCAGCGCCATGATATGGGCTATCTCGAGGCTACAATCGGCTACATGCGCACTAAGGCCAGGCTACTTCGGATAACAAAGTTCTGGCAACACTGGACGACCCCCCAAAGGGGCTCCAGGTTGAGAAACATCATCACAATGCGTGAGATATCAATCAAACCTACATTGTGTCTTACCCTTGATCCAGAAGTCAAGCGAGATACGATAGAGAGCGAGATAAGATAGATATTATTTCAATCACATTCCACAAGGACATGCTAGTAATATCAAAGTCTTATAATATTCACTCTATTTTCCTTTATACAATTCTTTATACAATATTGTTAATAAGAGTAGCTTTAGTACACAAGCCATCAAGTTCCAACGTTCATTCATTAACGTCTCAACTGTGAACTAATGCGACAACAAACAGTGCGCAAATGATAGATTGGCCACATCGCTCACTGGAATACAGACCGGCGTGCCTATTAGTTAAAATTAAGCAATTTGCGATTAACGCGAAGTTATCGCGCGATTGATTGTTCAATGTCATTTAATACCAATTTATAAGGTGAGTGATCGCTCGCTGAAAAATTAAAGTATTTCTTTTCTATTGAAATAATAAAAATAGGCAAGAAATTCAACAGCCTAGCTATTACTTAACATTAGTGTGACTAATTTTCCAATATAAAAGTTTTTATTGTTTGAAAAAATTAAATAAAAAGTTGATTCATAATTTTTAGTATTTATTTGATTAAATATACATATCAATTTATTTACAAAAAAAAAATACACTGACAAATAAACAAAAGTATTTCGTCGAAGAATTCATTGTAATATGAAATCTTTGAGTAGCCGAGTATCTGTAACGAACTCGCTATAGACGACGCCCAAGGTTTGCTTATTTTATTTTTTTTTATTTTATTTATTTAAAAAACCAACAGCTTTACAAATCATAAATTTTATAGCTATGTACATTGTAGTATTGCCAATAATAGGTTTTTCTTAAATTAACAAATAATAATACTGTAACAATCAAACTAACTGTAAAGCAACTGTAAAAATACTAAAACAAGGAATTCTAAACTAAGGAATTCTAAACTAAGGAATTCAAGGATGCTATCAACTTGAAACTACCGATATTAAATTTAGACAGACCTGCACACCACGCAAAACAAATAAAGTAGGGAGAAATATTATACATACATACTCATATATACACATATACATACACACAAACATATACACACACATACACATAAACATATAAATATATATATATATATTATGCGCGTTCGCGGACAGCTTCGTCGTTTTACCGATTTTGATGATTCTTCCATTATAGATACCCCAAGGGTGGCACTACGACAAGGAGACCAGGATCTGACGATGGGATCCCAGAGAAATCGAGGTTTGTTCGTCTACTCACATTGTATCACTTGACGATGTAACTAAAGTCGATTTTTTTTTGTTTGTTTGTTAAAAAACGCAATTATTGATTATATCTGTCACCTTCTTCCTAAAAGACGACTTACTTAAGCAAAATAAGTCTACCTGGCTAAATTTAGCATTGTATGTTCGGGGCAACCTGGCCATGACGGTGTTCGATCCGTAGTTAGTGCGGCGTTGAGGCACGTTTAAAAGTGGAGTGTGACGTGTTCGGCGCCTGGGAGCGCAGAGTGCCACTTCATGCAGCAAATTTGAGCAGTCAACTCTGCCCCGAACAATGTCGAACAGGAAGCAAACGTCGAGCGTGTCCCGTCTATCTTTCAAAGTTAAAAGTTTATTATCGCGACAGGCTCGGGGGTATGATACGCGCGACTGACGACGCCGGTACGAGATATGTCTTATAAAGATTTTTTGTATGCGCTCGAGGCGTTCGCTATACACATTGTATTGAGGGGACCAAATTTGGCTAGCGTACTCTAGCAGACTACGTACATATGCAAAATATACGACCTTCAGTGAGCCTATATTCTTAAATGTCTTGCAGGCCCGCAAGACGAATCCCAAATTTTTATATGCTTTTTTTGTGACTAAGTCAATATGATCAGCAAATGTCATTTTGCTATCGAAGTATACTCCTAGGTCACGAATCATATTGACTCTTTCGATGTTAACGCCATTAAAATTATATGTATGTATAATGGGGTTCGTTTTGCGAGTGAAAGATATGCACTGACATTTGTTGGCATTCACCGTTATCTTATTAGTCAAGTAATAATTATACAAAACGTCAAGTTCAGCCTGCAATGTGTAACAATCATTGATGTTATCTATTCTCAAAAAGATCTTTTTATCATCCGCGTACATCAAATGTTTAGCATGCACGAGACAATTAGGTAAGTCGTAAATGTACGCGTTGTAGAAAAGAGGTCCCAAGTGCGAACCTTGGGGAACGCCAGAGGGTATTTCTATGTAATCTGACCTAAATCCGCCCACCACGACCGCCTGAGAACGTTTGTTTAGGTAAGATTCTATCCATCTTAGAAGGTCCCCATGTATGCCAAGTTTCCCTAGTTTGTTTAAGAGTATGGAGTGATCTACCCGGTCAAACGCCTTCTCAAAGTCCGTGTAGATCACATCCACCTGCCCACCCTTTTCCATGTTACTAATAATTACGTATTCTGAGAAACACGCCAGATTAGTAACAGTTGATCGCTTTTTAAGGAAACCGACACTAAAACGCTTAAAACCTAAAATCATCATATCAAGAATTTCGACGCGGCTAGATGAGGGCCCATAGCTCAGTTGGCAGAGCCCTAACACGGCACGTCAGAGGGCGCAGGTTCAAATCCTGCTGGGTCGAAAATTTTGATATGATTTAAAATCTTTATAATTTCCTCAGGTGTGGGTAACACAAAAATAAAAATAAAAACGAATTAAAAATAGCATGGTATCGTCTCTTGTCGAAGAATTCATTGTAATATGAAATCTTTGAGTAGGCGAGTATCTGTAACGAACTCGCTATAGACGACGCCCAAGGTTTGCTTAAAACCTAAAATCATCATATCAAGAATTTCGACGCGGCTAGATGAGGGCCCATAGCTCAGTTGGCAGAGCGCTGACACGGCACGTCAGAGAGCGCAGGTTCAAATCCTGCTGGGTCGAAAATTTTGATATGATTTAAAATCTTTATAATTTCCTCAGGTGTGGGTAACACAAAAATAAAAATAAAAACGAATTAAAAATAGCATGGTATCATCTCTTGTCGAAGAATTCATTGTAATATGAAATCTTTGAGTAGCCGAGTATCTGTAACGAACTCGCTATAGACGACGCCCAAGGTTTGCTTAAAACCTAAAATCATCACATCAAGAATTTCGACGCGGCTAGATGAGGGCCCATAGCTCAGTTGGCAGAGCGCTGACACGGCACGTCAGAGGGCGCAGGTTCAAATCCTGCTGGGTCGAAAATTTTGATATGATTTAAAATCTTTATAATTTCCTCAGGTGTGGGTAACACAAAAATAAAAATAAAAACGAATTAAAAATAGCATGGTATCGTCTCTTGTCGAAGAATTCATTGTAATATGAAATCTTTGAGTAGCCGAGTATCTGTAACGAACTCGCTATAGACGACGCCCAAGGTTTGCTTAAAACCTAAAATCATCATATAAATAATTTCGACGCGGCTAGATGAGGGCCCATAGCTCAGTTGGCAGAGCGCTGACACGGCACGTCAGAGGGCGCAGGTTCAAATCCTGCTGGGTCGAAAATTTTGATATGATTTAAAATCTAAATAAACAATACTATCAATAATATTAACTTAGTAATATAGCCGTATAGCGGTCTTTGTAACCGGACTTCGGTAACTGCGTGACAAAAAGGTATGACGGTGGTTAAAGGTTAAGTTCTAACAATTAACTCTAGACTACAATCTGAGTCTTTTAAATTAAAATATTTCAACTATATCATTTCGTTACTAAGCAAAAACCTTTTTTTTATAAAATAAACGAAACGGTTCGATAGTTTTCGGATGTCAAAGAATAAGTAAACTTATACTGGTAATAACTTAAAATCAACAATGCGAATAATAGATTTTTTGGGCTCCACTTAACCCGTTTAACCGTTAACCGACCGGCGCAATTTCACACTCTTTTATGTTTATGCTCACTACTTTGCTATTATGAATCTAAATAAGAAGATTTTTCGTTTTTTTTTCATATACTATTATTGGCTTCGCTAAACATAAATGACACAAAGCTTAATTAAAAGGTAAAAATCTTAAGAAATTTATTGTATGCGGAAATACTGTATTTTATTTTAGATTGAAGGGTATTTCCCTTAATTATCCTTATTTTTAACCGACTTCCAAAAAAGGAGGAGGTTCTCAATTCGACACGTATGTTTTTTTTTTTTTTTTTTTTTTTATGTATGTTAGCTCAGAACTTTTGACTGGGTGGACCGATTTCGATCAATTTTGTTTTAATTGAAAGGTTTTGCGTGTCATGTGGTCCCATTTTAATTTAATTGAGATCTGACAAGTATTTTTAGAGTTATATCTAATAATGTGTATTTACGTGACTACTTTTTCGTCGACCTACGTTATATTATACCGCATAACTTTTTACTCTGTGTACCGATTTCGATGATTCTTACTTTAATCGAAAGCTAATACTTGTCTTGTAGTCTTGTTTAAATTAGATCGAAAATTGATTACAACTTTTTGAGTAATCTTTAATAGCGCGTATTTACTTGACTATTTTTTCGTCTTATTACGTTGTATTACTTGTCGATGTAATTGAAGTCGGTTTTTTTTCGTTTGCGAGCAAACACAATTATTACGAAGTTATTTTAGATTGAAGGGTATTCCTTCATCATCCTTATTTTTATAATAATAATTATACGAGTAATAGTATTCATCGCATTAACATAAGAATAATGGAGACTTGATTGTTGTAACCCGTTACTATGACTAAAAATTTTGACTAACTGTAATTTTCTTTTAATTATTTTTTTCAGCTAAATTTTTTTGAGTTTCATAAATATGTTAAAACCATAAGAGCTACAATATAAAAATCACTATTAATTAAAAACTAATCGCCCCCGGGTGGGCTCGAACCACCAACCTTTCGGTTAACAGCCGAACGCGCTAGCCGATTGCGCCACGGAGGCTTATAGCTATTCCGCGAATAATTGCATCACATATTCATAAAACTTCATTAGCAACAAAAATATTTCTGTCTAAGAAACTATTCACACTAAACGGCTCTTAATAGTTTAATGTCTCATTTGCGGAGACGCGGGGCGTCACGCGTAGCGTGTGGCGTGGCGTGGCGCGTGTGACAAAATTTATGGAAATGAACGCGTGTAAAATCGCTTCTCCGTAAACCCACTCATCCAACGAACTACATTTGAATTTAGTGCGGGCCGCAACGCCACACGCGACGCGCGACGCCCCGCGTCTCCGTAAATGAGGCCTAAATCTTACAAACACACATAATAAGCACACATAATATAAATACAAACATCTGTATGGCCTATTCAAATATTTGACATTAGCCCGGAACAAATCTGCGACCACTGACGCAACAATTAGGTAAAGACAACTCTTGATGCCACTGAACTGAGCCAAGTCGTTATCGATTAAATGAATAACTAATAATCGATAAATTGTACTTGTGTTTTAGGTAACAACTGTATGATATATATATGGAGGATTGAGGCACAGGGTGTTAAGTTCCTTCATCCACCACCGAAAAGGGAGGAGGTGTCTGGTCGGCTACTGCCCCGACGGTTGTTGTCGGGTTTTTGTACATGTTCTAATCGCTCAGAAACTTTAACATCGCGATGTAGCATACGTCAGTTCATGTGTTGATATCAAGATAGATGTCGCCACAGATACATTATTTTGTAAAATATGCTATAAACATTATAAATAATATACATGTGTATATTACACCCGTGACAGTGTGGGACGCCCTTCGGTCCGCTGGACTGACGATCTACGAGAGAATGGTGGCTGGATGAGGACTGCGGAGAACCGGTGCATTTGGCCTATATCCAGCAGTGGACTGCGATAGGTTGAAGTGTGTATATTACATTCAAGCTTGGGGGGGGGGGACCTAGAAATCGAAGAGGATAGGTGGGTCACTGGAAACTACCCTTAAGAGTTAATCATTGTATTAAATTTAGAAACAGCTAAAGGATTTTCTTGAATCAAATTTAAATATAAAATGATCATTTAGGGAACGCTTTTAGCACTAAAGGATCAACTATCAGAGTTCTAAGATGGCACAAGTATTGCGATAATGAGGTCTCGCGGGATAAAATAAAATTCCTCTCAAATTCCAAAGATTAGGACGATATCAGATGACCTAACCTTTCGAGTCTAATTTAATTTGTTTAATCTTTTTTTCTGCAATTACTATTAGATTTTTTATCAAATTTAGTTTTTTAATTTAGTAGCCTGAAAATCTGCGAAAGTCTAAAGAGGGACTGAAAGTTTGGATCGTTTTTAAAATTTACCATCCTAATTCGCAGACACAAATTTTAAAAAGTCAAAAACAAAGTCTAAGGTAACAACTATAGTCAATATCAGGTGAGGTAACAATTAAAAGATATTACCCAAAATTTGGATCAGCCAGACTGGGATAACCTTAACGTTACAGAAGATCACAGCTAAATAATACTGCTCCCAAGTAGTTTTGTGTTCCTGTGATGAGTAAGGTAAGAGCTCCGGGGAGAGTAAACGGATAGGGTAGGGGACGCGCTTGCAATGCTCCTAGTGTTGCAGGTGTACATAAACTACGGTTTCCGCTTGATATCAGGCGGAACGTATGTTTGTTTGACACCTTTACGCTTACGCGTTTACACTTCAGCCTGTAATATCCCACTGCTGGGCATAGGCCTCTTTCCCCATGTAGGAGAAGGATCAGAGCTTAATCCACCACGCTGCTCCAATACGGGTTGGTGGATATATTCCCTACTATGAGTAACGATCGCTATCAGGTGTACATGATAACAACCGGGACCGACGCGACGGCTTAACGTGCTCTCCGAGGCACGGTGGGGAGACCCATTAGAACTGCACAAACACCCAGACCACGGCAAACATCTGTATGACCAATCAAAAGGTTTGTCATTTGCGGGGATCGAACCCGCAACAGCCACTAAATCGTGCTGTGACCGTTGCGCCAACGCGGCGTTGATGCCTTTGTAATATAAAAAAAAAATGTTAACTTTATTCTTATTAATTAATGTTGGACCAGAAAGTTATTTATCAAATATTATACTAACATTAGATTATAAGAAACATTTATTTACTGCCACTATATGGGCTAGTCCCAAAATAAATATTATTATATTATATGTATAAGAATAACAAAAAACAATATTTTAACTAACTACTACTACAAAAATTGTGAAGTTAAATATAGAAGCTCTTAACTAACAGTTGCACAGGCTTTTACTACAGTACAGGATTTATTTTTAAACCTCCAATTCCTATTTCGCGTCTTAAAATATCTCGTGTAATGAGGCCTCCGGAGGATAAAACGTCTGCACTTATTTTGATATTGTACCGTTTATTCTCAAGAGACTGAGATGAGATAACGTGTCTTTTAAATAAATCTTTCGTTCAATTTAAGATAATCTTTTCAATTATTATGAAATGAATTATATATTTTTAAAATAAGTGGAACTGATAAATCTCGGATCTCTTTTTTTATGTACCTATGACCTTAGATATTAACTAACTAAAAGCAAAAAAAAAATCAGAAAAAAACATTAAATTTTTGACGACTTTATGAGGTCATCAACTTGATGACCTCTTAAGGTCATCAAAAATTATTACTAACCAGCTGATTTTTTTTTCTTTTAGTTAGTGATTATCTATATAATTTAACTAGCGACCCGCCCCGGCTTCGCACGGATGCAATGATGATACTAAATACTTTCAACAATAAAAGATACGTTAGAAACCTCTACAGTCTAAAATTATCAGTGTTTTTCTACCATGTTATGCATGTATTATACATAGGTATAAACTTTCTTCTTGAATTACTCTATCTATTTAAAAAAACCGCATCAAAATTCGTTGCGTAGTTTTAGAGATCTAAACAATTAAACATACAGACAGCGGGAAGTGACTTAATTTTATACTATGTATTAAAGATAAAGATGTACTGGTGGTCGAGCGATGCGTCATGCGGGGCAGAGGGGATGGACTCGCCGCGCGGCGCGCAGTAGGCATAGCATAGTAGGCGCTTTAGGAACTTTAAATGTTTCGCTGCTAATTGCTTCAGACGACGATATCTCAAAAACTATTCATCTGATTGATATAGTGTGAAGGGCAATTTTAATCTGCATTAAATGTCTAAGCTAACTAACATATTTATATGGATAAGGATTAATACTGAACTAAAGAAAATAGCTATGAAAATAACGTAATGTTTTTAATTAAAAATTTGAACATAAACGTGGTTATTGTAAGTCAACCGTAAGAGATAGAGATATGCTCTCGCGGACTTTTTTGTAGAATTTTTATAGATTTTGAATTCGCTAGTACATTACTAAACTGTATCTTTGCTAGTTTACGCGGCGTTTGCGTGGAAAGCTCCCAGTTGGCGCGATTTTTTACGACTTCTTCAACATTTATCGCCGTAATTCTGCTAATTTACATAAAAGTATACTAAATTATATACACAAACCTTTCTCAAGAATCACTCTAGCTATTAAAAAAAACCGCATTAAAATCCGTTGCGTAGTTTTAAAGATCTAAGCATACATAGGGACATAGGGACATAGGGACAGAGAAAGCGACTTTGTTTTATACTATGTAGTGATAGTAATATTGTCCTACAAATTGCGTGGTACGTTATCCCGGTCCTACGCTCACTGCTGCTCTACCCCCTACTATCTCTGTTAGCTACCACAATCGAGAGTTTTCGAAGAGGAATTTTTTGTTCGCCTCATCAAAATGTAGCCACTTCCAAAAAATTAGCTTGATACTGATCAGGTGAAAAAATGTACTAGGGATCCCTACCTATTATACCTACCTCATAACTTTTTACTGGGAAGACAGATTTCAATTATTCTTTTTTTAATCTAAAGCTGTTGCTAGTCATGTGATATTATTACATTGATATTCTAATTTGACTGAGATCTGATGAGTACTTTTTGAGTTATCTCTAATAATGCGTATTTAATTGACTAATTTTTTCATCTACATACTTTGTATCGATTTTGGTCGATGTAATTGAAGTCGGCTTTTTTTTCGTTTTTAAGCAAACACATTTATACTTTGTTTGGTGTCATGCTCTAACCAATATATAATTACTAACCACTCGCTCCGGCTTCGCACGGGTGCAATGCTGATATTAAATATAAAATATAAAATAAATATTTGCAATCTAAGCGCAAAAAATGTGTTTATTTACGACATCACATTAGAAAACTTTAAAACTATCAGTGTTCCTCTACTATATTATGCATGTATTATACATATAAACCTTCCTCTGGAATCACTCTATTTACTAAAGATAACCGCATCAAAATCCGTTGCGTAGTTTGGTTGATGTAGTGATTCTTTATCTTTATCAGGACTAATATTTTACCACACTTTACCATAATTATAATGAAGACAGAGTACGCGTGTAAATCGCGCTCTACATCGTGTTGGTGTCCTATTAAATTATTACACGTCTATCAGGCTTCAAGATATCTATCATCTTGATTTATAGTAGCATCACTAATGGGGTCTTTAGGGCTTTAGGGAATAGACGTGTGTATTTTGTTTCGAGCGCCAGAGAGACCAGAATAGCTCCTGCTTAGATCAATCAAATACATTTTTAAAGTTAAGTGACGTTTTATTTATAATCAATCTGATTTGGAAAAACAACATTACGATAGAAAAAAATTATAGTCCCGCTGAGTTTCTTTCGCCAGTTCTTCTCAGGTCAGAAGCTTCTTTTTTCCGAACTGATAGTAGACTTTCAGTAAGAAATTGTAATAATTTTATGCTGAATAAAATATTTTGATTTTTGATTTTGATTTTATAAATATATTTTATTAAACAAATTTCTTACAACAGGACCAATTAATGGAGTCTATTTAAGCATGTTAAGCCAGGAAATCCGCTCTTACACTGACATAACACAATAATAACATAACAGTAAAAAAAAACCTTAACTACAACATTAAGGGAAATTAATTGAAAAGGTTCATAATTACCGTATCCTACATCTATATATTATTAAAAATATTACGTGTGATGATATTTAATATGCGGTATAAGGGTTTCTGTTCCTCCAGAACTAAGTGGTGTCAGCCACTCTTTTATTTTTTTCTTGCATGTATAATATAACAGTACCTGGATGACTGAGCTTAGCTTGGTATTTTTGGTAAATCATGGTTTTTTGGAAATCATATTAAAATACGAATCAAAATCGAAAAATCAAAATCAAAAATAGCTTTACACAAGTAGGCCGGCGAAACAAAATGATATAACCGCATTTAATACCTACTCTTTGATCTCTTCTCTATCTCTATATATATAACTAGCCGACCCGTGCCCACTTCGTTGGGCGTTAATTATCTTTTTTAAAATGCAAAAATAGTTTTGAAGAAAACTTTTGACCAAAACTACGTCCGGAGTACCGATAAAGTAAAACAGAAAGTAAAGAGAAAATATATAAAATAAAAAATAAACGGCAGCGGGCGCCTACAGCGATGAATAAAATCGTAATAATATCGTGTATTTATTATTTTAAATTACAGAACCAAATAACATACTATAAAGAACAAATTTTAAACCACTTAAATAAATAATATGTTGCTCCAACGCCATCTATCAAAAAGCGTAAAAACTTCGTCATCAATAGATTCAAATAGACAGTAAATAAAATAGAGTATTAAATAGTTAAATCTAACAGCGATAGATGGCGTTCATTTCATTGTCATTTTCATAATATATTTTAATATTTTTCTTTTTTACTGAATTTTTTTGTACAATTACAATAAAATATAGCCTATGTCACTCCTGAATAGTGTAGCCTCTCACTATTTTCAGCAAATCAGATAAATATAAATGTTTTAAAATCACCAATTAATTTCTAAGGCAAATAATAATGCTTGATTAGATTGAATTGTTGACACGGCACGTCAGAGGACGCAGGTTCAAATCCTGGTGATTTAAAATCTTTATATATTTTTATCTTTTTCCTTTTATCTTGTCACTCCTGAATAGTGTAGCTTTCTGTTAGTGAAAGAATTTTCATGATCGGATCAGTATTTGCGAAGATTACCCCGTATATACAAAGTTATAAACTTTACCTCTTTATAATATTAGTATAGAAAATGAATCGCTAAATGTGTTGCTAAACGCATATCTCGAGAGCGGCTGAACCGATTTCGCTAATTCTTTTTTTATAATATTCCTTGAAGTACGAGGATGGTTCTTACGGAGAGAAAAATTTAAAAAATTCGCTGAAAAAGTTTAAAAACAACACTTTTCTATATTCCCATACAAAAGATTCGTAATAATACTTAAGTCAATTTGAACGTTAATACCATACCATAAAGTTTAAGTGTTAGTGGAGGGATTTCGAGAAGGATAAGTATTTAAAAATAAATAAATAAAGAATCGACTGTTAGGCGGTACGAAGTTCGCCGGGTCAGCTAGTCACAAAATAAATATTGTTTCGTATTGTGTCCAGCGCAGTTGGATTTTTATTTTCTGGTTAAATACGAGATGCGACAGTTGTGGTCGAATCGCGTCATATGGGCATGGTTGTGGAAAATCATATCATCATAATTTGTATTATAAAATACCATTTTTTTAATCGTATTGTCAATATTTGTACTAAAGTTGGAAAAATAAGGGAATATTTTTCTCGTTATAGAAAGTGTTTTATGGTATTGTATAGAGCTTATAATAAAAACTGGTATTAATAGCTAAGCGTGCTCTCCAATGCACGGTGGGGTGATTGACAAAAATAGCCACCCAGTCCGGTAAGAAATATTTTTACAAATACAAATGTACTATGCACAATACAATGCACTGTGTCCCCCGCTATATGACACTCTCTCTCAAGACCATTGGTTGACTGGAAGAGATCTCTTCTAGGGATAAGTCCACCTTTGCCATCAACTATGTGTGTAATTCTCTGTAATATTCTTTTTTAGTGCAATAAAGTATATAATAATGTCCATTTTGAGCGGGAATCGAACCAGCAAACCGCTGCATGTTAGGCGCGTACATGGCATACGCACTACTACACCAAAGCAATTGTTGTACATCAACATAATATGTATAATATGTGTATTTATATATAAATATATGTATGTCTCAGTCCTAAAAATATCAGTTCGAAAGTTTTGATGTACCACCATAAATCACAAGCATATAAATTTACTAATTAGTGTCATATAAAATTAGTTTTCCCCTTTTAATCATTTTTAATAACAACAACAAACACTTTAAGCTTCAAAACGATTTGACATACGGTATATCCTGTAGCCAAATGAGGGTAGACTGAAAACCTATTCCTGTCGCTTTTTAACGTAATATGAGTGACAGAGAAAGCATTCTAATTGATGCCAGCTTAATTTTACTACTGTTGGAGAACTTGTGGTAATCTTTGTAAGCAGCCATAAGTCACCCCATCAAAAATAGGATAAATCACATACAGAATGTATGGTGTTTGTGTTTATGGTAAAGTTGTCATTTGTCTTCATTTAAAGCGGAAGGGTTTTCAAGACACTGGAAAGTCCTATAAGATTACTAATAATTATGAAAATAGTATGTTTGGGTTTATTTTAGGGTTTAGATAAATTTTATTAAAATTATGATTACTTTTTAACCGACATCCAAAAAGGTGGAGGTTCTCAATTCAGTTGTATTTTATTTAACTACCTATTTAGATTTTTTTATGTAGATCAGAGCTTTTGACTGGGTAGACCGATTTCGATGAATCTTGTTTTAATCGAAAGGTGTTGCGTGTCATGTGGTCCCATTTTAATTTAATTGAGATCTGATAAGTACTTTTACAGTTATATCTAATAATGCGTATTTACTTGACTACTTTTTCGTCGACCTACGTTGTATTAAACCGCATAACTTTTCACTGGGTATTTCGATTTTCATGATTTTTACTTTAATCAAAAGCTAATACTTGTCATGTAGTCTTGTTAAAATTTGATCGAGATCTGATTACTACTATTTGAGTAATCTTTGATAGCGCGTATTTAATCTTATTATGATGGTATTACTTGTCGATGTAATTGAAGTCGGTTTTTTTCGTTTGCGAGCAAACACAAATATTAAAAATATACTTACTGACGTACATAAGAGGTAAACTCCAAGAACGGTGCCTGGGAAAGTATGTATATATCGCGCGTCGGGTGACAACTACGTAGGAAGAAAGTGCCTTATCATGTCAAGAAAGTGATGGTCACACATTGTGAAGCAGGACGCGAAACTCTAACCTAACCTAACCTAACCCCAGGTGGTTTCGAACCACCAACCTTTCGGTTAACAGCCGAAAAAGCTAGCCAATTGCGTCATGGAGGCTGTTAGATAATATGATGAACCAAGTGTATTCCGTGCGGTACTTTAAAAATAGTAACCTGCCGAGTTGTGCCAAAAAACTTATTTTTGACAGACAAGGGAGCTAGCCGATTGAATTACGTAACTTCTTAGATATTGTTATAAATATTGCTTTTTTTAATCTAAAGCAAAAAATATATATATTCGCCCCCGGGTGGGCTCGAACCACCAACCTTTCGGTTAACAGCCGAACGCGCTAGCCGATTGCGCCACGGAGGCTCTGATACAATTATATAAATATTGCCATTTTAAGTAAAAATAGGCAAGGGAACTCCATAATAGCGTAAAATTTATGAAAACAAAATACTAATCGCCTCCGGGTGGATTCGAACCACCAACCTTTCGGTTAACAGCCGAACGCGCTAGCCGATTGCGCCACGAAGGCTCATAGTGTAAGTGATTAATAAATATATCACTGTCAGTTAAAAATTGAAAATTAAAATGAGATAAAATTATTTAAGCAGATGAAATAACTTTTCTCTCTTCAATGATTTACTTACACGAGTAAGGTAATAATGACACATATGTAAAGTAAGCGACAGACGTGATAGAGGAACAATTTAGTTATCAACTTATATAAAATTATATATTAAGACTGTGCTACTAACACACATTTCGTAAGAAACAATAGATACAATAATTCAAAATAATTAATGTATGTTTTTTTTTTATATACAACTAGGTCGACAAACAAGCGTACGGCTCACTTGATGGCAAGCGATTACCGCAGCCTATAGACTTCTGCAACCCCAGTAGTATCGCAAACGTTACTGACCCTACCCTCAATCCGGGGGACCCTGCCTAAGAGCTCTGGTCACCTTACTCACAACAGGAACACTGCACACTAACACTGCTTCAAAGTAGTATTATTTAGCTGTCATCTTCTGTAAGGTCGAGGTACAATACATATCTCCTGCTATTTCCTACCTCAGTTAATTTATTTTTTATAACTAGACGCCGCGTTGGCGCAACGGCTACAGCACTGGTTTGTGGCTGTTGTGCTGGCGGTTGCGGGTTCGATCCCCGCACATGACAAACATTTGTATTGGCCATACAGATATTTGCCGTGGTCTGGATGTTTGTGCAATCCTTGTGGGCCTCCCCGCCGGGCCTCGGACAGCACGTTAAGCCGTCGATCCCGGTTCTTGTCATGTACACCTGATGGCGATCGTTACTCATAGTAGGGAATATATCCGCCAACCCGCATTGGAGCAGCGTGGTGGATTAAGCTCTGATCCTTTTCCTACGTGGGCAAAGAGGCCTATGCCCAACAATGGAATATTACAGGCGGAAGCATCAGCAGCATCAGTTAATTTATTCTTTCTTGCATAAAAAACCATGAAACCATAAAAAACTCATGAAAGCTATGAATCTTAAAAATAGTTTTAACTTACAGTTTCACCCCTCTAACTTTAAATTTAGTAAAAACTTCACGATATAATATTATACCCCAAACTCAAGGCAGAAATTAAACGCATAATATACCTTAGAGCGGAGAGTAAGTTCAAGTCCGATGGGCTCGTTAATAATACAGAATTCAATAAATTTAGAACAAATACAGCGACTGGAGTGTTTTATCAAGCTTGACAGTAAAAGGTCGTTCCTATAAATCATCATCAAATAGGCGTTGGCGTACAGTTCCCAAGCGTCTTACTGCCTTATCCTACTCGGGAGACGACATAATGTTTTCAGTAAAAGGAAACCACTTTATTTAATAGAATTATTATTTTTATCTTTACCTCTAATATTTCAACCCTTTTAGAAATTGAGATATTTTTTTTATAACTTTATATTTTAAGTTTAAAACTAAAATATATGTTATTATGAGTGCCCCGTAGTTTCACTCAAAATAATTTGAGAAAACAACGTATCAACTAAAATTTTATTTACCCTTCCACGGTAAATGAACCATCCCACACATAAACAAGTTTTCTGAGGTTAGTGCGTTTATACAAACAAACAAAACTCCTTAGCTTTATAATACTATATTAAATTACTTAATGCTTTAAGGCCATCTCTTAACAACATACCTACTCCATATAATTGTATAAGTATATATTTTTATTTTTTTATATAACTAGGTCGGCAAGCAAGCGTACGGCTCATCTGATGATAATCGATTACCGGAGCTTGTAGACATCCCACGAGCTCTGGTCACCTTACTCAATAATAGGAACACGACACTAAATAACATTTTATAACACTAACACTAGTTGAAAACAGTATTATTTAGCTGTGATCTTCTGTAAGTTCGAGGTACTAGCCCATTCAGGGTGCTCCATTGGAGCAGGAAATTTCCCGCTGTGCCCTACCTCTGTCAAATAAAATTATATAAAATAAACAGTAAAACAAATCCTTATACATTGCACATAGAATGTAAATTTAGATGACAGATCAAAGAAAACAAAATATATTCATTCTGGTTTATAAATAGACTAGCTGTGCCCCGCGGTCACCCCCGCGTTAATTTGAGGAAAATCATAGCTATAGCCTTTCTTTCATTGGACTTTCATACAAACTATCATCCCCTGTTTTAACCCCAAAAGGGGGTTGATTTCTCAAAATACATTATTAGTACACCTCAACACCATCTATAGAGCATACATTTTGAATTTCAAGTCTCTTACTTCAAAAGGACTTCAAATAGGACTTTCATACAAACTTCCAACCCCCGTTTAACCCCCTTAGGGGTGAAATTTCGTAAAATCCGTTCTTAGCTGACCTCTACTTGGCAAAAGGAATATTCCTACCAAAATTCAAGTCTCTACGCCTTATGGTTCCAGAGATATCGTGATGAGTCAATGGGTGGATATCTCTTTTATATATATAGAAGATTGACAACGAACCACAAAATGCACTAAAGATTTACCCATATGAAGCTTTCAGGCTCAGTTTCTGTCTCAAAGGACTACGAGTTATTCTGTATTTATATGCAGATACTATAAGAAGTACTGGCTGTACCTAAAGATAAACGAAGAATTACTGCGAGAAGCGACGCGTTTAGTAGACCGTGCCATTGCTGTAAAAAGTAATTTTTGGTTTTCATTAAAATTATTTTGGATGATTATTATCAAGGTAAATATTTTTGTTCATTTTTTATAAGAGTAATAGAATTCACTATTCCTGATAACTTGGTACACAATAGTGATTTATTTTGACAACATCGAATTGCTCTTTGTAATATTTAAACGCAACTTTTTCTCAACTAAAATCTCAAGTCACTTTAACATCTAAATCTTACATTATTATTCAAGACATTGTACTTGAGTGATTTATAGCTAAATCCATAAGATCAAATTTTTATGCTTTTATTGATTAGAACAATAAACAAAATAAGAAAAGCAATTGCTTAGTTGAGTTGCTAATCTCGAGATCTTATGCTCTCATTAAAAATCCACTTGTCCAGGATGCAAAAAATTTAAGTCATTCAAATACGTTTTACTAATTTATCCAAATAATACTTTCAATAATTCTTCTATTCAACAACCACTCTAGTATAGTGGTTCGAGTAGTCGAATAAAACACCGACGGCTTACAGGTTCGATTCCCACTCGATAAGAAATATTTGTTCAAATATATATTTCCGGTTTGGATGTCTGTCATTGAAAAAAGAGGTCTATGCCCAAGAGTGGGTTGATGTTACAGGCTGAATGCGAAGACTATTCTATTCAAACAGACTTGTAATTTCCGACAGTTATTTACCAACAAAAAGCAAAAAAGCTACAGATAACCGCAGCAATCATGACAAAAACTTCTTCTGCTTCTGCTCGCGACTTCGTCCGCGTGGAGTATAGGAACAATTCTATCATACATGATTCTTTCGAAACTTTAACTGTTTACGCAGCGCACGCAGCGGCAGCTTACAAAATATCCCAATTTTGAAACATTCTTCATTGGTGCTCTGCTCCTATTAGTCTTAGCGTGATGATATATAGCCTATAACCTTCCTCTATAAATGGGCTATCTAATAATGAAAGAATATTTGAAATCGAACCAGTACTTCCTGAGATTAGCGCGTTCAAACAAACAAACAAACTCTTCAGCTTTATAATATTAGTATACATTTTTAATTTTATTTCACATATAAACTAAACGTTTAAATAAGTAAGCTCTCTATGGCAAAATCCATACCGACCCGAAAACGCTTAAGGGAATAGTGAAAAGCGGTTAAATTGCGGAATTCCGCTTCTCCTCAAATTAGCGATGGAACCGTAGTGGCCGTTAGGAGACTGGTTCTCAGCTCTTGAACACAAATTTGTCACGAAAATATCATATTATATTATACTAGCTTCTGTGCGCGACTTCGTCGGCGTGGACTCCGCTCCTATTGGTCTTAGCGTAACGATACATAGCCTATAGCCTTCCTCGATAAATGGGCTATCTAACAGTGAAAGAATTTTTCAAATTGGACCAGTAGATTCTGAGATTAGCGCGTTCAAACAAACAAACAAACAAACAAACACTCAAACAAACAAACAAACTCTTCAGCTTTATTATATTAAGTATAGATGAAAGTATCTCAGTACGAGTAAATTTATATAAGAAATTATTTTGGAATAAAGATGAGCTAAGAGACGTTTAAAATCGGTGGAAATAATTAAAGTACAAACAAGAAAGGACGAGGTTTTCAATTCGATAGTATTATTAAAATGAAACTTTTTCTATCATCCCAAAATTTTTCATTCATCTATCGCATGTCGCATGAAACGACACGGTGACCGCGGAGTAGTGTATATAAAGTAAAAGTCGCATGGCAGGTTACTTTGCTACACGCACACATACACACAAACACACGTACACATACATTATTTATTCAGTGGATTAATAAAGAATTTTTTACTTTCGTAATACTGTTATTAAAATGACAATATGAAAATAATGGACTCATTCGAAAGAAATTATCGGCTATCAAAGCACACATTATGACATAATAACAGTACATAGGTAATAATGTCAAGCTAATTTTTCCTTCACATGTTAATTCAGTATTTTTAATATTCGATGAAAAACAAACATAATTATTTTACTGGAAACGACATTACGATTTATAAAATACTAGCTACTTCTTTTGTCCGTCCATATTTTTTTACATGATAAGTAATCACTAACATATCTATACTAATATAATAAAGCTGAAGAGTTTGTTTGTTTGTTTGTTTGTTTGTTTGTTTGTTTGTTTGTTTGAACGCGCTAATCTCTGGATCTACTGGTCCGATTTGAAAAATTCTTTCAGTGTTAGATAGCCCATTTATCGAGGAAGGCTATAGGCTATATAACATCACGCTAAGACCAATAGGAGCGTAGCACCAATGAAGAATGTATCAAAATCGGGGTTTTTCCTTTTGAAAGCTTCCGCTGTGTAAATAGTTAGTTTCGCACAAATCATGTATGACAGATCACAGAATTGGCCCTATTCCACGCGGACGAAGTCGCGCGCAGAAGCTAGTTATATATATACTGAAACCTTCTCCGAAACACGCTGCATCTAATAGTATAAGGATTATCCCGATCGGTTTAGTAGTTTTCGCAGTATAACCGAACAAAAATATGGGCTCTCCTTTTATTAGTATACTGGCTGACCTGGCGAACTTCGTACCGCCTTTTTTTTCTTAAATATAATAATTACATATACCAAAATAAAATATAGCCTATCTTTCAAGTTGGATCAAACTGCACACGGTGTGCAAATTTGATTAAAATCGGTTAAGTGGTTTAGGAGTCCATTGAGGACAAACATTGTGACACGAGATTTATATATATTAAGATATAGATAGATATAGATAGACAAAAATTGCTTGATATTACGAGTATTATATTAGCTGTATCCTGTCCCATATAGGCGGTAAAGATCCCAACTCTGGGCAAAGAACTTTTTCTTCATGCAAAAGAAAGATTTTAGCTTAAACAGTAGGTTGGCAATATTGATACCCTTAGTGGTCGCCCAGTGAACGAAATTCGACCATAATTAATTTAAATTATAAGTTTTAACATCATTAAGATTCTGTTGTCAAAGACTATATTTCTATAACAATAAACAAAATAGTACATATACGCGCGTGTGTGTCAAATACATGGTAGTGTGTGTAATGTTTTTTTTATTGATTTAATGTATTTTAATGCATAATTAAAAAAAATAGTGTTCTGCACTCGTTCTCTATATCTATACTAATATATAAAGCTGAAGAGTTTGTTTGGTTGTTTGTTTGTTTGTTTGAACGCGGTAATCTCTGGAACTACTAGGCCGATTTGAAAAATTCTTTCAGTGTTAGATAGCCCATTTATCGAGGAAGGCTATAGGCTATGAGTCATCACGCTAAGACCAATAGGAGCGGAGTCCACGCCTACGAAGTCGCGCGCAGAAGCTAGTATAAATATAAAGGAGCTTATCAGTACTTGTGTAAATTAAGACATTTATCACTGTTTTCTCGTTTCTTTTAAAACCAAACTTATAAAACAGGTTAAGAAATTTTAGTTGTAAATTATAATTTACATTTAATATAGACTAGCTGTGCCCGCGACTTCGTCCGCGTGGAATTAAAAAAAAAAGTTATTTAGTTTATTTACTTAGTTTTTTTATTCGTTTTTTCATTTTCATTGTAAGAGATTTCATTGTAAAAGATTTCCTAAAACTTTTACCACAGATACTGTTACAGGTGAGGATGGTTATCCATTTTACAGACGTTGTTTACCTGAACATGGTGGTATAAAGGCCTCTACTGACAGCGCCCGATCCGTTCCGATGATACGATCTAAGGATGCGAGCTGAACCTTTGTTTTTGCTCTATGATCTGAACGCATGCGTTCTC
The DNA here is from genome assembly GCA_905220545.2 of Melitaea athalia. Classification (NCBI taxonomy): domain Eukaryota; kingdom Metazoa; phylum Arthropoda; class Insecta; order Lepidoptera; family Nymphalidae; genus Melitaea; species Melitaea athalia. Next base: position 18,214,771 of record HG992189.1, on the reverse strand, counting down.
TGTAACCTATGGCCGCCCAAGTACGTCTTCTCACTGCCTGCGATCTATCGCACGCGTTTAAGTGATCGCACGCCGATCAGTTGCGATCTGTCTCCGGACTCCGGAGGCAGAGAACGCATGATCGGCGATGCGTTACGTTAAAAAATGGCGGATAATTTTACAAAAACATTGATTGACGCCGTGCGTTCGCCAAATACATTTCTTTTTTTATTAATTTTATGGACCAAAATCATTCTTTTTCGATTCAACAATAAGGCTAGTAAAATTACTTCTTTTCTTTCTTCAACAGAACTTCCGTCATCTGTACTCATATTAATTTCCTCGACCCTTTTTATATGTTGAAGTTGGGTGTGCGCGACCGTTTCGAATACAATCTTTAACTAGAATAGATAGTTTTATGTATCGCAGAACGGATCGTCGCCCGTATCGCAGTCAGTATAAAGAGCATTGCGATCCGATACCACTATCCGTTCTGAAGGATGGAATGGTCCGGGAGCCAGGTAAAAAATCGGTCAATAATTTCCTCCCAATCGAAACTTCGTAACAGGAATAAGGAATTTAGTTTTTATGAATATTCGTCTTTGTCAGCTGCGATTTCGTGGGTGGGGTGGGCAGTAGCAGCCTTCCAAACATAGAGAAAAATTTTTTTAGTCATTTCCTCCCACCTTAAAATTTGTCGGATTATAGTTTACCTAATATCTTGAAGGAAAAATAATGTTAGCTGACCTTAACATGGTGGTTTATACGTCAGCTGGCTGACGTTATTTTTCCTTCAAGATATTAGGTAAACTATAATCCGACAACTTTTAAGGTGGGAGGAAATGACTAAAAAAAATTTTTTTCTCGCTGTTTGGGAGGCTGCCACTGCCTACCCCAACCACGAAGTGGCAACTGACAAAGATTAAAATTCATAAAAAAAACTCTTATTCATGTTACGAAGTTTCATTTTGTTGTCACGGGCTCCCGGGCTAGAACTTATCGTCGGAACGGATCGGCCGCTGTCAGTACTTCAGTAGAGGCCTTAAGAACGACAATCCGATCACGAACTAACGCTATAGATGTCGACAATCGCTGGATTGTTCCATTTTCACCGATAGGTACTTTCGCGCACTTTTAAAGCACATATCAACGTTGAACTCTGTAACACTATTAAGTCAATAAAGTACATTTGTAAATATGTCAATAAACGTCCAGACTTGGCGGTATTTGGTGTACAAAATGCTAACGATGAAGTAATTTCTTTTGATGTATTTTATGAAGTAATTTTCATTCCTCCCAGAACTACTCTCATTCGACCTAGACATGGGCATCCGTAATCTACAATTTGTAAGACGACTTTCCATAGGTATCCTGTTGAGATTCCTTTTAACGTCGCAATTTTGGGATTTTGGCCTCCTGCTTTATTTAGGCATAACTATAGTCATCACAATTTAATAACCATTTTTTGACATTTGTCATCGCGATGTAAATATGTAGTGAAGTAACTATGGTTACTTATTATAATTATAACTATGGTTACGGTTAGTCGTATGCGACTTGGTACTCGATACTTACGATAAATCGATTCAAGTTTGTATGAGTATTTGTTGGATTTGACTATGTAATGAAAATTCATGATTTTTACTTTAATCAAAAGCTAATACTTGTCATGTAGTCTTGTTTAAATTTGATCGAGATCTGATTACTACTATTTGAGTAATCTTTGATAGCGCGTATTTAATCTTATTATGATGGTATTACTTGTCGATGTAATTGAAGTCGGTTTTTTTCGTTTGCGAGCAAACACAAATATTAAAAATATACTTACTGACGTACATAAGAGGTAAACTCCAAGAGCGGTGCCTGGGAAAGTATGTATATATCGCGCGTCGGGTGACAACTACGTAGGAAGAAAGTGCCTTAACATGTCAAGAAAGTGATGGTCACACATTGTGAAGCAGGACGCGAAACTCTAACCTAACCTAACCTAACCCCAGGTGGTTTCGAACCACCAACCTTTCGGTTAACAGCCGAAAAAGCTAGCCAATTGCGTCATGGAGGCTGTTAGATAATATGATGAACCAAGTGTATTCCGTGCGGTACTTTAAAAATAGTAACCTGCCGAGTTGTGCCAAAAAACTTATTTTTGACAGACAAGGGAGCTAGCCGATTGAATTACGTAACTTCTTAGATATTGTTATAAATATTGCTTTTTTTAATCTAAAGCAAAAAATATATATATTCGCCCCCGGGTGGGCTCGAACCACCAACCTTTCGGTTAACAGCCGAACGCGCTAGCCGATTGCGCCACGGAGGCTCTGATACAATTATATAAATATTGCCATTTTAAGTAAAAATAAGCAAGGGAACTCCATAATAGCGTAAAATTTATGAAAACAAAATACTAATCGCCTCCGGGTGGATTCGAACCACCAACCTTTCGGTTAACAGCCGAACGCGCTAGCCGATTGCGCCACGAAGGCTCATAGTGTAAGTGATTAATAAATATATCACTGTCAGTTAAAAATTGAAAATTAAAATGAGATACAATTATTTAAGCAGATGAAATAACTTTTCTCTCTTCAATGATTTACTTACACGAGTAAGGTAATAATGACACATATGTAAAGTAAGCGACAGACGTGATAGAGAAACAATTTAGTTATCAACTTATATAAAATTATATATTAAGACTGTGCTACTAACACACATTTCGTAAGAAACAATAGATACAATAATTCAAAATAATTAATATATGTTTTTTTTATACAACTAGGTCGACAAACAAGCGTACGGCTCACTTGATGGCAAGCGATTACCGCAGCCTATAGACTTCTGCAACCCCACTAGTATCGCAAACGCGTTACTGACCCTACCCTCAATCCGAGGGACCCTGCCTAAGAGCTCTGGTCACCTTACTCACCACAGGAACACTGCACACTAACACTGCTTCAAAAGAGTATTATTTAGCTGTCATCTTCTGTAAGGTCGAGGTACAATACATATCTCCTGCTATTTCCTACCTCAGTTAATTTATTTTTTATAATTAGACGCCGCGTTGGCGCAACGGCTACAGCACTGGTTTGTGGCTGTTGTGCTGGCGGTTGCGGGTTCGATCCCCGCACATGACAAACATTTGTATTGGCCATACAGATATTTGCCGTGGTCTGGATGTTTGTGCAGTCCTTGTGGGTCTCCCCGCCGTGCCTCGGACAGCACGTTTAGCCGTCGATCCCGGTTCTTATCATGTACACCTGATAGCGATCGTTACTCATAGTAGGGAATATATCCGCCAACCCGCATTGGAGCAGCGTGGTGGATTAAGCTCTGATCCTTTTCCTACGTGGGGAAAGAGGCCTATGCCCAACAATGGAATATTACAGGCGGAAGCATCAGCAGCATCAGTTAATTTATTCTTTCTTGCATAAAAAACCAACACTCGTGAAAGCTATGAATCTTAAAATTAGTTTTAACTACAGTTTCACACCTCCGACTTTAAATTTAGTAAAAACTTCACGATATAATATTATACCTCAAACTGGAGGCAGAAATTAAACGCATAATATACCTTAGAGCGGAGAGTAAGGTCAAGTCCGATGGGCTCGTTAATAATACAGAATTCAATAAATTTAGAACAAATACAGCAACTGGAGTGTTTTATCAAGCTTGACAGTAAAAGGTCGTGCCTATAAATCATCATCAAATAGGCGTTGGCGTACAGTTCCCAAGCGTCTTACTGTCTTATCCTACTCGGGAGACGACATAATGTTTTCAATAAAAGGAAACCGCTTGATGTAATAGAATTATTATTTTTATCTTTACCTCTTATATTTCAACCCTTTTAGAAATTGAGATATTTTTTATATCTTTATATTTTAAGTTTAAAACTAAAATATATGTATGTTTGTATTTATGACTAGCTGTTCCACGTAGTTTCACTCGCATCAATTTGAGGAAACAACGTACCAACTAAATTTTAATTACCCTTCCTC